>OX421393.1:227500-857500 GCA_949126905.1 Amorpha juglandis
CAAAGGGGTCAAAATACGGGATGATAATATGTATGAAAGTCCGTCATTTTGAAAGTAACTTTCAATACAAATTTTTGTATTTTTGTATTTCGGTTATTGACGTAAAACAAATAAATACGTGTTTCAGGAATTTTGTAAATTTTAGTTAATAAGAGATGAAAAGGGGGGTGAAAGTTAATGCGAAAGTGAGTTTGTTTGTTACGCTTTCACGCCTAAATCACTGAACCGATTTTGATGAATTTATCTACAGGGATAGATGGGACCCTGGAGATGGTTACAGGCTACTTTTATCCCGGAAAATGCTGTTCACGCGGGCGGAGCCGCGAGCAAAAGCTAGTCCTGTATAAAACACTACACATACCTTTAGTCTTCGCAACCGGCATGGACTCCCCGGTGATGAGCGATTCATCGCACGTACTCTGTCCCGAGATCACTCTGCCGTCGACAGGGATTTTGGCTCCAGGAACCACCTGTGGACAACTGAACGATGGAGTACTGCTAATTGTCACCAGGTAGTTCTCACGCATGCGAGAGTGCTTCTCGGTAGGTCAGGTAGGCCATAAGGTGGTAGGTCAGGTAGGCCATAAGGTGGTAGGTCCGTCGTATCCGAGAGCTGTCTGGATTGCGCGTGTGTGCAGTTCGATCCTATTTGAGAGATAGGACAGTTTATATGTCAATTTACTCGCAATATTTTTGAAGTGAAACTTCTTTAGAATCGTTGTGATTTGAAAATTTGATGAAACGAAAAAGGCGTCACTAAAGAGGTTGGAAAGAAACAAGATCTCAAGTATGTAAATATATGAAAAATGGTAAAAGTAGATTCATACTATATGTATATATTTGTATATATGTATAGTTATGTATATATATATATATTATATAATACATTTATGTGTGTATTTATATTTATAATATTATATGTCGGATCAGATGAGAATACGGACTCGATTGACCACCTATTTAAGCAAAGATGTTCTACAGTTATTAAAATAAGACACTGATTTGACCATCGTTTAATAAATTAGAATGTTTTGCCATTTTTGTAAACATCAAAATTGGCGCGAATGGCGTACTGCTATCTCGCTCACTCCTGTGTGTCTTGCTCGACTTGTCTGTCTTGCGCGCAACAGTGGCGCCAGAGTTGTTGTCAAGGTGACATTATAGCTCCGCGCGGCACGCGCGCAATGGCGGCCAAAAACCTACGAACATTAATAATAGAACTAAACATTTCATAAAGTTTATTAAAGCCAAATCAAGTCTAGCTCCGTCCGCGTAATAATAGGAAATTGCTAAAACTATGGCAAATTAAGGTCATTTAAGTACAGTGTTAATTAGTTATTACAATTGATTGTCAATGTTGTGATTTTATAACCGCGAAGATTGTACTTCCGAGCCGGTGGTAATTTAAAAGAGTGAATAAACAATAATGTGATAATCCTGTGTTGTCATTATTGAGACTTATCGTAACGCAGTACAGCTTGACTACAATGACTAAAGAGTAAAGGAGGGTGTCAAATCCCTCCTCTGACACAACTCCATGGAGTACACCGCGAAATCAGAAGCCGGGATGGGCTCCACAGCCTGTCTATTGAACACGCCCGATGAATTGCAACTGTCTAAAAGTAATTCGGTGAGTCTATTCCAATTTATTGGATTATTGTTAAAAATAAAATTACAAGTAATATTGCCATGTGATGATCATCACTGTGGTTCATGGTGTGGCAGTCCAGTACCATACAAAAATGTATCTAGTGTGAAATCATTGCATTGCTGAATTTAATGGTGTTCAGAAATATAAATGAATAATTATCTACCTGACAATTAATAAAATTATTGCACTACTGAATTTTATGGTGATCAGAAATATAAATTAATAATTATCTACCCGACAAAATGTTTTATTTGTTCACATAATATTTTCATAACTGTTCTTGCATATCGCAATGAGAAATTCTAAAACTTTTTATTCGTGTATTGTCTGAAGACATTAAATCTTAAATCATTTACATGGTCTTCTTATGTGTTTCATGTTCAACCGGATTATTATGATGTGGCACCGGCACTGGAGTTCCCGATCGCTGAACCATAACGCGGTACCCACGCTAAGCTTTGCGGGATGATGATCGAACGCATTTGAGTATTGAGTTATACGTCGAGGATTTGGTGAGATCGTTTCATTTTATGTACATCACGTATAAAAAATAATTTGAAGTACCTACGTTCTATAGGTTTTGTAGAATTGTTAAAATGTGGCGACCCATCGCTATAGCGATTGCCTACCGAAATCAAAATGGTTTTCGCTGTTAAGCAAAGCTGTGGAATCACCGTTCGCTAAAAACCTAATGCAGGGAATCTATTTCATTGCATTTTACATCAATCCATATTGATGTCATTACAGATGTGAACAATAATTTATTTTTACAATTCTTTTATTTAACTACGATCTGTGATTAATTGAATTAGATCTTCGCTACAGTTCTATTTTTGAAAAGATAAAAATATTAAGAAGTTATGCTTTAGGCACACACGAACCTAGAATAACCATTTTTCTTAATGTTCTCCTTCTGTATTTCTTACATGTTCAAATGAGTGACATTCCTGTGGTGAGCCTGGCGCTGAGGTTGGGAAATTCATCTGTCCAGAAGAATTGTCCGGTCTTTTGTCTGCATGCCCTGCTGAAGGACATCTAAGAACAGATGAGTATCCATGTGAATTAATTCATATTAAGCGCTTTCTTCACAAAGGTTAAGTGATTGTTTAAATTAGTCAGGATTGGTCGATGCGGATAGGCATCAGGCTGCGGGTTCGATTCCCGAACCCAAGACAAAAGTTTGTACAAAATAAATACTAGAGTTAGGTGTACTGTGGAAGTACCTAACCCCACAATATTTTGTTGTCATGCACACACAGCCTTATTTATCTCTTTAGTTGCCTATGCAAAGCACCACACTGAGCACGCGTGGTCTTGCAGAATGGCCGGAACAAAGCAAATCAATCATTAACCAAAAGAAAGAAAGAAAAGAAAGAAAAAGAAAAGAAAGAAAAAGAAAAGAAAAGAAAAAAAAAAAAAAAAATCGTCTTGACTGTAATTGAATTTCCAGTTAGATAAGGCAGTGCACTTAAGATATCTTTGTGTAGTGTTGTAACAACAGTAACTCTTTAAAGAATAAAATGTCTGGAGAGTGGTACCTCTGAGCTAAACCATGAGTTACCCTTGAGCTAACCGCGGGTCCTTGATGTATCCACAAGTGAACCCTGAGATACCGTAGGGACGCCTTGTGGAACCATGGGTAGACATGTATACACCATAAATTCTAAAATAATAAATCAATGCACTTGAGATATCTTTGTGTACTGTTGTAACAACAATAATTCTTTAAAGAATAAAATGTCTGAAGAGTGGTACCTCTGAGCTAAACCATGAGTTACCCTTGAGCTAACCGCGGGTCCTTGATGTATCCACAAGTGAACCCTGAGATACCGTAGGGACGCCTTGTGGAACCATGGGTAGACATGTATACACCATAAATTCTAAAATAATAAGTCAATGCACTTGAGATATCTTTGTGTACTGTTGTAGCAACAATAACCCCATAAAAATAAGCAACATGGGTTGCTTACTGATACCTACTTAAAAGGAGTTATTTCTCTTCAAACACTGTCTACGAGAAATAAAATAAAAAATGCAAGGATGCGTGGAGACATTTGCATTTGATAACAAAATATAAAACGTATAAACTGCGTGGACCACGGCGTACAAGACCGCTCAGAACCACGACAGTAAATAACAATCTACGAGAACATTGTCTTAAATTTTTACTACTCATATGAACGTTATTTTTATTACATACATGCTGCGATATCTATAACTTAGTTAGTCCCTGTGTTTACGATTACCAATGTCACCAAGGTATAAAAATAACAGCTGATAACTTGATTGTTGGAATCGGTTATCAATAATAATTGATAAGTTCAGCCTACATTATGTTAAGGTACAGAACTTTTTGGACTCATTTAGTAGTAACAACTTCAACCACAAACAAATTATCAGCTAGTGTACCTATGAATGGATACCTAGCTCAAAGACAAAACTCTCATTTTCAGAACCACGACTGGCGCAGAGCACGCGCCGCCCTGCAGAATGGCCGTGTCGGATCAGATGAGAATACGGACTCGATTGACCACCTATTTAAGCAAAGATGTTCTACAGTTATTAAAATAAGACACTGATTTAACCATCGTTTAATAAATTAGAATGTTTTGCCATTTTTGTAAACATCAAAATTGGCGCGAATGGCGTACTGCTATCTCGCTCACTCCTGTGTGTCTTGCTCGACTTGTCTGTCTTGCGCGCAACAGTGGCGCCAGAGTTGTTGTCAAGGTGACATTATAGCTCCGCGCGGCACGCGCGCAATGGCGGCCAAAAACCTACGAACATTAATAATAGAACTAAACATTTCATAAAGTTTATTAAAGCCAAATCAAGTCTAGCTCCGTCCGCGTAATAATAGGAAATTGCTAAAACTATGGCAAATTAAGGTCATTTAAGTACAGTGTTAATTAGTTATTACAATTGATTGTCAATGTTGTGATTTTATAACCGCGAAGATTGTACTTCCGAGCCGGTGGTAATTTAAAAGAGTGAATAAACAATAATGTGATAATCCTGTGTTGTCATTATTGAGACTTATCGTAACGCAGTACAGCTTGACTACAATGACTAAAGAGTAAAGGAGGGTGTCAAATCCCTCCTCTGACACAACTCCATGGAGTACACCGCGAAATATATCATATTTTTTATTAATGTAGATTTATGTATTAATTACTTATCCATTTACTCCTTATTTGTCAGTATTGTTGTTTTTTTTTTTCTTTTCATCAATAATTTATATACACCCACGTTATCTCGTTTCTGCATCATCCAAGGGTAGACTGGTAGAGAATGCCTTTGGCATTAAGTCCGCCTTTATACATGTTATGTATCATCATCATCTTCAGCCACAAGACGTCCACTGCTGAACATAGGCCTCTCCCAAAGATTTCCAGACCGACCTGTTGGAAGCGGCCTGCATCCAGCGACTTCCTGCGACCTTTATCAGGTCGTCTGTCCACCTTGTAGGCGGACGTACAACGCTGCGCTTGCCAGTACGTGGCCTCCATTCCAGAACCTTTCTGCCCCATCGGTTATCGGTTCTGCGAGCTATGTGGCCTGCCCACTGCCACTTCAGCTTGCTAATCCGCTGTGCTATGTCGGTGACTTTCGTTCTTCTACGGATCTCCTCATTTCTGATTTGATCACGTAGAGAAACACCGAGCATAGCTCTCTCCATAGTTCGCTGAGTGACTGTGAGCCGTCTTATACGGCCCATATTTAGAGGCCACGTCTCAGTGCCGTATGTCATCACTGGTAACACACATTGATCGAAGACTTTAGTCTTCAGGCACTGAGGTATTTTTTTTTTATTTTTTTATGTTATGTATATAAAGTTTAAATAAATAAATAAAAGTATTATAAAAATAATAAACCTTTTAATTATCCTAATACCACTGATACTCTATTTTTATCTCATTCTCTTGTAGGCTACTTTTCTGAAGTTTCACTTCTGCCGTGTGTGAATTGCACACACACTTCTTTTTTTTCATTGCAAATGATTTGTTTATTATATGACTAAGAGTTATAATTATCTGTGAGTTCCATAAGATTCTAACAGATGGCGGTTTAAGATAATTTATCGGCTGGATTGAGTAAGTGTCCAATAGATGGCGCATACTGTATTGAATAGTTTACTACAATATAATTTAACATATACCTTAGCCCCAGCAACGCGTGGCCGGGTCTACTAGCCTATAGAAAGAAAGAAAAGAAAGATTTTTTTTTATTATTGGACTAGACACAAAATAGTTTTACATACATCATACCAGTATTATGTTAGACCAATAACAAGACTTCCCATTCAGCTTTATGCTGAAATACAGCCTTAGCTGTCCTTCAGCGCTGATTTTCAATGGGAAGTCTGTGTGTGTGTGACGTGCGAACGCAATGCCAGCACAACAAAAAATATAAAAATTTAAATATTATAAACAACGAATATCAATCACTAAAACTAAAAATAAATAATTCTAAACAAATAATGCTAAATATCTATAGATATGTAATATATCACAAGCTTACGCCTATAACGCCCAAATGGTAGACAGAGTGTGCTACTAGTGCATGGAACTTATTTCCACCCCATGATATGATAGGGACAGAATAAAAAATTTCGAATTAAATATTTACAAGGTGGTAGGGCCCTCGTATGCGAGAGGCCGTCTGGGTTGGTACCACCGGGCCGTCTATTACTGCCGCCAAACAACAGTGTGTAAGCACTATTGTGTTTCGGTTTAAAGGACATTGAAGCCTGTGAAATTACTGGGCATTGTGAGACTTAACACCTTATGTCTCGGGGTGACGAGCGCAGTTCAGTGCCATGCAGTGCTTTGTAATTCAAAATTCTCTGTGGTGTTGCTTCTGTTTATAGGCAGCCGTGGCGCTTACCATCAAGCGAGCTTCTTGCTCGTCTCGTCATTCAATCAAATTGAAAAAATATCGACATTGTCAATATGCCTAGTGCAGTACCATACAGTATACATGACAGCCTTCGTGGCGCAGTGGGCGAATAGCCGGCTATAAAGCGAGAAGCCGCGGGTTCGATCCCCGCATCCACAAATATTTGTTTCGGGGTCTGGGCTTTGTGAGAACGAAAGTCTCTCGTAGTTCGTGATACCCACGACACAAGACTCGTATCTTACTGTGGGGTCAGGACTATGTGTGTGACTGTTGGGTGTATTTATTTATTTATTACTAGCTGTCCCTCGCGGCTCCGCCCGCGTGATCTGCTTTTTCCGGGATAAAAGTAGTCTAAATGAAAAATTATTAACTAAAATGGCTATTAAAAAATAGGGGTTGGTGATAAAAGGGTAAAAATTTAGGGTTGTATGTATTTTTTAATGCTGTATCATAAAAAAATAAAATTTATCTCAATTAAAAAAAAAAAAATAGGGGTGGACTACCCTTAACATTTAGGGGGATGAAAAATAGATTTATCACTTACCTTCAACACATCACCCCTTTCCACCAGATCGACAGGTATACTCTTCTCGCTGACCTGGTTCCCTTGATCGTCCAGGGTCACCAGCACAGCTTCTGTCGCCTTCAGGGACAACAACTTCGACAGAGCTTCCGAAGTCTTTCCCTGGGGAGGTGAGATTAAAAGTATGAATTAATATTGCCATGGTGCAAAATTTTCGATTCATATAGTGTTGATTTTATAGCATAGACCGGTAAACGAGCAATTGGGTCACCTGATGGTAAGTGATCTCCGCCGCCAGTGTACGCCAACAATAACAGAAGGGTCATGGGCGCGTTGCCGACATTAAAGGAATGGGATAATTAGGGATTGGAAAGAGGAGGGGGATGTCCCACTCACCGTACGAAACGCAGCAGCAAGCCGCTTATTTACGTCGGTTTTCTGTGAGACAGTGGTAACGGCCCGGTTGAGCCAGCCCATTCATACTGTAGACAATAATGTCTACAGCGTGGCTCTACCACTCAATTTTGCATTGTCATCGGTCCTCGATAAGTACGCCAAATTTTGATTTAATCCGACGTTTCGAAGGAGGTCAAAATCACGTTCAAATATTCCGTTACATACAAACATACTAACAGCTTTAGCTGGTGGGAGGATACTTGTATCCGACCGGATAGCGACCACCTTACACTGGTGCTAAAACCTGCCATAGTGGCCCACCGCGTATGGGTTCCAGGGTCAGCCAGTGTATATCCGGTTCTCCCCAGGGGGCTTGCCCACTGATCCTAACCCTTTTCCCATCCCTGTTTCCTTCCCCACCCCCTTGGCCCTTTGGCAGGCCGGCATGATCTTGCCGACCTACGATGGACACATTGTTTATCGTTGGCCGACACTATTCTTGGATTGCGCTACACTTACCATCAGGTGTAGCGTAGTCACCTTGCCGAGCCAGGATAAAACGTGTGAAGCTAATAAAAGCGTGTTAATTACTAATACCTTAGCGATGTGTTCCAGCCACCTGCCCAGCGACACGAACACGAGCAACATGGGCGGCGTGTCGAAGAACGTGGCGGGACTCGCGGCCTGTTGGGCCACCATCGCCGCCACCACCACGCCCATAGAGTATATGTAACTGGCAGATATCGTACACGATATTGTAACTAGTAACGATATTGTAACGATATAGTAACGATATTGAAACGATATTGAAACGATATTGAAACGATATAGTAACGATATAGTAACGATATCGTAACGATATTGTAACGATATTGAAACGATATTGTAACGTTCCTCCCAATAAAACTCCAACTTTACCGAATAACCTTGTATATATTTGTACAGCGAAACTCAACGATTAACATAGCTTATATATTTTACTCAAAACACTATTTTTCCTTAAATAACAACCGACCCGTAAGCCCGTCAGAAAGCAATTGTCTAGATCCGTCAAGTGCCTCGCTTAAATACGTTCCATTTTCATAAATACCCTTTTCTTTTTAATAAAGTTTTATGGGAATATGGCGAGACCTTACAATATATTAAAAACAACGAATAATGCTGGTGGTAAGATGTTCATATCCGCCCGGACAGCGACCACCATACACATGGTGTTAAAACCTGCCATAGTGATCCACACGCCTTGTGTGGATCGCGTTCCAGGATCAGCCAGTGTATATCCGGTTCTCCCGAGGGGTTTGCGGCATGACTTGATGGTTGGTTGGGGCGGGTATAGGAGTACATACTTGTATCCCTGCGCCTGCATCGGTCATCCGCCTGTCCTGTCGCATGCCCCTCGACTTGCTTCTTACCTCTTCGCAGTGTGAAGAAGCATTTATACAGGCCGGCATGATTCTGATGACCATCGATAATTTCATTATTTGTCGGTGGTCGCTACTTGTTGCTTGTCGGCAGTACCAGACGGCGCGGTGGTACCAACCCAGACGGCCTCTCGCATACGAAGGACCTACCTTGTGTGTTGTGTTTATGAGCAGACGTCGTCATCAGACGAGCGACTTGCTCGTCACGTGGCATTAACGCTAACAATAATGAACACCTCTCACCTGATGGTGGTAGTCATTGAGATGAGCACATCCATGTTGGTAGTTCCGTGTCGTAACGCCTTGTAAGCTTGCGTGTAAAAATGCCAACCGCCCACGAACTGTTGATAAAAAATAATCCGTCGTTTTGAAGGAGGTCAAAATCACGTTCTAAGATTCCGTTACATACAAACATACCAACATACTAACATACGTCTGGAGCTAATAGAAGCGTTAAAAATATGTCTTTTATAGCCCCGGTTTTTAAAGCGAAACTTCTTTAGAGTCGTTGTGATTTGAAACTCGATGAAACTAAAATGCGTCACGACAAAGACAAACATATTCGTAAATAGGATTTAGCCTGCGAGAGAATGAGATAGATTACAAGTATGCTATCACGTGTCTGCGCATGCGTACAACGAAGCCTTCGGAAAATGTGTCATAAACAACGTGGCGTATTCACGTGTTTTATTTTTGCATTTGCGTATTAAAATTCGTTGGTTAATTAATTTATTATAATAATTCTTAAGTTTCATTTCTGCCGTGTGTGAATTGCACACGCACACTTTTTTTATCCGAGCACGGCAAAGTGACTGCACTACACCTGATGGTAAACGTAGTGCAGTACAAAAAACCAGCGACCACCAACAAACAATGAGTTTATCGGTGGTCACCAGAGTCATGCCGGCCTGTAAAAATCCGACGAGGAAAAAGCAATTCGAGAGGCCTGCGACAGGACAGGCGGATGACTGATGCAGGCACAGTAATACAAGGATGTACCCCTATACCCGCCCCAATCAACCATCAGGTCATGTCGCAAGCCGCTCGCGAGAACCGGATATACACTGGCTGACCCTGGAACGCGATCCACACAAGGTGTGTGGATCACTATGGCAGGTTTTAACACCGTGTGTACGGTGGTCGCTATCCGGGCGGATATGAATATCCTACCATCAGCGTTTTATAGCAGAAGCCGGCAAACGAGGATGTCAGTCTCCTGATGGTAAGTGATCTCCAACGCCCTTGAACATCCAGAATACCTGAGGAATCATGGCTGCGTTGGCGACCTTACAGGCTTGACTAAGGGATTGGAAAGGGGAGTGGGATTTGGGCCTCCGGATATCTCACTCACCGCACGAAACGCAACAGCAAGCTACTACTTTACGTCAATTTTTTGACAGCCTCCGAGGCTTGTCGGGCGAGTAGCCGGCTATGAAGCGAGAGGACGCAGGTTCGATCCCCGCACACAGACAAATGTTTGTGGGATCCACAAATATTTGTCTCAGGGTCTGGGTGTTGTGAGACCGTTAGTATCTCGTAGTTCCTGATACCCACGCCACAAGACACGCATTACTGTGGGGTCAGGACTGTGTGTGTGACTGTTGGGTGTTTAAAAAAAAATAAAAAATCTGTAAGACAGTGGTCCGCCAACCCGCATTAGTCCAGCGTGGTGGACTAAGGCCTAACCCCTCTCATTCAGTAGAGGAGGCCTGTGCCCAGCAGCGAGACATGTTATAATACAGGGCTAGTAAAAAAAAAAGACAGCGGTAACATTTATGAGTGGTAGAGCCATGCTGTAGACAGTTTTGTCTACAGCCTAATTGGGCCGGCTCAACCGGATCATTACCACTGTCTCACAGAAAACCGACGTAAAGTAGCGGCTTGCTGCTGCGTTTCGTACGGTGAGTGAGATATCCGGAGGCCCAAATACCCCTCCCCATCACAATCCCTAATTATCCCTTTCCTTTAAGATCGGCGACGCGCCTATAATTCTTATGATATTATGGACATACATGGGCGGTGGAGATCACTTACCATCAGGCACTGACGCCAACTTGGGGGTTTTCTCCCTAAATTTAGGGAGAAAAAATCTCGACAAGGAGTTTTTTAGGGGGAATAAATTTTTTAGGGGTATATTGAAAATGATATACTTGTGTCACCGTCAGGAGGTTTTACTTTGAATTTAGTGGGTTTTGAAATTGCTTTAGGGGGAAAGTTTTCAAACAGTTGGCGACATTGCCATCAGGTGACCCACTTGCTCGTTTGTCGAAATATGAAATAAAAAAAAACAAAAAAGACAGTGGTAACAACCCAGTCCAATCATCCACCGACTCACCTGCACCGGAGTGGCTAACAGCATCATGATGAGGTTCTCCAGACTGAGTCCCGGCAGTACGCAGCACATGTCCTGGGCGCTGTGGCCGTGGGACATCATGGTCATGAAGTACGCCATGGCCGCCATGCACGGAGCGCCGAACAGTAGCGAGATCAGGAACCCGGTCCAATCATCCACCCACTCACCTGCACCGGAGTGGCCAGCAGCATCATGATGAGGTTCTCCAGACTGAGTCCAGGTATGACGCAGCACATGTCCTGGGCGCTGTGGCCGTGGGACATCATGGTCATGAAGTACGCCATGGCCGCCATGCACGGAGCGCCGAACAGTAGCGAGATCAGGAACCCGGTCCAATCATCCACCCACTCACCTGCACCGGAGTGGCCAGCAGCATCATGATGAGGTTCTCCAGACTGAGTCCCGGCAGTACGCAGCACATGTCCTGCGCGCTGTGACCATGCGACATCATGGTCATGAAGTACGCCATGGCCGCCATGCACGGAGCGCCGAACAGTAGCGAGATCAGGAACCCGGTCCAATCATCCACCGACTCACCTGCACCGGAGTGGCCAGCAGCATCATGATGAGGTTCTCCAGACTGAGTCCAGGTATGACGCAGCACATGTCCTGGGCGCTGTGGCCGTGGGACATCATGGTCATGAAGTACGCCATGGCCGCCATGCACGGAGCGCCGAACAGTAGCGAGATCAGGAACGCGTTGCGCCATTTTCTTATTTCCTCCCTGGAGAAAATAATGGGGGTAGAAAAAAAAAACTTGAGAGGTGTCAAGGAACACCCGGATGGAACGAAGTTCCTTTCGATTATTTTTTATTTTAATTTTGAGGGTCAAGGTCGGGGTCAAGGTCAAGGTCGGAGTCTAGGTAAAAATCGGGGTCAAGGTCAAGGTCACGGTTGGGGTTCAAGGTCAAAGTCTTGTGAAAGTCCGGTCCAAGCTGACTGGTCACTGTGTGACGCCACCTGGGACTTCGAAATTATCGATGTTCCAGGGAGGTCAGCTAACGCTGGCTGGTCGGAGAATTATGTCGTGACAAAATCTTTCGTGACAACTTTTCGTACCAATTTTTTCCGTCTAGCCCCCTTTCGCAACGCGCGATAAGGAACTACGTTCCAACAACGCGTTGAACTCCGGGAGTGCTGGCAGAAGTGGAAACTTGAACATTACCGCCTGTCTGACGTCATCTCCTCTGGGTAAAAACACCCAGACCCGAAACAAATATTTGTGCATCACAAAAACATTTGTCCCACCTTGGGTGGGTCGCGTTCCAGGGTCAGCCAGTGTATATCCGGTTCTCCCGAGGGCGCTTACTCCTTGATCCTATCCCTTTCCCTTCCTTCATTCCTTCCCCTTACAATACTCTGCTGGTGGTGTGATATTCGTATCCGCCCGGATAGCGACCACCATACATGGTGTTAAGACCCGCCATAGTGACCCACCTTGTGTGGGTCGCGTTCCGGAGTCAGCTAGTGTATATCCGGTTCTCCTAAGGTGGCTTGCCCCCTGTCCTATACCTTTCCCATCCCTTTATCCGTCGGCTTTTCCCCCTTTGGCCCTGGGATGAGATACTGCAGGGGTCGCCAGTATCCCATTAGCAGAGACCGCTGTAGTTCATCCCAAGGGTCATTTTTGAAGTGATAACTTCTTATGGGAGGGTGAACCGAAACGTTCCGTAACGCGAGCGGTCCATCGACCAGCCAGCGTTAGCCGACCTCCCTGGAACATCAATTATTTCGAAGTCCCAGGTGGCGTCACACAGTGACCAGTTAGCTTGGACTGGACTTTGACCGGACTTCAACCGGACTTGACCGGACTTCAACCGGACTTTGACCGGGCTTTAACCGGACTTTGACCGCGTTATGACCGGAGTTTGACCGGATTTTGACAGGTCTTTGGCCGGACTTAGACCGGACTTTGACCGGACTTCGACCGGTATTTGACCGGACTTCGACCGGACTTTAACCGGACTTTAACCGGACTTCGACCGGACTTTGTCAGGACTTTGATAGGGGTTTGACCGGATTAAGACAAACTTCGACAGGACTTTAACCGGACTTCGACCAGACTTTGACCGGGCTTTGACCGGATTTTGACAAGACTTTGACTGGACTTTAACCGGATTTTGGCAGGACTTTGACCGGATTTCGACTGGACTTTAACCGGACTTCGACCGGACTTTGACCGTTTTTGACCGGATTTTGACAAGACTGACATTACTTTGACTGGACTTTAACCGGATTTTGGCAGGACTTTGACCGGACTTTGACCGAATTTTGACAGGACTTTGACTGGTATTTGACCGGAGTTCGACCGGACTTTGACTGGACTTTGACCGGATTTTGACAGGACTTTGACCGGTATTTGACTGGACTTTGACCGGACTTTAACCGGACTTCGACAGGACTTTGATAGGGCTTTGACCGGATTTTGACAAACTTTGACAGGACCTTGACCGGACTTTGGCTGCACTTTGACCGGACTTCGACCGAAATTTAACCGGACTTTGACAGGACTTTGACCGGACTTTGACCGGACTTCGTAACGTAACGGCGCCACTCTGGCTTCCCTTACTCTCACGCATACGGCAGCAGTAAGCAGGCTCCTCCGCTCTCACTTTAACCCACATTAGTTTAAGTTATCACTTCTGTCGAGCGTCCCGAGACGCACACATTTTTTATTTTTTTGTTGAAATACCACTAAGCGGTCACCCATCCATAGACTGACTGCGCCGAAGGTGCCTTAACTTAAGTTTATTATATGACAAAGAGTTGTAATGATCTGTAAGTTCCATAATATTGCAACAGATGGCGGTGTAAGGTAATTTATCGACTGGATTGAGTAAGTATCCAATAGATGGCACATACTGTATTGAATAGTTTCATCATCATCATCATCATCAGCCACAGGAGGTCAACTGCTGAACATAGGCCTCCCCCAAAGGTTTCCAGCCCGCCCTGTTGGAAGCGGCCTGCATCCAGCGACTTCCTGCGACCTTTATCAGGTCGTCTGTCCACCTTGTAGGCGGACGGCCAACGCTGCGCTTGCCAGTACGTGGCCTCCATTCCAGAACCTTTATGTCCTATCGGTTAATAGATTACTACAATATAATTTAACATATACCTTAGCCACAGCAACGCGTGGCCGGGTCTGCTAGTAATAATATAATAGTCTAGCACAGTTAAAGAAAGAAAGAAAGAAAATTTATTTGCAACAAACACAAAATACACACGTATAAGGTTAAAAACACTTAAATTAAATTTGTTACAAAAAGGCTCCAACTCAGCAATAAGCTGGCAGTACAGCCAGCGCTGGTCTTTCGTTGGGCCTTTTGTGTGTCACAGAAGACAACAAAACTCCGTATAAAATAAATAAAATAAAATATGTAAAAATAAAACAAACATTTTATCCATAATACAAAAAAAAAGTTAGTACTCACTTATGTTCTAGATAGTTGCAGGCGCCTCGGTTGTGTGCACTGGCGACCGTCGCCTCGAAGCCTAGATTGTTGATTGCTTCACATATAGTCCTCGGACCTATTTGCTCCGTGTTGTACTTTATTTTACCTCTGCAACAAATAACAACTATCAAGTCAACCGTCAAGTCTGCTGGGATCGCTGGTGGGAGGATACTTGTATCCGACCGGATAGCGACCACCGTACACTGGTGCTAAAACCTGCCATAGTGGCCCACCTTGTGTGGGTCGCGTTCCAGGGTCAGCCAGTGTATATCCGGATCTCCCCAGGGGGCTTGCCCCCTGATCCTAACCCTTTTCCCATCCCTTTTCCACTGTTTATCGTTGGTAGACACTATTCTTGGATTGCGCTACACTTACCATCAGGTGTAGCGTAGTCATTTTGCCGGGCCAGGATAAAAATAAAAAAAGTGTGCGTCTCGGGACGCTCGACAGAAGTGATAACTTAAGGGGTTATATACAGTTAGAAGGCCGAAAAAAAGCGAATTTTCCAGATTTTGTTCTGAGAAAACTTTTAAACTTATTGATCTAAAAATTTGTTCACGTATTATGGTATCTTTTAACTGTATTTTAAGACTTAGCATTAATAAAAATATTTATTTGGAAAGAAGCTGATCATAGCTGATTATAGCTGATCTCCGGGAGCTCCTCTCAAAAAAGACGTTTTGCGGTGACCACTATATCTCTGAACAGGATGCTTTGAAATTAAAAAACCAAACAGATTTCGTTAAAGTAATGTTAAATCTAGTAATTAATCGAAGGAATAAGCAAAATATTATTTTTTGACAAAATGGCGGCTTCTCAAAAAAAAAAATCGATTTTTGACCAAAATTTCGACCTTAAATTGTTTATAAAAAAATAATATATTTATCGGTGAGCAAAAATCTTCGATTAATTACTAGAAAATATATTTAAGAAGCTCGTGTTAAAATTTGAGACTAATCGGTTTAGCCGTTTTTGAGTAATGTTGGTCACCGACTTTGAAAACACCATTTTGAGAAAAACGCGTTTAAAGTTTGAATAGCACTAATTATTTTCCAGTTTGGGGAGAGAAAAATAAAAATTTACCTTTCAGGTATAAAAAAAATTATAACACACTGTTGCTTTACGTATCTAAATACATTAGAAGAGAACATTTACAATAGGCAGGTGCATAAAAGGGACAGTGTAATGGGACAGGTAAGCGCTTTGAAGCTTTGGTAAGCTTTCAAGCACTTTGAAACGCCTTTTCAAATTTGCGTGTAACTTCGAAAATATTCACCGGAACGATATGAAATTTTCTGTGTGTATTCTTAAATATATGTACATTAAGAAAATAAAATAAAATAAAAATCAATTTTTTGAAAATTCTAATTGTATATAACCCCTTAAACTACATTAGCTCTTTATTATTTAACCCACATAGTTAAAGTGAGAGCGGAGAAGCCTGCCTATTGCTGCCGTATGCGTGAGAGAAAGGGAAGCCAGAGTGGCGCCGTAACGCGTTACGTTGCGAAGTCCGGTCGAAGTCATGTCAAAGCCCTGTCAAACCTCTGTCAAACTCCGGTCAAAGTCCGGTCAAATTCCGGTCAAAATCCGGTCGAAGTCCTGTCAAAGTCCGGTCAAAATCCGGTCAAAGTCCGGTCGAAGTCTGGCCAGAGTCCTGTAAAAGTGCAGTCAAAGTCCTGTTAAAGTCCGGTCAAGGTCCTGTCAAAGTTTGTCAATATCCGGTCAAAGCCCTATCAAAGTCTTGTCGAAGTCCGTTTAAAGTCCGGTCAAATATCGGTCAAAGTCCTGTCAAAACCGGTTAAAGCCCAGTCAAAGTTTGTCAAAATCCGGTCAAAGCCCGCTCAAACCCCAGTCAAAGCCCTGTCAAAGTCTGGTCAAATACCGGTCAAAATCCGGTCAAAGCCCGGTCAAAGTCCTATCAAAGTCCGGTCGAAATCTGGCTAAAGTCCAGTCGAAATCCAGTCAAATACCGGTCAAATCGTGTCAAAATCCGGTCAAAGCCCTGTCAAAGTTTGTCAAAATCCAGTCAAAGCCCGGTCGAAGTCCGGTTAAAATCCGGTAAAACCCGGTCGAAGTCCAGTCAAAGCCCTGTCAAAAACCTGTCAAAATCCGGTCAAAGCCCTGTCAAAGTTTGTCAAAATCCGGTCAAAGCCCTATCAAAGTCCGGTCGAAGACCGGTTAAAATCCGGTCAAAACCCGGTCGAAGTCCAGTCAAAGCCCTGTCAAAGTCTGGTCAAATACCGGTCAAAATCCGGTTAATGCCCGGTCATAGTCCGGTCGAAATCCGGCTAAAGTCCTGTCAAAATCCGGTTAAATACCTGTCAAAATCCGGTCAAAGCCCTGTCAAAGTTTGTCAAAATCCGGTCAAAGCCCTATCAAAGTCCGGTCGAAGTCCGGTTAAAATCCGGTCAAAGCCCTATCAAAGTCTTGTTGAAGTCCGTTTAAAGTCCGGTCAAATATCGGTCAAAGTCCTGTCAAAATCCGGTCAAAATCAGATCAAAGCCCGGTCAATGTCCGGTCGAAATCTGGCTAAAGTCCAGTCCAAATCCGGTCAAATACCGGTCAAAAACCTGTCAAAATCCGGTCAAAGCCCTGTCAGTTTGTCATAATCCGGTCAAAGCCCTATCAAAGTCCGGTCGAAGTCCGGTTAAAGTTTGGTCTAAGTCCGGCCAAATACCTGTCAAATTCCGGTCAAACTCCGGTTATAACCCGGTCAAAGTCCGGTTATAACCCGGTCAAAGTCCGGTTAAAGTCCGGTCAAAGTCCGGACAAAGTCCGGTCCAAGCTGACTGAACACTGTGTGACGCCACCTGGGACTTCGAAATAATCGATATTCCAGGGAGGTCGGCTAACGCTGGCTGGTCGATGGACCGCTCGCGTTACGGAACGTTTCGGTTCACCCTCCCATAAGAAGTTATCACTTCAAAAAAGTCATGTCGCAAGCCCCTCGGGAGAGCCGGATATACACTGGCTGATCCTGGAACGCGATCCACACAAGGCGCGTGGGTCACTATGGTGGGTTTAACACCATGTGTACGGTGGTCGCTATCCGGGCGGATATGAATATCCTACCACCAGCTGTCGCTAGACAGATGGGGTGATTAAATAAATCTTTTAACTAAAAATGCAGCGATAGCTCAGCGGGAATTGGTACGGACTGTCGAGATGAAAGTCGCAGGTTCGAAACCAGCCCCAAGAGCATACACCACTGACTTTTCTAAGTCACATGTATATTCATTGTTAATTATCGCTTGCTCTAACGGTGAAGGAAACGACAGTCGCCGTGGCGCAGCGGGCGAGTAGCCGGCTGTGAAGCGAGAGGCCGCGGGTTCGATCCCCGCACACAGACAAATGTATGTGTGACCCACAAATATTTGTTTCGGGGTCTGGGTGTTGTGAGACCGAAAGTCTCTCGTATTTCCTGATACCCACGACACAAGACTCGTATCTTACTGTGGGGTCAGGACTATGTGTGTGGCTGTTGGGTGTATTTATTATTTACTAGCTGACCCTCGCGGCTCCGCCCGCGTCATCTTCTTTTTCCGGGATAAAAGTAGCCTAACAGTGGCGCCATCTGTCGAAAATTGATCGTACCCTCTCAGAAACCTTCGTGAGCTCATGCACAACAACTTTGCTAAAGATCATCACATGATCAAATGCATAGTTTTGTCGGGAAAGATTTGATCGTCTTTGTCGCGGCATTGTTAATGATGATTCAAAGAGAAAACAAATTACTGATGATATTATCAATTACGTTTAGCTGTCATTTAAGTTTTGTTATTCCACTGTCATTTGCGTTTTGTGTTATGTCAGATGTGTTTTTGTTATACCACGTTTTAAAGTGACTTGACTGAAACGCGGTCGAACGGGATAAAAAGTCAAAGATATCCTATGTCCGTCTCCTGGTTCTAAGCTACCCCTTCACCAATTTTCAGCTAAATCCGTTCAGCCGTTCTTGAGTTATAAGTGGTGTAACTAACACCACTTTCTTTTATATATATAGAGGATATTTGACGGTACACTCACTTGCTAGTGGTGAGCGCGACGGCACACGACGCGACGCCAGTCAGTTTAAGAACACTCTTTTCTATTTTGTTAACGCACGACGCACATGTCATGCCTTTTATCTGAAACAATTGATTCATCATCATCATCATCATCAGCCGCAGGACGTCCACTGCTGAACATATGCCTCCCACAAAGATTTCCACACCGACCTGTTGGAAGCAATTGATTAACCAACTATAAACCATAGTTCGGGCCGACAAACGGGCAAGCGGGTCATCTGATGGTAAATAGCCCGTGAGGATAAAAAATACCAGAAGAACCGTGGATGCGTTGCCAACGTTAAAGGAATGGAGATTCATCGTCATTATCATCATCATCATCAGCCACAGGACGTCCACTGCTGAACATAGGCCTCCCCCAAAGATTTCCAGACCGACCTGTTGGAAGCGGCCTGCATCCAGCGACTTCCTGCGACCTTTATCAGGTCGTCTGTCCACTTTGTAGGCGGACGTCCGACGCTGCGCTTGAATAAATGAATGGAGATTGAGAAGGGAGAATTAGTCTTTTTTTATCCAAGCAAGGCAATGTGACTGCACTACACCTCATTCTCTCGTAGGTTAAATCCTATTTATGAATGTGTTTGTCTTTGTCGTGACGCATTTTCGTTTCGAGTTTCAAATCACAACGATCCTAAAGAAGTTTCACTTCAACTTATCAATACATAGTATAAAACAAAGTCGGTATATTTGTGCCAAAATTTATTGAAATCGGTTCAGCGGTTTAGATTTTTCATACAAACTTACATACTTTTTAAACCTTCAGGGGTCGATTTTTGAAAAACATAGTAGCCTGTCTTATTCTGATGTATAAGCTATATTATTGTAAAGTTTCATTAAAATCCATTCAGTAGTTTTTACGTGAAAGAGTAACAAACATACATCCATCCATCCATACTTACAAACTTTCGCGTTTATAATATTAGTAGGATAGGATAATCACAATTAACAATACTTTTTTTAATAATATTGCATTGTCATCGGTCCTTGATAAGTATGCCAAATTTCGATTTAATCCGACGTTTTGAAGGGGGTCAAAATCACGTTCAAAGATTCCGTTACATACAAACATACAAACATACCAACATACGTGTGAAGCTAATAAAAGCGTGACTCACATTAACATGTATCTCTTTGAGTCCGTCGCCTTCTCGACTCCTGTCGCTGATCACTTCACTCGGGAACCCCAGTTCTGTGATGGAGTGCGCTATATCCTCGGCGGATATCTTGCGACACTCGTAGCATACCTCGGCTTTCGCTGCCAACAGGGCTATGAGGATTGATTGTACACCTGTAACACAATATTACCAACGCTGTATTACAAACTGATCTACAAGGTGGTAGGTCCCTCGTATGCGAGAGGCCGTCTGGGTTGGTACCACCGCGCCCTCTATATCTACAATGTGTAAGCACTGTTGTGTTTCGGTTTGAAGGACATTGAAGCCAGTGAAATTACTGGACATTGAGACTTAACATCTTATGTCTCGGGGTGACGAGCGCAGTTCAGTGCCATGCAGTGATCTGTAATTCAAAGGTCTGCGTCTGGTGTTGCATCTGTTAATGGGCAGGCGTGGCGCTTACCATCACCATCGTCTCGTCCCTCTCCGAAGAGGGAAGAAGCATTTATACAGGCCGGTATGATTCATGTGACCACCGATAAACTCATTGTTTGTCGGTGGTCGCTGGTTTTTGGACTGCACTACGCTTACCATCAGGTGTAGTGCAGTCACTATGCCGTGCTCGGATAAAAATAAAGAATAATCTTCTCAAGTTGTCAATGCAGGTTTCCTCACGATGTTTCCTTCACCGTTAAAGCAAGCGATAATTAACAATTAATACACACGTAACTTAGGAAAGTTGTCGGTGCTTACTCTTGAGGCTGGTTTCGAATCAGCGACGTCCATCTGCTGCTTTTTTTTTTGTTTTATTTGTTCCTTACTGGAACCGGCTAAGGTGGTAGACCATGCTGCCAAGTCTTCAGTCATATCATTTCATAAGTAAATTATATCTAATGTAAGAGCGATGAAACCACGTGTGCGGTCGATTTCAAGGTCCTGTCGGAGTCCAGGTGTTAACTCCTTTCAGTACGACTCTTAATTCACTTATTTCAATATTTGCATACACTGTTCATCACCGTCAATGTTTATTGAACAAATCCACACCACTTTTATACAACAAACACAACTCTAAGCTAGTTTATGAAATGAATTAAAATAAGCGATGAACCGCACTGTCAGAATTCTAACCTCAAATCCCATCTGCTGCTTATCTTACCTCTAAAACCTATGGAAAAAGCATCTCACCATATAACTTGGCGCAGTGTTTTTCTATAGCGGCCACACAACTGGCGCATGTCATGCCACGTACTTCCAACGTACATCGAGACACATCGCTCTCCTGGACTGGGGATGCTGCGCCCTGGACCAGACAAAAAACAATAGGGTAGACGACATTTTTTTTATAGCATAGACCGGCAAACGAGTGGGTCACCTGATGGTAAATTATCTCCATCGCCCATGTACGCTTACAATACTAGAAGAATAATAGACGCGTTGCCGACCTTAAAGGGAAGGGATAATAAGAGATTGGGAAGGGGAGGGGGATTTGGGCTACCGGATATCTCACTCAGCAAGCTATTTTACGTCGATTTTCTGTGAGACAGTAGTAACGACCCGGTTGAGCCGGCCCATTCATGCTGTAGACAAAACTGTCTACAGCGTGGCTCTGAGTATCTGTAGCTATACAGTCAGACAGTCAGTCCGTCAGTCCGAGTCGAGTCGAGTTGAGAGTGAGTACTAAATAAATATACTAAAGTTATAAGTTTTCACTTCTATCGGCAGTCCCTATCTATGACTGCCTTTTTTACCAGTTACTTTTGCTACTTTTTTTGCACCTAATATTTGTTTAGCTTTCTTTGATTACTCACATTAGCATGTGTCTTGCTTTTCACTGGAGGAGGTGGTTTCGCTCCGTCGCCTGACCCTTCCTGATCACTTTTACCATGTGTGGAAGCTTCTAGAACAATAAAGAATATAGTCCACATCAATGATGATGACGATTATACAAAACAGAACTTTAAATTATTGATTAAGGCTGGATTGCACCATAATAGCAGTTATAGTTAAGGTTTATGTCAAATTTGACGACAACAGTAACGCTGACTTTAACATTGACTGCGGAATGTGTTGCACCATCGTATTCTGATACTACTAGATTCCTCGATTAATTCTAGAAGCAGGGACATGATATTATTTTGGAGCACAGACGCTTTAGGAGATATATCGGGATGGAGGTTATAATTGAACTATTTGACATATATTTAACTTCAACAATTGCTTTAACTAGCGAATCTTGGGCGGTTACGGTTAACAGCTAAAGTTTTGACGTCATATGACATTTCACAAATGGTGTAACTCATGTTTTGCTTAACAGATATTTTAACATGTTTGTCATTGCTAAAGTAAGATGGTGCAATCCACCCTAAGTTATTTAATTTAGCAAAATAAAATTGATATCTAAATTTTTACTCAATTTGGGTTGAAATGTTATTGCATAATTGCATCCATATAGTGTTTGTGTGTTTGTCATAAAATAAGTACAGAATTTATAGTGTTCGTTTGTTTGTCATAAAATAAGTACCGAATTTATAGTGTTCCTATGTTTATCATAAAATAAAGACCGAATCTATAGTGTTCGTATGATTGTCATAAAATAAGTACAGAATTTATAGTGTTCGTATGTTTGTCATAAAATAAGTACAGAATTTATAGTGTTTGTATGTTTGTCATAAAATAAGTACCGAATTTATAGTGTTTGTATGTTTGTCATAAAATAAGTACAGAATTTATAGTGTTTGTATGTTTGGCATAAAATAAGTACAGAATCTATAGTGTTTGTATGTTTGTCATAAAATAAGTACAGAATTTATAGTGTTCGTATGATTGTCATAAAATAAGTACAGAATATATAGTGTTTGTATGTTTGTCATAAAATAAGTACAGAATTCGTAGTCCTCGTGCCTTCTTGCCTTACCTGCAGCGTGTCCATTAACAGACACTATGTTCACATCAAATCCCATTGAATACACGGCGTCTGATATCTGCTGGGCGGTTATTTCACCATTGTGACGGACCCTGGCGCTTCCTTCAGCCAGGTCGACACGAGCCTCTAGTACTCCTGGGGTTTCCTTTAGTGTTCCTGTAACCGAGTAACAAACTATTGATTAAACAACCTTCTTGTTCTATCTGCCCTTATCCCACTCGCAGTGGGGTGGGCCTAACATGCTTTTTATTATTATTTTATTGAACAACGAGACGAGCAAGGCGCTCGCCTGATGGTAAGCGCCGCGCCTGCCCATAAACAGAAGCAACACCACACAGAACTTCGAATTACAAAGCACTGCATGGCACTGAACTGCGCTCGTCACCCCGAGACATAAGATGGCAAGTCTCATAATGCCCAGTAATTTCAATGGCTTCAAACCGAAAAATAACAGTGCTTACACACTTGCTTGTTGTTTGGCGGCATAAATATACGGCGCGGTGATACCAACCCAGACGGCCTCTCGCATACGAGGGACCAACTACCTTGTTGTAATCTATCATACATTCAACAGTCTCACACATAGTCCTGACCCCACACTAGGTTAACCTGTATCATGGGTATCAGGACCTACGAGGGGCTTGCTGCTGGGCACGGGCCTCCTCTACTGAATGAGAGGGGTTAGGCCTTAGTCTACCACGCTGGACTAATGCGGGTTGGTAGACTTCATATACCTTCGAAATTCGGGAAATCTTCAGGTATGCAGGTTTCCTTCACAATTAATTCAAGCGATAATTAACAATTAATGCACACATAACTTAGAAAAGTCATAAGTGGCTGTTTTTTGGGAATGGTTTCGAACCTGCGACTTTCGTCATTCCATACCATTCTACCGCCAAGTAACAGTGTGTAAGCACGGTTGTGTTTCGGTTTGAAGGACATTGAAGCCAGTGAAATTACTGGACATTGTGAGACTTAACACCTTATGTCTCGGGGTGACGAGCGCAGTTCAGTGCAATGTAGTGTTTTGTAATTCACAGTTCTGTGCGGTGTTGCTTCTGTTTATGGGCAGGCATGCGATGCGAGGCTTATCATCAGGCGAGCGCCTTGCTCGTATCGCTTACTATTGTTGGATGAATACGAACCTTCAATGGTATTGACGCAGGACTGGCAGGTCATGCCGACCACGTTCAACAGGACCTCGCTGTCCCCACCAGCGCCTGACATGTCTATCAGCAGGTCTGTGGGTATGTTTCGCGGGAGGAGATTCCTGACGAACATCAAGAGAGGAAGGTCAGAATTGTATAAGTTTTTGTTTGTGGCAGCAAACGTGCAACCTGATGGTTTTTTTATCCGAGCACGAAAAAGTGACTGCACTACACCTGATGGTAAGCGTTGTGCAGTCCAAAAAACTAGCGATCTACTCCGAGCTGATGCTTAACATTTCGTGATAGAATAACACAATATCACTTCTACGCGGCCCGGGGATCGAAGTATTTTAATATTTTTTTTATTATCGTCAATACCATGAGCAAATCGCTCACGAAGTGGAAAGAGCCACGCTGTAGACAGTGTTGTCTACAGCATGAATGGGCTGGTTCGACCGGGTCGTTACCACTGTCTCAAAGAAAACCGACGTAAAGTAGCGGCTTGCTGCTGCGTTTCGTACGGTGACTGAGATATCCGTAAGCCCAAATCCGCTCCCCTTCCCAATCCCTAATTATCCCTTTCCTTTAAGGTCGGTAACGCGCCCATGATTCTTCTGGTGGTGGGCGTACATGGGCGGTAGAGATCACTTACCATCAGGTGACCCACTTGCTCGTTTGCCGGCTGATGCTATAAAAAAAAAAACCCTCGACGGCGGGTATGAATATGGCAACCTAAAAACCAAACAACAGTTTGATCATCCCTATCACAGTAGACTATAGTAGACCTGAAAAGACCTTAGTAGACCTGAGTAGACCGTGCGTTTACCGACCTGGTCTCGTCGTCACCAATGTCTGTCGGCGCTTCGAACCCCATGTCTTCTATGTGAGACCGGATGGCCTCTACGGAGCATACTCGCGGGTCATACCTGAAGTAGCCCGCGTGCTCGGATAGTTCCACCTGTAAACATATGCATTAGTGATATTAAAACAAAGTTCTTTTCATACATGATGCTGGTGGATGCTGGTGGGAGGATACTTGTATCCGACTGGATAGCGTCCACCGTATACTGGTGTTAAAACCTGTCATAGTGGCCCACCTTGTGTGGGTCGCGATCCAGGGTCAGCCAGTGTATATCCGGTTCTCCCCAGGGGGCTTGCCCCCTGATCCTAACCCTTTTCCCATCCCTTTTTCCTTCCCCTCCCCCTTGGCCCTTTGGCAGGCCGGCATGATCTTGCCGACCTACGATTGGGCACATTGTTTATCGTTGATCGACACTATTCTTGGATTGCGATACACTTACCATCAGGTGTAGCGTAGTCACTTTGCCGAGCCAGGATAAAAAAAAAATCGAGGAGCCAGCGAGAGGACAGCCGGCTAACTGATGCCGGCACAGGGATACAAGGATGTACCTCTTTACTCACCGCAACCAACCATCAAAACATGTCGCAAGCCTCTCCGGATACACACTGGCTGATCCTGGAACGCGATCCGCACAAGGTGTGTGGGTCACGTTGGTTTTCGTGAGACAGTGGTAACGACCCGGTCGAGCCGGCCCATTCGTACTTTAGACAAAACTATCTACAGCGTGGCTCTAACCTGTGACCCCACAGTAAGATACGAGTCTTGTGTCGTGGGTATCAGGAACTACGAGAGACTTTCGGTCTCACAACACCCAGACCCCGAAACAAATATTTGTGGATCACACAAACATTTGTCTCGGTGCAGGGATCGAACCCGCGGCCTCTCGCTTCACAGGCGTCTACTCGCACACTGCGCCACGGAGGCTGTCAACATAATAAATCATAAAAATGTTTATACATAAATTGCACATGTACCACCTAGCACTAATATGCCAATAAATGCTTTCTTTCTGTTTTCCTTAACTTAGGGTGCCGTTGGATCGCTGCATGACCTTGGACGGTCATGCAAAGAAGGTTTCAAGGTATACACAAGGTATCAGAGACGTTTGTAGCAATTTTCCTCATATTATTTTTAGCCTTTATATTATAGGAGCTTTTCCTCGCGGCTCCGCCCGCGTGATCTGCTTTTTCCGGTATAAAAGTACTCGGGGATCGAACCCGAGACCTCAGCAAAGCAGTACACAACACAACGGCGCCACCAAGGCAGTCATATCACAAATTTCATACATATTTTTTGGGTAGCTTGAACCGTGTACGCAGCGCACGCAACGGAAACCTTCAAATATGAATAATTTTCTCCGTTTTTGTAACATTTTTCACTGATGCTTCGCTCCTAATGGTCGCAGCGTAATGTTATATAGCCTAAAGCCTTCCTCGATAAATGGACTATCCAACACAAAAAGAATTTTTCAATTCGAAACAGTAGTTCCTGAGATTAGCGCGTTCAAACAAACAAACTCTTCAGCTTTATAATATTAGTATAGATTCCATATTGTGCAGATAAATTATGCGATGGATTGCAATGATGCTATTGTGCCATGGATAAGGCGCATTTACCGTGTACGCCACGCTGCACCGCATAACGTTTATACGTAACTAGCTGTCACTCGCGGTTTCACCTGCATGTCACTGCCCTGCTCTCATAGGTCACAGCGTGTTATACATATAAACCTTCCTCATGAATCACTCTATTGGTGCTGCCACACCGGTGTTAGAAAATGTTACATGACATTTTATAACAGCGGTGTGGCAGCATCATTTAGTAAACATTTCTTAACAATTTGTAACATTGTGTAACATTTTTTAACCGCGGGCGGCGGTACTTTTGAGAGCGGCGCCGTCAAAGAAGCCGCCAAAGAAGGGCCGATGTCATGTTTTAAAATTTTATAAAATGTTAGAAAATGTTAAAAAATGTTAGAAAATGTTAGAAAATGTTTTTGTTAACATTTTATAACATCGGTGTGGCAGCACCATATCTGTTGCTGCATTAAAATCCGTTGAAAAATTTAAGAGATCTAAGCGAACAGACAGCGGAATACAGGACTAGTGTTAGTATTAGTGGTATTTTTTAAAGTTTAAGAACCATTCACCATCACAAGATGGTAGGTCCCTCGTATGCGAGAGGCCGTCTGGGTTAGTACCACTGCTTTGTCTATTTCTGCCGCCAAGCAACAGTGTGTAAGCACTGTTTTGTTTCGGTTTAAAGGACATTGAAGCCAGTGAAATTACTAGGCATTATGAGACTTAACATATTATGTCTCAGGGTGACGAGTGCAGTTCAGTACCACGCAGTCCTTTGTAATTCAAAGTTCTGTGTGGTGTTGCTTCTGGTTATGGGCAGGCGTGGCGCTAACCATCAGGCGAGCGACTTGCTCGTCTCGTCATATAATCAAATAAAAAAAGAAGCCATTGAAGGCAATAAAAAAAAACAGTAGGCTGCTGACGGCTCGGCTTTAGGTATCACGCAGTGTTCAAATGCACCATTAGTCACCTACGATACCCCAAGGCCAGATGCATTACCGGTTCGAAGCGGGGAACTACGCGCTAACATTAAGCTTGGAGGAGTCATGTGTCATTTAGAAAGTGGTAGAGCCACGCTTTAGGCCAGTGTTTCCCAACGTGGGGCCCACGCCCCACAGGGGGGCAATTTGATAGTTGAGGGGGGCAATTTAAAAATGGACTCGACACGACTTTAACGCTTTCGTTTTGGGTTATTTAAATGCAATGTTAGATATCGGTGACACTTTTAACAAAAAAATGTTAAGGTGGGGTATGGCCTAAAAAAGGTTGGGAAACACTGGTTTAGGCAGTTTTGTCTACAGTACGAATGGGCTGGCTGCACCGGGTCGTTACCACTGTCTTATAGAAAATCGACGTAAAGTATAGGCCTGCTGTTGCGTTTCGTACGGTGAGTGAGATATCCGGAGGGCCGCTCCCCTTCCCAATCCCTTAATTATCCAATAACTTTAAGGTCGGCAACGCGCCTATGATTCTTCTAGTATTGTAAGCATACATACATGGGTGGTGGAGATAACTTACCATCAGGTGACCCACTTACTCGTTTGCCGATCTATGCTATAAAAAAACTATGGATGAGTAACAATATTTCTATTTAAGTAAATATTACAAGGTGGTAAGGTGGTTTGGGTTGGTACCACCGCTTTGTCTATATGTCCGCCAAGCAACAGTGTGTAAGCACTGTTGTGTTTCGGTTTAAAGGACATTGAAGCTAGTGAAATACTGGTCAATATGAAACTTAACATCTTATGTCTCGGGGTGACGGGCGCAGTTCAGTGCCATGCAGTGCTTTTTAATTCAAAGTTCCGTGTGGTGTTGCTTCTGTTTATGGGCAGGCGCCTATCATCAGGCGAGCGCCTTGCTCGTCGCGTCATTCAATCAAATAATAAACAAAAATTACCATTTTTTAAAATTAAGATATTACAAAAAAAACACTAATCTCACCTTAACGTACTCGACTCCCGGAAGCTCGCTGACTGATCCCTCTATACTCCTGACGCAGGACTGGCATGTCATGCCATTGATCGGCACCCTCACTGCCACCAGATCTTGACCTGGCTCCCTGGGAAAGAACACCATCATCATCATCATCATCAGCCACAGGACGTCCACTACTGAAAATAGGCCTCCCCCAAAGATTTCCAGCCCGACCTGTTGGAAGCGGCCTGCATCTAGCGACTTTCTGCGATCTTTATCAAGAACACCATACTTCAATCAAAATCAAAAAAAAACAAAATCTTTATTCATCATGTAGGCTTAGGGCCGGCGCTCATTGACGGCATGGCACGGCATGGCACGGCAGGTCATGCTGCGGCATCCCGCGGCGTCCCGTGGCATGCCGTGGCATCCTGCTGAATGCCCAGCCACTCTCTCTCTCTCGCGCACCGCGGCAATCCGTGGAATGAAACGGCATGACACGTCTGGCCGGAGCATCCCGCGGCGCGTCGCGTCATGCCATAGCATCCCGCGGCACGTCGCGGCACTGTGGTATTGAAATAAAGTAACGTGAATTCTAAACTCGTGGCAATAAGATTCAAAATAACTTGATTAGTAATAAAATCCTTTGCCATGCCATGCCGTGCCATGCCGTCTATGAGCGCCGGCCCTAAGAAAGCGCTTATGACAGGTCAAGTACAGAACATATTTTGTCATTAACAAGATAAACTTAAAGTTAAGGGAACTTTGGAATAACCGCCGCGCTATAGGCTGGCAGGAAAAGGCACACCAACATTGGATGGGAAGAGGGAGAGGATCTTTAAATGTAGGGATTCACGGACTAGGAGGATATGGAAAATTCAATTATAAAGCCAAATTGTATTATTATAATACTAGCTTATCCTCGCGGCTCCGCCCGCGTGATCTGCTTGTTCCGGGATAAAAAGTAGTCTATGTTCATCAGGGATAATGCAGGATTCTAATGGTGAAAGAATTTTTCAAATCAGTCCGGTAGTTTTGAAGTGAAACAAACTTCTTTAGAATCGTTGTGATTTGAAAATTTGATGAAACGAAAAAGGCGTCACTAAAGAGGTTGGAAAGAAACAAGATCTCAAGTATGTAAATATATAAAATGTAATATTTCGCATTAAAATTTTAAATAATTTTGAAGCTTGGTAAAAGTATTATAAAAATAATAAACCTTTTAATTATCCTAATACCACTGATACTCTATTTTTATCTCATCCTACAGGCTACTTTTCTGAAGTTTCACTTCTGCCATGTGTGTGAATTGCACACACACACTTCTTTTTTGTTTGCAAAATCGTACATGGAATATATTTCATGGACGATTTTCCCAAAAACTACAACATAAAATTTGTTCAAATTATTAAATTTCGTAAAACAAAACCGATATCTCCATTTGAACTTGCTGTGTGTTGGTTGGTTTTTGCGTAAGTAGGTTCATTTTATAATTATTGCAATTACAATTTTCTGTTAGCCTCAATAATGAAACGACCAGATCGCTAGCCTGTATACAAAAATGAGTAGCCACATAGATGTCACATTTCGTCGGACTTATTTCCGTCCCATAGTGTGATAGCGGGCGAGCCTATCGCCATACAGGGCACGAATTTAAATCCCGAACAACTCATGAGTGATTTTTCGTATCGGAAATTCAAACAAAAATTGTCATTGTTCGATCTGGTATTTGAACCGGAGAACTCACGATTTTACAATGTAAGCACCTAAAGCAATAAGCCCATTTATTTACATCAGTTTCTACCATTTACTAGAACAAATTGTTTTCAATGTATTCAAGGATGAAGTGATGTCATTTAAACACATAAATAACGCTCGGCCTATGTTGATGCGCAGGCGAAGAAGCACAATAATCATACTATCCTACTAATATTATAAACGCGAAAGTTTGTAAGTATGGATGGATGGATGGATGTATACTCTTTCACGTAAAAACTACAGAATGGATTTTAATGAAACTTTACAATTATATAGCTTATACATCAGAATAGGACATATGCTACTATGTTTTTCAAAAATTAACCCCTGAAGGGTTTAAAAAGGGGATGAAAGTTTGTATGAAAAATCTAAGCCGCTGAACCGATTTTAATGAATTTTGGCACAAATATAGTTGACGAGCTTTTGCTCGCGGCTCCGCCCGCGTGATTTGCTTTTCCCGGGATAAAAAGCAGCCTATGTCTTATTCTGATGTGTAAGCTATATTATTGTAAAATTTCATTAAAATAATACACCCAACAGTCACATACATAGTCCTGACCCCACAGTAAGATACGAGTCTTGTGTCGTGGGTGTCAGGAACTACGAGACACTTTCGGTCTCACCACACCCAGACCGCAAAACATATATTTGCGGATCACACAAACATTTGTCTCGGTGCGGGGATCGCACCCGCGGCCTCTCGCTTCACAGCCGGCTACTCGCCCGCTGTGAATTACTGCACTGTTATATATCGATATCGCCTATGTTCATCCGGGATAATGTAGGATTCTAATGGTGAATTTTTCAAATAGGTCCAGTAGTTTCAGAGCCTATTCAATGCAAACAAACAATCAAATCTTTCCTTTTCATAATATTAGTTTAGATTATTTATTTGACGTATCTATGCTATGCTGTACTGCGTCGCTTACGCTTCAGCATGTGTTTAATCTTATAATTGCCGTGAAATCTTAACTCTGTTTACTATTTTCATAATGTTTATGTTTAATTGCTTTTTAAACGAGTTAAAGATAAGGAACTTTTAAAATAACGGTGTTGTTTTTTTAAATAATCCTTTATTATATAGGTACATCCTGTCTATTTCTGCCGTCAAATAACAGTGTTGTTGTGCAACAAGCAACAAGCACTAATGTGTTTCGGTTTGAAGGACATTGAAGCCAGTGAAATTACTGGGCATTATGAGACATAACATCTTATGTGTCCGGGTGACGAGAGCAGTTCAGTGCCATGCAGTGCTTTGTAATTCAAAGTTCTGTGTGGTGTTGCTTCTGTGTGTGGCAGGCGTGGCGCTTACCATCAGGCGAGCGACTTGCTCGTCTCGTGATTAAATTAAATAAAAAAAAAGTTACTCGTAATAGACCTACAGTTGTCTTTTAGCAAAAAAGTCGTATCAGTAAGTATAGATACTGATATAGAGTTAGTCAATTTTGAGCTTTATATTTGAGTACGAAAGGCTTGAAGTCCTAAAGCAATGATTGCGGTCACAGTATGTTTGCACACAACAGTACGTTTTTTGTGAATTTATACTTTACTAACTGTGGGATAAAGTGGAAGGTCAAATGTCGAAAGTTGTGTTAGAATGTTGAGGTTATACTTTACCCATGTTCCACGGTCACAGCTTTTATCTTATCGTTGTTATATCGGGTTCACACGGCTTTTAATCGATCAACTTTTTGAAGTGAAACTTCTTTAGAACCGTTGTGATTTGAAAATTTGATGAAACGAAAAAGGTTGGTCACTAAAGAGGTTGGAAAGAAACAAGATCTCAAGTATGTAAATATATGAAATGTAATATTTCGCATTAAAATTATAATTTTTTTTTGTATTTTTTGTATTCATGTCTATGATAATAAAAGCCTTTTGTTTAAACTTTATCTAATTTAAAATTATTTAACCAATTTCTATAAAGTTGCATATAGTAGATCATTTTTCGAATAATAAGGTCATAAAGAAGTTTCACTTCTTACGTGTGTACACTAGTACACGCACGCAATTTTTTTTTTATTTCATTGAATGACGAGACGAGCAAGTCGCTCGCCTGATGGTAAGCGCCACGCCTGCCCATAAACAGAAGCCACACAGAACTTTGGATAACAAAGCACTGCATGGCACTGAACTGCACTCGTCACCCCGAGATATAAGATGTCAAGTCTCATAATGCGTAGTAATTTCACTGGCTTCAATGTCCTTCAAACCGAAACACAACAGTACTTACACACCGTTGCTTGGCGGCAGAAACAGACAAAGCGGTGGTGCCAACCCAGACGGCATTGCCAGTATAATAATTATCTAAAGAACGTGTTATTCCGAACTAGTGTCCCTCGCGGTTTCACCACAGGCATGTTACTGCCCTGCTCCCATGGGTCATAGCGTGATACATAAACCTTCCGGAATAAATTGTCTATATGGTAGTGAAAACGGTATTTAAATCCGTTGCATAGTTTTAGAGAATGATAATAACAGGAACGCTGCTGTGCTGGAGAGAATGGGAAAGTCAACAGAGACACTTAAGACAATTCAAATAAAAAAAACTAAAAAACACGCTTTTATAGAAAGTCTAACTAAAAAATTGAAAATAAATTTGAAGAAAACAATGTATTTTATTGTAAAAAAACGTGCGGTGCATGGTGTCAATAGTAATCAATATTACATTGACACATATGAGTAGAAGGATTATCATTTAGATAGTATCTTAAAAAGCACCCCACGCTTTTTTTACAATAAAATACATTGTTTTCTTCAAATTTATTTTCAATTTTTTAGTTAGACTTTCTATAAAAGCGTGTTTTTTAGTTTTTTTTAAACTATTATTTATTTTTCATTTTTTAGTTAAAATATAAATATATTGTAGCAGAGAGTATAATTTTAATTTTAAACCCGAACATCAAAAAAGCGCCATCTATTGACACTATTAGATACTACGATATTCCCTATAATTAACGAAGATCCAGAGAGTACAATTTTAATTCCTAAGCCGAATATCAATAATTAATTAAATTAAATTATTATTTTATTATTATTACTATTAAATTATTATTATTTTTTTTATCAAATTATTGTATTGTCATCGGTCCTCGATAAATCTACAAAGTTTGAACGAAATCTGGCCGTTTAAAGTGGGTCAAAATCGCGCCCAAAGGAGTCGGTTACAAACATACAAACATACAGGTGAAGTTAATAAAAAGCGTGTAAAAAGGAAATACTCCTCCAACTCAAGGGATAATAAAGGTCAGGAGGAGGCCCGGTCGTAGGAGGATATCATGGCTTAAAAATCTTCGCCTATGGTTCAACATGAGCACAAAATCATTGTTCCGAGCAGCAGCTTCCAAAGTTAAAATAGCCTGTATGATTGCCGACCTGATGGCACTTAAAGAAGTAGAAGTTTTAGAGAAATAAGCGGACAGACAGACGCTGGCAGCGACTTTGTTTGATAAATCTTTACATAGTATAAAATGAAGTCGCTCCCGCTGTCTGTTCGCTTAGATCTTTTAAACTATTCAACGGATTTTAATGTAGTTTTCAGCAATAGATAGAGTGATTCATGAGGAAGGTTTATATGTATAATACATACATATTATAGTACGGAAAAGCCGAAAAATTCAAAGATTTGTAATGTGATGTCGTAACAAACATATTTTAACCCGTGAAACATATTTGAAGCCGGCGGGGATCTCTAATTAATCTATAAGTTATGTTTTAAAATTGATTTTCATTTTCATAAAATATTTTGTAATAAGGACAAATTTTATTGCGCGATATTTACCGATGCAATTTTATTTTTTCATCTTCCCATGAACTTTGACGAAAGAGACGCAGTAAGTTCTTCAATGTGAATAGGACTTTATTTATGACAGAGAAATATACGTGTCTCATTAAAAAAAATATTCAAGAAATTAATACTTTTCTTTTTATAAAATAAATATAACATCTTTCTGACCAACCTTATTATCCAGCGAATGGTAGAAACTTCCATAGAATGGGCAACACTATTGCACCAAAACGAATATAAATTTCGCGGTAAAACAGCGTTCGATATTCAAACGTTCGAACTGAGAATGAAAATAACGTCATTGCGTCGCATGACGCGTCTCGTGTGCGTTTTCCCGCGAGCCGAGTGCAAAACATAGATCGTCAAGCGCTGTTAACCGCTGAATTAAACGATCGTTTTTTATATCAATAAATCTAAAGCGCTGTTATCACTTCATTCAACTGAACGCCCATTGTTAATTGATCTTTTCAGCGCTTGACGAAGCTGTTCAGTAGACGGTTGACTTTCATAGAATAAATTTACAACGCTGCATTCGCTCGATTGTATAAATCAACCGCCATAGTGTCGTGTGGTTTTAACACAGAATAACAAACAAAATGCAAATTATGGACAAAGAATGCACTGTCATTCTATTGATTAATCATTTATTTGATAGGGGCATTTCTACACTAATATTATAATTAGAGGAAAGATTTGTATTTTTGTATGTAACGAAGAAACTTAAAAACTACTGAACGGATTTGAAAAATTCTTTCACCATTATCCTACATTATCCCTGATGAACATAGGCTAGTTTTTATACCGGAAAAATTAGATCAATCAGGAAAAGGAGGTTATATGTTTTCATAATAAAGTTTCTACCATTCGCTGGATAATAAGGTTGGTCACATAGATATAATATTATTTTATAAAGAGAAAAAAAGTACTTAATAATTTCTTGAATATGTTTGTGAATGAAACACGCATATTTCTCTGTCATAAATAAAGTCCTATTCACATTGAAGAATTAATTGCGTCTCTTTCCCCAAAATTAATAGACTGATGCAAAAATTAAATTGCATCGAGAAAAAGCCAACATGACCCAAACTTGATTGTCCAACGTTCGTACCTGTGTTGGGAGCATGCGCTGAGAAGCGCTTTCAGCTTTATAAAATAGCGAAGGTCTGGGGTTCACGGGCTCTTCGACTACTAGCAATGCAATTGGATGTGGTACGGGGGATGAAATATTTACATCGTTGCTTAAATGTGACCACCTATTTTTATAACATGTTGCAGGTATATATCCGTAAATTACATTTTACTTACTAATGAAAAATAAAATGGACAAAAAACTGAAAAGCAAAAAATAAATTTGACTATAAAAATAGGAAAAATGTGATGGGGAGGGGTGGTGTGAAGGAAGGGAGGGCGGTGTTATTGGTTACGGCACGCATTGTGAGGAGGCTACTCACTCTAGGTCCTAACCGCCGGTGGCTTGGGTCCTAGGCCTCGCCATTGGAAGGTGATAGTTTTTTATATTTTTAATTATTTAAAAATGTTAAAATAACCTTTTAAAATAAAGAGTACTGTACAGAGGACTTCAGCGTATTTTTTTTTTTAATCCTGGGTCGGCAAAGTGACTACGCTACACCTGATGGTAAGTGTAGCGCAATCCAGGAATTGTGTCGATCAACGATAAACAATGTGTCCATCGTAGGTCGGCAATACCATGCTGGCCTGCCAAAGGGCCAAGGGGGAAGGGAAGAAAAAGGGATGGGAAAAGGGTTAGGATCAGGGGGCAAGCCCCCTGCAGAGAACCGGATATACACTGGCTGACCCTGGAACGCGACCCACACAAGGTGGGCCACTATGGCAGGTTTTAGCACCAGTGTACGGTGGTCGCTATCCGGTCGGATATAAGTATCCTCCCACCAGCAAACAATAAAATGACCAAGGAACCGTCGATACGACGTCAATAGCCGACCCTAATCAGCAAACCACGTAACGATCCTAATAAAAAATAAATAAAAGGAAAATTACATCTCGCCAAGGTAATACCCGTTTAAATTAAAGAGTACTTAATATGCAAATTAATATACACGTGATAATGTTTAACACATGTGTTTTTACCTCAACCTGTTCAAATTTGCATTTTGTAAAATATGACCTATGGGTTTTTGTTGTCTTCACAATACATTGTGTTAAACGAAATCGAAACCGATTAAAGTAACATAGTCTTTTATGTCTAAATAAAGTAAAAAAATCTTATTCAATCGGATAATCAATGAGTGAAAAAATACAGGCACTAAAAACCATAAATACCTCGTTCAAATTACGAATGCAGTTTTCAAATTAGGAACCCTCCGCCATAACACCCAACTGGCCAATGCGAACGCGCGAATGGCGTCGCACGGTCAATTGTTATTAAAAATCGTAGCGTGGTGTCTTAGATATAATAATATAGTTAATAATGGAGTGTTTATAATAAAGCTAATGTAAACTTAATATGGTGTACAAAATAAAGTGTGTTTATTAAAACATAACTAGATATTATGTAGACCACTTTTTAATACATAATACAGGCAAGGGTGCTAGCAAATGAACAGACTTTTCTAGTATAACTTCTCGAATCGACAAATAATTTGAATTAATCTTAAAAACAGACATCACAAATCAACATTCAAGTCACAAATAACCGTTAATTAACGATACCTAGTTAACTAGAATTGATATAAAAAAGAAGAATAGTGTTGTTTTGTGCTTTACATTTTTTTATAGCCTAGGCCACCAAACGAGCTAGTGGGTCACCTGATAGTAAGTGATCTTCACTGCCCAATACAAGAAGAATCATGGGCGCGTAGCCGACCTTAAAGGAAAGGGATAAGTTGGGATTGGGAAGCAGGAGATTTGGGCCTCCGTAAATCTCACTTACCGTATGAAATGCAGCGGCCAGCCGCTGCTTTACGTCGGTTTTCTGTGAGACAGCGGTAACGACTCGGTCGAGCCGGCCCATTCATGCTGTAGACAAAACCGTCTACAGCGTGGCTCTACCACTTTATAGTGCCATAGAAGTCGATTTAAATAAGTTTAAGCGTCTGTTTCACCATGTTTGATCACACTCCTAAAGTTTTGGCGGGAATTCGGGACAGTGCGGTTTATCGCTTATTTTAATTTATTTCAAAAACTAGTTTAAAGTTGTGTTTGTTGTATAAAAGTTATGTGGATTTGTGCAATAAACATAGACGGTGATGAACAGTGTATGGAAATATTGAAATAAGTGAATAGAACCAACCCAGACGGCCTCTCGCATACGAGGGACCTACCATCTTGTAAATGAAATGTCTAGAATGTGCGGTTAGATTTTATCTTTCCTTATCAATGTTCATGACGGTCAACTTACTAAAAACCAAGGAAGGCCTTACACAGTTCTACTTAGTTAACTGTAACACAACCTCGTCCAATCACGAGTTATTTGTCACGCAAGTAACCACTTGTATACATTCATTATACATTTACATAAATACTGAAAGATACATACGAGGCGCAATCCACATAGATATGTCGCAAGTAGGGATTGCAATCCGGAAAACCGGATCCGGTAATCCGGCGGATCCGGCATCATTTTACGTCCACCGGATCCGGCGACCGGATCCGGTGCTACAATTTTTAGATATTTAAATAGAGTAGTCGCATTATTAGGTACTGTACTATGCCAAAGAAAAAAGGCATACGATCAGAAATGACAAAATCTTGGAAAGAGTTGTTCAAGATGATAACTCTAAAGAAAAATTTGGAAGAAATAGTAGAAGAGAACTTCGATTCACCCTCACTAAATAAATATTTGACATTACAGGAAGAATTACAATTACAATTCCAGCAAGAAACCATGTGTTATAGCTTACATACTAAACAAGAGAAAGATTTTCATAAAGTACTAAAAAAGTAAATGACTACATTTGAAAGGTCACGAAGTTTTGACGGAGTTTGAAGAGAATACTTGTCTGCTATTTATGACTATTTGCTGACAATAAAGCCGACAAGTGTAGCAACTGAAAGGGCCTTTTTGGCCGCAGGCTATATTTGCAGCTCTATTAAAAGTCGACTAGCAGATGACACAATTAACAATATTTGGTTTTCTACGATCCTTTTTTCATAATCAACATTGATTTTCTATGTATAATGAATACTAAGAAAATTATTACTTAAAATTCTACTGAAAATAATTATTTTTCGTAAGTTGATTAAACTAAAAAGTTGAAATTATAAGACAAACTAATTATTGTGATAATTGTGCCATTCATTACAAAGATTCATCAAATCATGATGGTGCCTGTCATAAATATAAGACTTGTTTGTTGCAATAGTTAGCATTCTCAAATACTTTATTAATTATTGTGATCTCATCTCAATAAATTACGTAAGGTTAATTATATTCGATTTTATAATTTTACTTACTAAAATAATTGATCTATATGTGAAAGTGAAATCTATGAAAATTGAGCTACTTGTTTTATCGTTAAAATTTTACTAGTTACCTACACTACTAAATTTTATTTGTTTGCTCGTTGTCTAATCTTAACATTAGATTGGAAATAAAAATTTTATATGTTTTATTTTTTATAAACTACCTATATTAAGCACAATAACACTTGATTAACTTACTAACAGTTCATTTTGAACCGAAAAGCGAAAATCACCCTGACTTGATCAATCCGGCCGGATCCGGTCGGATCAGTGGAAATCCGGTCGGATCCGGCCGGATTGAAAATGACGCCGGATTGCAATCCCTAGTCGCAAGATATAACATGGGCTAGTGATGCTCCTTTTGTGACGCACAGGAAAGGCAGCGCGTAGGGACAGCCAGCAATTTAACGGCTCGTTAAAAAAAATATCGACCTGTTATCTTTAACACTCTCTCTTACTCTTTGTCATTTCAAAATCATAGGGAAAATTTGTTTATAAATATAATTACCATAAAAAATTTTATTTATTTATAACAAGGTTTATTTAAACAGTAAGAAAAACCCTAACTATATTTATATTTTGCTGATGAACGTAATTGTTTTAATATAGCTTCCGATGATACCATTTACTTTATACATATTAAGATATTGGTATTAACAAACGTAGTGGGCAATCTCCCTCGCACTCGTAAACTATAATAACGTGACCTGTCTTATGACGTAACACGACATGTTCATCCCTTGTGCGTCATTTGACAGCTTCCACTTACAGCAGCTTCAAATGGCTTCTAAATTATTTATTTTGATTATATTTGATAATTATGATAATTATATTTGACTAGCTTTTGCTCGCGGCTCCGTAGCTTAGCAACGGAAGCCTTCAAATAATATTATTTGGGTAGCTTAGCAACGGAAGCCTTCAAATATGAATAATTTTCCCCGTTTTTGCAACATTTTTCACTGATGCTTCGCTTCTAATGGTCGCAGCGTAATGTTATATATCCTAAAGCCTTCCTCGATAAATGGACTATCCAACACAAAAAGAATTTTTCAATTCGAACCAGTAGTTCCTGAGATTAGCGCGTTCAAACAAACAAACAAACAAACAAACAATCAAACAATCAAACTCTACAGCTTTATTATTAGTATAGATTTATATAGTTTTTTCGATAATACATTTTGGGGAACGTAATTTATTAGTTGAAATATAAAAAATAATCGAGTCATATACCTTATTGTCTGAAGATATATTTATTCAGGTGATTGATAATTACAGAGAGGCAGAACAAAGATGGCACATTGACTTGTGAGGCTTTGTGTACGAAACACTAACATTTTTAAAACAACTGTTAATATTATCGTCATTATATTTATTATTTGGAGTCGAAGCGTCACGCCTGTAGATATAGGTTTTTTTTTTATTTGATTGAATGGCAAGACGAGCAAGCGGCTCGCCTGATGGTAAGCGCCACGCCTGCCCATAAATTCTCTCTTTATTGTACACCACCGTCACTTCTTTTACTTTAATTTCTATCCATCCAAAGGTTGGCAGAGATCGCTCGTAGCGATAACACCGCCCATTGTAAAACCATTAATTAGTCCTATGCTAAATTATTTTATGTGGTTATACAATAAAGAGTTTTTGTATTGTATTATAAGCGCCACGCCTGCCCATAAACAGAAGCAATACCGCACAGAAATTTGGATTACAAAGCACTTCGTGGCTCTGAACTGCGCTCGTCACCCCGAGACTTAAGATTCAGTGGATGAATCCTCAATTTGCCCGCCTTATTTCTGTCACATGATTTTGATTTCTTCCTTTCTTTTAATTTTTTTGTTCTATGTGCCCCATTGGTCCAGTGGCAGTGAACTGAGACTGAGAACCGTGAGGTCCCGGTGTCAATTCCCAGGTCAGGCAAATACAATTTGTTTACGAGTTTTCAACTAGAATTTGAATGAGGCTGGTTTGTTTACGGCATGAAACGACCGACCCGAGTTAGTGCCACTGACGCACAGAAAACAACGTGAAAGGCATCTTTCTGATGCAGTCCTTACGGTCACTAAGGTTTATCAATTCCTTCCCAATCCCCATTCCGTCCCTTAAACATCCGCAACGCATCCATGACTATGCCAGTATCGTTGAGTGTTAATAGGCATTGTGGATTATTTACCATGAGCTGACCCGCTTGCTCGTTTGCCGGCCTGTGCCGTACCAAAAATGAACCGATCACTTTCTTATCCACTTTCAATATTGATCGTTTCAAAACATTTACCAAGTTCTTAAAAAAGCATAAAATTGCACATACAATATTTAGCAAAAGTCAAATATCATGCGAAACATAAATTATAACGCAATAATTTCACAATTTCCGCGTCCAAAATACCATTTTAAGAGGCTACAGCGAAAATAATCCGTAGTTTGGTGGGCGTGGCTTGCAGTCGCTCGCGGGGAGCTCCGAAGGCATCGCACGCGCTCGGGCGACGAGCCGCGCTCGTCTGTCGTCAGGCGAATCGACTCATATTACAAAGCTGTACACTCTGTGCAAAGTGATATAAGTCTAAAAGCTTATTTTTTTCGGTCTAGTCGGTATTCCTGTATCTGATATAAAACGGAAAATAAAATTCGTTCGCAATGATATAAGGACCACCTTTGGACAATTTCGATAAAAAAATTGTGTATGCTGATATTACTTTAGGAATATTAAATTGAACTGAGGCCTTATTTTAAAGCAAATATGTTTAATTTGTTATATCACAATTTGTAACATAAGACACACTTACAATTAATTACGCCAGATTTGTTCGCAATAATACAATTAAAGCAAAGCAAAATGGTGATATTGAAGTTTTTTGAAGTGATAACTTCTTATGGGAGGGTGAACCGAAACGTTCCGTAACGCGAGCGGTCCATCGACCAGCCAGTGTTAGCCGACCTCCCAGGAACATCGATAATTTCGAAGTCCCAGGTGGCGTCACACAGTGACCAGTCGGTTTGGACCGGACTTTGACCGGACTTCAAACTCACTTTGACCGGACTTTAACCGGACTTTGACCGGGCTATGACCGGACTTCGACCGGACTTCGACCGGACTTTGATAGGGCTTTGACCGGATTTAACAAACTTTGACAGGGCTTTAACCGGACTACGACCGGACTTTGACGGACTTTGATAGGACTTTGACCGGATTTTTACAAGACTTTGACTGGACTTTAACCGGATTTTGGCAGGACTTTGACCGGTATTTGACAGGACTTTGACCGGGCTTTGACCGGATTTTGACAGGACTTTGACTGGACTTTGACCGGATTTTGACAGGACTTTGACCAGTATTTGACCGGACTTCGACCGGACTTTGACAGGGCTTTAACCGGACTTTAACCGGACTTTGATAGGGCTTTGACCGGGCTTTGGCCGGATTTTGACAAACTTTGACAGGACTTTGACCGGATTGTGTCAGGACTTTGACCAGTGTTTTGACCGGACTTCGACTGGACTTTGACCGGACTTTAACCGGACTTCGACCGGACTGTGTTCGTTTTTTTATGGCGAATAGACATGTTACCGTAATTTTGTTTTTGATATTGATATAAAATGACGATATTTTACTTATTTTATAACTTGAAAAAAAAAGTGCCAGGTTCGCATAAACGCGAAGAGAGTAGAATGTCCATTTTTCATGGCGAGTAGCCGTAATTAATATAAAAAAATGACGATTTGGACAAAGAAAAACTTTTTAGGTTTTTACTTATTTGGAACATGTTGCCGTAAAAAGTACCAGGCTTGCATAAACGCGAAGAGAGTAGAATGTACTTTTATTATGTCGAGTGGACATGTTGCCGTAATTTTGTATTCTCGCATGTTGTTTGGTAAGTTTTCACTTCTGTCGGCACTCCCGGAGTGCAACCCGTAATTTTTTTTTATCTTGACACAGTAAAGTGGCTTGGTATTAAGTACAGTCCAGTTCAAATATATTTGCGACCAACAAGATTAACTTTGTTACTCATCGGCATTATGTGGGCCCGAAGTTACTGGATATACAGTGGCTAGTCCTGAAGTGTGACATGTCTGATTAGACCACTATGGTGAGTTTTTCGCCATGTGTACGGTTTTCGCAATTCAATCGATACCCAAATGTATCGGTTACCCTCTCACCAGTGACACCAGCAGTCCTGCCTGGGTTTATCTTAGACTAGTACTTAGGAATGTTTCCACTTCACCGTATCTTAAATATCCTTTTTATAAAGACAATTGACTCTGTCAATAGCTTCCTCTAGTATACCAACACATCGTATCTTTGGTACGATTTAGCATGGGTGTTTGTGACCCACGTACTTTTGTGATTCTCTAAAACGTAAAAATATTACCTTAAGCGACATTACTGGAGTTTACCTGGCACGTTATGGACACGTACTCCCGTAGGCCATAAATTTGGTTTCCACCACATTTCTATCCGCCATTTTCAAGCCTCCCCAGATTCCCAGATCCCTACTACAGATTCACCGTTTACTCATAAGTCAAGTGGGCCCGATGGCATCCCTCCGATTGTGTTACAGACATGTGCTCCTGAGTTGGCACCGGTTTTAACGTGTCTTTTCCGGCACTCCTATGCATTAGGGATAGTCCCGAAATCCTTGAAGGCCGGTTTAGTGCACCCGATCCTAAAAAAGGCAACCGCTAAGATCCGTCCAATTACAAGCTTATAACCATCGCCTCCTTGTTCTCTACGATAATGGAATTATCAACTGTCAGCTCCTGCTGTACCTAGAGGAGTACCGATTGATTAGCGACCGCCAGTACGTCTTTCGCCGGAGTCGCTCGCTGGTAATCTTCTAATTTACCTGCCATATAGATGGACAGAAGCAACTGAGACCAAGGGGGAGGCGCTTGCAGCCAATTGGGGCATAGCGAAGACCTTTTATCGGGTATGGCACAAAGCACTTCTTTAAAGCTACCTTCCTTTGGGCTTCCAGAGAAATTATGCAACTGGATCACTAACATTTAAAAAATCGTGATAGAAGCGTGTATCCCTCACGTTTTGGATAGATGTTCAAAAATCAATCACCATCTATTAATTTTTTTGTTAATAGATGGTGAGATAATCGCTTTCAAAGGTATAAAAAGTGTAATATTAATCGAACAAAATGTGTTCATAAGATATTTTTTTTTAGCCGATCACGGCAAAGTGACTACACTACATCTGATGGAAAGCGCAGTCCAGTCCAAAAAACCAGCGACCATCGACAAACAATAAGTTTATCGGTGGTAATGCTTCTTCATACTCTGAAGAGGGAACAATCAAATCGAGGACCCAGCGACAGGACAGGCGGATGACCAATGCAGGCACAGGGATACAATGTTGGACCCTTATACGCACCCCAAACAACTATCAACTCGTGTCGCAAGCCCCTCGGTAGAACTGGATATACACTGGCTGATCCTGGAACGCGATCCACACAAGATGTGAGCCGCTATGGCAGGTTTTAACACTGCGTGTACGGTGGTGGCTATCCGGGCGGATATGGATATCCTACCACCAGCATAATACTTTCCACTTTTGTTTAGATTTTATTCTTTACTATGGAATCCTAAGTTTGTCATGTGTAAGTAAAACACACACTTCGTCGGTTTTGAAGGATAATGGAATGACAGACAAAATTTTGTCATTTTCATACATTTGAAATGAAAATGAAATAGTCAGGTATCCGGGTCCATTTCTGCACTTGATTACTATCAAGCTAATTTTCCGTGAGTAGCTTCGTTTTGATGAGACGCATAACAATTTCCTGTGCGAAAATTCTCGATTGTGGTACTTATTGTGGTAACAGAGGTAGCAAGGATAAATATATGTCGATTTGATGATACTCAAAAAATTAATACTAACTGGTTTTTTTGTTACATTTCAAGATAATTATCTAAATTATTTGAAAAAATATTTTTCCTACAAAATGTATGGTTTGATCAAGGACCGTTCCAGGATTTATAGATTTGAATAAGGGAATAAATAAAAAAAAGTGTGCGTCTCGGGACGCACGACAGAAATGATAACTTAAACTAATATGGGTTGAATTTAGAGAGGAGAAGCCTGCTTACTGCTGCCGTATGCGTGAGAGAAAGGCAAGCCAGACAGAGTGGGTCCGTAACGCGTTGTTACAAAGCGGTTTACCCTCCCATAATAAGTTATCACTTCATTGGATTGCAGTCCGGTCAAAGTCCGGTCATAGGTCTGTCAATGTTCGGTCAAAGTCCTATCAAAGTCCGGTCAACTCCAGTTAAAGTCCGGTCGAATTCCGTTCAAAGCCCTGTCATAGTTCTGTCAAAGTCCGGTCAAAGTCCAGTCACAGTCCGGTCAAAGCAGACTGGTCACCGTGTGACACCACCTTAGACTTCGAAAATTCTCAAAGATCCAGGGAGATCGGCTAACGCTGGCTGGTCAACTGGCCCGCGTGACGTCTCATGGAATGTTCTCGAATATTCTCGAACCTTCCGTTGATCGATGGACCGCTGGTGTTACGGAACGCATCGGTTCACCCTCCCATAAGATGTTATCACTTCAAAAATGAAAATTAGTTTGCCACCAACAAAACAAGAATTGTAGCAACAAATTAAAAGAACTGCATTCATTTGTAATGTATGGTGTAATGTACACATGCTCCACGGAAAAATTGCCAGAAAATTTCAGATAGACAATAATTGATGACAAATATAATATTCATATATTATTGGTTTGATGGCCCCCTAAGTCCATGTTTTGAATAATTATCTTCTGACATACAAGGTACCCTATTAAAAATATTATTATTTATTGATTGATTATACAGGGTTATTTTTAAAACACCAGCAACCTCGCAGGGGTAGATTCCTAAGGTTATAAGCTACTACTTTTGTTCTACAACTTTTGATAATTTGTTAGATTTTATTTTCATACAAAAATAAGTTTTCATTTAATTTCTGTCTTGAATGTTACAACGCGCATCGCAGATTACGTAAACAAACACGCGAAGCGTGGGGAACCGGGCAAGCGCATTTGACCTTGAACTCCCGAGCAGCTGACCGGCGCCTTTGATATCGTGCGCGCAAGCCGCGCCGCGCCGCAGTCTACGAAGAAAAACACAACACAACAAAAACTTGTAAAATCATTTTTTTTAAATATATTGAGTTATATCCAATCTCCTAAAACAAAAGTTGTTCCGTATGGGGTCAGCTATCTGGTCCTGCGAGGTTGCTGGTGTTTTAAAATTAACCATGTATTCATTATTATATAGTTTACTTAATTTTTTCATGTTATTACAAAGTCAGATATGACGAATGAGGAAAATGAAATAGATGAAGATGACAGCTATGTTAGAAGCGTAGATAATGAAGATTTATCAGATGAATCTGATGAAAATTATTTTTTTTTAATATGCAAATACACAATTTTTTTAGAATCATCAAATCGACATATTTTATCCTTGATACCTCCGTTAGCTACCACAATCAAGAATTTTCGCACAGGAAATTGTTGGGCGTCTCATTGAAACGAAGCTACTCACGGAAAATTAGCTTGATAGTAATCAAGTGCAAAAATGGACCCGGGATCCCTGACTAAAACTTATATTACTTTAAACCTGGAAATATTTCTATTTTATGTAATATAACTAAATATGAATCCATTAACACTGAGTGAATTAATGGGTGTTAATTGATACAAGTTAGATTTTTTTAACTCATCCAAAATACATAATATCCATCAAATCTTAATATTTTCTAAACAGACTTACTTCCAGCATTTTAATTATTTTAACTCCAACCCTATCAGATAGAAGTTTTAAAAAAACTTGTGCCATTTAACACATGCATTTATCATTATACACATATTAACTACTATAACATATGGCTAATGATATAAATTTAGTTTCTTTTTATTATCTCATATTATTATTGTTACTATAAACAAAAATCATAGTACATTTATGTTAATAGCAAGTAATCCCAATCCATCAAAGTTAAAACATCCTGAGAATAGAATAGAGTAAAAAAAAGTTGGCGAATTTTTAAAAAAGCATCATATCATTAAATAGTTTTTTTTCAAAATTCGGTTTTCAGACTTGTATCACTTTTCACAGAGGGTACAGAAATATACGCATATTAGGACGAAAAAATATTTATTATGTACTTACACTGTGACATTACGCTCATCATCTATGGATACTCATTTATGTTAAATGAGTCTATTGATGGAAGTGGCTTGGTTGAAGATATTATGAGATCTAACAAGTGAAAATAATATAATATATGCGTACATCCTATAACTATTTGCATTATTAAATGTAAATTGACTTTGAGGGTAAATAAATCATATTAATGCATGAAATCACGAAAATCCGATCTGCAAAAAAACGGCATAGGTCCATCCACGATAAGGCGCTCCCGCCGACTGATCTATTGAGGGAATGAAAGTGACGCAATTACTTTTGAAATGCAAAATAAGAGATGGCTATATTGAGTGTACTTTCAGAATAAAACAACGTATGTGCCAAAACGATTTTTCTTGTTTTCTAATAAAACTCATTATTAAATCTAAAACTGCTTTGACCAAACTTTCATACGATAATTCTCCATGTTTTAAAGTAAATTTAAATGTCTTATTCATGACGGTTACGCTTCGGCAGCCAAAAACGTAAAAAAATAGATACAACTTTGCGATTTTTTTCTATCGAGAAAATTTCATTGAATCGTGTATTCCTTTTGAACAATCCTAGAGCAGAAAGTCAAAAAACGTATACCAAAATATTAAATCTCTATTCCACGTACACAATTATATACACGAGATAGAAATGTCCCATTTGTTTCAATGTAGGGCCTTAATACGTGTGTTGACATAACAAATGTCGGCCATTGTTTTTTGGCGCGAAACCGCCATGTTTGCGTGCAAAATGGCTGCTATTACGTTCCAAGTCACGAAGAATTGTAAGTAAAAATCTTCAAAACCCAAAACGCGGTGCGACTGCTGTTATCCGTCCATTTCTCTCGTACAACTTCATCAGATTTTAATCTTTATATGGATCATCCATCAGAGAAAACTCTATCGAATTTTAAAAAGTGTGTCTGCAATTCACACACGGTAGAAGTAAAACTTCAGAAAAGTAGCCTACAAGAGAATGAGATAAAAATAGAGTATCAGTGGTATTAGGATAATTAAAAGGTTTATTATTTTATAATACTTTTACCAAGCTTAAAAATTATTTAAAATTTTAATGCGAAATATTACATTTCATATATTTACATACTTGAGTTCTTGTTTCTTTCCAACCTCTTTAGTGAACATACCGCCAGTAACCAGTTCTAATGTATGTATTATATGTCTATCACTTGTATGTTTGTTGGCTTATGCTATGCTAAAATACCAAGCATGTACAGATTTGTATAGTTAGTATGACGTCACACTAGGGGGCGTACCACAATACCCGCCTACACGTCTCGCTCTAGAATGTCAACCTTTTTAATAAACCGCATTCAATAGATTACGGGATCTCGGAATGGAACGAAGGAGCTAGGAATAAAAGGGTGTCCACACTTAGACGTAGTAACGCAAACTGGAACCAACCCACAGCAAGTTCAAATGGAGATACTGATTTTGTTTTGCTTAATTTGTTAATGTAGGATCGAATGTGTAACAGAATGATAGATAACGAACATGATTGAGTGAACTTTGAATGGATAGGAATGAACGAAGGACTGAGTGGAAGTATGAGAGTGAACGGCAAGAAAAAGTATGGCCGTTGAACTGGGTAGTGCGTACCTACGTGTCTGACGAAACAATTTTGGTAAATATCTTGTAATAAGTGTTGAAATACAGTTTAGAGTACCGATCTAACCTGCATTTTTTATCTACGAAGTCTAAATTAATTTAAAATGATTTAATTGATAGTTGCACGTCCTGATAAAGGTCGCAGGAAGTCTCTGGATGCAGGCCGCTTCCAACAGGTCGGTCTGGAAATCTTTGGGGGAGGCCTGAGGTCCACTGCTGAACATAGTTCAGCAGTGGACGTCCTGTGGCTGATGATGATGATGATGAGACGTAGTTACGCAAACAGGAACCAACCCACAGCAAGTTCAAATGGAGATACTGATTTTGTTGTGCTAAATTCAATAATTCAAATTGATTGGCATATGCCGGCCGGCAAATGACCAAGTGGGTCACCTGATGGCGAGTGATCTCCACTGCCCATAATACCAAAAGAATCATGGACGCGTTGTCGCTATTAAAGGGAAGGGATTATTAGGGGATTGACAAGGAAGGGGGATTTGGGCCCCGGATATCTCACTCACTGTACAAAACGCAGCAGCAAGCCGCTACTTTACGTCGGTTTTCTGTGAGACAGTGGTTGTTGCGGTAATGGTAGTCTATTTGGGAAACTGGGTAAATAAAAAGCCTCTATAAGTGATAAAAAATGTAGGTCCCTTCAGATCCCATTTATCTAGGTTTCACTGTATTTTCTAGTGCTCTCCGAAATTACTTTATTTTAAATATACCTAGCTTTTTTTATAGCATAGACCTGCAAAGGAGCAAGTTGGTCACCTGATGGTAAGTGATCTCTACCGCTCATGTACCCTTACAATACTAGAAGAAACATAGGCGCGTTGTCAACATTAAAGGGAAGGGATAATTAAAACGCACACCTCAGTCCACCCCGTGACCACGAAGGCTGAAAAGCTTTCGAAACGTCGGGATCAAAAGTAATAAAAAACCGCGATAAAATCCGTTTAAATTAGTTTTTTTTTTCAATGAGTAATATTCGCGTCAACATAAAAAATCGGATTTTGTAGCGGTATTTTATTTTAATTTTGGTCGCGACGTTTCGAAAGCTTTTCGGTCCCAAATACGATCAAAGTCAAGGAACTTGTTTAAGACTCTTTATTTGTTCGCCAATATGCATGAGATAAGGGACAAGTTTCCAATCGTTATTCCGGTACCTGAATATATTTAGGATCGGATTCTCTTATTATTATTTTAAACCTCCCTTGAATAAGGTAGTTGACTTGATTATTTGTATTATTTAAATCAATACTTTACGTCACCCAAAACCTATTTTTTTTTATTAGCCCTGTATTATACACGTCCCACTACTGGGCACGGGCCTCCTCTACTGAATGAGAGGGGTTAGGCCTTAGTCCACCACGCTGGCCTAATGCGGGTTGGCAGACTTCACATACCTTCGAAAAATCTTATCGAGTTCTCAGGTATGCAGGTTTCCTCACGATGTTTCCTTCACCGTTAAAGCAAGCGATAATTAACAATGAATACACACGTAACTTAGAAAAGTCGTCGGTGCATGCTCTTGGGGCTGGTTTCGAACCTGCGAGTTTCGTCTCGACAGTCCGTACCACTCACCGCTGAGCTATCGCTGCTATTATCGTGTAAATTTTATCTCTAACATATTAATATTGCTATATATACCGATACAGATAGATTAAAGTAATTCATTTTAGATTAATGAATAATTAAATAAAGAAATAAAGTCAAGGCCCCGCACAACACACAGACCCGAAATATTTATTTTTATTTAAAGTTACTTGACCGCCAGTGAAATTACCGGGCATTATGAGACTTAACATCTAATCAATGAAATAAAAAAATACACTCCGTGGCGCAGTGGGCTCGTGACCAGCTATGAAGCGAGAGGCCGAGGCTGAATTCTCGCACCGAGACAAAAGTTTGTGTGATCCACAAATATTTGTTTCGGGGTCTGGGTGTGTTCATATCCGGCCGGATAGCGACCACCGTACACATGGTGCTAAAACCTGCCATAGTGATCCACACGTCTTATATAGGGTTATCCGTGTATCACTGTGCCTGCATCGGTCAGCCGCCTGTCCTGTCGCAGGCCTCTCGGTTTGCTTCTTTCCTCTCCGAAGAGGCGAAAGGCCAGCATGACTCTGGTGACCACCGATAAACTCATTGTTTTTTGGATTGCACTACGCTTACCACTAGGTGTAGTGCAGTCACTTTGCTGTGCTCGGATAAAAAATAAAAACCGTGCAATCCAAATAAAATGTCGACCGTCAAAAGACCTTACGTCCCTCGATGGTCGGTAGAATCATGCCGGCCTGAGCTTACTGGATGTACTTTTTTTTCTCCGCTGGCAACCCTAGGTCCAACAGCTGATTTTCGCAGTCCTTGATTGATAAATGTTTATTTATAGTTTTTAACAACGAAATATCGCAGATTGTGATTAAAGTTAAGTGTATTACAATAGTTAAATCGTAAAAATAATAATTAATAGTTATTGTGCGAAATACAGACCTCAAGTGGTAATCGTAAAGTAGGTAGGTAGAAAATTGTCTAACTTCGGAATTTATTGTTCGTATTTAAAAGTTTTAAGCAGTAATAGTACTATTTGGGTGAGTTATTACTTTCTTTTGCCTGTTTCCCCTGTTTTTCCAGTAAAAGCAGAGGTAAGTAGGCACTCAATATATTGTATATCGTGCGGTTACCCAAGTACGTAGCTGTCAATCTTTTCCCTTGCACTTTTAATAACACCACTTCTAGTCTTAGTTTTACATAAAACTCAGATACTAGAATAACCGCCACAAAATGATGACACGTAGAGGCTTAGCTCGCCAGGAGGAGTCTAAGCTCCAAGTGGCACTGCAGGAATTAAAGATTGCAAGGGAGAGGTGCGATTTGCTGAATCGTGAGAGGGATGATAACGAAAAGGAGCTGTTGGAAATCCTAGATAAAAATGTATTATTGAAAAATGAGTTAACAGCATTACATACTCAGCTGTTAACTTTAACTGATGAGCGGGACTATTTTAAAGATATTGTAAATGGGTTTGTTAAATGTAGCGAAGAGTATGAGTCGGCCTTAAATACCATCTCAAGACTGGAATGTGAACTTCGAGAAGCTCATCAACACATCTCGCAGCTGGAAGAGGTCTCCCATGCTCAACGTGAACAAAAAACTCAGACCCTATTTGATGAACTTGTGCATGAGTCTCCCGCTCTTGTTTCTGTTGCCCCTAGCAATATCTCCCCTTTAATAATAGACCTTACAAAAGAGGATTCAATCCATTCAACCTCTGCAGGGAGAATTGCTGGAGCCAGCAGAAATAAACTTAAGAAATATATTAAGATTAATAGGTACATAAATAAGACTGAAAAATTAGTTAATAAACAAAAAGTATTTAATAAATGTCTTATTAATACAAAAGAAAAAATAGATTTAACTGAACAATTAGATATTTATGCATTACAATTAGAGCAAAGTAAAAATAAGTATGAAGCGGACACACAAGTACTGAACTTGGAGATCTCTAATTTACACACTTCCCTGCAATTAATGACCAGCAGGTATGAAAATGCTCAGAAAGAAATTGAGGATCACACAACAGCTATGACAGAATTAATTGAGCTAAGTAAATATAATGCTGATAGGTTTGATTCCTTGCAGAACCATACAACTGTATGTTCTTGTATGTGTCTTAGCGACTCACAGCTGGTGGGTGAACCCTCAGTACAAACACCACCCAAGTCAATGCTTTGTGATAGCTTACATACAAGTAACCGTTCCAACAGCTCCCACGTTCATATGGAAACCAAACAAACCTCTCATGATGTTATCATTTACTGCGATGAGATAGGCAAGGACATGGGTCAATTGCTTGCTATGGACCTGGGAAAGTTAGTATTAAATAACTGTATGCCTAATGCCTCATATCAGAATATAGTAAAGAGCATTTGCAACAGTAAATTCTCACCTGACACAAAATTAGTGTTATTTTTAGGAAACAGGGGCAATGTAAACAAAAAGCAGCTAGTGCAATGTTTAGACAAACTGCATGCTTTATCGGTAAATGAAATTGTAATGTTTACATTTCCTTATAGTAAAAGCTTGCCAGCGGAAGAAAATAATTTAAGATATAGTCTTAATTTGACAATGCACACTATGTCGTGCAATAATCATAAATTTCATATAATAGACACTAACAATTATGTTAGTAAAAAATTTTTTTTGACAAGAGATAAATATTATCTGCCTTTATATTTTAAGAGACAGATAGCTAATGCGCTATCTTATTATTTTAATATATCAGCCAAGAATTTGGCTAACAGACCTGCTTTTATTGAGCAGAATAATAATTACTTAGATTATAGTAATCTAAAAAGTTTGACATTTAATCATTTAAATTAAACCATAAGACAATAGAGACAACCTCTTGCTTTGATAATGGTACTGATACAAAATGTAATTCAATAAATAAATGTAACACAATAAAATTAGTACATCAAAATATTCAGGGGATCTCCAGTAAAACCCTTGAAATTGAATTATTTATGAACTATAATAATATTGACATTTTATGCATTACAGAACACTGGCTTCAAAGCCATCAGTTAATATTCAATTTCAATAATCATATGTTGGGTACTTCGTTCTGCAGAGAAAATGCCATTCATGGTGGCTCATTAATACTAATTAACAAACAATTTACATTTAAAGAACGTAAGGATATTGTGAGCCTCTCTGTTGAGCGGATAATTGAGATAGCCTGTTTGGAGTTAGAGCGGCTTGTTGTATTGAGTGTATACAGACCACCATTGGCATTATATGATTCTTTTGAAAAGGTCATGGATGAAGTGTTAGCAAAGATTTGTAAATTAAATAAAAGTGTAATTGTATGTGGGGACTTTAATGTTAACTTGTTAGAAGAATCTTCCATGTGTATTAAAATAAAAAATTTGTTTAATTCTTACAATCTTGCAAATATATTCTTGAAGCCAACTAGGATAACTGCCACTTCAGCAACATGTCTAGACAATATATTTACAATCATTGTTCCTAATAATAAACAAATTATTAATTATCTAGACTCTGATCATAGTGGACAGTTAATTACTTTTCAGAAAGAAAGTAAAAATATGGCCAAAAATGTTATTAGTGTGGTGCCTAAAACTACAGGTCGCTTGGAGATCTTCAAAAATAAACTCTTAAGTAAATTACCCTTTTTATTGTACAGTGACAATCCTAACCAGCTGTACAATTCCTTTTTTGAAATATATTGTGAAGAGTTTAATTCTACTTTTATCCCCAAGAAGATCTCTGTTAAAGGAACTACAACATTCAGTGAATGGGCTACTATTGGTATATGTAAAAGTAGAAAAAGGCTTTATGAGTTGTATGAAGAAAGACACTATAATAAGAGTGAAAAGTTTTGTCAGTATGTAAAAATATACTCCAAATTATTTAAAAAAATTTGTAAAGTAGCAAAGTGTAATTATATAAGTTTTAAAATAAAAAATAGTAGTAATAAAATTAAAACGACTTGGGACTTAATCAATAAGGAGACTGGAAATGTTAAACTTCTAACGAAGGACTATAGCCTTTCTATTGAAAATAAAATTGTCACGTCAGATGCTGAAGTAGCTACTGCTTTTGAAAAATTCTTTACTGACATTCCAATCTCTACCACAAAATCTTTGATTTCGTCCCCTACTATTGCTGAATCATTATTGAAAGAGAAGTTAGATTGTTGCAATAATATATTTAAATTTCATTATATAAATGACACAAATATTATAAGAACATTTAATACCCTAAATGTTAAAATAACAGCTGATCTTTGGGGTAACTCGGTCGAGCTTACGAAATCTATAATTACCATAGTAGCACCTGAATTAGCCATAATTTTTAATAAATGTATCGACTGTGGCGTATTTCCTGACTTAATGAAAAGTAGTAAAATTATACCTTTGTTTAAATCAGGTAGCACATCTGACCCCACTAACTTTAGACCAATTTCAGTGCTACCCACATTTAGTAAAATATTTGAAAAATTACTACTTGATCAAATGCAGACACATTTTAGCATAAATAATTTGTTACACAAGAAACAATTTGGTTTTACAAGGGGTCGTTCAACCACCGATGCTGGGGTTGAACTTTTAGAAAATATTTTTAACGCCTGGGACAATTTCCACGATGCCTTAGGCATTTTTTGTGACCTGTCAAAGGCATTCGATTGCGTTTCTCATGATACATTGGTCAGGAAGTTACATCACTATGGAATTAGGAATACTGCTCTGGATCTTGTTATTTCTTATTTGGATAATAGGATTCAGAAAGTTGATATAAATGGCCAGAGATCCTCGGGATCTGTAGTAACAATGGGTGTTCCGCAGGGTTCCATACTTGGCCCATTTCTATTTCTCGTTTATATAAATGATTTGCCTCATGTTATTAACGACAATCAACAGATAGTGTTATTTGCAGATGATACTTCACTTTTATTTAAACTCAAACGACAGCAACCTGTTACTGACGATGTAAATAATACTCTCTTAAAAGTAGTGAACTGGTTTAATGTTAATAACTTACTTTTAAACGAGAAAAAAACTAAATGCGTTAGATTTTTGACACCTAACGTTAGAACTATTAAGACCTGCGTTAGTTTAAATGGAGAAGAATTGGATCTTGTGGACACCACCAAGTTCTTGGGTATAACTTTAGACTCTAAGCTTCAATGGGGACCACATATAAACCAGTTGTCGAAAAGGCTCACCTCTGCAGCTTACGCAGTCTACAAAATTCGCCAGCTAACTGATGTAGAAACAGCGCGATTAGTTTATTTTAGTTATTTTCATAGTGTAATGTCGTATGGCATTCTATTATGGGGAAATGCTGCCGACATTCAAACTATTTTTGTGCTGCAGAAAAGAGCTATTCGAGCTATTTTCAATCTGAAACGTGGGCAATCTCTAAAAGATTTATTCAAAGAAATAAATATTTTGACTGTCGCTTCTCAATACATATATGAGAACCTAATGTATGTAAAAAAAAATATTAATGTTTTTACAAAAACCAGCGACATTCATATGTTAAATACTAGAAATAAGAATAAACTGATATTGCCCAAGACCAGACTTCAAAAAATTAGTAATTCATTTAAATGTCAAAGTATACGTTTCTACAATAAAATTCCTAGCCATATTCAACAATTAAGTCTAAATAAATTTAAATTTTATATTAAACAGAACCTTTGCCGAAAAGGTTACTATAATGTTAAAGATTATTTGGAAGACAAAACGGCTTGGAATTGAGCCGCTCACTCCATACAAAATATGGCTGTCCATAGTCCTCTAATATGTTGTACTATGTGAAAATATAATAATTTATTATACTTGACTGCCCTATTGGCGCATTACTAGTATTTAAGGCATATATCGTTGACATTTTTAATATTTTTTAAGAAAAATAATTTTTAAAATTGTTAATTTTATTATTATTATATATTTAATAGAAATTCAATGTCTGGACATTAAAAGAGGCCATAACCCATGAGTTTGTTTCGGCATTTCTTCTCATGGCTAGCCACGAAATGCCGATAAAAGAAAAAGATAAAATAAACTAGTGTAAAGAATTTTGACATGTAAAAGTGATATCTATGATCCAATTTGCAGAATAAATGATTTGAATTTGAATTTTGATTTGAATTTGAATACACTGGCTGGCTGACTGTCGCGACTCGCCTTATTTGTTGTATTTATTTATAACTAGCTTTTGCTCGCGGCTCCGCCCACGTGAACGTTTAAAATTAAAAAAATACAAACTTTCATCCCTTATTTTATCCCCTTGGGGGTAGAATTTATCAAAATCCTTTCTTAACGGATGCCCACGTCATAACATCTACCTGCATGCCAAATTTCAGCCCGATCCCTCCAGTGGTTTGGGCTGTGCGTTGATAGATCACTATGTCAGTCAGTCACCTTTGAGTTGTATTTATTTATAATGTTCTTACCCGAACTCCAGGTCTTCGAGCCGTTGGTACTTCACGCTTCTGGACAGCATCTTGCGTCTCTTTCTAACACACTACACTCGTATATCACTTACTCATGTCCACAGAGCACTACACTACACACATATTAACTAATATTATGAAATTTGTGGTTAGAATTTGTAGACTGAAATACTTTTTTTTTTATTTCACGACGACACGAGCAATGCGCTCGCCCGATGCTAAACAGAAGCAACACCACACAGAACTTTGAATTACAAAGCACTGCATGGCACTGAACTGCGCTCGTCACCCCGAGACACAAGATGTTAAGTCACATAATATCCATAACTATACAATGGCATTTTTCAACTAAAACCCCGGTTTACTGGTGTCCCTGGCGTTGCTAATGTTTATGGACGATAGTAACCACTTACCATCAGCACAGCCGTATCGCTTACGCACTCAACTACGCCACTGAGGCGGCTTTAATATAATGTTTAAACAATTAAAACCACATTTAGATTTGACACAAATTACGATAGATTAAAAATCATAACAACTGGACGTTACGCGATGCCAGTAAGTATAGGATAAAATTTGGTGTTATTTATAATACAGATATTAATGAGTGGTAGAGCTACGCTGTAGACAGTTTTGTCTACAGCATGAATGAGCCGACTCGACCGGGTCGTTACCACTGTCTCACAGAAAACCGACGTAAATTAGCGGCTTGCTGCTGCGTTTCGTACGGTGAGTGAGATATCCGGAGACCCAAATCCCCTTCCCAATCCCTTAAATATCTTTTCACTTCAAGGTCCGCAACGCGCAATCATTCTTCTGGTATTATGGGCGTACATAGATGGTGGAGATCACTTACCATCAGGTGACCGTAACGCGTTTGCCGGCCTATGCTATTAAAAAAAAATGAAATTCGGTTTGAAGGACATTCGAGCCAGTGAAACCACTTGGCATTATGAGACTTAACATCTTATGGCCCGGGGTGACGAGCGCAGTTCAGTATCATGCAGGGCTTTGTAATTCAAATTTATGTGTGATGTTGCATAGATGTTTAACTGTAAGTATAAGAAATAACCTTTGCACACAATAATAATAGAAAATAACAAAACAAACTCAAAAAAAAAACTAGAAAAAATTACGCGTCGGATAGTAAACCTTTTTGCCTCAGTATATATTGTTTTATTTTTTAACGATTCTCAGCACTTTTACACTACTGTTAGAACTTGTTAGAACAGAATATATATTTACATATATAAATACACTTTATAACTAGTAAGTATCCACACGGCTCGTGTAAGTATAATCTTTAACTATCATTGTTATAACTAATCTGATAACATGTGTACACGTGTGTATTATGTACATGAATAGAATGATGGAGCTATGCTATGCTATGCTTTGCTATACTATTAATATCCTACTTCATACTCTATCTTTATGTCTAGCGTTATACCAGCTTAATGCCAGGAACCCCCTTCCTCTATGGAGAAGCGAGGAAGATGTCCATGATAGGGCGAGGTTATTTTTATTTTCTTCTTTTTTCTGAGTGTGAAGAAGCATTTATACAGGCCCACACGATTCTGGTGATCACAGATCACGTTGTATATTGGTGATCGGTAGTTTTTTTGACTGCACTGCGCTTACCATCAGGTGTATTGCAGTCACTTTGCCGTGCTCGGATAAAAATTACTTTTTAACAAAAAAATTCAACCGACGAAAAAACTGAAAAGCAAAAAATAAAAAACCGTATTTCTACCGCCATTGAAAGGCTCTTTGGAGTCAGTGCCTGTGTCGCTGCCGGTCAAATGAAATTGCATCGACTCCAAAGTCAAAAAAATTGTTAAAAAGTTATTATTTTATATTTTTTGTGGCTATAGGTAATATACTAGTAGAATTTATTTATTAATATGAGACCAACTACAAGGTATGAGAGGTGTACACAATAACTCAGTGAAATGAGTGAGTCAATACGCAATTGTCCCCTATTTTTCTACCGCAAGAATTAGATTTTTTTCAAAAAAAAATTATGGGACCAACTTCGTAGTAAACCCTATCCGTTAAAAAAGAATTATCAAAATTGGTCTACTTTGTAAAAAGTTATGCGTGGTCTAACATAAAAAAAACGTGTCGAATTAAGAACCTCGTAAGTTTTTCTCATCGGTTTAAAAAGAAAGCTATACAGCCATCGCTTCACATCCACAGTTACTCAGTATGCTACAACCCCAACACATGTGATAAGATAGGTAGCAAAACAAATTTTGCTACACTTCATAGATTGTCTCGTGGCGTGTGCAACTAATAGTGTGGAGCGCAAATGATAATAGTCATATCGTATATACTTTTATTTATTTCATTTGATTGAATGACGAGACGAGCAAGGCGCTCGCCTGATGGTGAGCACCACGCCTGACCATAAACAGAAGCAACACCGCACAGAACGTTGAGTTACAAAGCACTGCATTGCATTGAACAGCGCTCATCAACCCGAGACATAAGATGTTAAGTCTCATAATGCCCAGTAATTTCGCTGGCTTCAATGTGCTTTAAACCGAAACTCAACAGTGCTAAAATACTTTGATGATGCTATGTATGCTATGTATACATTAGTTGATACTGATTTCTATATATGTTTATTTTATTTTTGTACTGACTTGTCATAAGTTACCGTTTTAATTGCTTACATAATTATAAACTACTAGTATTTATTCGCGGCTCCGCCCGCGTGTTCTGCTTTTTCCAGGATAAAAAGTAGCCTATGTCACTCAGTGATAATGTAGCTTTCTAACGGCAAAAGAATATTTGAAATCGGTCCAGTAGTTTTTAAGTTTATTCATTACATACAAAAATACAAATCTTTCCTCTTTACAATATTTGTGTAGATTTCATTTAATTTCACAGTAAATTGTTGTTGTGTTGTTAATTTTTTGAAGTGAAACTTCTTTAGAATCGTTGTGATTTGAAAATTTGATGAAACGATAAAGGCGTCACTAAAGAGGTAGGAAAGAACAAGATCTCAAGTATGAAAATATATGAAATGTAATATTTCGCATTAAAATTTTAAATATTTTGCATATGCGTATTAAAATTTGTTAGTTAATTTATTTTAATAACTCTGAAGTTTCACTTCTGCCGCGTATGAATTGCACACACACTTTTTTTTTGTATAATCGCCTCACTAACCAATGTAGTTCAATAAACGGCGTAATATCCACGTAATAACTGTAACGTCACTTCCCGATGTGAACCTTGGAGCACGAGTGAAAGTACCGACTCGACAGCCGCTGAGCGCTGACGCAATGACGCAACATTATGGTGCACGGCAACAACACACTATGTAGATTTGGAGGATAGATCTATCGCTGTATTCTTAGTCTATAAAAAAGTGTGTGTGCGATTCACACACGGCAGAAGTGAAACTTCAGAAAAGTAGCCTACAAGAGAATGAGATAAAAATAGAGTATCAGTGGTATTAGGATAATTAAAAGGTTTATTATTATTTTTATAATACTTTTACCAAGCTTAAAAATTATTTAAAATTTAAATGCGAAATATTACATTTCATATATTTACATACTTGAGATCTTGTTTCTTTCCAACCTCTTTAGTGACCAACCTTTTTCGTTTCATCAAATTTTCAAATCACAACGATTCTAAAAAAGTTTCACTTCAATAACTTTTTAACAACAAAATTCAACCGTCGAAAAAAATTAAAAGCAAAAATAACGCAATTGCAGATCTCTTTGAAGTCGGTACCTAAAAAACGGTCGGTAAAAAAACCAGCGACCATTGATAAACAATGAGGTTCATGCTGGTGTGTATAAATGCTTTTTCTCACTCTGAAGAGGGAAGAAGCAAATCTTAGGATCTGCGACAAGATAGGCACAGGATACATACAGACCAGAGAATATGACCGATACAGGCACAGGAATATAAGGACGTATCCTCCTATACCCGCCCCAACCAACCATAAAGTCTTGTCGCAAGCCTCTCGCGAGAACCGGATATACACTAGCTGATCCTGGAACGCGATCTACACAAGGCGTGTGGATCACTATGGCAGGTTTTAACACCATGTGTAGGGTGGTCACTATCCGGGCGAATATGAATATCTTACCACAAGCAAATTTGTATTATTTTATGTTGGACTAGCTTTTGCTCGCGGCTCCGCCCACGTGATCAAACAAACAAACAAACAATCAAACTCTACAGCTTTATAATATTAGTATAGATTTAGGTAGCTTAGCAACGGAAGCCTTCAAATAATATTATTTGGGTAGCTTAGCAACGGAAGCCTTCAAATATGAATAATTTTCCCCGTTTTTGCAACATTTTTCACTGATGCTTCGCTTCTAATGGTCGCAGCGTAATGTTATATAGCCTAAAGCCTTCCTCGATAAATGGACTATCCAACACAAAAATAATTTTTCAATTCGAACCAGTAGTTCATGAGATTAGCGCGTACAAACAAACAAACAAACAAATAAACAAACAAACAAACAAACAATCAAACTCTACAGCTTTATTATATTAGTATAGATTATTATGTATTATTGATTATTACGTATTATTTTATGTTATTATAGGAAACTACTCTATTATTTCTCTATACACTTTAACCTTTACAATGCATGTAGGTGCACGTATAGATAAATAAACCGGAGACAATCGTTATGTTATTGTAAATAATTACTCATTATCATCACGGATGTATGCACAGATCAGTTATTGCTTTGAAAAGTTATATGTACTAGATTATAAATACGTTTATAACACACGCACGGGTAGTTAATCATATTATGCCGACGTGTATTGTCTGTGAGTGGTAGAGCCACGCTGTAGACAGTTTTGTTTATAGCATGAATGGGCTGGCTCGACCGGGTCATTACCACTGTCTCACAGAATAACGACGTAAAGTAGCGGCTTGCTGTTGCGTTTCGTACGGTGAGTGAGATATCCGTAAGCCCAAATCCCCTCCCCTTCCCAATCCCTAATTATCCCTTTCCTGAACCATTATATTATATGCCTGAACCTTCCTCAGGAATCACTCTATCTATTGCTGTAAACTGCATTAAAATCCGTTGTATAGTTTAAAAGATCTAAGCGAACAGACAGCGGAAGCGACTTCATTTCATACTATTTAAAGAGTATGTATATTCATCTTCCAGCCTGGGATTGAACCTGCGACTTTTTGTTACACAGCATATAGTTTGAATAATACGTAATCACTATTATAAATTATCATACATCCAACTAATTGTTTCCTTTGTTCAATGCATTTAAAACATTAAACATTTGTTTGTTGATTTGTGATAAGATGTAGATTAGGCAAATATTGAATTAAATAGGAACAATATATACTAGCTGCTGGTATAGATACAGTTGATGTGCCAATTTTTCTATTTTTTATTTAATTGAATGACTAGACGAGCACGGCGCTTGCCTGATGGTAAGCGCCACGCCTGCCCATAAACAGAAGCAACACCACACAGAACTTTGAAATACAAAGCACTGCATGGAACTGAACTGCGCTCGTCACCCCAAGACATAAGATGTTAAGTTTCACTAGCTTAAATGTCCTTCAAACCGAAACACAACAGTGCTTACACACTGTTGCTTGGCGCTAGAAATAGGCAACGCGGTGATACCAACCCAAACGGCCTCTCGCATACGAGGGACCTACCTTGTAAAATCTGTTATACGGGCATTATAAGTTTATTATTTTTGGGGTGTTTCACTTCTCGCACCGAGACCAATATTCGTATGATCCGCAATTATTTGTTTCGGGTCTGGGTGTGTTTTTACACAGACAGACTGACGTCAGGCAGGCGGCCGGTCGTAAAACCTACAAGCCATATCTTTCTGTAACATGTGTTAAAAAGCATGTTGCGCCGACACCATTGCGAGTGGGATAAGGGCCCGTGGAAGGAAAACAAGACAATATTAGCCAATATATACATACATGTTTATATTGGCTAATACATACAAGGTGGGAGGTCCCTCGTATGCGAGAGGCCGTCTGGTTTGCTACCACAGCATTGTCTATTTCGGACGCCAAGAAGACGTGTGTAAGCACTGCACTGTTGTATTTCGTTTGAAGGGACATTGAAGCCAGTGAAATTACTGGGCATTATGGGACTTAACATCTTATGTCTCGGGGTGAGGAGCGCAGTTCAGTGCCATGCAGTACTTTGTAATTCAAAGTTCCGTGTGGTGTTGTTTTTATTTATAGGCAGGAGTGGCGCTTACCATCAGGCGAGCGCCTTGCTCGTCTCGTCATTCAATCAAATAAATACAAATGTGGGATCGAATGTGTAACAGAATGATAGATAGCTAACTTCAATGAGTGAATGGATAGGAATGAACGAGGGACCGAGTGGAAGTATGAATGGCAAAAAAAAAAGAATGGCCGTTGACGGGTCTACGTGTCTGACGAAATAAGTTGTAGAATAAATAAATACACCCAACAGCCACACCCATAGTCCTAACCCCATAGTAAGATACGAGTCTTATGTCGTGGGTATCAGGAACTACGAGAGACTTTCGGTCTCACAACACGCAGAATATATTCTAATCAGTGCCGAAATACAGTTTAAAGTACCGATCAAACCTGCATTTTTATCTCCGAACCCTACATACATGTTATGTATTTATTTATTATTGATATGATATAGGTCTTATCAGAACACTTGTCAGTGTAAGATAAACAGTAACGATGTTTATTTCAACATTTATCCTATCTCTACTACGCTACAGCGCTACGTGGTAGAGCCACGCAGACAGGTAGACAGTTTTGTCTACAGCATGAATGGGCTGGTTCCACCGGGTCGTTACCACTGTCTCACAGAAACCGACGTAAAGTAGCGGCTTGCTGCTGCGTTTCGTACGGTGAGTGAGATATCCGGAAGCCCAAATCCCCTCCCCTTCCCTAATTATCCCATTCCTTTAAGGTCGACAACGCGCCCATGATTCTTCTGGTATTGTGGGCATACATGGGTGGTGGAGATCACTTACCATCAGGTGACCCACTTGCTCGTTTGCCGGACTATGCTATAAAAAAAAATCCAATGGCTGTTCCTTATAATTTCGTCACTGAAAAGGCAAAAATATTAAAGCGTAATACGTGACATTTACGGTAGAGCATTTTACCGGAATCATGCCGGCCTGTATAGATGCTTCTTTCCTCTTCCGAGAGGGAAGAAGCAAATCGAGGGGCCTACGACAGGACATGCGGATGACCGATGCAGGCCAATGATACACGGTTGTACCCCTATACCCACCCCAACCAACCATCAAGTCATGTCGCAAGCCGCTCGGAAGAACCGGATATACACTGGCTGATCCTGGAACGCGATTTACACAAGGCGTGTGGGTCACTATGGCAGGTTTTAACACCATGTGTACGGTGGTCGCTATCCGGGCGGATATGATTATACTACCACCAGTAAATATTTTGTTTCAGGTAAGAAAAAACTAATCATAAATAGACGAATACTTATGTAGTCCAATGTACCTTTTAGGCAATACCGAATCTAATCAGCTTTTAAGGTGTCAGCAGTCAGATAAACATTTTGATACCGTGTTATCGATTTATTTCAATAACTATCGACCCGCGCCGGCTTCGCACGGGTAAAAGTATGTTTGTTACATCACATTACAAATCTTTGAATTTTTCGGCATTCCTGTACTATAATGTGTATGTATTATACATATAAACCTTCCTCGTGAATCACTCTATCTATTGCTGAAAAGTAACTAAAATCCGTTGAATAGTTTAAAAGATCTAAGCGAACAGACAGTGGAGGAGACTTCATTTTATACTATGTAAAGATAAAGAAGATGAACTAGCCGCACTATCGGGATACGGCGAAAGGTTTACATTCGGCGAATGGTCACGCGGCGCATCTCATAGTTACAATTTTTTATAGCATAGGCCGGGTAACGAGCCAGTGAGTCACCTGATGGTAAGTGATCTCAACCGCCCATGTACACCCACAATCCTAGAAGAACCATAGACGCGTAACCGACTTTAGTAGAAAGAGAAAAATTAAGGGATTGAGAAGGGGAATTTGGGTCTACGGACATCTAACCCATCGTACGAAACGCAAGCAACTTTACATCGGTTTTCTGTGAGACAGTGGTAAACCCTGCCAAGCCGGCCCATTCGTGCTGAAGACAACTGACTACAGCGTGGGTTTACCAATCAACAATTTGCGGAACGTCGCGTCATAGATTTCCAAAGGGCGAGACGTCAAAGAAAAAAAGACGTTATTAGTAAAATACATCCAACAGTCACACACAAAGTCCTAACCCCACAGTAATATACGAGTCTTGTGTCGTGGGTATCAAGAATTACGAGAGACTTTCGGTCTCACAACACCCACACCCCGAAACAAATATTTGTGGATCACACAAACATTTGTCTCGGTGCGGGGATCGAACCTGCAGCCTCTCGCTTCACAGCCGGCTATTCGCCCGCTGCGCCACGAAGACTTTCAGATTACAGGACAGTCAACTGATGCCACGGAGGTTTAAATGCATAGTAATGAGCCAAATGCGTATATTGTTTCAATATACCAACAAACTAGCCTTCCTCCCGGGATAAAAAGTAGCCTATGTTACTCAGTGATTATGTAGCTTTCACGTTTTTATTCATTTCATTCTAACGGCAAAATACTTTTGGTGTTAGAATGAAATCGGTCCAGTAGTTTTTAAGTTTATTCGTTACATACAAAAATACAATTCTTTCCTCTTTATAATATTAGTGTAGATAAAAACGAATCATTTGCCGAACCCCTATAGTGTGGCCGGGGTATTATATACACAACGCATATCGGTTTCGTATCAGATATGTAGTAAGTTATGTATCCTGCTATCCACTTCATCGTTTTTTTTTATCCGAGCACTTCAAAGTGACTGCACTACACCTGATGGTAAACGTAGTGCAGTCCAAAAAACTAACGACCACCGACAAACAATTAGTTTATCGGTGGTTAACAGTCATGCCAGCCTGTATAAATGCTTCTTCCCTCTTCGAAGAGGGAAGAGGCAAATCGAGGAGCCCGCGACAGGACAGGCGGATCAAGTCATGTCGCAAGCCCCTCGGGAGAACCGGATATACACTGGCTGATCCTGGAACGAGACCCACACAAGGCGTGTGAATCACTATGGCAGATTTTAACACCATGTATACGGTGGTCGCTATCCGGGCGGATATGAATATCCTACCACCAGCAAACTCAGCGATTCAATTCAGGGTTCACATGGTTTTTTTAAACCCCAACAAAAAAGAGGGGTGTCTCGGTGGAGGAATTGAAACTGCGACCTCTCACTTCACAGACGTCTACTCACCCACTGCGCCACAGAGTTGATATTATTAATTGAGGCAACCCAATCTTACATTCCGCTAAGTTATGGCAGTAGTTTTTCGATGTTGGGAAATCCAGCCGGATTCTGTTCAAGAAACGACAGTTGACATCATGACTGAGATGGAAGGAACAAAGTCTGACTGTGTTTATTTTTTTTACCGACAAAAAAACGGAAGCGATTTTCAATTCGACACGTATTTTTTTTATGTTAGACCACCCAAAACTTTTTAAAGAGTAGACCAATTTTAATAATTATTTTTTTAATGGATAGGGTCAATGGTAAGTTGGTCTCATAAAAATTGTGAACAACAATTCTAACTCTAAGGGTAGAAAAATAGGGGATGATTGCGTATTTTTGAGTGGTAGAGCCATGCTGTAGACAGTTTTGTCTACAGCATGAATGGGCTGGCTCGACCGGTTCGATACCACTGTCTCACAGAAAACCGACGTAAAGTAGCGGCTTGCTGCTGCGTTTCGTACGGTGAGTGAGATATCCGGAAGCCCAAATCCCCTCCCCTTCCCAATCCCTAGTTATCCCTTTCCTTTAAGGTAGGCAACGCGCCCATGATTCTTTTGGTGGTGGGCGTACATGGGCAGTGGAGATCACTTACCATCAGGTGACCCACTTGCTCGTTTGCCGGTCTATGCTATAAAAAAAAAATTACCCACCGATTTCCCTGAGTTATTGCGTACATATCTCATACCTTGATCTCATATTAATAAACAAATTCTACCTAGTATAATACCTAAAGCCACCAAAATATAAAAGACCAGACGAACTTTACGTAAATTATCTCTCGTCACATTAATTATTTACATCGGGGTTTTTTTTAATTATTTTATCCTTTTTCAATAACATTTTAACCGCCGTGGGTTTTTTTAATTTTTTTTTAATTTTGCCTTTTAAACAAAGAATAACAAAATGGCGCAAAAAAATATAGACAAGGCGGTGGAACTACCTAGACATACCAATAAATCGGCAAGAATAAATTAGAGGTTACAATAAAAAAATGACACATTTTATAGTCTAATTCAATTGAGGTTTAATACACTCCAATAGTCTTTTATTGAAATGGCCGCGTTTTCATGCAACAATGATTAATAAAGTATTATCTTAATTATACTATATAGATTAAGTAATTGATTGAAAGCATCAATGGTTCTTTATTTATTATGAGTGGTAGAGCCACGCTGTAGACAGTTTTGTCTACAGTATGAATGGGCTGGCTCGACCGGGTCGTTACCACTGTCTCACAGAAAACCGACGTTAAGTAGCGGCTTGCTGTTGCGTTTCGTACTGTGAGTGAGATATCCGGAAGCCCAAATCCCCTCCCCTTCCCAATCCCTAATTATCCCCTTCCTTTAAGGTCGGCAACGCGCACATGATTATTCTGGTGGTGGGCGTACATGTGATCCACATGCTCGTTTGCCGGCCTACGCTATAAAAAAAAACATATTAACTAATTTTTACTGGCAACATCGGCCGCGTGAAATTTTCTCTGGCTATGATTGATGGGGAAACATTTTTTTGCGGAAAAATTTAAACATGATATTCTTCAAGTCCATTAATGAAACACTTAGATATTTCAGCATTTAGGGCTTAGTAGCAGAGAGTTAAGTAGGAAATGTTGTTTTTTTTTTTTATAGCGAGCAAGTGGGTCACCTGATGGTAAGTGATCTCCACCGCCCATGTATGCCCACCACCAGAAGAGTCATTGGCGCGTTGCCGACCTTAAAGGAAAGGGATAATTAGGGAATGGGAAGGAGAGGGGATTTGGGCTTCCGGTTATCTCACTCACCGTACGAAACGCAGCAGCAAGCCGCTACTTTACGTCGGTTTTCTGTGAGACAGTGGTAACGATCCGGACGAGCCAGCCCATTCATGCTGTAGACAAAACTGTCTACAGCGTGGCCCTACCACTCAAAAAACTTGTTGTATAAAACATTGTTTTTATTCAAAACTAGCTGCATATTACAGCCCTCATCCCATGGGTCATAGCGTGATATACATATAAACCTTCCTCACGAATCATATATGTTGCGTATGTAACATGATTGAATAAGTATCCAATAGATGGCGCATACTGTATTGAATAGTTTACTACAATATAATTTAACATATACCTTAGCCACAGCAACACGTGGCCGGGTCTGCTAGTTTATATATGAATATCTGCTTCAATTACTATTAAGCAATAAACGCGCCTACTCTACTTTCGAAAGTATTTCCCGCGCAAGTAAAGTCACTTTCTTTATTAATCTGTCACCAAGTGAGCAACTCGTTACTTGCAATTAATATTATTATGTAACTGGCAAGAGTAAAAACTTATATTAGCGGCAGATTTTTTTTTTTTATAGCATGGCAAACGAGCAACTGGGTCACCTGATGGTAAGTGATCTCCACCGCCCATGTACGCCCACCACCAAAAGAATCATGGGCGCGTTGCCGACCTTAAAGGACAGGGATAATTAGGGATGGGGAAGGGGAGGGGATTTGGGCTTCCGGATATCTCACTCACCGTACGAAACGCAGCAGCAAGCCGCTACTTTACGTCGGTTTTCTGTGAGACAGTGGTAACGACCCGGACGAGCCAGCCCATTCATGCTGTAGACAAAACTGTCTACCACTCAAAAAGAATGTATTAACTTCCTTTACCGATTTAGTAGGAAAGGAAAAAAACGAATCTATAGATCATAGGTGAAAAGAGGTTGCATTCATAATTTATTATGAGAGAAATACACCTAAAACAAAATTATGTATTTCTCATTATAATCCGGTTTTAGTTTCTGAACGACAATCTATACAAATAAATAAAATTGGAGTGTTTGTTTGTAATATTAAAATAACCGCATTTTACTAAGTACATTTGGATGTATACACGGTACATATACCAAAACAACATTTTTTACAATTTTTGTCTGTCTGTCTGTTTGTTTCGGGTAATTTCTGAACGGCTGGACCGATTTTGACGGGACTTTCACTGGCAGATAGCTGTTGTAACAAAGAGTAACCTAGGCTACTTATATTTTAGAAAAAAAATTAGGTTAAATCCTAATTAAAATTATGTCAGTTATGTACATATTTGTTTCTGTCAAAGTAGAAACTAAGTCCCTCCGTTACACGTCCATTTGACACAAGTTAACTTTAATCTGTGACAATTGACAAATAGAAGACACCGATAACCACAAAACGAATAACGAATTAGGCAGTGTGGAAATATGCTATGTATCATTTACTAAATGATAAAGAACTAATCTAGGATGTATTAAACATGCGTTCAATGACACAACATGGCTCTACAGATATATTCTTTGGTCAATTCTCTTATAGATAAAAACAAAAAAACTTGATTTAGAAAAAAGAAATATTCACAAGCATAGATATACACTGGCAGTTTAAAAAAAAACAAACAAATTCTAAACACAAACTTCACTGGAACCACAACACGGAACGAATCAGATCATTTCGAATTTGGAAAGTGTTCGGTATTTAAAATGTATTTTGGCGGCAACTTTCGCTTCGCGCGCGTCTCGCGAGCTACTGCCGTGGCGGGATCGCCTACACTGAGCGCGCCAATTGAATAAGTGCTCAATGGCAATGGTGTTGTACCTTGATGCTGATATATCGATGCCTAATACCTGTATTAAGGCCTCATATAGATGTCAATTTTAGTAGAATTTGATTTTGGATTAGAAAAAACAGTTATAAAGGCAAACAATAAAACCAGCAAGTGTGTGTCGAATCATGCATATGACCATTCTTAATTTTAAACAAGTACAAGGCAGGTAGCTAAAATAAAGCGAGCGCAAAAAAAGAGTTTGTAGTCATTTTAATGACTAATATAAAAAGTGATTTAACAACCTCAATGTAATTTTTAAGGATCGATCCAATGATACCACACACGCCTATGTGTGACAAAAATCATCCTTCAGTTACATGTATGGTGGGTTACACTAAAAATATTTCATTTATTTTTAATTTCACTACACCTTTATGTAGCTGTTCATAGAATACACCTACCATCCAAATGACATATTTAAAAAAAAAAACAATTCTGGCTCGGCAAAGTGACTACGAATAGTGCCGACCAACGACAAACAATGTGTCTATCGTAGGTCGGCACGATTATGCCCGCCTGCCTAACTGCGTCTTCACACTTCGTTTAAAGGACCCAATATTATAGGAAGGAGGGAATACGTGCTAATATTCAATTGTTATTCGATTTCGTGCTAAAATGGCTGTAACATACGAACGGACAGACAGATAGCGAAATCATAACGGTCCCCTTTATGACATTTGAAGCTTAAAAAGGCAAATTAGTTGTACAATTTCATCGACAAACTTTATCATGCTCACTATAACAACACTAAAACTCTTACACACTTCAGACCAAGTGCCTTTTCGATCATACACTTAAACACTTTAATACGATCGGAAAAATACTTTATTACTTTGAAAATAAGGATCAAATTTAGTCGAGAAGGAAATTAGCTTACTAACTAAGCATTTAAGAAATTTAAATTTAATAATAAACACCTTATTTCTTGTAGAATAAGGTTTACAATTGTTTAAATAGGGCAGTTGATACATTATGGGAAAGAGAAGGCCAAATCAAAGCTATTTCTATACCACTTATAGCGAAGGGGTAAATACACCCAACAGTCACACACATAGTCCTGACCCCACAGTAAGATACGAGTCTTGTGTCGTGGGTATCAGGAACTACGAGAGACTTTCGGTCTCACAACACCCAGACCCCGTAACAAATATTTGTGGATGACACAAACATTTGTGTCGGTGCGGGGATCGAACCCGCGGCCTCTCGCTTCACAGCCGGCTTCTCGCCTGCTGCGCCACGGAGGCTGGAAGGGGTAAGCAGAGAGTGCACTTAAATTCCCATAGTATTTCCCATAGTCTTTTTCTTCCACCAGCTCTAATCCCACTCGCAGTGGGGTCGGCGCAACATGCTTTTAAACAAATGTTACAGAGAGATTTGACTTGTGGAAAACACCCAGACCCGAAACTAATATTTACGGATCACATAACCGTTTCGTATCGATGGCGGAAACGAACCCACGGCCTCTCGCTTCACTGCCGGCTACTCACTCACTGCGCCACGAGCACATGGAATTACAAAGCCACTGCATGGCACTGAACTGCGCTCGTCACCCTGAGACATAAGATGTTGAGTGTCATAATGCCCAGTAGTTTCACTGTCTTAAATGTCCATCAAACCGCAATACAACAGTGCTTACATACTTTTGCTTGGCGGCAGAAATAGACAAAGCGGTGGAGTCAACCCGGATGGCCGCACACGACCTACCATCTAGTAATTATCGAGCGCCACAGCATTATAGCATAGGATTCATATCCGCCCGGATAGCGACCACCGTACACATGGTGTTAAAACCTGCCATAGTGACCTACACACCTTGTGTGGATCGCGTTCCAGGATCAGCCAGTGTATATCCAGTTCTCGCGAGGGGCTTGCGACATGACTTGATGGTTGGTTGGGGCGGGTATAGGGGTACATCCTTGTATCCCTGTCCCTGCATCGGTCATCCGCCTGTCCCGTCGCAGGCCCCTCGATTTGCTTGTTCGCTCTTCGGAGTGTGAAGAAGCATTTATACAGGCCGGCATGACTGGTGACCACCGATAAACTCATTGCTTGTCGGTGGTCGCTGGTTGTTTGGACTGCACTACGCTTAACATCAGGTGTAGTGCAGTTGCCGTGCTCGGAAAAAAAAGGAAAATTTTAATATAACAAATTGCACGTTACGTGAATTTGCTGTTATACTTTGGACAGGCACTTTCTTAAATCACTAAGAAGCTATAACTAAACTTATTAACTTCTTTTTTAGTTGATTATGCCTTATCTAAAAGTATTTTTTGCAATATGCAAACAATATTCATAAATAATACAATAAAATAATAATATGGCTTTCATACAAAATGGATAATATATCAAACTTGATATATATCGGATATATATCATAAATATCCGATATTTTGATATTTATAATAAATATCGGATATTTTCGAACCCTGGTTTTAACACCATGTGCACGGTGGTCGCTATCCGGGCGGATATATTATGCCGGCCTGACGTTAAAATACCAATTGGCCACTAAAATTCGATATACAATTAACAATATAATAATACTCACATTAAACCTTTCTCCAACATTTCGGTGTTTTCCATTGGGCTGGTATTAACTGAAAAAAAAATTAAATTTGTTAATTCAACTATAATATACTAGCATTTCCTCGCGGCTTCGCCAGCGTGACCTGCTTTTGCCGGGATAAAAGTAGCCTATGTTCATCTGGGATAATGTAGGATTGTAATGGTGAAAGAATTTTTCAAATCGGTCCAGTAGTTTTTAAGTTTATTCGTTAACATACAAAAATACAAATCTTTCTTCTTTATAATATTAGTGTAGATTGAAATAAAAGTAATTTAAACGGATTTTATCTCGATTTTTTGTACTCCACCTCGTGACCATGAAGGCTGAAAAGCTTTCGAAACGTCGGGATCAAAACTAACATAAGACCGCGATAAAATACGTTTAAATTAGTCTTATTGACAGCCTATGTGCCGCAGCGGACGAGTAGCCGGCTGTGAAGCGAGAGGCCATGTGATCCCCGCACCAAGACAAGCATTTGTGTGATCCACAAATATTTGACTCGGGGTCTGTGTGTTGTGAGACCGAAAATCTCTCTTAGTTTTGATACCCACGACACAAGACTCGTATCTTACTGTGGTGTCAGGACTATGTGTGTGACTGTTGGGTGTATTTATTTATTTCAATCCAGAGCTAGTGTTAAAGATACTAAAGTGATTCTAAGAAGACATTACAAAGCGTTCTAGATTCTTCTATTATACACAATCCATGAGAAGTTGTCGTCTATTGTGTGAAGCATGATCGCACGTTCCTTTGTGTGATTTTTATTACATTGTATGGAGAAACTTGATTGTTGTGAGTCTAGTACGAGGTACAAATACTTTCACAATTTTGAAATTCGTATAAAATAACTATTGTCGAAGTATCAAACGTTTTTTTTTTCCCGGGCATGGCAAAGTGACTGCACCTGATGGTAAGCGTAGTGCAGTCCAAAAAACCAGCAACCACCGATAAACAATGAGTTTATCAGTGGTCACCAGAGTCATGCCGGCCTGTATAAATGCTTCTTCCCTCTTCGGAGAAGGAAGCAGCAAATCGAGGGACCTGCGACAGAACAGGCGGATGACTGATGCAGATACAAGGATGTACCCCTGTACCCGCCTCAACCAACCATCAAGTCATGTCGCAAGCCCCTCGGAAGAACCGGATATACACTGGCTGACCCTGGAACGCGACCCACACAAGGTGGGTCACTATGGCAGGTTTTAACACCAGTGTACGGTGGTCGCTATCCGGTCGGATACGAATATCCTCCCACCAGAAAAACTAGTAATTCATACTGTAAAAAAAATAGGAAACTAACGTTTAAGCAAAAAAAATCAACCGACGAAAAAATGGAAAAGCTAAAAATAAAAAACCGCATTGCAACCGCACATTATGGGAACCTCTTTAAATAAGATAACTGTCATGTTAACCTGCCTCTTTGGGAAACTGGGTAAATGAAAAGCCTCTATCTATACTAATATTATAAAGCTGAAGAGTTTGTTTGTTTATTTGTTTGTTTGAACGCGCTAATCTCAGGAACTTCTGGTTCGAATTAATATCGAATCTTTTTGTGTTGGATACTCCATTTATCGAGGAAGGCTTTAGGCTATATATCGTTACGCTGCAACCATTAGGAGCGAAGCATCAGTGAAAAATGTTGCAAAAACGGGGAAAATTATTCATATTTGAAGGCTTCCGTTGCGTGCGCTGCGTACACGGTTCAAGCTACCCAAAAAATATGTATGAAATTTGTGATATGACTGCCTTGGTGGCGCAGTTGTATTGTGTACCGCTTTGCTTTGGCCTCGGGTTCGATCCCCGGGTACTTTTTATCCCGGAAAAAGCAGATCACGCGGGCGGAGCCGCGAGGAAAAGCTAGTAAGTGATAAAAAACGTAGAACAGTAGTAAAACCCAGACGGCCTCTCGCATACGAGGGACCTACCTTAAATGGTTGTATGTAAGTATGCCGGAAATATTATTGTGCAGAATGTTACTGTGGATATCAATTAAACGCAGACTATGACGTCACAGTGTAATATTTTACGACCATAGTGCTTTAAGATCTGCAAAGAATGAGATAAGATATTGTATCAATTATTTATTGCATATTAATGAGGCGTGAAGTTACCGAATGTATTTTATTTACGGCTTGGTAACACCGAAGTCATGCGACCATGGATATGTGTTAATCCATATTCATTTTTGAGTGGTAGAGCCACGCTGTAGGCAGTTTTGTCTACAGCATGAATGGGCTGCCTCGACCGGGTCGTTACCACTGTCTCACAGAAAACCGACGTAAAGTAGCGGCTTGCTGCTGCGTTTCGTACGGCGAGTGAGATATCCGGAAGCCCAAATCCCCTCCCCTTCCCAATCCCTAATTGTCCCTTTCCTTTAAGGTCGGCAACACGCCCATGATTCTTCTGGTGGTGGGCGTACATGGGCGGTGGAGATCACTTACACTCAGGTGACCCATTTGCTCGTTTGCCGGCCTATGCTTTAAAAAAAAACGTTTTTTAGCAATGGCCAGCGAACGAACAAGTAGGTCAAATTTAAATAAAACTAATTTAAACGGATTTTATCGCCGTTTTTTTTAACCCAACTAAACTGCACTCCACTGGATTGCACTGCACTCCGACGACAGCTGTATAACCAGAGATATTCAGAGCTCACAAGACTTCACCCACCCAAAAAGCGTGTAACGCGCACAGCACATTGTCAGGTATATACGATGTGTTAGGGTGTTACCACAACAATCGATCGATGTCATCGATCGATATCGATCGTCGTTGATCGATTGGTGTGGTAGCTTTAATTGATCGACGGATACCGGTCGACTAACCAATCGATCGATTGCCGGTCGATGGCATCGGTCGATGTAGATCGATTAACCCCGGCTATATTCCATCAGTTTCTTTCGAAATGTATTCACAAGAGGACGCGTTGTTGTTGGCCAGTACGATCGATCGATCGTCGATCGACAATTGATCGATTGGTCTGGTAGAAACTATCGATCGACGTCGACTAATCCATTCTACCATCGATCGACGATCGATCGATTGGTGTGGTAACACCCTTATACGTGTATAGTCTGAATTAACATTAACATGTCGCTGACCCGAAACCAACAGTTTACCCTCTACCAAAAAGTGCTCAACGCGGCTAAAGAAGTTTTTACATCAAAAATAATTATAAAGCACTGCATTTGTCTTACTGCCTGTAACTCGCAAAAAATCCTAATTATCATAACATCACATTTATAAGGTGGTAGGTCCCTCGTTTGCGAGAGGCCGTCTGGGTTGGTACTACCGTTTTGTCTATTTCTGCCGCCAAGCAACAGTGTGTAAGCACTGATGTGTTTCGGTTTGAAGGACATTGAAACCAGTGAAATTACTGGGCATTATGAGACTTAACATCTTATGTCTCGGTGTCACGAGCGCAACTCAGTGCCATGCAGTTCTGTGTTATTCAAATATTGTGTGGTGTTGTTTCTGTTTACGGACAGGAGCATACCATCAGGCAAGCGCCCTGCTCGTCTCGTCATTCAAACAAATAAAAAAAAACACTTTTGTATATTCAGAAAATAGATTGTTGAAGCATATAATTTTAATAGTAGTACTCTAAACAATTAAACTATCATATTAAATAATCATAATATACACAATGAGTTCAATTACAAATGGTATATTATCTATAATTACTGTTGATAAACCGTTATCAAACAATAAAAATCTTAAATGGTGTTAGAAGCGATTAATGGATATTGGCAATAGAGTATTTGACTATATGTATCCGACAGTAATACGAAAAATAAACTTTACGAAAACAAAATTAAAATTGGGTAAAAAAGAGGCTGCAGTTCATGGTTTAAATATTGGAACAAGCAAAGGTGGGCGTGTAATGGGAAAAATCTTGCTATCTTGATTTTAGAGTGGTAGAGCCACACTGTAGGCAGTTTTGTCTACAGCATGAATGGGCTGGCTCGACCGGGTCATTACCACTGTTTCACAGAAAACCGACGTAAAGTAGCGGCTTGCTGGTGCGTTTCGTACGGTGAGTGAGATATCCGGAAGCCCAAATCCCCTCCCCTCCAATCCCCAATTATCCCTTTCCCAACGCGCCTATGATTCTTTTGGTAGTGGGCGTACATGGGCGGTGGAGATCACTTACCATCGGGTGACCCACTTGCTCGTTTGCCGGCCTATGCTATAAAAAAAAAAATATCTCCCTCACACGTGTGCACCGTAACAGGTGTGATGCCATGTTGTGCATCCTTTTTCCTTCATTGGAAACTACCCCTTCTAGCAGATTTAAATAGTACCTAGCTTTTGTATTTTTGACTAGATTTATATAATTCTTTCGATAATAGATTTTGGGAATTGTCGCTTAATAATTAAAATAATAAAAAAAAATGAGTCAAATGCCCTATTGTGTAATAATTTCCTCATACTTACACAGGGTTCGAGGATATAGTATATCTTGATATATATCCCATATATATCCAATATATATCAAACTGGGTTCGACGATATACAGGGTTATTTTTAAAACACTGACAACCTCGCAGGGCCATATAGCTGACCCCATAAGGAACAACTTTTGTTCTACGAGTTTGGACATAACTCAATACATAAGAAAAAAAATGATTTTACAAGTTTTTGTTGTGTAGTGTTTGTGTTCGTACGTCTACACTCTACGATTCAGTCATAAACGAACGACCCGACGCGCGCTCGCGCGCGTGCAATAGTGAAATCAGCTGACGGCTGGGTGTAGGTATTATCGATCGATACGGCGCGGCGGGCCATTGAACTGACTCTCGCGCGGGCGCGTGTATTACGTAATCTGTGATGCGCCAGTGTAGGTAACATTCAAGACGGAAATTAAATTCATAATTATTTTTGTATGAGAATAAAATCTAACAAATTATGAAAAGTCGTAGAACAAAAGTAGTAGCAAATGACCTTAGGAATCTACTCCTGCGAGGTTGTCAGTGTTTTAAAAATAACCCTGTATATCAACGGCTATATATATCAAATGTTTTATAAAATACTAGCTGTCCCTCGCGGCTCCGCCCGCGTGATCTGCTTTTTCCGTGATAAAAGTAGTCTAAATGGATATATTAAAAAATAGGGGTTGATCGTAGAGGGTTGAAAATTTAGGGTTGAATGTATTTTTTAATGCTGTATCATAAAAAAATAAAATTTATCTAAAAATTAAAAAAAAAATTTAGGGTGGACTACCCTTAACATTTAGGGGGATGAAAAATAGATGTTGTCTGATTCTCAGACATACCCAATATGCACACAAAATTTCATGAGAATCGGTCAAGCCGTTTCAGAGGAGTTTCACCACAAACACCGCGACACGAGTATTTTATATTTATTTATTTATTTATTTATTTATTTATTAATCAGGCAGGCAGTTGTCATGCAACTGATAGTGCCTGTATCCTGCATTTCACTATATTAATTGCGTTTTTTATCTTTAGACTTAAGGTGATTGTCAAGTCGATTCTTGAACTGGTTTAGACTTTGAGCTGTGACTACGTTCTCTGGGAGTTCGTTCCACGCTCTGACTACTCTGTTGCTAAAAAAGTGTTTGTGAGGATTATTGTTTGAGATACTGGTACATAGTTTGAATTGGTGGCCTCTAAGGTGAATATTGCGACTTCGTATAAGCAATTTTTCGAAGTTTTCAATACTGTAATGCTCATTCAAAATCTTATAGGTCTCAATTAAGTCTCCACGGTTCCTGCGATCCTTTAAGGTTGTAAGTTTCAGCATTCTTAAACGTTCCTCATATGATCGTCGTTTAAGTGTTCTTGGAATTTTGGTAAAGCTACGCTGCACTCTCTCTAAAAGATCAATATCCTTAACAAAATAAGGATTCCAGACTTGAAATGCATACTCTAGAATTGGTCTTATAAACGTTTTATGGATCTTTAGCATCATGTCTGGTGTGAGAATTCCAAAGGATTTCCTAATAAGGTATATCAAACTTTTAGCTTTCTTGGTGATCGAAGTTATATGCTCTTCCCATTTCAGGTTCTCCGTGATCTTCACACCCAAATCCATTTGTGCCTTGACTTCCACAAGTTGCAAGTCATCTAGTTTGTAAGTCAAATGGGGATTGCGATTACCTATGTGTAATACGGTACATTTAGAGGCATTCAGATTTAGGAGCCATTCCTTTGACCAGATCGCTATACTGTCTAGATCGGCTTGAAGACTGCCGTAATCGGTCAGTGGATTGGCGTATAGTTTGGTGTCATCAGCAAAGAAACTAGCACTGCATTTTAGATGGTGTGGAAGGTCAAAAGTGTAGATTATGTACAATACTGGGCCCAAGACAGAGCCCTGTGGCACTCCACTACATATCTGTCGTTTAGCCGATAGAGTTTCACCAACCCTTACTTGTAGTGTTCTATTTTGTAGAAATCCCTTTATCCAAGTGAGTAGTTTTCCACGTATGCCTACGAATTCCAATTTGTGTAGAAGTCTTCGTATTGGAACCTTGTCGAAAGCCTTTTCGTAATCCAAATAGATCACATCAACTGGGTCCCTTTTATTGTATTGTGTTGTCCAAGATGACAGACAAGACAGCAAATTAGTTACAGTAGATCGGTGTGGGCAAAAGCCATGTTGCTGATCAGATATCACTTTATGATTGGTGAAGAAATCCCTGATATGTTTTACTATAATTTTTTCCATGGCTTTGCACACTACACTTGTCAAACTTATAGGCCTGTAATTTGAGGGTTCCAATTTATTCCCTTTTTTAAATATTGGGGTAACGATTGCTGTCTTCCATAAGTCAGGAAGAACTCCAGTGTCATAAGAGGACTGCATTAATGTTGCTAAGTAATCTGTAAGATCACATTTTTGTAACATAATTACTGGAATTCCATCTGGACCTGGTGAAGACTCAGTTTTCATTTCTTTGATGACTTGCCGAATTTTATCTTTGCTAAACAATATATCACTGATGGAATCCTCAACTCTGAGTAACGGGTCTAAGGTAGGAAGTTGACCAAGTGGTTCTATCTGGTATACACTCACAAACTGATCCGCAAATGCTTCCGCAATTTCATGGGCTATTGACAAAATTTTACCATGTTTATCTTGTAGAACTGTGGGTGTGCTTACTTTTGATGAGATTTGTTTTCTAATGTACGCATAAAACTTTTTTGGCCCAGCAACCAGTATGCCTTTTTCATACGTTATACGTCTTGTTCGAGTTTGATTTATTAATTTGTTATTTATTTTTCTATATTCTTTGTAAGTTTCATCAAGTCCGGTTAAAACGTATCTATTCCATAATGCCTGTTTGTGTTTTATTTTATTTTTGGTGTCTTTTGATATCCAAGGCTTATTTATAAGAGAGTTGTCGTATTTCATCCGGGGTACATACAAATCGATTACCTCTCTGAGTACATTAAGAAGAAATTCATATTTACTATTTGCGCATTTCACTTCCGCCATCATACCAGGCAAAGCAGTACATAACTTCTTGTTGATTTTATCATAATCTGCTTTAATATAATTAAGTCTTAACAGCGGTTTGTCATTTTGCTCCTGTACTTGCAGTTGTATAGTTGCCAATAAGCAGGTATGGTCACTTTTACCAATAGGGGCTTGGTGATCTATCTCAGCTATAAGGGAGTCGTCGTTGGTTAGAATTAGATCAAGGACTGAGGGTTCATTTCCTTGTCGATACCTGGTGTATTTGTCCACTAACTGCTCAAGGTTACTGTTTCTGTACCAACTTATAAAGTTTGCCTCTGTTGGTGTGACATATTCACTATCCTCTAGGGGCCACTTCACTCCACCATAATTAAAGTCACCCAATATGACCACTGTGTTAGTTTCAGAGACATGACTTATATGGTCCAGCAAAGCGTTATCCTGTTCCAGCGTCGAACCGTGTCCTCGATACAATCCACATAAAAGAAATTTAGTAGTATTAACTGTACAGTCTAGCCATAAGCATTCGGTACTATCATGTTTTTTATTATAGTTTGTGTTTAAAGTTGTTCTTATAAATTTTAATTTGTTGGAGGCATATATTGCCACTCCACCACTTCGTTTAGCAAGTCTGTCGTCGCGATATAGGTCATATCCTGGTATTCTTACTAACATGTCGGGGATACTAGGCTTGAGCCACGTTTCGGTTATTATAATCAGTGTAGGTTTTAATGTTTCCACTCTAGCAATGAGTAGATCCAGTTTGGAAGTCACAGATTGTATATTCGTGTATAATATTGTAAATGTAATGAATGGTGATTGTGGAAATTCAAAAACGGTACTTTGGTCTTTATCGGGAAATTTTGATACATGTGGAGGTTTTTTGGTATTTTTGTAGCTTAGTTTTTTTGGATCTTATTTTTTACAATCATCGGGTGTCCTCGAACATATTTTATTGTAATATCTGATTCACCTTCATTGGTTCGTTTGCTAAGTTCTTCTCGTAAGTGTTTAATATACTCTCTCTGCAATGGAGTTAAATCAGCCGTAACCGATGTGGGCTTCCTTAGTTTAGTTTTGTTACGTAGTACTTCAAGTGCGTCGGTCTTGCTGTGTAAAATGACTTTCAATGGTCGCGGTCTAGCGTTTGCGTCTTTTTTAGGAGCACCAAGGCGAAACACCCTTACGCCATCACAATTAATTTTATTCGTGATAGTTTTTAATACAGCCATACACTCTTTTTTATCATGCTCTTTTCTCTGATCAGCCACATTACTGGTTGATTCAAGTACATCATACATAATAATATTATTGGCCCTGTTAGCCCTCTCAGTTATTTCTTGAATTGCTGATTCGGTTGCGAGCATACTTTGTCGCCGACGTAGTTGTTGAACTTCTTCAGTTAATTCGTTTAACTTTTTCATAATCATTGGAAGTTGGGACATCGCGGATTTACAATCACCACACAGGTAAGTCATGACACGTACGACGGTCTTCAGTTCCAGCACCCGAACTTCAGTGGGAGATAATCCGTGACAGTCCTCACACAGAAGGATATTACAGGAGTCGCAATTGACAGATAGTTTTTTCTCGTTCGGTTTTTTATTGCATTTCCCGCATTTTTGATTGGGGGTTTTCTGGGGATTCATTATGTGTAATATTTATTTTTGTTATACAGGCAACACTGTGATCTGACAAGTTTGACGTAAAGCGTCAAAAATCAAATGTTATGTTTGGAGGTAGTTAACAAATTTTTCACTGGTTTAATGTCAATCAATGTTTTAATTGCACTGATTTAGTCTAATTTTTGGTTTATTTCGCGGGAATAACACAACTTTACAGTCCACAAATTTAGAACAACACTTTGAAACGTTTTTTAGTAAGATTAAAACACTATTTCATGTAAAAACGAATTAATTGCACGAGCGCGGTTTTACTATCAGTTGACAGCTCTTTTAATTATATATTAGATTGCAATACAAAAATGGTTAATTAATGAATATCAAGTAATTTTTAGCGTTTGTGACTGTTTGTGCGTGGGATTAGAGTTAAAACATACTCGCTAATGGTAAATTCTAATGCATAAAATGACAACACTCCTGTCCAAAAGAAGATTTTGAGTTTTTAGTTGATTATGCCTTATCTAAAAGTGGATTTTGTAATATGCAAACAGTATTCATAAATAATACAATAAAATAATAATATGGCTTTCATACAAAATTGATACATATCAAACTTGATATATATCGGGTATATATCATAAATATCCGATATTTTGATATTCATAATAAATATCGGATATTTTCGAACCCTGTACTTACATGAACTAACCCCTAAAATCCCTGACATCAGTCAGAAAAAAATTAGTAATGATTCATAGTGGTTTTCAATTCAATGCATATGTTTTTTAGTACTGGTGGGAGGGTACTTGATTCATTGGGTATCTGGATTCATGGTCTTGGTCAATGAAATGTAAAACTTGCATTTTTATTAAGTGAAAACTTCTTTAGATATATTGAGCACTTTTTGGTAAGGGGTAAACTTGTTGTTTGGCATCAGCGACATGCTAATGTCAATTCAGACTATATACAACAAATATTTATAATATTATTTATACATATAATTTATAATATTTGACTATTAGGAAACTACCCTATTGTCCAAAAACACAAGGACATAAAAATAAAAATAATTATCATAACACATGAACCTACATATTGTAAAAAAAATCATAGGTGTATTTTAATAATAATAAATACACTGCCAACAGTTGCCCACATTCACTTGACCCCACACTAGGTTAATTTTTATTATATGTATCACAAACTACAAGGGACTAATGGTCCTACAACACCCAATATGAAAATTTGTGGATCACACATTTGAAATTACTGTATTCGAACCTATGGCCTCTCACTTCACAGCCAACTACTTGCACACTGCTCCATAGTGGCTGTCATAAGTATACATTATATGAACTGTACTTACCAAGGTGTAGAGATGAAAAAAGTATTTAGATATTTAAATATTGAAAAAGAAACTTTTTAACACATATAACCTACTCAAAAAAACTATACAATTATGAGTTAGTTGTACTGTAGTTTTTAATCAATAATTAATACCACATTTAATAAAGCCAAAAAACAACAAAGCTATGTACTATTTGTTTTTGCATAAAACAAACAAATTATAAACATTGCATATTTAATGAATGCATGTCCTTTGCACAATAAAAACACAATTAAAAAAATATTTCCATAAAAGAAAGAAGGCCCTTTATTGATACGTTTGGTTAAATATATATACTAGAAAAACATGTGTATATTATTGAAAAGATACTTACATAGATCGCAGAGTGTTAGACAAAGCCATTAACCTTTAATCAGGACATCCAAACGTGTAAAATATTGCAGAAGCGCGATAATTCTAAACACTACACATGCACTCAGCTTTCACTATTTATTTCCAAAAATCTAAATGTCTTCCACGATTGTAAACTCATACAAACAGAAAACGGACAGCAAGGGTCATTTTGAACTACTTTAGTGTATTTTCAAACACGGTTATTCATCATATTCAATTTTATTACACAATTTGTTTTTGCTTTCAACGGGAACAAGGAAAAATTACTTTTCATTCTTGCAAAATATCAAGTGTCAACATGACATATGACAGCTGAGGTAGCGTTTTGTTACTTTCATTCCTTCATAAAATGGATATGATTTATAATTATGTTTAATAATTTGAAAAATACATATTGTTGGTACATATTATTCCGCTTGGAAAATATAATTTTCAGTAAAAACATTGTTTTGCCTACCGGTACTGATACCTATTTATATACAATCAACCTGGGTAATTTTGGCTCACTTTAGAGGTAATTTATAGTAGTACGGATTTACTTTTATTGTTATTTGTCATAAATGAGTGTTTCTAGTGGGATATTGGCCTTTATAATCTAAATTTCTGTGTTATTTATCAAAACGATAAATAAAAGACCCTTAAATTACCAAAAATTTGGTGAGCCAAAGTTACACTGATATTTGGGTAACATTAATAAGTATGAGGAGTTGACGAAGAAAATCTCTAATTTATGTAGTTTTTTTTACTCCTCGGTAAGATTAGCTTGTCATATTGATAAAAAAAATACATTTCGTTTATATCACTATCTCCTTTTTAGTGGCAACGTAGGGTTGCCATATTAATACAATATTAAACTGCCTGGTTTATCGAAATCAACTTCTATTTAATGGACCTCTTAAGTTATTATTGTATTAATCAGGTTTTGATGTACTTATAATCATTGAGCAATGTCTAAAATAATAAAAATAATAAAACAAACTCAATCACATATAAAAAAGAAACATAATATCGGCTCTCAATTCCCCCATACCATGTATAGAAATTGATCATCAATCGCATAAGAATCGTCTCGTTTTGTGATTTTAGATCCTCCAAATCGACTAACTATATTTCGGGGGTGACAATTAAATATGTCAAGCTTTGATGGCCACTTCCACCCTTCAAAACTTTTTTGCATAATTGAAATTTTCACGCATTGTCTGTCCTCGCCCCGAGCTAATGTTACCCCAAATGGTCTGAAAATGAAACGGATCGAAGATTAATTAAAGATTTTTTAAAAAATCTATCAATATCGCGGGATATTTCAGGGTTATTACATAAAAAACATATGATTCTTCAACATAAAACTGAACTCGCCTTCTGTAGTTCTTCTGTAGTAACTGCTATACACAACTTTTTAGCAAGTACATTTCTAACTCTGTTTACCGCTCAAATTTTGAATGGTGAGAAAAAAATATATATTTGATAAATGTCAATTGACACTGCAGGTTTCGTTTAAAAACACTTTTAACTTTCATAAATTAAACAACTTATTATTATACAGTGATTCAGTAAGAAGAGAAAAAATTAAACGTTCAAATACAAGTTAGTGAGTCAATGTTACATTGAAAGCTTAAGTTACCCAGGTTGACTGTACCTACAATATAAGTCATACATATTACGCGCATTTACTATCCAAGGTATAACAAGGTGTTAATGTCACACAGTGTATCCAGGTTGGGGGATTTTCTTCCCATTTTGGGAAAAATATATTTTTATTTTAGTACTTTAGGAGAAAAGAAATCCTTGAGGAAAATTTTGGAGAAGAAAATTTCGGTACCGCGAAATGGAGAAGTATTTATTTTATAATTCCAACTCTCATATTTTGTTTAAATTATTGAATTGGCTTTTCAACCTTTAATGATTATCTGCACCACTTATATTTCCATACACTCGATCTTATTTTTCTCGGACACCTCTAAATTACGACAAAAAGAAATAACTGATAACAGTCTAATTATGGGAAGGTTAGAGAGGATTTTGGCATCCAGATATCTCACTCACCGTATGAAACATAACAACAAATTGCTACGTCATGTCGTTTTCCTGTAAGACAATAGTAACAACCCGATCAAGCCAGTCCATTCCTACTGTAGACAAGACTTTCTGATCAGGTAATGTGTTTCTATTGATAAATATTTTTGAAGTGAAACTTCTTTATCGGCGTTAGAAAAATAAAATCGTCACATTTTTCTGTTACGCGGCACGCGTCACGTTTTTGACTTTGACTGGATTTTGACCAGACTTTCACTGGACTTGACAGGACTTTCATCGGACTTCGACCGGATTTTGATCGGACGTTGACCCGACTTTGACCGGATATAGACCGGACTTTGACCCAAATTTGACCGGACACAGACCGGACATAGACCGGACACAGACCGGGCTTAACCGGGCTCTGACCGGACTTTGACCCGACTTTGACCGGACTTTAACCGTGCTGACCGGACTTTGACCGGACGTTGACCCGACTTTAACCGGACTTTAACCGGGCTTTGACCCGACTTTGACCAGACTCTGATCGGACTTTAACCGTGCTGACCGGACTTTGACCGGACGTTGACCCGACTTTGACCGGACTTTAACCGGACTTTAACCGGGCTTTGACCCGACTTTGACCAGACTCTGATCGGACTTTAACCGTGCTGACCGGACTTTGACCGGACGTCGATCCGACTTTGACCGGACTTTAACCGGGCTTTGACCGGGCTTTAACCGGGCTTTGACCTAACTTTGACCGGGCTTTGACCAGACTCTGACCGGACTTTAACCGGGCTGACCGGACTTTGACCGGACGTTGACCCGACTTTGAACGGATATAGACCGGACTTTGACCGGGCTTTGACCGGACTTTGACCGGGCTTAGACCGGACTTTGACCGGACTTTGACGGACTTTGACAGGACTTTGACCGGACTTTGACCGGACTTTGATCGGACTTTGACCGGATTTTGACCGGACTTCTTCTGTCGAGCGTCCCGAGACGCACACTTTTTTTTGTATTCATGTCTATGATAATAAAAGCTTTTTGTTTAAACTTTATCTAATTTAACTTTATTAGACCAATTTCTGTAAAGTTGCATAATATAGTAGATCATTTTTTGAAAAATAAGGTCATAAAGAAGTTTCACTTCCTACGTGTGTACAATAGTACACGCACACATTTTTTTTTATTAGTTTATTTACGATAATTTGACCAACTTAAATACATAATTTGGCCTTTTTAAGCTGCCAACTTGAAATAAATTTTAATAAATAGGTATATAGGGAAGGTAGGTTAGAATATTTTGGGGAAAAGTTACCAAAGTAGTATCATTTTGGAGATATTTTTGTCAGCTACGGGGGAATTTCGACAACTCAATCTGGAGACCCTGCAAATGTCAAACTTCGAATATCGAGTGAATTTGAGTGATGTGATTCAATCTGATTGTCGACGTAAACAATCTCAAAAGTTTCATCTTATTTATTTATTTTTGTGAATTAAAGTAACAATTAAAATCATGGCCGGACACAACGTGAACGTTTGCGACATCGGGGACGACGTTAAAGAAGTATTGAAAAAGTTTCGTTTCCAAAAACATACGACAAATTCGGCGCTCATTTTAAAGGTATAATAGGTCTATTGTGAATTTTTATTTTTTAAATATATTTGGTTTAGGAAATATGTAACATACTTCAAAATAATTGATCATTAACATGGAAAATAATTATAAAATGACCGGATCTCTGTCATTAGTGAGTTAGTCATGCATATCGCGAAGTAATCAGCCCATGCGTCATACAATCATGTGCAGAACATTGAATAGCGGTCGCTACGGACACGCCTCTATTACCGAGTATTGTGTTCATATAATACCTTTGCCTGTGACTGTTTTATGATAAATATAATTTATATAAACCTAGCAGTTGATCTCACATAGATCATACAATTTTCATTGGTATAATGGTATTTAGCTAAGGCTGAGAAACCGTAAGGTCGTGGGTTCAAATCCCAGGCCGGGCAATAATAATTTTGATCTTTTCCACTATCCCCACCGTGTTATCCCTAGAGACCTCTGGACGGTCCTTCGTGATGATTGTTATCATCATTGAATGGTCCACACTTAGATTAAACAATCTGTCTCCATGGCAGTTCTGACCACTGAGCTGAACTTAGATTTATTATGAGTGATAGAGCCACTCTGTAGACAGTTTAGCGTGCAGCATGAATGGGCCGGCTCAACCGGTTCGTTAGCACTGTCTCACAGCTCACTGCTGTGTGTCATACGGTGAGTGAGTTATCTGACGGCCTAAACCCCTGTTCCCGTCCCAATCCTTTAAATATCCGGGTTGGCTTTAGTATCCGGGTGCAGGATTTTGCTGATAATTTTTATAGTAAACGTTAGACACTAGTCCGTATTAACAAATGCTAGCAGTTTATTATGCGGAAATGCATAGTTTTTGTGAAATTAATTTTTAAAGTTTTGTAGGTTATTACAGTTGTAAACACACTAATATTGAATTAGAAAGAGACAAATATCATTGAACGTGGAACACGACTAATTCTGTCTCTTTCTGACAAGTAGTTATATAAAAACGAAATGCTTAATATGTTGTGCTCGCGTTACTGGAACGTTTTTTTTCTTTACAATACTACTATAATTATTATTTTCCTATTCACAACTACCTACTTTCATTGTTGTTGAGTGCCGGCTGTGTTTTTATTGTGATCTTATTATCTCCCATTCGACCTGCTTACCTTATTGATATTGGTGGTGATTATTTTTTTCTTAACCATCCAGAAGTAGGAACCGCACAAACCTAGGCTTATGTACGCGTGAGCGAGCGAAGCGAGCTCGGGATTTGGAGCACCCCGACTCGGACAAATTAGGTTAGAAGGGGATGGCAGGGTCAGTGAGCGAGCGAAGCGAGCGAGCAGACCCTGCCATCCCCTTCGTGGTTATTTTTTTTATAAACCACCCAAAAAGTAGTAGCCCCGGCAACTACGCCTTGTTGTTATTACTTGCTTCATAAGCAATTTTTGTTACAGATTTTTTTAACATTGAATAGAAAGTAAACTGTGACTTTCCTCCTTCTCCCGATGAAAAATAGGCCGTGACCACATAGAAAATATCAATATGTGCTAAAATATTGTAAGCAGAAACCTGGAAATTAAAAAATATCATATCTCCTAAACTATTGGTTTCCGCACCTCCCCCCTTTCAGGGGGGGTTATACCTCCCCCACTCAACCCCCTCCCACCCCTCCCGCACTATTTCGCTTGCAACCGGATACTAAAGCAACCCCAAATATCCTTTTCGTTTAAGGTCGGCAATGCGCCTATAATTCTTCTAGAATTATAGGCGTATGTGGGTGGTGGAGATCACTTACCAGCCAGTGATCCACTCTTATTTGCCGATCTATGCTATAAATTTTTTTTTTTATATCCGACATGGTTCATAAATTCAGAGGGATAATAAATGATAATATCTGCAGGTAAACAGAGAGAAGCAGGTCCTAGAAGTAGATGAGGAGTTGGAGAATGTGGAATTGGAAGAGTTGCAAGAAATACTGCCATCACATCAGCCTCGGTTTATTGTGTACAGGTAAACAGCCACGGTGGGGCAAAGTGGGGCAAAAGCCCCACCCTAAATTATATTAGAACATTATTATTATATTATTTGACAGCCTCCGTGGCGCAGCGGGCGAGTAGTCGGCTGTGAAGCGTGAGGCCGCAGGTTTGATCCCTGCACCGAAATAAACATTTGTGTGATCCACAATATTTGTATCGGGGTCTGGGTGTTGTGAGACCGAAAGTCTCTCGTAGTTCCTGATACCCACGACACAAGACTCGTATCTGACTGTGGGGTCAGGACTATGTGAGTATCCAATTATGTTCTTTCAAAATTACTATATGTTATTTAGATTTTGAGAAAGGAAACAACACCTCACAGCAGCGATTAACAATTTTATTAATATCTTGCGACAACAATTATCAACTTTTCCAACAATCCAAAATTATATATTCATCAGAGCCGTGACAGTGACACCCACCCATCAATAGGTTTTATTTTATAAAAACAATAGTTTAGGCCATATACATTATGCAACAGGTATAAAGAAAGGTTAAATGTTAATAATTATGCCGTATGTGCCTGTGACGGGCCAGAGCTCGCTAACATATATCTAATTTGAAACACGCCACGTGATGAAGTCCTACAACATTGTTTCTGCTACATGACTGGCAGATACTGCAATTTATAAAAATCTCACGATTTTTTCTGTATTGTTTCGCCTGCCCTTACCCCTCTCACAGTGGGGTCGGCGCAACATGCTTTGTAACACATGTTGCAGAAAGATTTGGCTTGTAGTTTATACGACCGACCGCAGGACTGACCTGAACCCTTCTGATGAGAAAACACACCCTGCCACGAAACGAATATTAATTGTGGATCATAAAACCATTTGTCTCGTTGCGGGAATCGAACCCGCGGCCACTCGTTTCGTACTACTCGCCGACTGCGTCACGGAGGCTGTCTATTTATGATATTTAATTAGTGATTTTCTAATTAGTGAAACGTCGGGACCAAAATTAAAATAAGAAACCATGATAAAATATGTTTAAATTAGTTTTATTTCAATTATATTTAATTAGTTTTTTTTCTGTATTACAGTTACAAATTGGAACACAGCGATGGCAGAATTTCATTTCCCATGTGTTTTATATTTTACACCCCCAGGGACGCGCATATGGAGTTACAGGTAATATATATTTTTTATAATGAGACTTAAAGGTCTCATTTACAAAACCATCATACGGCCTGTACTCCTTTTTGGGTGCGAGACGTGGCCGGCCCTTAAGCGCCATGTCGGAGAAATCCATGTCGCGGAGATGAAGATGCTGCGGTGGATGTGCAATGTTACACGATTAGATCGTATTCGTAACGAGTACATCCGCGGCAGCCTTGGTGTCCGCGACGTGGCTGATAAACTCCAAGAATGTCGCTTAAGGTGGTTTGGCCATGTTTTGAGGAAACCACAGGAGTACGTCGGTCGCAGGTGCCTGAGCCAGATCGTACCAGGGTTAAGGTCCCGTGGACGGCCCAAGAAGCGTTGACTTGACGTATTGGAGGGAGACATGAGAGCCAATGGTCTCACTACAGAGGATGCTTAAGATCTTTGACCGGGTCGTTACCACTGTCTCACAGGTTTTCTGTGAGACAGTGGTAACGACCCGGTCGAGCCAGCCCATTCATGCTGTAGACAAAAATGTCTACAGCGTGGCTCTACCACTCTCAGAGTTTTACCACTCACGTTTAAATTTGTTTTATTTCAATGAGTAATATTCGCGTAAACATAAAAAATCTTTATACAGTATTGATATCACTGCACTCGAAATACCTATATATTATTGTATGCACATTTGTATGTTGCACAGTAAATTAATTTGTTTTTGTTTCCTTATTTGAATGCAAGTACGCATTACATTGTGACTGCACTACACCTGATGGTAAGCGTAATGCAGTCCAAAAAAACCAGCGACCACCGACAAACAATGAGTTTATCGGTGGTCACTAGAGTCATGCCGGCCTGTATAAATGCTTCTTCCCTCTTTGGAGAGGGAATATACACTGGCTGATCCTGGAACGCGATCCACACAAGGCGTGTGGATCACTATGGCAGGTTTTAACACCATGTGTACGGTGGTCGCTATCCGGGCGGATATGAATATCCTACCACCAGCACATACATAGCGTATATGTATATATGTATAATTCTCTATCATCAGGTGATGTATGCAGGCACACAGCGTGCACTAGCCGCTGCCGTCGGCGCTCCCCGTCTTTTAGAAGTAAGAGAAATCGACGAACTTACCAACGAGTGGCTCAACGAAAAGCTCAAGAGATAGACGTGAGACTTATGACAAGGTAGGGTTGTATTGTGTCTGGAAGAATATTTAATAATCGAATACATCGATTCGAATGAATGTAAGAATCGATTAAGATCAAATTGTACAATCGATTTAACAATTTAGTAAAAAAAATGTTTGGTTTTATGCGTTTGTAAATTATTTATGGTCGCACAAATATTAACATAATGTAACGCAATGCAGTAAAAATATGTTTAACGAGGAATTAAATAATACATTGTTAAAACACAATCAAAAACCGGTTCAAAAATGAGCCCGCAATTATGATTTTAAATATTGGTATGAGCAAAGGCGGGCGCGTAGTGGGGACATCTCACTATCTCGCTCGCACGCGTAATGGCCGTTTGCCACGGTGACGTCAAAGTTTGAGTTGTCTGTTATTTGACAAGTGTCCCCTCCATCAGATTTGATTGACTTCTAATTTATTTTTTTGTAGACGGATTAATGATTTTTTCTGCAATAGGTTTAATTCACACAAATAAAAACTAAGTACAGGCTTACATTACAATATGTGCACTGATGGACTGAAATATCTATACGCAACCATTCCAGACACGTCGCAACCATGTTAAACGGCTCCATTGATGATATACGCTAGTCTTAGTGTAAAACGATTGTTGATAGTAGCAGGTTCACACGGTTCAATTTTAGTTTACTTTGTGGCGATAAAGTTATGACATTAAATGATACCACGTATACTACATGTCATTGGGTAATCATACACTAAAAAAAGTGTGTGTGTGTGCAATTCACACACGGCTGAAGTGAAACTTCAGAAAAGTAGCCTACAAGAGAATGAGATAAAAATAGAGTATCAGTGGTATTAGGATAATTAAAAGGTTTATTATTTTTATAATACTTTTACCAAGCTTAAAAATTATTTAAAATTTTAATGCGATATATTACATTTCATATATTTACATACTTGAGATCTTGTTTCTTTCCAACCTCTTTAGTGACCAACCTTTTTCGTTTCATCAAATTTTCAAATCACAACGATTCTAAAGAAGTTTCAATTAATGAAATACCTATGATATCTTGTCAAGGGACATTTTTTTCTGATTTAACATTTGAGAACATCATGTAAATGCGTAAGGATATCACCTGACAAATACTGCTAGGTTAATGACCTATGAGCGGCGATGCGGTGCGAGCATGCGTGAGACAAAGTATCTATCGCTGCAATGTCGCCGCTTTTACAGGTCATTGAACTACTATTTAACAAGGTGTTTTATTTCGTGGCAATTTTTAAGGTATTTATTAAGTTTGAAAGTTGCATATTTGATTTTTGGTATAAATGTTTATTTTATTCTTTGAACAAACTTATATCAATTAGTTTCAACCGCTGTATTATTTAATGTGATAACCAAATCGCCACTCGGTATACAGTATGAACAGATTTTCAATCGAATTGATCACTAAAAACCCTATATATTTCATTGATTCAAGTCAGTTGATCGGCTAAAATTGAACTGTGTGAACCCGGTAAAAGTGCTACGCCACGCATCAAAATATATTTGTCTAAAGTTATTGGCCAGCGTTAGCTCAGCGGGAAGTGGTACGGACTGTCGAGACGAATGTCGCAGGTTCGAAACCAGCCCCATGAGCATACACCACTGATTTTCTAAGTTATGTATCTATTTATTGTTAATTATCGCTTGCTTTAACGGTGAAGGAAACATCGTGAGGAAACCTGCATACCTGAGAACTCGAAAGATTTTTCGAAGGTATGTGAAGTCTGCTAACCCGCATTAGGCCAGCGTGGTGGACTAAGTTCTAACCCCTCTCATTCAGTAGAGGAGACCCGTGCCCAGCAGTGGGACAATATACAAGGATATATACTGGTATTACGAAAAATATATAGTTTGATGAGTGGCATAACATAGTTAGTGATTATTTTTGATACAATTTATAATATTCCATTAAATGCATTTATTGTGTGTCGTGACAATCTTGCCGCGGTCTCTCTTGATTCTTTGCCATATTTAATAAGTAGATATAATATGCATGGTTTTGATCAGGCGCGCATCTAGGAATTGGCGCAGGGGGTCAATTTTTGTTTGATAAAACGGCAAATGTAATTTCTTAATAACACAGTCGTTTGGTTAAATAATAAATAAATACACCCCAACAGTCACATATAGTCCTGACCCCACACTAGGTTCGTGTATCGTGGGTGTCAGGAACTACGAGGGACTTGAGGTCCCACAACACCCCGACACGAAACAAATATTTGTGGATCACACAAACATTTATCTCGGTGCGGGGATCGAACCCACGGCTTCTCGCTTCGTAGCCGTCTACAGCGCCACGGAGGCTGTCAATTCATTTGTCTGGCTGACGAGACGAATTGTTTGCTCGTCTGGAGGTAAACACGCCTCCTTATATACCGAAGCAACACCACACAGAACTTAATCTTAAGTTAGTCTTATAAATGACTCAAATGTTCTGTACTTGACCTGTCATAAGCGCTTTCTTAGCCTACATGATGAATAAAGAATATTTAAATTTAATATTTCAAATGAATATTTGCATCCATATAACACAAAGGGTATATCAATGCATAGGCAAAAGTAGTTTTAAAAACTGTAAAGTAATCACTGCGGGTACAGATCGACTGATTATTATATAGTCAGTGGAAAGGGAAAAATATTAAAGCGCGAATACGTGAACTTTATGGTAGAGCATTATAAAGCTGTTTTTTGTTTACAAAAAAATCTATAATGATTATATTAGGGAAAAAGTGTGTGTGTGTGCAATTCACACACGGCAGAAGTGAAACTTCGGAATTATTAAAATAAATAAATTAACCAACGAGTTTTAATACGCAACTGGAACAAAATAAACACGTGAATAATACACCACGTTGTTTATGACACATTTTCCGAAAGCTTCGTTGTACGCAGGCGCAAAGACATGAGATAGCATACTTATAATCTATCTCATTCTCTCGCAGGCTTTCCTATTTATGAATATGTTTGTCTTTGTCGTCGTTCATCGAGTTTCAAATCACGACGATTCTAAAGTTTCACTTCAAAAATACCATTTAATAAACTATAATTTTTACAAAAAATTATATTAGAATTTTTGCCTTTCCCCTGTCGATATGTATATTATGTTCTTGCATAATAATAGTATACTATATAATGTTATAATCGTAGTTTAACGTAGATTTTTGTATTGAGATTATTAATATATGTCGAAAATATTGTAAAAATCTTATAAGCATAATAAAACTCTTGCGTTTATTGTAATTCCTTGTTTATGGAATGACAGACAATGTATTATTAGTTTATCAACAGAATATGTCTATATTAAACTACATTTGTAAGTTTTACTTACAGGCTTACATATTTATACGTTTACCCCTGAACGAACTTTTATATCCAAAGTACGTTGCAGTTTACTTACTTTAAGCCCACTTACGTAAAGTAATTATGTAGGTAAACATTACAAATGTAAATTAGTCCAATGATTTCTTTTGTAAATTGGCATTAAAAGTAATTTATTTGCATATATGTATAACAATTATACTTATTTTGCTCATCATCTAAATTAAAAATAAGTGTGTGTGCAATTCACACACGGCAGAAGTGAAACTTCAGAATATTTATTTTTAAATAATTAAATTTATATAATTAAAAAATATTGGTAACACAGATGTGTCAAATAATTATAATAAATTAATTAACAATAAAAAACACTTGAATACGCTACGTTGTTTATGGCACAATTGGCATCGTTGTACGCAGGCGCAAAGACACGTGGTAGCATATCTCATTCTGTCGCAGGCTAATCGTGTCTATGAATATGTTTGTCTCTTTTTACTGTCGCTTTTTCGTTTCATCGAATTCAAATCACAACGGTGCAAAAGAAGTTTCACTTCAATAAAAAAAAAATACATTATGTATATCTTGTTTTGTTTTCTGCTCATAATTTATAGTAAAAATGAGGCTGCTAGAACCAGAGTGGCCTAACTGCATTTTGATGACTTTTGACCTATTTGTATTTTCGTCAATTTAAACCACGGCCGAAATGGACTTGTACTGCCATCTATGTCAAGATGATGTTACCAATTTTAGGCCGGTCTGGTCTTGTAGATTAACATTTTTAAGCTACGAAAATACAAATAGGTCAAAAGTCATCAAAATGTAGTTAGGCCACTCTGGTTCTAGCAGCCTCAAATATAATTATATAGAAATGTCGTAATAACCAAAGCAGGATTCATGTTTTGTTACCTTTTTCCATTTGACTTCTTACCTAGTATAAAATAAAAATTGTAGCAATATAAATTAAAAGACATAGTATTAAAAAAAGTTTTTTATTTTGTTTCCCCAAGTCACCGTTTTTTTAGCACAGACCGGCAAACGAGCAATTGGGTCACCTGATGGTAAGTGATCTCCACCGCCCATGTACGCCCACAATAGAAGTAGAATATAGGCGAGTTGCCGACCTTGAAACGAAGAGATAGTTAAGGGATTAGGAATGGAAGGGGGATTTGGGCCTCCGGATATCTCACTCACTGCACGAAACGCAGCAGTAAATCTCTATTTTACGTTCGTTTTCTGTCAGATAATGGTAACGACCCGGTCGAGCCGGCCCATTCATGCTGTAGACAAAACTGTCTACAGCGTGCCTCTACCACTCAAACTTTTCACAGCCCTGACATATCGGCGGTCTAATCGACAAGGTGGCTGGTCCCTCGTATGCGAGAGACCGTCTGGCTTGGTACCACCGCTTGTGTATATTTCTGCCGCCAAGCAACAGCGTTTAAGCACTGTTGTATTTCGGTTTGAAGGACATTGTAGCCAGTGAAATTACTTGGCATTATGTGACTTATCATCTTATGTCTCGGGGTGACGAGCGCAGTTCAGTGCCATGCAGTGCTTTATATCTCAAAGTTCTGTGTGGTGTTGCTTCTGTTTATGGGCAGGCGTAGCGCTTACCATCAGGCGAGCAACTTGCTCGTCTCGTCATTAAATGAAAAAAAACGCCTCCGTGGCGCAGCGGACGACTAGCCGGTTGTGAAGTGAGAGGCCGCGGGTACGATCCCTTTACCGAGACGAATGTTTGTGTGATCTACAAATATTTTCGGGTTCTGGGTGTTGTGAGACCGAAAGTGTCTCGTAGCTCCTGACACCCACGACGCAAGACTCGTATCTTCCTGTGGGGTTAGGAGTATGTACTGTATTAAAAAAAAATAGTTATAATGTTCTTTTATAATTTATTATCCATGTACAATAATAGGATCGCTATAACTTTGATACATTTATTTTATAACAGTGTAAAAAACATTACATAATAAAAGTATATAAAAATATAATGATTTCTTATATTCACGCGAATATTACACATTGCAATAAAAAGTTGGAGCTTTGGTGTGAATTACTTCCAGTACGATGCTTAATTCACTTATTTCAATGTGTCCATACACTGTTCATCACCGTCAATGTTTATTGAACAAATTCACAAATTGAAATAAATTTAAATAAGCAACGAACCGTATTATCTGAATTCCCGCCAAAACTCTTATATCTTAAACTTCTTTTGTGTTTTGTTCGTTTTGTGTTCTCATTGCACCAATATATTTGTGACGGATACGTTCTTAACAGAGCAACTATTTTATAAATCGGAAACGAAGCAACGAAGTTCTGAACATACATAGAGTGCACTACGTATAGAATCATAATATTTTTGATTTATATTTGTATCACAAACATTAATTTGTATGTAAAAACGTATGCGAAAAATAAATAAATAGCAATAATACTAGCCCTGTGTTATACACGTCCCACTGTTGGGCATGGGGTTCCTCTACTGAATGAGGGGTTTATCTTAGTCCACCACGCTGGACTAATGGGGGTTGGCAGACTTCACATACATTCGTAATTCGTATAGAAAACTTCTCAGGTATGCAGGTTTCCTCACGATGTTTCCTTCACCGTTAAAGCATAATTAACAATAATTACACACATAACTTAATAGAACCTTGACCTAATTGGACGTCCACCTACAAGGTGGACAGACGACCTGATAAAGGTCGCAGGAAGTCGCTGGATGCAGGCCGCTTCCAACAGGTCGGTCTGGAAATCTTCGGGGGAGGCCTATGTTCAGCAGTGGACGTCTTGTGGCTGATGATGATGATGATGATGACACACATAACTTAGAAAAGTCGTCGGTGCATGCTCTTGGGGCTGGTTTAGAACCTGCGACTTTCGTCTCAACAGTCCGTACCATCCCCGCTGTGCTGTTAATCAACTGTTACTTGTTGAATTTGATTCCCATGACCTTAGCCAGGGGTGTCTCACAACCTGCCAGGTCTATATTGTACTTTATCATATCCTTATACCAGTCAAAGTCCTGTCAAAATCCGGTCAAAGTCCAGTCAAAGTCCGGTCAAATACCGGTCAAAATCCTGCCAAAATCCGGTTAAAGTCCAGTCAAAGTAATGTCAGTCTTTTCAAAATCCGGTCAAATACCGGTCAAAGTCCTGTCAAAATCCGGTCAAAGTCCGGTCAAAGTCCGGTCGAAGTCTGGTCAAATACCGGTCAAAGTCCTGTCAATATCCGGTCAAAGTCCTGTCAAAGTTCTGTCAAATACCGGTCAAAGTCCTGCAAAAATCCGGTTAAAGTCCAGTCAAAGTCCTGTCAAAGTTTACTTGTTGAATTTGATTCCCATGACCTTAGCGAGGGCTGTCTCACAACCTGCCAAGTCTATGTTGTACTTTATCATATCCTTATATTCTAGTTCCGCTAATACTTCGTATCCACATTTAGCAGCTAGGACTTGTGACTCATTCGCTGTAAAGACGGTCGCTGTTGCTTCTATACCCAGGGCTTTGCAGAGAGGCTCCCTGGACAAAGTAAATAATATAATATTATAATATACGCTGGTGGGAGGATACTTGTATCCGACCGGATAGCGACCACCGTACACTGGTGCTAAAACCTGCCATAGTGGCCCACCTTGTGTGGGTCGCGTTCCAGGGTCAGCCAGTGTATACCCGGTTCTCCCCAGGAGGCTTGCCCCCTGATCCTAACCCTTTTCCCATGTCTTTTTCTTTCCCCTCCCCCTTGGCTCTTTGGCAGGCCGGAATGATCTTGCCGACCTACGATGGACACATTGATTATCGTTGGTCGACACTATTCTTGGATTGCGCTACACTTACCATCAGGTGTAGCGTAGTCACTTTGCCGAGCCAGGATAAAAAAAAAAATAATAATAAAATAAAACAAGGTGGTAGGTCCCTCGTATGCGAGAGGCCGTCTGGGTTGTACCTTCGCGCCGTCTATTTCTACCGCCAACCAACAGTGTGTAAGTACTGTTGTGTTTCGGTTTGAAGGACATTGAAGCCAGTGAAATTACTGGGCCTTATGAGATTTAACATCTTATGTCTCGGAGTGACGAGCGCAGTTCAGTGCCATGCAGTGCATTGTAATTCAAGGGCAGGCGTAGCGCTAACCATCAGGCGAGCGCCCTGCTCGTCTCGTCGTTCCATTAAATAAAAAAAAATACCAGCTCTGTATTATACTGTCATGCTGTTTATAAATAAATAAATAATAGTTTATGAGTGGAAGAGCCACGGTGTAAACAGTTTTGTCTGCAGCATGAATGGGCCGGCTTAACCGGGTCGTTACCACTAACTTACAGAAAACCGACATAAAATATTGGCATCTGCTGCGTTTTGGTGAGTGAGATAACTGTAGACCCAAATCCCCTCCCTCTCTCTTAATTATCCCTTTCCTTAAGGTCGGCCACGCGCCCTTGATTCTTCTGGTATTGTGAACGTACATTGGTGGCTGGATCACTTACCATCAGGTGACCTACTCGTTCATTTGCCGAACTTGCTATAAAAAAGTCACATACTATAAAGTGACTCAACTGGTCGTTTTTAAGCGTGTTATTAAGAACTATCATTCTCACCTCGCTGCAAACAGTCTAGCGCCAATATTCTGTCCCCGATGCTGAGGCAGGACTGTCAAGCCGCTTGATGTCAGGAACTTGTCCACTCCATAGTGCTTGAAGACGTCTACCTTGTTCTCCGCCTCGACCAACGTTCTGAGAAGTTTCTTCCATGATTCTCCTTTGACCTGTCGAAGAGTCAGAATCGCTTGAACAACAAGAGGACCAGGGCCCCTACTCTATAAATCGGAAACGAAGTTGGGACATAGAGTGCACTAGGTATAGAATAGCCAACCATCATCATCATCAGCCACAGGACGTCCACTGCTGAACATAGGCCTCTCCTAAAGATTTCCAGCCCGACCTGTTGGAAGCGGCCTGCATCCAGCGACTTCCTGTGACCTTTATCAGGTCGTCTGTCCACCTTGTAGGCGGACATCCAACGCTGCGCTTGCCGGGACGTGGCTTCCATTCCAGCACCTTTACATAATAGAATAGCCATTACAATAATAATATTTTTGATTTATATTACTATCTCAAAGATTAATTTGTAACTAAAAATGTATGTGAAATATCCATGGCGGGGCAAGGTGAGGCGTTTCCCCTGCCCTAGAAATGATCGTGAGTAGTTTTTTTTATTAAAAAAATGTGTGCGTGTACTAGTGTACACACGTAGGAAGTGAAACTTCTTTATGACCTTATTTTTCAAAAAATTATCTACTATATGCAACTTTACAGAAATTGGTCTAATAAAGTTAAATTAGATAAAGTTTAAACAAAAGGCTATTATTACACGGGTCTACAAAAAAATATTTGTTCTTTGTCCTTAAGTTTATTTTATGATTTTTCAGTTAATTATGCTCAAAACCGAAAAAAAATACCTTTTTTTGGTATAAAGTTTGCTTTTGTGATAGTTATAGTAATAATACTCATTTTTGATTTTTTCATAAATTTTAATACATTTAAAACTACTACGCGCTCAGAGTGGGGTTTTTACGTTCAAAAAGTGCCGCTAGATGGTACTTGAGTGATAAACAACGATTAGGTGTTTTGTACAAGTCTAAAAATATCGTCGTGAAAGTGTTAATATGATGCTGATGCATTTTTTTTTTATATATGGTCAGTCTATCAAAGTTTGCGATGTAAAATACGAACTTAAGACATCTGACGTTCTCTGTGAAGCCTACAAAGCATATTTTGACTGTCTTGTTCTGCATCAAGACAAGCCATGGGCTCCACATGTTGCTTGTAGTTATTGTAAAAGATGTTCGGAAGGTAAGCAATTTTTAATTAAGCAGTGAATCAAATGTGATAGATATATAATTTTTTATTAAAGTGAAACTTCTTTAGAATCGTTGTGCTTTGAAACTCGATGAAACGAAAATGCGTCACGACAAAGACATACATATTCAAAAATAGGATTTAGCCTGCGAGAGAATGAGATAGATTACAAGTCAGAAGCAAAAGTTAAACTGGGGTTTTTGATGGTCCGCAAATTAGACAGATTTTCGCCGTTGAAAAATTTCCAACGTTGCTGAATCGTACTCAAAAAGCGATTTGTTTTAATTCCCACGTTGCTGAATCGTACTCAAAAGGCGATTTGTTTTATTTCCAACGTTGCTGAATTGTACTCAAAAAGCGAGTAGTTTTAAAGCAGTAGTTTCTGGATTTTAAGTAAATAACAAAGCTAAAAACTACGTAGTTGACGATATGCTAAAAAATATTAAGGCCATGCTCTGTAGGATGTCATTAAAAGTACATATGCTGCATTATCATTTAGATACATTTAAAAACAACATGACAGCGTATTCAAAAGAGCAAGTAGAAAGTTTTCATGAGGACATTATGAGCTTTGAACAACGTTATCAAGGCCAATACAATGCAAAGATGATGGGAGAATAGATTTGGTGTTTAGTGAGAGAAAGTACTTATGAACATAAAAACAAAGTAAAAGCGTCCACTTTTAAATTATTTTCCACTTATTGTAAGTTATTTTGATAGTAAAACTTAATAAATAATAATAAAAATATTTATTTGAAACGTTTCGAAAAATTAAAGCCACAAATTTTGAAAGATATCTTTAAATCGGCCTCCTCAATATAAAAGCAAACTTTTTCATGTCATATATATATTTTTCGTCTAATTACGACCTACAATATCGAAATAATATGTTTTAAAGTCAAGGTCAAATTTTGTGTTGACCCGTGTTATCATAGATATGAATACAAAAAAAAGTGTGCGTCTCGGGACGCTTGACAGAAGAAGTCCGGTCAAAATCCGGTCAAAGTCCGGTCAAAGTCCTGTCAAAGTCCGTCAAAGTCCGGTCAAAGTCCGGTCAAAGCCCGGTCAAAGTCCGGTCAAAGTCCGGTCTGTGGCCGGTCTATGTCCGGTCAAAGTTGGGTCAAAGTCCGGTCAAAGCCCGGTCAAAGTCCGGTCAAAATCCGGTCAAAGTCCGGTCTATATCCGGTCAAAGTCGGGGCAACTTCCGGTCAAAATCCGGTCAGCCCGGTTAAAGTCCGGTCAGAGTCTGGTCAAAGCCCGGTCAAAGTCGGGTCAAAGTCCGGTCAAAGCCCGGTTAAAGTCCGGTCAGCCCGGTTAAAGTCCGGTCAGAGCCTGGTCAAAGCCCGGTCAAAGTCGGGTCAATGTCCGGTCAAAGTCCTGTCAAAGCCCGGTCTATGTCCGGTCAAAGTCGGGTCAACGTCCGGTCAAAGTCCGGTCAGCCCGGTTAAAGTCCGGTCAAAGCCCGGTCAAAGTTAGGTCAGAGCCCGGTTAAAGTCCGGTTAAAGCCCGGTCAAAGTCCGGTCAAAGTCCTGTCAAAGCCCGGTCTATGTCCGGTCAAAGTCGGGTCAACGTGCGGTCAAAGTCCGGTCAGCCCGGTTAAAGTCCGGTCAGAGTCAGGTCAAAGCCCGGTCAAAGTTAGGTCAGAGCCCGGTTAAAGTCCGGTTAAAGCCCGGTCAAAGTCCGGTCAACGTCCGGTCAAAGCCCGGTCAAAGTCGGGTCAAAGTCCGGTCAAAGTCCGGTCAAAGCCCGGTCTATGTCCGGTCAAAGTCCGGTCAAAGCCCGGTTAAAGTCCGGTCAGCCCGGTTAAAGTCCGGTCAGAGCCTGGTCAAAGCCCGGTCAAAGTCGGGTCAATGTCCGGTCAAAGTCCTGTCAAAGCCCGGTCTATGTCCGGTCAAAGTCGGGTCAACGTCCGGTCAAAGTCCGGTCAGCCCGGTTAAAGTCCGGTCAGAGTCAGGTCAAAGCCCGGTCAAAGTTAGGTCAGAGCCCGGTTAAAGTCCGGTTAAAGCCCGGTCAAAGTCCGGTCAAAGTCATGTCAAAGCCCGGTTAAAGTCCGGTCAACGTCCGGTCAACGTCCGGTCAAAGCCCGGTCAAAGTCGGGTCAAAGTCCGGTCAAAGTCCGGTCAAAGCCCGGTCTATGTCCGGTCAAAGTCCGGTCAAAGTCCGGTCAAAGCTAGATCAAAGCCCGGATAAAGTCCGATTAAATCCCGGTCAAAGTCCAGTCAAAGTTATGTCAAAGCCCGGTTAAAGTCCGGTCAAAGTCGGGTCAACGTCCGGTCAAAGTCCGGTCAGCACGGTTAAAGTCCGGTCAGAGTCTGGCCAAAGCCCGGTCAAAGTCGGGTCAAAGTCCGGTCAAAGCCCGGTTAAAGTCCGGTTAAAGCCCGGTCTGTGTCCGGTCTATGTCCGGTCTATGTCCGGTCTATGTCCGGTCTGTATCCGGTCTGTATCCGGTCTGTGTCCGGTCTGTGTCCGGTCTATGTCCGGTCAAAGTTGGGTCAAAGTCCGGTCAAAGTCCGGTCAAAGTCGGGTCAACGTCCGGTCAAAGTCCGGTCAGCCCGGTTAAAGTCCGGTCAGAGTCTGGTTAAAGCCCGGTCAAAGTTAGTTCAGAGCCCGGTTAAAGTCCGGTTAAAGCCCGGTCAAAGTCCAGTCAAAGTTATGTCAAAGCCCGGTTAAAGTCCGGTCAACGTCCGGTCAAAGTCCGGTCAGCACGGTTAAAGTCCGGTCAGAGTCTGGTCAAAGCCCGGTCAAAGTCCGGTCAGCCCGGTTAAAGTCCGGTCAGTCTGGTCAAAGCCCGGTCAAAGTCGGGTCAAAGTCCGGTCAAAGTCCGGTCTATGTCCGGTCAAAGTCGGGTCAACGTCCGCTCAAAGTCCGGTCAGCCCGGTTAAAGTCCGGTCAGAGTCTGGTCAAAGCCCGGTCAAAGCTAGGTCAAAGCCCGGATAAAGTCCGATTAAATCCCGGTCAAAGTCCAGTCAAAGTTATGTCAAAGCCCGGTTAAAGTCCGGTCAAAGTCGGGTCAACGTCCGGTCAAAGTTCGGTCAGCACCGTTAAAGTCCGGTCAGAGTCTGGTCAAAGCCCGGTCAAAGTCGGGTCAAAGTCCGGTCAAAGCCCGGTTAAAGTCCGGTTAAAGTCCGGTCAGTGTCCGGTCTATGTCCGGTCTGTATCCGGTCTGTGTCCGGTCTGTGTCCGGTCTATGTCCTGTCAAAGTTGGGTCAAAGTCCGGTCAAAGTCCGGTCAAAATCCGGTCTATATCCGGTCAAAGTCGGGTCAACGTCCGGTCAAAATCCGGTCGAAGTCCGATGAAAGTCCTGTCAAGTCCAATGAAAGTCTGGTCAAAATCCAGTCAAAGTCAAAAACGTGACGCGTGTCGCGTAACGGAAAAATGTGACGATTTTATTTTTCTAACGCCGATAAAGAAGTTTCACTTCAAAAACTATCACATCTAATTCGGATTACCAGTGTTTGGTGTGCGAGGTCGAGCAACTTTGTAACTTCTCAACTAACTACTCCTTCTATTTACTTTTCCTAGCGTTGTCACCCCTCCCCCCCTGAAGCGAATCCTGGCTACACCCTTGTGGATATAATATTTGAACTGCACTGTATTTTACATCAGTAGGTCTAAAACGGCCGAATTTAATAAATCACCAAAAAGTAATTCATCCCATAAATTCATGGAAGATCATTAGCTATTCTGATTTTTTTGGTAAAATGGTCAATTAATTCAGTGAATCATATTCAATTCAGGTGGTCTGAAGGTGGACCAGACGACCTGATAAAGGTCGCAGGATGTCGCTGGATGCAGGCCGTTTCCAACAGGTCGGTCTGGAAATCTTTGGGGGAGGCCTATGTTCAGCAGTGGACGTCCTGTAGTTGATGATGATGATGATATTCAATTCATCTCCTAAGCAGATTATTCCAGTGTGGTCACTTGACCGTGACATAAAAAAATCTGTATTTCAGATTCATGCTGATAATTTTCTGTTGATAAAATGTCACACCCATAGCGACAATCAAGATAAGCTAAATAATGTATAAAACGATAAAGGTCTTACCAATTCCATATCAATAACGACCAGTACTAATCAAAAGCTTATCGAAGATAATTAACAAAAGTAAACATAATTTTGACTCTGATTTTTCTAAGTTACGTGTATATTAATTGTTAATTATCGCTTGCTTTAACGGTGAAGGATGCATCGTGAGGAAACCTGCATACCTGAGAACTCGAATTTTTCGAAGGTATGTGAAGTCTGTCAACCCGCATTAGGCCAGCGTGGTGGACTAAGGCCTAATCCCTCTCATTCAGTAGAGGAGGCCCGTGCCCAGAAGTGGGACGTATATATAAAACAAGGCTAGTAAAAAAAACATAATTTTATGATTGTTGGTTTGTTGTTGCCCACCACAAACAAAAACGAATTTAAAATTCAATTCTGTATATGCTAGGTCATCAGGATATATAAATAATTATTTCTTACGTTTACGCGAATGCTACACATCGAAATAAAACTAATTTAAACAGGCTGGTCCACCCCGTAGTCCACCTGGTGAAGGCTGAAAAGCTTTCGAAACGTCGGGACCAAAATTAAAAGTCAGGGGCAAAATTTTGCTGGTGGTAGGATGTTTAGTGATAGTGTAGTCAAAAAACCAGCGACCACCGACAAACAATGAGTTTATCGGTGGTCACCAGAATCATGCCGTCCTGTATGCGTCTTCACACTCCGAAGAGGGAAAATGCAAATCGAGAGCTTGCGACAGGACAGGTGGATGACCGATGCAGGCACAGGGATACAAGAATGTACCCCAATAGCCGCACCAAGTCATGTCGCAAGCCCCTTTCAATAACCGGATATACACTGGCTGATCCTGGAACACGATCCACACAAGGTCACTATGGCAGGTTTTAACATCATGATTACAGTGGTCGCTATCCGGGTAAATATGAATATCGTACCACCAGCTAAAACCTATTTGGCGGAGGCATGTACCTGTAATTACCTCAAAACTTGACCATCTCCAGTAAATTCAACTTACCTGATCAAGATCCTCATCCTCATCGTCTTTCGACTTGACCACAACAATATTGAACCCCACCAGCTCGTCAGGTTCGCCGTCCACTTCAGTGAAACAGGCCAGACTAACATTCTGTGCTACGTACGACTCCCAGTTAGATCGGATTGTGGATATCGACTCTGGATCTTTTTTTATATCTGAAATAATAAATTAGAACAGTGTAGTTTCTGACATCACAGTAAGACTCAGGTTTTGTTTATGAGTTTTAATCCTTCTGCTTATCTTGATTATATCTTGGCCTTAGTCCACCACGCTGGCATGATGCGGGTTAGCAGACTTCACATACCTTCGATAAATCTTATCGAATTCTTAGGTATGCAGGTTTCCTCACGATGTTTCCTTCACCGTTAAAGCAAGTGATAATTAACAATTAATATACACGTAACTTAGAAAAGTCAGTGGTGTATGCTCTTGGGGCTGGTTTCGAACCTGCGACTTTCGTCTCGACAGTCCGTACCAATCCCCGCTGAGATATCGCTGCTTCATCTTGATTATAGGGCTTATAAATACGTAACATAATATCAATGCATATATGTGTACTTAGCGCTTTTATCTCCAACTTCAAATCAAACCATTTAGGCTGGATTGCACCATCTTACTTCAGCAATAACAAACATGTTAAAGAACCGATTAAGAAAAAAATTAGTTGCACCATTTGACAAATGTTAGATGACGTCATAACTTTAGCTGTTAACCGTAACCGCCCAAAATTCGCTGGTTAAAGCTATTAATTTAGTCTATTTCTGCCGCAGAAGGACATTGAAGCCAGTGTAATTACTGGGCATTATGAGGCTTAATATCTTATGTCTTGGGGTGACGAGCGCAGTTCAGTGACATGCAGTGCTTTATAACAATCAAAGTTCTGTGTGGTGCTTATGTTTATGGGCTGGCGTGGCGCTTACCATCAGACGAGTGACTTGCTCATCTCGTCAATCAATTAAATAAAAAAATCGTGTGTGGGGTCAGGACTATGTATGTGACTGTTGGATGTATTTATTTTTTTATTTATGGCTTCGCATTACTATGCATTTCGCCAATGACAAGTATAATTTATTCTCAAGTCTTCATAAAAACGATGAAATATCGGTGTGTAAGTTTTCAAGGTCTTGTTGGTTTATGTGTGAATTCCTTCCATTACGATGCTTAATTCCCTTATTTCAATATTTCCATACACTGTTCATCACCGTCGATGTTTATTGAACAAATCCACACCACTTTTATACAACAAACGCAACTTTAAACTAGTTTTGAAATAAATTAAAATAAGCGATGAACTGCACTGTCAGTATTCCCACCAAAACCCGTGTATTAATGTTACCTAATATTTTACACAGCGGTTCGTCCCGTATGAACACCTCCTGCATGAAGTCCAGGCATTTCTTCCTGATCGACGAGTCCATATCACGTATCTGGTACCTGTACATATAAACTGCTGTGAAGTCTCCTATTAAGTTCATCCATCTTATGTTACCGTCGTAAGTGATAGACCAATGCTGACAGTTTTTTTTTAATAGCATAGGCCGGCTAACGAGCTAGTGGGTCCCCTGATGGTAAGTGATCTCCACCGCCCATATACGCCCACAACACTAGAAGAATCATAGGCTCGTTGCCGACCTTAAAGGCAAGGGAAAATTAAGGGATTGGGAAGGGGAGGGGGATTTGAGCGTCCGGATATCTCACTCACCGTACGAAACGCAGCAGCAAGCCGCTACTTTACGTCGCTTTTCTGTGAGACAGTGGTAACGACCCGGTCAAGCCAGCCAATTCATGGTGTAGACCAGAGGTTACAAGACTTTTTTCTCATAGACCAAGTTTTAAAAATTTAGCTCTTCCGGTGGACCCCCTGCAGCTTCATATCTACCATATTCCCAAAACTCCACAAAAAATGTGAAGATTAGATCTAATTATGGAAATTTGCGTTGCGGCTGAGTTCGAAATATTATCTGCCTACATTGACAGGTGAAGTCAAGCCAACATTTTAGTTCTTCACTATCGAAAGCAGATACATTTTCGTGGTCCCCCGCTTATGAATTGTGAACCCCCATTTTTTGGCACGCTAACGTAGACCCCTGTCGAGTCTCCCGTGGACCCCTGGGGGTCCACCTGGATCACTTTGGGAACTAAGGCTGTAGACAATACCGTCTATAATGTGGCTCTACCACTCATACCTAAAGCATGAATGGGCCAGCTCGGGCAGTACAACTGTCTCACCGAAAAGTAAAGTAATAAAAAATAAATAACAACAGTCACATACATAGTCCTAACCCCACCGTAAGATACGAGTCTTGTGTTGTGGGTATCAGGAACTACGAGAGGCTTTCGGTCTCGCCCAAAAAATACCCTTAATTATCCCTTCTCTTGATAGCAGACAACGTGTTCATGGGTACCTACTGAAGATCACTTAACCTTAAGGCGGGCTGCTTGCTCATTTACCGGCCATTGCTAAAAATAACTAGTTATTAATGCTTTACATGTGTGTAGGTTTTCCCTCCCTCTCCCTTCCTTTGAATCTGCTCCATACTTGTCCCACGGGGACACTCTCCGGCCTCTGCCACGGCATACTCGAGTTACCTGGAACAATACGGTTTTTGACTTTTTAATTAACACGCTTTTATTAGCTTCATACGTTTGTTAGTATGTTTTTATGTTAGTATGTAACGGAAATTTGAAGAAAAAAATGTATTCTAAATAAAAAGCGTGGTGTCAATAGTTATAAATATGTTATTGACAGATATGAGTAGAAGGATTATCATTACCCACGACGGAATTTAGATAGTATCTTAAAAAGCACCCCACGCTTTTTTACAATAAAATATATCTTTTTTTCAACTTGTAAAAAAAATATTTTCTATTTTTTGGTTAGATTTTCTATAAAAGCGTGTTTTTTAGTTTTTATAAACTATTATTTATTTTATACGTTATATTATATTATGTACTAGTAGATAATAAAACGACAAAGAAACTGTTTTGTATGAGTGGTTTTCTGTGAGACAGTGGTAACGATCCGGTGGAGCCTGCCCATTCGTGCTGTAGATAAACTTTCTACAGTGACTCTACCACTCAAAAATGTAAAATGCAGTTCAGTGCCGTGCCGTGCTTTATAATTCAAAGTTCTGTGCGGTGTTGCTTCTGTTTATAGGCAGGCGTGGCGCTTACCATCAGGCGAATGGTATATCTCTCGCAAATGAGGGACCTACCGCCTTGTGTGTGTTAATTTCAATAGACTTAAGTGGACACGACAAAACAACGTACACAAAATAATCTCGCGTTGCTTATGTTAAGCCGGCGTGATTTGACTAATGATATCTATCTACGTATGCTATCTAAAACACAGACCTCTGATTAACAAATCAATATTGCCATTTAGTGATAAAAAGTAATGATGCAAAACATCCATAATAATAATTACTTATTTTAATCCCCTTCAAAACAGAAAAGTAGATGAGTGGGTACATGAGTGGTAGAGCTAAGCTGTAGACAGTTTTGCCTACAGCATAAATGAGCTGGCTCGACCGGGTCGTTACCACTGTCTCACAGAAAACCGACGTTAAGTAGCGGCTTGCTGCTGCTGCGTTTCGTACGGTAAGTGAGATATCCGCAGATTTGTTTGAATGACGAGATGAGCAAGTCGCTCGCATGATGGTAAGCGCCACGTCTGCCCATAAATAGAAGCAACACCACAACCACATAACTTTGAATTAAAAAGCACTGCAAGGCACTGAACTGCGCTCGTCACCCCGAGACATAAGATGTTAGGTCTTATACCTAATGCCACTGGTTTCAGTGTCCTTCAAACCGAAACACAACAGTGAGCACACACTGCTGCTTGTCAGAAATAGACAAAGCGGTGGTACAAACCTATATGTACAATACTTAAAATATCACTACAGTATCATGTGAATTTCGTAATCAAAAGGCTGAATTCCTAGATAATATCAAATATTCAGATGAAACTTGGTGCAAAAATAGTTTGCTATAGAAATAGCTCGAAATAACGCGACGCCGGGTTGAAAACTAGTCGTGTAAGAATGCGGAAGTGATGATGTTCGATTACGTTTACGTGAATATTACACATCGAAATAAAACTAAATTAAACAGATTTTATCGCGGATTTTTAATTCAGTCCACCCCGTGACCACGAAGGCTGAAAAGCTTTCGAAACGACGGAACCAAAATTAAAATAAAAAACAGCGATAAAATCCGTTTAAATTAGTTTTATTTCGATGATGTTCGATTCAACATATTTTTTTAATATCTTTTAGTTTTCAATAAACATGGACGGTGATGAACAGTGTATGGAAACATTGAAATAAGTGAATTAAGCATCGTCCTGGAAAGAATTCACACCAAGACACCAACAAGACCTTGATAACGTCCACACTGATATTTTATTGTTCTTGTGAAGACTTGAGAATAAATTATACTTGTCATAGGCGAAATGCATAATAATGCGAAGCCAATAAATAAAAAAGAAAAAGATACACACGCTGCTCATCCCTTAGTAAACCTAAATGTACCTATACTTGTCTAAGTACTTGTTGTCTCTCACTTGCTCGTTTGCCAGACTATGCAATTATTAGAGTGGTAGAGCCACGCTGTAGACAGTTTTGTCTACATCATGAATGGGCTGGCTTAACCGGGTCGTTACCACTGTCTCACAAAAAACTGAAGTAACGTAGCGGCTTGCTGCTGCGTTTCGTACGGTAATTGAGATATCCGGAAGTCCAAATCCCCTCCCTTCCCAATCCTTAATTATCCCTTTCCTTTAAGGTCGGCAACGCGCCCATGATGCTTCTGGTGGTGGGCGTATATGGGCGGTGGAGATCACTTACCATCAGGTGACCCACTTGCTCGATTGCCAGACTATGCAATATAAAAAAAATACGTAATCTTTATTTCTAAACGTAACGCCATGAATAATAAAGTCTAGTATTTATTTATACAGTAACAGAAATACCTACAGTTCAAAGTGTATATATAAATAACATAAAACATTTGGCCTAACTACTAGGCAACTTGTAAAATTACAGCATATGTTTTTAAAAACAACATTCGTATTATCAGCTTTATTAATACACGAGCGGCTAGTGATAAATCACAAAAATACTTATGAATTTACACATTTTAACTATGCACAAGTCAATAACATTATGAAATTAAAACAAATCCGACTCAAAAAACAAAAAATCTGAAAATAAAAACATATTTTGAGTCGGTGCTATCGCATTGGTAGACAGTACCGACTCAAAATAGGTTAAATTTATTTTTATGTTTTTCCTTCGGTCTTATTTTTGTTAAAAAGCATAAAATTTACTATTTTATGTGAAATAATCATTGAAATCAAAGCATAAAAAAATTTGAAGTTTTATTCCTTATTGCACCCCTTAGGGTGAGTTTTTTATTGTAGCCCAGCGTAATATAAAAAAAACGCAAATACACGCGATGAATTGAGAACCTCCCCCGTTTTCTCGTGTCGGTTAAAAATCCAATCAGTCATACACGTCAATAATTAATTAAAAACTTTGATTCATAAATCAGAATATCTAAACTTGACCGTCGATTCAAATAAAATCTACAAAAATACACGATTGATTACAAAAATAGCAGCATCATTCATCTTTTAAAACATTAGTATGCAAAGGGAATCGATTTATACGGCCTAGAATAGTAAGATTTATACGAATATAGGTTTATTTGTTTACTTACGATTAGAATGCGCTAAACAGAACTACACTTGTCTAGAGTCTGCACATGAGTGAGGCAATTAATCGGCTGACTTGTCATATTGAAAATGTACCCAAAATAGACCTTATGGTTCAGGTAATAACAGCTATAAGTTACGTCATAATATTTGTTTTATTATTAAATATATACGTTACGGCGTAGACGCTAGAGTGGGTTTTTGTTGCGTAATTGCCATTTGTCGGATAAGAAGCTGATTTTGGCGATATCATTCGAGATAGGAGGTCGATAAACAGCCATTTATCGATGTATACATGTATGTAACGCACTGCCACGGTCAAACTGTTATTATGCTATGTACACCTAAATACGGCGCTAAACCGCCCGCGCCAATCTTTGAATTTTCTTTTTGGTGTTTTTTATTTATGGCTTCGCATTATTATGCATATCGCCAATGACAAGTAAAATTTATTCTCAAGCCTTCACAAGAACGATGAAATATCGGTGTGGACGTTTTCAAGGTCTTGTTGGAGTTTTGGTGTGAATTCCGTCCAGTACGATGCTTAATTCACTTATTTCAACGTTTTCATACACTGTTCATCACCGTCAATGTTTATTGCACAAATCCACAACCAACAAATTTAAACTAGTTTTTGAAATAAATTTAAATAAGCGATGTATCGCACTGTCAGAATTTCCGCCAAAAAACTCTCCGAATTCGTAAGAAATTGTTAAAAACGCGGCGAGTAGATCTCTACACAAGGTAGATCCCTCGTATGCGAGAGGCCGTCTGGGTTGGTACCACCGCATTGTCTATTTCTGCCGCCAAGCAACAGTGTGTAAGCACTGTTGTATTTCGGTTTGCAGGGCATTGAAGCCAGTGAAATTACTGGGCATTATGAAACTTAACATCTTATGTCTTGGGGTGACGAGCGCAGTTCAATGCCATGAAGTGCTTTGTAATTCATTAAATCTGTTTATGAGCAGGCGTGGCGCTTACCATCAGGCGAGCGCCTTGTTCGTCTCGCCATTCAATCAAATAAAAAAAGTATCAATTTTAATTCATCATAGTTCCTACTAGTAGATACTGCTACTCGATGTATTTAGAAAAAACGGGAGAAAACTATCATATCTTGTACTAGGCCCACGTAGACAGTAGCTGTGTAGTTAAACGTACTGTCGAGACGGAAGTTGCGGGTTCGAAACTCGCACTAGGACACACCTCTGACTTTACTAAGTTACGTGTGTATTCATTGTTAATTATCGCTCACTTAACAGTGAAGGAAACATCGTGACGAAACCTGCATACTTTAGAATTATCCAACGTTAATGCGTAATACCTCTTATTAATAGAAGAGGTCGTGCACTCCTTTAATTTATTATTATTATGCCCGTGTCTGGTGGATGGATGGTAAGTGATCTTTTTTTTTATTTGGGTATAACAAACAGTTACACATTGTATATAAACTAAGTAATAAAATAAACAAAAAATAAATACGAAACCCACACCGTTATCCACAGCATATCTCTACCGTTTTCGTCGATAAAAACTCATCATCATTTGAAGCTGCAGTTAAAATCAGCAAATTCAAATATAAAGCTAAATAAAATCTCAGAATTCAAAACGTTTAACATGGCGCCTTTAATCTTAACGACTATCTTAACGATTGTTTTAATTCTTACTACAAAGAAACAAATATCATATCTGAGCATTGCATTACACTGTACTTTAATAATGATAAATGATGGTCGATTGAAGTTAATAAATTGTATTTAATGGTTTTTATTAAAGCCGCTTCAAAACATTAAAGGCTTCAATAATACCCGGGGAAATACGCTTCCAGGTAACACGATAAGGTGGTAGGTCCCTCGTATGCGAGAGGCCGTCTGGTTTGGTACCACCGTTTCGTTTTTTTCTGCCACCAAGCAATAGTGTGTAAGCACTGTTGTCGGTTTGAAGGACATTAAAGCCAGTGGAATTACTGCATTATGAGACTTCACATCTTATGTCTCGGGGTGACGAGCGCAGTTCAGTGCCATGCAGTGCTTTGTAATTGAAAGTTCTGTGTGGTGTTGCTTCTGTTTATGGGCAGGCGTGGCGCTTACCAGCAGGCGAGCGACTTGCTCGTCTCGTCATTCGATCAAATAAAAAAACACGAGTAGTGTTTAACAGTGTACACTAACAAAACGGACCCTGGTACTGGACAAGATATAAATAATAAATAAATACACCCAACAGTCACACACATAGTCCTGATCCCACAGTAAGATACGAGACTTGTGTCGTGGGTATCGGTAACTACGAGTGACTTTCGGTCTCACAACACCCAGACACCGAAACAAATATTTGTGGATCACACAAACATTTGTCTCGGTGAGGGGATCGAACCCGCGGCCTCTCGCTTTACAGCCGGCTCGCCCGCTGCGCCACGGAGGCTGTCAATGAATAAATGTGGAGATATGAAGCAAGACACAAGAGCTGCCGGTCTCGTAACAGTGGACACGTCAGTATCAATGGACACTGAGGGAGCGGACCCTAGCACTGGAAGGGACGCTGTGAGAGAAAGGACCAGAGCTGCCGGTCTCACAACAGTGGACGCGTGAGTCACTATGAATACTGAAGGAGCGGACTCTAGCACTGGAAGGAACGCTATAAGAGAAAGGACCAGAGCTGCCGGTTTCACAACAGTAGATGCGTGAGTCACCATGGACATTAAAGGAGCAGACCCTGGTATACTCTGACGTAGTATTTTGCTTTACATTTCTCAGCTGTTACTAACGGAATGATGTTTGCACTAAATAAAAAGTTAAAAACAAACCCGTGTACATATGTATATATAACGAGAACGAAAATAAACAATAGCTTCTCGGAATACGAACATCGTGGCCAGGTGGTGACTTGCGAGGGATGGGACGGTCGATGGTTTTGAGTATCGATTTATGGATTTTCCTTATCGAATCATACTGATGTAACTCAATCACAGATAATGATATTTTCAGTGTAATTATTTACATAGTATAAAATGAAGTCGCTTCCGCTGTCTGTTCGCTTAGATCTTTTAAACTATTCATATTTATAGATAGAGCGATTCATGAGGAAGGTTTATATGTATCACGCTATGATCCATAGGAGCAGGGCAGTAACATGCAGGTGAAACCGCGAGGGACAGCTAGTATTTAATAAATAAAGTGTTACTTTGGCTGCGTAGTTGATATTTTTGGCAAAATATGTTATTATTGAGTTACAACATTTATTTAAATCATAGCAGATGTCTGGTAACTATGTACGCTACTTACGTCATGAGATCTTGATATTTTTGTATTAATTTATGTAAATTTTCGATTGGAAAAATATAATTCATCTGAAGACACGAAATTTGCTTAAATAGACAAAGTATAAGGAACCTGAAGGTAAATTTAGTACAGTTAAAACCACAGCATGTTACTCCTGCATTATCATTTAGTTAACATTTAGATTATTTGCTACAATTCCTGTTTGTCATTACAAAGATCTCCCTTTCTTCCTTTCATTTATCTAAGTAAAATTTAAGCAATAAAAAGCAGCAATTGAATAAAATTATCCCTTCTCAAACCTAACCAATTTTCTGTTGGTGCAATATTTGTTGTTCTATAAATTAATGATTGATAGCACCGTCTCCTCCTTTTTGCGTTGGTTAAAAAGCATCGACATCGTCGCATCCCACGGCATGTAATTTTATATTTCAGATTTCAGATTGGTGTGCGGCTCCACAGTGAATGCGCGTCGAAGCGCCCGCCAGCGCGCGCGCTCCAAAAATAACCGCGATTGTGTTACTGACTTCTGTTCTCTTCTGTGTAGAAGTGTTGTGTTGTGAAGTTATGTTTTTAAATTGGTAAGTGAGTATGATTTTTAATGTGAGTTTTTAAGTTGAGGACGCCTGTATTTTGAAAATTTAGAAACTATAAATGAAAATTATCCGGTTATTTTAATTAAATTACGAATTCTGATACTGGTTAAGAGTCAAGTAGAAAATGACAATGTAGAGTTTCTAGACACAACCGTTAGAGACTTCGCATAAAATACTAAATTTATCCTTTAGCAATAAATCTGATACCTACGTGAATTTAAAGCTAAAGAATAGACTGTTTTTGAATTCGTAGATATTGACAGAAAGCATGTTAAAACTCGAGATTTTTTATAAATTTCTTTGTCCCAGTAGAGGGCCGAGATATCCTTTCCCTTCAAGGAAGATGCTCGGACTAATAATCACTCTGTTATAGTGTTGGTTGATGGAACGCTATAGCCTTATTTGTATGTGAGCATTTATCATGAGTTTAAGACTTGACTTAGGTCTCGAAAGATGTTTGGGACCATAAAAATAAATAAAATAAATACACCCAACAGTCACACACATAGTCCTGACCCCACAGTAAGATACGAGTCTTGTGTCGTGGGTATCAGGAACTACGAGAGACATTCGGTCTCACAACACCTAGACCCCGAAATAAATATTTGTGGATCACACCAAACATTTGTCTCGGTGCAGGGTCCGAACCCGCGGCCTCTCGCTTCACAGCCGGCTACTCGCCTGCTGCGCCACGGAGGCTGTCAATAATGTTAGAACCTAGTGGTTATACAAATTTGTTAGGAATTTGCTGCCTTAGGAGTAGTTTAGTAGCTTTGTTCTGTGTTTCAAAGTGTTTAGTCACTTTGCCGTGCCAGGACAGGAATACAACAAATTTTCATTTTATAGAACTTTGTTATTCTTCGTATTTTACCTTTTTTAAAAAAAACAAAATGTTCTTGTTTTCTTTAATATATTTTTATCGATTAGTAGATATTTATTATCATGCTTGAGTTTTTCATTCTTTGTTCAATATTGTATCGAAAATTATACTTATTTTTCTGTTGGTTAAATTTCGAGGTCTGTATTTCCTACATTTAAGTTCATACCTTTATAAATAACCGACGGGGTTAGGGACTAGTGCAGTGTGTATTCATAAACTTCGCATTTTAATAGTAATTGTCACTATCTTTGAAGTACCGAAGACTTTCGTTCGTTCCGACAAACTTCTGAGTAATCTAAGTTACTCTCAGAATATCTGATTGATTTTACGTCCGGAACTCCCTTATTTGCATATCATCAATCCAGAAACAATTTTTGACAACATTGACTGTTGTGACAGTACTGTACGTGTCATTTAGACCTTAATGCTGATTATTGAATGTCGAAATTAGCCAATCGGAACTCTGTTGACGCGAACACGCCCAATGCATTGTATAGATTTTCATCATTAAATTTATCTCAATACACGGCTGCGCTGACACTAACATAAAAACCTAAAATTTACAAACAAACAAAATGTTTTGAAAATAAGATTAGTGAATTATAAATGTACCACGTTTACTCTGGAGACAGATGTTTTTGCCAAAACATTACAACTTGCAAGATTCGTATCTCCGCAGTTTTTATTTATATTGCATGTTGTATAATTATCTTTATGAAACACGTAATATTATCCTGTGTTATATTGTTAGTTGTGAGTGGAAGAGCCACGCTGTTAGTTTTGTCTACAGCATGAATGGACCGGGTCTTTACCACTGTGTCACAGAAAACTGACGTGAAATGACTACTTGCTGTTTCATTCCGGCAACACACCCATAATGCATATGACATATTTTGATTTTATCTGAGCACGGCATAGTGACTGCACTACACCTGATGGTAAGAGTAATGCAGTCAAAAAAACCAGCGACCACCGCCAAGCAATGAGTTTATCGGTGTTTATCAGAATCATGCCGGTCTGTATAAATGCTTCCTCCTCCTCCTCCCTCTTCGGAGCAAATCGAGGCGCCTGTGACAGAAGAGGCGGATGACCGATGCAGGCACAGGGATACAAGGATGTACCCCTATACCCGCCCCAATCAACCATCAATTCATGTCGCAAGCCCCCCGGGGGAACCGGATATACATTGACTGATCCTGGAACGCAATCCACACAAGGTGTGTGTGTCACTATGACAGGTTTTAACACATGTGTACGGTGGTCGCTATCCGGACGGATATGAATATCCTACCACCAGCAAAGAGTAGTTCGTAGGTCGGCCAGATGATGGAGGAGCAAGGTCGTAAGAGGTATTACTGATAGTTTTAGTTATTTATTTTATTACTTTGATTACATACGAAGCAATAATAGCAAAATTTCGCGCGCAAAAAGTTGCATGCCAGCAATATGCGTCTTAAAAATGCGAATTATAAACATGGCTGGCCGGTGCAATGAATGTTTCTTCTCAGATCTCGAGGAATTCAACTTTTTGCCGATTTACGTAAGATTGTTTGAAAACAAATACTTGTATCAAGATATTTGGAACAACTCTTTATCGTTACGTAGCACGAAATAAATAATATGAAATACATATAATACTTGCCCTGTATTATACATGTTCCACTACTGGGCACGGGCCTCCTCTACTGAATGAGAGGGCTCAGGCCTTAGTCCACCACGCTGGTCTAATGCAGGTTGGCAGACTTCACATACCTTCGAAAAATGTTATCCAGTTCTCAGGTATTGAGGTTTCCCCACGATGTCGATGTAAAGCAAGCGATAATCAACAATTAATATACAGGTTACTTAGAAATGTCAGAGGTGTATGCTCTTGGGGCTGGTTTCGAATCTGCGACTTTCGTCTCGACATTCCATAACACTCCCCGCTGAGCTATCGCTGCTTTTTTGAAGTTTTTTAATGAAATACATAACAACTATTATTATAATATTTTATAGTTGTTGTAAAATGTGTTTTAGCCATTTTTTTGATCTGGCACTCATGTACCTATATTCTTTATATAATGGAACTCTGTCATCAGAGTATCTCTATCATCACTGAGAAGAATGGCGCCTTGGGTTTTAGCAAATGACCGTGTTCTGACAATGTAATAGGCCTTACGAAGTGTTAAATTTCTTTCTGATAGATGCATTGATGGAAGCTAGATTCTAGAACAGTGTTTCCCAACTTGGGGCCCACGCTCCACAGGGGGGCAATTTGATAGTTAAGGGGGGCAATTTAAAAATGGACTCGACACAACTTTAACCCTTTCGCTTTGGGTTATTTAAATGAAATGCAGATATCGTGTGTGTAATTCACACACGGTAGAAGTGAAACTTCGGAAAAGTAGCCTACAAGAGAATGAGATAAAAATAGAGTATCAGTGGTATTAGGATAATTAAATTGTTTATTATTTTAATAATACTTTTACCAAGCTTAAAAATTATTTAAAATTTTAATGCGAAATATTACATTTCATATATTTACATACTTGAGATCTTGTTTCTTTCCAACCTCTTTGATGCCTTTTTCGTTTCATCAAATTTTCAAATCACAACGATTCTAAAGAAGTTTCACTTCAAAAAATGTTAAGGTAGGGCATGGCCTAAAAAGGTTGGAAAACACTGCTCTAGAGAAAACACACCTAGACACACAACATTTGTCACGGTGCGGAAATCGAACCTGTGGCCTCTCGCTATCACGAAGGCTATCACAACCTATTTAAGTTTTGTTAAAACTTTTGCTAGTCACAATCTAAATCTAAAAACCTACATTTAAATACCAGGTAATTATTACTAGACAATACGCATGACCTACAAATCTATCCGACGTCTATTTCGGCGAGGCCATCGACCTGTGGATAGTGATTGATGTTGATGCCTAACTAATGCCAAAATATGATGCGAATTTGATCAGGTGTGTGACATTGCGGGGTAACACCGTTGTACACGCGGAAAGCAACATGAATACAAAGAGCTAACGAGTTCAAGTAGTGTTTGAGAGAGGCCTATCACCAACAGAGGGCAAATATAGGCTGAAGATGTTGTTGATACTTTGATACGTTTTAATAACAATGATCTATACTTATAAAATAACATGTCCTGACTGACTGATTGATTCATCATCGCCAGGCGCAAACTATCAAGGCTACAAGCATGAAATTCGAACTGTATATTCAGTTTGTTATATAGGCACCCGCTAAGAAAGGATTTTAGAAAATTCCTCCCCAAAGGGGTCAAAATAGGGGATGATAATATGTATGAAAGTCCGTCATTTTGAGAGTTACATAAACAAAATTTTGTATTTCGATTATTGACGTAAAACAAATAAATACGTGTTTCAGGAATTTTGGAAAGGACATTGTTCGTCGTCCATACATAGTTGGCCTAAGAACCAACAGGGAGGTGAATTTACTTTTTGGGTTTAGAATAATGTATATATTCGATTGAAACTAAATTAAAACTACGGACACTTGAGAATTCCGAAAAATAAATATAATACTTTCGGATTTTGAGGTTATAATTAGGCCAATAAATACTATCAAATGTCAAATGTTGTCATCTGTAAATTCATTTTGACGGAGTTTTGGCGGGAATTCTGACAGTGCGGTTCATCGCTGATTTTAATTTATTTCAAAAACTAGTTTAATGTTGTGTTTGTTGTATAAAAGTGGTGTGGATTTGTGCAATAAACATTTACGGCGATGAACAGTGTATGGAAATATTGAAAACTTCCACACCGATATTTCATCGTTCTTGTGAAGACTTGAGAATAAATTACACTTATCATTGGCGAAATGCATAACAATGCGAAGCCATAAATGAATTTAAAAAAATCATTTTGACAAGCCGTATTATGGTTCCGCGACATTATACCGGACTGTTTGTGACTAAAAAACATAATCATGGTTAATAAAATAATGGTTTTTAATTACACAGACAAGCGTCAGTATTCTCAACATTTGAGTTTTGAGAATACTGACGTTTGTCTGTGTCAAACTCTTATTAAGAGTGCTGTTATAAAGATTTGGCTGTATGAGCTACAATACCTTTGCCTATTAAAAACCCGAATTTGAACCAAAAATTATAATACCGAGGACTATGACGGAAGTGAATACTTTTTAAATTGTTTTCGAAATTAAAAAGTGTCCGTTCTATTGAAATAATTATAATGTACATTATAAATAATAATAATAATTATAGTAAATGTTTCATGCGTGTTGATTCATAGGCCATTTTTGACAATGTCCTTTATATAATAAGGGATGAAAAAGGCGGTGAAAGTTAATGCGAAAGTGAGTTTGTTTGTTACGCTTTCACGCCTAAATCACTAAACTGATTTTAATGAATTTATCTACAGAGACAGGTGGGACCCTGGAGACGGTTACAGGCTACTTTTATCCCGGAGAATGCTGTTCACGCGGGCTGAGCCGCGAGCAAAAGCTAATCTATGTATATACAAAAGTTATTAGCTAGTTATGCATCCTGCACCTGTTTATAACATGATAAAAATTTGCTGACCATTCAAATAAGCTTTTTTCGAACGTAAGGACTTTATTTAACTCTATCCGTTGAAAACATGATCATTTTTCCCTGACCAATGAATTTTGCACGTGTTCTTGCTTTCACTAAAGTTCTTGGAACTAAATGAAAACATGTTGACTATAAATGTGCTGACCACTGTCTAGAAGGTTGCCTTGTTATGATCAAAATTCCTAGAACTGAATACGCCTTGTAAATAAGTTAAGAGTATAAATAAGGATAATGGTTCATTTTAATTCAGTATTAAATAAATCTTCATCATGAAGAGTTGGACTCTACATTTTTGATTTAAAAACCTCCTGGCGCTCCCGCGTTACTTTTGTCTACGTATAAACAAAATTTATTAGCTTTAACTTATTTACAAAACTACGTTATTGGACTTAACATGTTATGTCTCGGGGTGACGAGTGCAATATAATGCAATGTTTTGTAATCCAAATGTTGTGTGGTGTTGTTTCTGTTTACGGACAGGCGTGGCGGATACCATCAGGCGAGTGACGTGCTCGTCTCGTCATTCAATCAAAAATTAAATTAAGGAATAATTTTAATACGTCCGTGGTACAGTGGGTAAGTAAGCGTTTGTAAAACGAAAGCCTGCGAGTTCAATTCCGCACTGATTCAAAACATTTGTTTCGGGTGTGGGTGTATTTTTTTTTTTATCCTGGCTCGGCAAAGTGATAAACAATGTGTCCATCGTAGGTCGGCAAGATCATGCCGGCCTGCCAAAGGGCCAAGGGGGAGGGGAAGGAAAATGGGATGGGAAAAGGGTTAGGATCAGGGGGCAAGCCCCCTGGGGAGAACCAGATATACACTGGCTGACCCTAGAACGCGACCCACACAAGGTGGGCCACTATGGCGGGTTTTGGCACCAGTGTACGGTGGTCGCTACCCGGTCGGATACAAGTATCCTCCCACCAGCAAATGAGTGTCTCGTGCTTTATTTAGAAAGAAAGAAAGAAAGAAAGAAAGAAAGGTTTATTACCAACATAATAGCATGCAACTTAAATATGATGTACAATCTTAATAGTAAAAAATATTAGCCTAATAAGTTGCACGTCGTCATGATGGCAAAAGGTGGCATGCTCAGCATAATGCTCTGTCGTGGCGATCCACAACACAACGCTGATTTTCAGCAGCCACCTAAAGTGGCATCCAGACGACAGACCAGCTTATATCATAAAATAATTTACATACAAAAAATATATAATAATATATACATTTTAATACACCTACATATTTATAATTTTTTTGTTTCTTGCAAATAAAACTTAATAATTATTATAACTCGGTATTTCCTCGATACAAGCCGCGTATTTTGCTGTGAGGTCAATGACTTAGTACAATGTTTTACTATTGTGTCATGGGTGTATTAAAATAGTTGATTCAAAGAAATTTGATTCATAAAACATGTGTTGAAGAAAATCATATGGACTTTCAAAGAAAATTAAAACTAGTAAGGGAGTAATGAACGCTTCCGTGGCGCAGTCATCCCTCGTATGCGAGAGGCCGTCTGGGTTGGTACCACCGCGCCGTCTATTTCTGCCGCCAAGCAACAGTGTGTAAGCACTGTTGTGTCTGTTTGAAGGACATTGAAGCCAGTGACATTACTGGGCATTATGGGACTTAACATCTTATATCTCGGGGTGACGAGCGCCACCAACGAATTCTAATCATATATTCTCATCTGTCTTTTTTTTCTTTTTTTTAATGCATAGGCCGGCAAACGAGCATGTGGGTCACCTAATGGTAAGTGATCTCCACCGCCCATGTGCGCCCAGCACCAGAAGAATCATGGGCGCGTTGCCGACCTTAAAGGGATAATTAGGGCTTGGGAAAAGGCCCCTCCTCTTTTGGTTCTTTTTTATTTGGGCCTCCGCATATCTCACTAAACGTACGAAATTATACAACAAGCTGCTAATTCTCGTCGTCTTTCTGAGGCAGTGGTAACAACCCGGTCAAGCTGGCACATAATCTACAGCGTGATTCTCGACACATGCCTATGGAGTATTCTTAACAGTTCAATCTTTACCATACATATGGGCAAACAGGGACCGTGTCCTTGCCTCAGGTCGGCCTCAGAACAACTGATAAATTGTATTAGATTGTAATTGTATATGATTAAGGGATTGGAACGGGGAGGGGATTTGGTCCTCCGGATATCTCACTCACCGTACGAAACGCAGCAGCAAGCCGTTACTTTACATCGGTTTTCCGTGAGACCGTGTTAACGACCCGGTCAAGACGGCCTATTCGTGCTGTAATCATCTACAGCAGTATTTCCCAACCTTTTTTAGGCCATGGCCCCACTTTAACATTTTTTTTTGTTAAATTTGTCACCAATATTAATTATTAATATTCCATTGCATTTAAATACCCCAAAGAGAAAGGGTTAAAGTCGTGTCGATCCATTTTTAAATTGCACTGTGAGGTGTGAGTCCCACGTGGGGAAACACTGTATCTAAATAGGGTTTTAGGAAGTACCCGGTATCAAAAATCACTAGAAATGTAAACGCCTAAATACAGTTTTTTGGCACCTGCGCTCTCAGGTCGATGAAACTTCCTCAAGTGGGGCACACTGACACATTTAAACAATACAAATTTGGGATTTGGAAGGTGTTCAAAACGGAATGAAATTGCATATTTGTACTGCGACTTCGCGACCTAATGGGGCAGCCATTCGAAGACGTCAATAAAGTTCAAATATTCATTGGCAATTTCTTAGAAATTTACTATTTCTCAGACATTAAGCGATTATTTTCAGAATTGAGAATGGGGCGTTAACTAGCTATGTTATTCTGGAAATATTGGAATCCTAAGAAATGATTATATTAATTAATTATGGCATATATGTACTAATAAGTTTGATTGTACTCATCTCACGAATAAGTTGTGTTACGTAGTTCCTAGGACGGTTGTGCGGAGGGAGGTGCGCGCATCCTACTTGTTCTACACCACCAAGTGTAGGACGAATGCTGGGGAGCGTGCACCTCTCCGCCGCCTTGTGGAAACTTATAACATACACTTTACCACCATTGATATTTTTGTTAACTCGCAGCAACAATTTTAAAAAATAATTAATGCCTTGTTAGCTAGTAACTCTAATATCTAATCTAATATCTTTAAATGAGCAATTCTTGTATATATATAATTATATAATTGGAATCTCGGAATCGGCTCCAACGATTTTCATGAAATTTAGTATATAGGGGGTTTCGGGGGCGATAGATCGATCGAGCTAGGAATCATTATTAGAAAATGTCATTTTATTCGTGTTTTATCAACTTAAACATAAACTTGGAAGAAAAATATGACTCTTCCTGACATCTATTGGCGAATAATAATACTACTTTTTTGTGAGCACAACAGCAGATGGCGTTGTTAAGTAACACGAAGTCAATGAGTGTTTGCTTTGAGGTTAGACTTAATTCCTGACATCTATTGGCGAATAATAACTTCTAGCTAGGTTTCATTATTAGAAAACGAAAAAAAAAAATTTCACCCGAGCAGAGCTCGGTCGCCCAGGTACTTTCTATTTAAAGAGCGCAATAATCATCCAATTAGCGACAATAATTTATTAACTAACATCAGAATCTAATGTTACGCTCCTATTCACTTTTTTAAGCTGTGGGCAATGGTGTGGGTTATACGTTTCCTTATTTGTTTTGTTAATGTTTTTTTGTGTATTCTTAACGTGTAACTGTTTTTTGCTCCAAATAAATAAAATAAAATATTAATTGACAAATCTACCGTTAGGTAGTGCAATGGCATTGGCATCACTGAAGTCCTTGAGTGGCGATGACCGCTTATACACCGCATTTTTTTTTATCAAGTGCAAAGTGATAGCGCTACACCTGATGGTAAGCGTAATGCAATCCAAAAAACCAGCGACCACCAACAAACGAAAAGTTTATCGGTGGTCACCAGAGTCATGCCGGCTTGTATAAATGCTTCTTCCCTCTTCGTAAAGGGATGAAGCAAATCAAGGGGCCCGCCACAGGACAGGCGGATGACCGATGCAGGTACAGTGATACAAGTGTACCTCTATACCCGCCCCAATCAACCATCAAGTCATGTCGCAAGCCCCTCGGTAGAACCGGATATACACTGGCTGATCCTTGAACGCGATCCACAAAAGGCGTGTGGATCACTATGGTAGGTTTTAACACCATGTGTACGGTGGTCGCTATCCGGGCGGATATGAATATCCTACCACCAGCGACAGTTGTAGAATAAGATATAAGATTTTTTTAACAAAAAATAATTTCGACGCAAAAATTATGTTAATATTAAATTAAACAATTTTATTTTAGTGTAAAATTACTCTATATCATTGAGCAACTACACTTAGTGCTGACAGAAAATTGTTTAAATTTATTTTCAACTATATAGTTTTGTATGTGGGTTTATTTTTATAATTTATGATTTTTGACGGCATATTTTTTACCACGTTTACTCATGTTGTGACCCATCTATAAATCGATCCAAGGCCTTCGAACAAATTAGTAAACAGAATTCAACGTGACGTCAATGAACAAAACAATAAACAGTCAAAACAAAGCGACTAAAGTGGGTCGACAGACATGACGTTTCAGTATTTTGATTTTGTGTCAGGGTAAATGTCCTTCTGCGAATAGCTTGTAGTTTCCTGATTATAATACCAGTACTGGGCCCCTATACTACAAAACCACCGGGGTTCGACCGGGTTGTTACCACTGTCTCACAGAAAACCGACGTAAAGTAGCGGCTTGCTGCTGCGTTTCGTACGGTGAGTGAGATAACCGGAAGCCCAAATTTCCTCCCCTTCCCAATCCCTAATTATCCCTTTCCTTTAAGATCGGCCACGCGCTCATGATTCTTCTGGTGGTGGGCGTACATGGGCGGTGGAGATCACTTACCATCACTTGCTCGTTTGCCGGCCTATGCTATAAAAAAAAACAATGAAGTACGTAAATGTGGATACTGTAGGATTGTTTTTTTATCCGTGCACGGCAAAGTGACTGCACTACACCTGATGATAAGCGCAGTACAGTCCAAAAAACCAGCGACCACCGACAAACAATGTGTTTATTGGTGGTCAAAAGAATCACGTCGGCCTGCATAAAGCTTCTTTACACTCGGAAGAGGGAAGAAGCAATTCGAGGGGCCTGCGACAGGAACGACGAAATTATCGATGCAGACACGGGGATACAATGATGTACCTCTATACCCGTCTACTTACTTACTTACTGTGCCTGCATCGGTCATACACCTGTCCTGTCGCAGCATGACAGGACAGGCGCATGACTTTGGTGACCACTGATAAACTCATTGTCTGTCGTTGGTCGCCCTGTTCTTTGGACTGCACTGCGCTTACCATCAAGTGTAGTGCAGTCAGGTGTAGTATTTACCAATTATTGCAACTGGCTCTATAGATTCGTCTAAAATGACCCCTCACATCTAAGACGTAATAAAAAAGATCTGAATAAATCGAGGTAATATAATCGAATAAAGAAAGAAATACAATGCCGAAACAAAATAAGAATTAAAAAGTACAATTCATTACACAGGATTAATCTGCGAAAACAAATGTATAAAATCATGTAAAGTATTTCACACGTGCCCGCCATTTTGACTTCGTTGCCAATTCGCATTGTTAATTATATTAAAAGTGTTTGATTCGACAGAAATAGAACGTCTTTTAGTATCTTTACACTGTTTAACTTCTTTTTTACGGTTTTTAACCTATGCAATAATGGAGGGAGTTTTTTATTCGATGCAGATCCAACGTGTTACAGATAAGCGTGGTCAAATTAAAGCTACGTATAGTATACGATGTAAGTATTTTACACCACGTAGTAACAAATCCGATTGCATTTTTTATCGTTTGATGAGTGCTTACACACTGTAGCTTAGCGGCAGAAATAGACAAAGCGGTGATACCAACCCAGATGGCCTACGAGGGACGCATACGAGGGACCTACCACATTATTAACATACTTGAGATCTTGTTTCTTTCCAACCTCTTTAGTGACCAACCTTTTTCGTTTCATCAAATTTTAAAATCACAACGATTCTAAAGAAGTTTCACTTCAATAATAAAATCGACACAAAAAAACCATTTCGAGTCGATGTTCTTTATCATTAGCCATTAAATCGCAATAACACCAACTCTAAATATATTTTTTAGCTTTTTATAATATCCCTTGTTCTAAAAGAATATTTAATAAGTGGTAGGACCGCGCTGTAAACAGTTCTGTCTACAGCTTGAATGGGTCGGCTCGACGGGGTCATTACCACTGTCTCACTGAAAATCGACGTAAAGTAGCGGCATGCTGCTGTGTTTCGTACGGTGAGTGATATATCCGGAGGCCCTAATCCCCCTTCCCTTCCCAACACTTTAATTATTCTTTTCCTTTAAGGTTTACCGGCCTATGCTATAAAAAATCTATAAATATAATTGTTATATCTACGATGTGCATTATGCAACCTAATCTTCTTCTTTTTTATTTATGGCTACGCATTAATCTGCAATTCGCCAATGACAAGTATAATTTATCCTCAAGTCTTCACAAGAACAATGAAATATCGGTGGACGTTTTCAAGGTCTTGCCGGAGTTTTGGTGTTAACTCCTTTCAGTACGATGCTTAATTCCCTTATTTCAATGTTTCCATACACTGTTCATCACCGTCAATGTTTATTGCACAAATCCACACCACTTTTATACAACAAACACAACTTTAAAGTAGTTTTTGAAATAAATTAAAATAAGCGATGAACTGCACTGTCAGAATTCCCGCCAAAAACTCTCATGCAACCTAGTCTACATGCCGTCTACACTTCCGTCTGGTACATTTAGATAGGCCACCTGTCGCGACCCAAATATACTACCCATGTGGGTGGCTTTGCGTCTACTGAAATATCATGACTCAGGAACACATGAGACGGCTTCCACTAACCCCTTTATTGCGAAAAAGTGGAGGATTTTCTCAAATCACACTGGTGCTAAAACCTGCCATAGTAGCCCACTTTGTGTGGGTCGCGTTCCAGGGTCAGCCAGTGTATATCCGATTCTCCCCAGGGGGCTTGCCCCCTGATCCTAACCCTTTTCCCATCCTTTTTCCTTCCCTTCCCCCTTGACCCTTTGGTAGGCCGGCATAATCTTGCCGACCTACGATGGACACATTGTTTATCGTTGGTCGACACTATTCTTGGATTGCGCTACACTTACCATCAGGTGTAGCGTAGTCACTTTGCCGAGCCAGGATAAAAAAAAAAAAATCAACGTAAGGCGCTCGCCTGATGGTGAGCACCACGCCTGCTCATAAACAAAAGCAACACCACACAGAACTTTGAATTACAAAGCACTGCATGGCACTGAACTGCGCTCGTCATAAGATGTTAACTCCCAAAATTGTAAACCGTCAGGTCTGGTCGCCTTTCTTATTCTTATTTGGATCGCGCAGTATTTCAGCAACGTTTGTCGAGAGGTCGTTCCACTCGCGCTGTTACATGCCTGTTACATGATGTCGGGTGCAAAACAAAGAGTATTTAATAACTGAATTCACGGAACATCCACAAATCATGAATCCGCCCACGTTGTTATAAAAGCGGCTTGACGGGAAATAGTTTTTATTTCTGAGCACACTGACTATTTCAACACGTCAAGGTGGTATATCCCTCGTGCGAGATGCCGTCTGAGTTGGTACCACCGCTTTCTCTATTTCTATCGCCAAATAGCATTGAATGTTCGGTTTGATGGACATTGAAGCTAGTAAAATTACTTTACATTACGAGACAACAGCTTATGTGCAGGGATAGAACGAACGCAGGATATTCATATCCGCCCAGATAGCAATCACCGTACACGTGGCGTTAAAACCTGCCATAGTGACCCACACATCTTAGGTGGATCGCGTTCCAGGATCAGCCAGTGTATACCTGGTTTTCTAGAGGGTCTTGCGACATGGTTTGATAGTTGATTGAGGCGGATATAGGGGTACATCCTTGTATCCCTGTGCCTGCATTGATCATCCGCCAGTCCTGTTGCAGGCCCCTGGATTCGCTTCTTCCCTCTTCGGTATCTGAAGAAGCATTTATACATGCTAGCATGATTCTGGTGACCACCGATAAACTCATTGTTTGTCGGTTGTCGCTGGCTGTTTTTGACTGCACTACGCTTACCATCAGGTGTAGTAGTCACTTTGCCGTGCTCGGATAAAGAAAACACGTATTGGCTCTCTCAAAATTACGTAAACCATTCATAATACTCAACTCGTAATATGAAGATAAACAACAAACATTTCTGCCTAAGATTCATTGCCAATAATTCAATTGCTGATGACTCAGTGATGGATAGCATTCGATATTTCAACACTGCGATATAGTACAAGAGTATTTCGACTACTATCACCTGCAGTTGAAATTCGACAATTTGAAAAAGAAAATGTGTGTGTGCAGAGGCGTCTCTAGCCCATGTAGCGCCCGTGTGCAATCATTACCCTAGCGCCCTCTAGTAAGTGCGCGATCAAAATGGAATATACCTAAGATACTCGGCCGGCGCCCCCTATAACGCTGCGCCCGTTTGCACCGCACACCATAGATAATACACTATACGCACACCCGGTTAGACGCCTCTGTGTGTGTGCAATTCACACTAGTGATGTTCATGTACAAAAAACATCGATATTTTTTCCGATATAATATATCGTGTACAAAAAATATCGATATTTTTTCCGATATAATATATCGAAATATTGTATCGATATATAGCGATATATCGGTCAAAAATATCGATATTTTCGATATATCGAATTGTAGGAAGGAAAAGACTTTATTACACAAAAATAATATCGAAGAGCTAAAAAAAAAAAAAAAAAACAACATTCAATACTTATTCTGGTATTTGATGTTGTTTTTTTTTTTTTTTTTTAGCTTCATACGATAGATTTTTCCTAAATATTCTACGATATCCTTATATCGGATAAAATATATCGATATCATATATCGACTTCAATGATTCGATAATATCGCATTGATTCGATATATCGGATAAAATATATCGATATTATATATCGACTTCAATGATTCGATAATATCGCATTGATTCGATATATCAAATAAATGTATCGATATTTTATCACATATCGATATATATCGAGCACCCCTAATTCACACACGGCAGAAGTGAAACTTGAGAAAAGTAGCCTACAAGAGAATGAGATAATAAAAATTATTTAAAATTTTAATACGATATATTACATTTCATATACAGTAATACCCCGACTTACGCTACCCCGTTTTACGCGAATTCGGAGATACGCGGTTATTCTTTTTGATGACCGCGCGCGTCAGCTCTCCTATTCCGCCATGTTAGTGGTCCGTTTACGAGAGGTTCGAACGTGTTTCGCGTTGAATTGTTTTACGTACGTTGTGTTTTATTGATAAACTCAAATTATGTCACTCACAACTCACAACGATTCTAAAGAAGTTGCACTTCAAAAATTAAACAACATTATGTAAGTACATTCTTATACCCACGTATTTCCTAATACCCACGATACACGAACCTATTGCGGGTTCAGGACTATGAGTGTGACTGTTGGGTGTATATATGTACCTATATGTATGTAGTACTCTTCATTTCAAAAGGTTTTTTTTACATTTTTAAATATAACATTTGTAAAAGATAAAACATTTAAAAATATAAGAAATATCACCCACCGGTCCCCTTTACTCTTCTACTGGGTTCGGTCTCATGTCAGCTTCTCCCAATTCGTCTCGAATGCGTTCAACTCGTCTTTCCACCTCTTTCTCTGTCGTCTTCACCAGTATAGCCATTAAATTCCAATAGCACCGACTAAAATTAAATTATTTTTACTATTTTAGCTTTTCAGTATTTTGTTTGCTCCGTACGATATAAACCTTGGATAAAAGTCTTTTAAAAGTCATAAAACGATTATGTAAAGCTCCTTTATTTTCTCTTTTAGGGTTCCATACCTAAAAAACAATGAAATGGAAACCGGAGCATTAATACCAGTAAACTAAAAAAAAATAAAATCGTTACTTTGTAGTTTTTGCGACTACAAACTTACAGTGCATCCACAATTCTTTTGGTGTTGTGGGTGTCCATGAGTGGATATTACCATCAAGTGACCCACTTGCTCGTGTGTTGGCTTTTGATATAAAAAAATGTTGAGAGCATCGAATATAGCTGATGTATAAGAGAACATGATTCGGATTGCAAAGTGAAATTTGTTCGTCCGCCTACAAGGTGGACAGACGACCTGATAAAGGTCGCAGGAAGTCGCTGGATGCAGGCCGCTTCCAACAGGTCGGTCTGGAAATCTTTGGGGAAGGCCTATGTTCAGCAGTGGACGTCCTGTGGCTGATAATGATGATGATTATAACAAGTCGGTGCAGAACCATCGGTGCATAAGTCCGACTTACACTTGACCGGTTTTCTGCATCGCTGTGGCTTGGCAGTATTCCGTGGACACGTTCTTTAATTGCCCAAACGGATTTGTATTTAGCTTTTTATAAATATAAAGTGTATTGACGAAAATCTATGATTAGATCGGTAAATGCAGTTTTTTCCACGTTTTCACATTTCATTCAACCAAGGGTATTTATTTATATACTATTAAATTTGATTTGAGTGGTAGAGCCACGATGTAAACTGTTTTGTCTACAGAATGAATGGGCCGGCTCGAATCACAAAAAACCGACGTAAAGCAGCGGCTTGTTGCTGCGTTTCGTACTGAGAGTGAGATATCCGGAGGCCCAAATCCCCCTCCCCTTCCCAATCCCTAATTATCCCTTTCCTTTCAGGCCGGCAACGCGCCCATGATTCTTCTGGTAGTGTATATTAATATTTGCGAATCATTAAATTCATTAATTTAAATTGATTTGAATTGATTTTTTGCAAAATCATACATGGGATATATTTCATGCTCGATTTTCCAAAAAACTACGAGATATAAATTATTGAATTTACTAAAACAAAATCAATATCTCCATTTTACCTTGTTATGGGTTGGTTGCTTTTTGCGTAACTAGGTCCAATTAATGTTTCTTTCAACTGTGTAAAGAATTTCATTCGTCATACAATTAAATTAGCAACTTCATCATTCGTGTATATTTTGGTGTATGTGAAACAAGCGCTAAATCTTATTAACCAAACTCCAGACGCGTCATAAAACTATCCTACTATATATGTGAAGTTCTGGATGTTAGATTGTTGTTTCATTCGGATATTTTGTATGTAAGTTTGATTTTTTTTATCAATCAAGGTTTGATGTAATTTAACATGCAGTTCGATCACAACCTATATTAGTATCTGCTTCTTTTACTCCGAAAAGATGTCGCGACTCGCGAGCAAAATATAGCAAGACAAAAAATATATAGATCAGTACAAAAAGAGCGTACATTTTTGGCACAACCGTACTGTTTATCTGCGATAATTTATCTTCATATTATATACACGTGCTTCTACTGGCAATGCATAGAGACTGTGACGTATGAACACTCGGTATACGAGATTTGAGTGTACTCAGTTGAGTGTGACTTGAGTGTAATAGCATTATTTATATTCGTAAATACATTCAAAAATAAATAAATAATGTTAACATTCTAACAGCATTGAGCAGCGATAGCTCAGCGGCCAGTGGTACGGACTGTTGAGACGAAAGTCGCAGGTTCGAAACCAGCCTCAAGAGCATACACCTCTGACTTTTCTAAATTACGTGTATATTAATTGTTAATTATCGCTTGCTTTAACGGTGAAGGAAACATCGTGAGGAAACCTGCATACCTGAGAATTCGATAAGATTTTTCAAAGGTATGTGAAGTCGGCCAAACCGCATTAGGCCAGCTTGGTGGACTAAGGCCTAACCCCTCTCATTCAGTAGAGGAGGCTCGTGCCCAGAAAAAAAACATTCTAACAGTAGTACTTACTGTGCGTAAATGTAAACAATTATTACTACTTCGACAGCATGATTTTAGATTGAAAACCGCTGCACTCAGTCACTAAGACTTAGATACTGAGTATCTAACTAAGCTACTCAGAATTTTGCTCGCCCGAACACGCTTAATGTATGTCAATATTGTATAGTTTATGATGGGACGCAGGAACATTTGAGGTGTGAATTTTCACTGATTACAGTACAGAATGACAATATTGACAGTTCTATGATTCCGAGTGCGCTCCTTCGCCTACGCCCAACGGAACTTGTCGCTGTCATATTGCATATAAACATCTCTAAATGCAGGTGTACGCAGTATTGCTTCATCTCACGGTCACAATCGGGGTCAAACACACAATTTACCTGTAATAACATTACTTTATAAGAAACTAGCTTTTCCTCGCGGCTCCGCCAGCGTGAACAGCATTTCCGGTATAAATGTAGCCTGTAACCGTCTCCAGGGTCCCATCTGTCTCTGTAGATAAATTCATCAAAATCGTTTCAGTGATTTAGGCGTGAAAGCGTAACAAACAAACTCACTTTCGCATTTACATTCACCCCCATTTTTCATCCCTTATTAAATAAAATTTCCAAAATTCCTGAAACACGTATTTATTTGTTTTACGTCAATAACCGAAATACAACATTTTGTTTGTATAACTTTCAAAATGGCGGACTTTCATACATATTATCATCCCTATTTTGACCCCTTTGGGGTGGAATTTTCTAAAATCATTTCTTAGTGGGTGCCTACATAACAAAATGAATATACATTCCGAATTTCATGCTTGTAGCCTTGATAGTTTGCGCTCGGCGATGATGAATCAGTCATCGACTTATAAAAAAAGTCAGGACACCACGTCCCATACATCGAAAGTGAAGTGACCCATAGTGTGCCAGAATGCTGTACGTATACGGGTCTCACGCACACACTCTCATCATAGTGTGCCAGTTTCCGCCATTACGCGACACGACCGCCTTGTGTAACGTTCACTCCAACTTGGATTTAAAAAAATATAATAATGCCGACATGTGTCATAAAACATTGTAAAAACAATTCGACATCGAAAAAGAAATATCAAGGAATTACTTAGCACAGGTAACATATGAATTTATAATCACTTTTATAATGTTTTTGGTAAAATTATTTTTATATATATATTTTTATATATCGATGGAATCAGTCAGTCAGTCAGGACATGTTATTTTATAAGTATAGATTAACTGATACTTTACACGTAGGCTAGCGCGACAGCTGGCACTCTGCAGAATTAAACATATCAACTCTTTAACTAAAATATGTAGATATATTAACTACCGTTCGTTAGAGACAGTGCAAATGTTATTATCTGCTGTTGTGGAGTGCGCGCTTTCAAGCACCCGCCATTTTGGATGCGCGCCAATATGACAAAATGGCGTACGCACGCCGCTTTACTTTATAATTTATTCGTCAGATGTCAAAAGTACGTTATTACAGGCAATTTAGATAAATTGCGATTATTTTACAAACGTAATATTATGAAACTGTAATTATTTAATTTAAGACTTTGTCCGTGCCTCGATATGTGATGTGCAAAATAACAGCCATCTTTAAATCTTACAATCAGACTTTCCTTTTTGTAGTCCGTTCATCTCGCTTGTGCCAATCGAATACGCTTTTAACTCGCTATATAATTGACGTGACATCTGTCAAGCGTCAAATAAAATGTTATGTTAATAGCAGGGTCAACAGACTGTTTAAAATGTAAAAATGTTAATACGGTCTAAGATCGACAGCGATCTTCCACAAGAAATAAAAAAGAAATCATTTTCTAGTATTATAACCTAAAAATAAATTAACCAATAGGGCTTTCCACCAATAACTGACGATTAAATTGCAATAGCACTGACTCTTAATTTTTTTATCCTGGCTCGGCAAAGTGACTACGCTACACCTGATGGTAAGTGTAGCGCAATCCAAGAATATTGTCTTATTTTATTTTATTTTATTTTATTTCGGGATAAAAAACAGTAGTACAATAAAATATTATATAAACATAAGTACAATGATATTCTTACTTATTATACTACCAACAACAATATCCACTTATTACTAAAAGGATTAAAGTTAGACATTCTACGCGGTACGTGAAAAATTGTTAACTAACTATGAAACTAAACTAAACTAAAACTTAACAAGATATGTCATGTCAATGACAATTTTTAACAGATTCGATTACACATCTCTTGAACTCTAAGGCTGACAGGTTAAAAATATCTATGTTATAAAAATTGGAGTTATAAGTATCAACCAATTGGCGTAGAGGGGAGCGAAAACCTGCATTTGATCTACATATTGTATTATGTACTGTATTAATGGACAACAAACGGTATGACCGCGCCTCCCTACGCTCAGTGGTTCTCGGGACAATATAACAAAGTTTGTTGGTTAAATCAATACAATCGTATTTATTATGTATAACACCATGTAAGAACATTGCTCCGAGGTACAGTCTTCTACATTTTAAGGACATGAGATTATAGGTTTGAAGTAAATCATTATGGTCGCAGTATCTTTTAAAGCATCTATAATGCAAGCCACGTAGATATTTACGTTGAACACGCTCTATTGAATCAATATATTTTACATAAAAGGGGTTCCATATCATACATGCATACTCCAAACATGGTCTGATTATCGACGTATACAAATATCTATAAGTGGAGGCATGTTTAAATTCTCTGCTGTTGCGCATAACAAAGCCATACATGCGAAATGCTGATTTAATTATATGGTCCACATGGATGTCAAAGTGGAGCTTGGAGTCTAAAACAACGCCAAGATCACGTATAGATGATAAAGATTTTAAAGGCGTGTTATTTAAGTAGTAGGTATAGTTATATTTATCCTTATTTTTAGTAAAAGTAATTGAACTACATTTAGGTAGACTCAAAGAGAGTTTATTCTGGATACAATAGGATGTTAGTCGATCTAAATCCGACTGAAATAGCAAGCAGTCATTTACGCTATAAATACTTTTAAAGATTTTTAAGTCATCAGCATACAATAAAAAGTTTGAATGCATAAAACAATTGCTGATGTCATTAATAAATATTAGGAATAATAATGGCCCAAGGATAGACCCTTGAGGAACACCTGATGTATTAGAAAATGATTCAGATTGAAACCCATTTATAACAACTTTTTGAGTACGGTTTGTAATATAGGAAGAGAACCATCGCAATAGGTTACCCCGTATACCGTTGTATGCAATTTTATTAAGAAGCAACTCGTGGTCCACCCTGTCGAAAGCTTTCTGGAAATCTGTATATACCGCGTCTGTTTGAGTACGATTATCCATATTTTCAAAAAGGAAACTTACATAAACTATTAAATTAGTATTAGTAGACCTATGCCTAACGAATCCGTGTTGTTGATTTATAATAACCTTATGCAGGGAAGGATAAATTTCATCGTACACCAGTTTCTCAAAAAGTTTCGACAAAGTGGAAAGAATTGAGATAGGTCGGTAGTTTTCGACGTCGCTTTTGGATCCCTTTTTAAACACGGGTGTTAAATTAGCTTGTTTCCAGGTGACAGGAAATGTACCTTCGTAAATGCACTTATTGAATAATATATGGAGCGGTATATGTATATAATCAGCAACGCCTTTGAGAAATGATGCAGGCAGACCATCAGGTCCAGGGCCCTTGGATTGGTCTAAAGACTTAAGACCTTTGAGCACTTTTGTTCGGTCAAATTCGATATTAGTTATAATATCACAGTCTTTACTTATTTGTGGTGAAGGAGTCCAATTATTGGCATCGAAAGAAGAAGGTACATAAACAGACTGGAAGAATTGCGCAAAAAGCTTGCATATTTCTTCAGGATCACAGGCAGAAGAGTCTTTGCAAAATACACTTGAAGGGATACCCGAGTCACTTTGTTTGCTAGCCACATAGGTCCAGAACTGTTTTGTGTTATACTGAATACCGTTTTCTATATTCTTAAGGTAATTGGAATAACAATCAGCGCAATGTTTATTAAATCTGCGGCGATACAGCGAGAATTGTTCATAGTCAGATATGTTTTTGTAAACTTTCCATTTCATCCAGGCTTTTGACTTATTTTTAAAAAGTCTAATGAGTGGACCGGTAAACCATCTGGGGTAGTTGGTGGATTTCTGAATTTTAAGGGGAACATGTTTTCTAATTATACGAAATAATATATCATAGAAAAGGTTTACTCCGTCTTGTGCGGTTAAGGTACTCATTTGTCCTATCCAATCAATTTTAGATAGGTCACTTTTAATTAGGTCATAATTAGCCTTATTGTAGTTCAGCTTGAAAGTAGAACAACGTTTCATGAAAGAATGTTTTAGGTTCGGAGATATTACAGCACAGAATGGCGGGTGGTGGGGGTCCATAGGTAAAAGATATTGAGAGGGTTGATATATGTGGCAAATCTCGTTAGACAGTATTAAATCCAAAACTCTGCCATTAAAATTAGTGAACTTATGATATTGAGTAGCATTTATTTCGGCTATAAAATTCAATATATATGAGGTGTTAGTAGAGGGAGTCAAGCACTCAAAGTCAAATGTGCTATTATTACTGATAGTCCAGTCAATATTGGGTAAATTAAAGTCTCCAATTACATAAAAACAATGTGTAGAGGGGGAATTTAATACTGATACGAGCATGTCTAAAAAGGAGATATAAATGTCATCGGCAGTTTTAGGTGGTATATACACCGCACAGATGATGTGCTGCCTGCCATGATAATAACTCGGCAGTCGAACCAATACTAGCTCGATATCTGCCTGTAAAATGACTTCGATAGGACTGCGCAAACTAGTCGCATGAAGGCTACGTAGAATAGCGACTAAAACACCACCACCCTCGCGTTTACCTGTTGCTGTGCGGTTTCTGTCACATCGAAATACACTATAGCGATGATCTATAAACTCGTTGTTTTCTATATCGGGAACCAACCACGTTTCAGTCAAAATAATTATATCATAGTTATTACTAAGGATGCTCATATATCTGTCTGTAGTTTGCTGCGAATACCCCTGCAGTTCTGGTAATATATACTTAAAGATGTGTCATCCATTGTAAACATAAAGGAATATAACCAAATTAACCAAATAATTTATAGGCAATAGAACGCAAATAGATACATTGCAGATGCTTTCATAGTGTATAATATAAATAAAGGTACGAAAGTAAAACATATATCTAGTTTTATGTACATAGTTAGTGTGTTCCGCAAACAGCCCATGAGATGTGTAAAGGGTATGCCTTAGCTTATTAAGAGTGTGCTTTATATATATTAAAGTGAAATGTAAATTATGAAATATTGTTATAATTATTATTAGAATTATCGGGATAATCGACATTCTTAATCTTTTTAATATCATTTTTATTTTTGAGAACAAGTACTGGTGAGGTTTCAGTTTTACGAGCAAATATTGTTGAGTGCTTGACCCAGCAATATTTGAACTTATACTTATTAGTCTCAAAACGACACTCCCGAAAAAATAACTTATTTTTTTAGTGTTAAATGTTCATTTAAATATACAGATTGAGGATTACCAGTAACACCCAATTGGTCAGATTTTAAACCCTTAACACGGCGATACGCACTTAATATATTATCGCGAAGGGTCACTGAAGACAATCTAACCACTATATTTTTAGGTCGATCTTTGTTTGCAACTCTTTGAGGGACGCGATGAGCTGAAATTATATCTTTTAAAGTAATAGGCAAATTGATTTTGTTCCCAAGTAATTCAAGTAAAGTGGTAAGATTCTCTCCCCTCCTCTCCGGAATGTTGCATATCTCTAAGTTGCAGCATCTGGCCTGCTGTTCCATGTTGTCGACTTTGTCTTGTAATTCAGTAATAGTGCTTTCATAGGAAGGAAGAAGGAGGAAGTGTACGGTGGTCGCTATCCGGTCGGATACAAGTATCCTCCCACCAGCAAAATTTATATTATTTATATTATTAGCTTGAGGCGGTTTTACTTTGGTTAGCTAGGCAATTCCTGCATGTTTATGCATAAAAAAAGTTAAAAAGTGACTCATACTTGTAGAAGTCTAATGAACTCTCTAGTAAAAGAAAATATTTACTTGTAAAAGTGATATTTATGATCCAATTCACAGAATAAATCATTTGGATTTAAAATTGAATTACTTTTCGTGGTAAATAGATAACTGGAAAACCAAATGGTAGACCTTACCTTACATTACGTCAATTCAAGTAATTTACACGCTGAATGCAGACATTTCAGAAAACACGGCATTCATTGAAAATAACAAAGTACAAGAAGTAAGTTAACATGCATCCTAAGTTAACTTACATATTTACTTATATGGTATTCATGCTGTAGACATTTTTGTCTATAGGCTTGACTGGGTTGTTAGCCCTCTCATAGGAAAATATTGTACCGTGGCACAGTAATATTATAACCGTGGCAAGCTGCCACTCTTGCGCTTCGTTCGAAGAATAAGATATCCGGAGCCACAAATCTCCCTCCTCTTCCTTATCTCGTATTTATCCCATTCCCGTAAGGTTGTCAACGCGCCCTCCAAGTATTTTTTGCGTACATGGGCGGTGGAGATCACTTACCATCAAGTGGATCACTTGCTCGTTTGCCGGCCTATGCTATACAAAAATTATATCCTCTAATCATATTTTTTGGGCAATACACGGGATGTAAAACGATCGTGTGTAAAAAAAATCAAAATATAACCACAAGGTGTTCTAGGATAAACAATATAGAACAGCTTGTCTTCTTCAATTAAACACTAATTTACTTTTTTATTTCTAGTGTTTGCGTGTGCGATTTATAGATGGCGGAACATGGGCCAAGGAATTCCGCGATTAAATACAATTTATAGCATTAATTCAACATTTCGAGGAGAAATTATTACCATCTGTATGTTCACAAAGGGTTTTGTCGATGGTCACACACGCACTCACGCCTGTAATCCCGAAAGGGGTGGGTAGAGGTGCAAGTACAACCACATTTCGCAGAGCGTATTTCCGTCCCATGATGATAGGGGGGGGGGGGGGGGGGCGAGCATCACCATATCGGCATAATTCCAGACTCTGGGCTGATACTGAGCATTTGGTGAAAACCACATATCACTTTACTCGACTCGGGGATCGAACCCAAGACTCAGCAGTCGTACCGCGTACGCAATACAACTTTTATAGCCCACCTCTGCTCATACCACTATTTAAAATCATAATTGCGGGCTCATTTTTGAACCGTTTTTGACATTTTAACAAAATGATTTCTTTTTTTGTATTATCATCTGTGGCGCATAAAATAATGTATAATATTCAACATAGAAAACTACCCTATTGTTATTTGTTGTTTGTGGGCATTAGTTGTTTATTCGTTGAATATTTTTACGAATACGGATGATAATGAACAAGATGACGTCACAATCTAAGTTGCTGAGTATTTACAACGTGTAATTTAAATATTCTGAGTGTCTATAGATTACTCAGAACGTTGTCCGCCCGAACAGGCCAAATTTCAAATTTATAGAAATCGACACGTTAAAATATCCACTGTTTCGAACATTAATACTTAAATCAAAATATTTATTGAATCTGTAAAATGTTTTACATAATTTAGACTCAGTAAAATTTTATTTCTACCGTCAGTTCGGAAAGGTGTTTCGTTAGGCAAGAACGGGTAATAAACTCTAACGTTACACTTTTCTAAACTTACTTACAATATTTTCATTACATTATTATTTTTATTATAAGTTAGAATATGCCTCTTTTTAGATTACTACTTATACTACTCCAGCGTGTGACATACAGGTGAAATTATAGTAAAAAAAATGCGAAATACGTTCCCATTTCTTAGTAATTCAAAGTTGTGTGTGGTGTTGCTTCTGTTTATGGGCAGGCGCTTACCATCAGACGAGCGTCTTACTCGTCTCGTCATTCAATCAAATTAAAAAGAGTCATATTCAATGTCATCACAAATCTTTTTGTTATAATGCATCCACAGTTTTTGCGTATAAAGACGTAATACCACTTAATCATGAGGTCGGTCAAACGAAAAACTTCGTGTTGGCTCCGTATCGCACATAAATAACACGACTATTAACGTTTTATACTAGAGATCTGCCTGGACTTTAGATGGATTTTGACTTCTATATCTAATCGATCCTACTAATATTATAAACGTGAAAGTTTGTAAGTATGGATGTATGTTTGTTACTCTTTCACGTAAAAACTACTGGATGGATTTTAATGAAACTTTACAATAATATAGCTTATACATCAGAATAGGACATAGGCTACTTTTTATCCCGGGAAAAGCAGATCACGCGGGCGGAGCCGCGAGCAAAAGCTAGTCATTAATAACTCTATCACTCTTTTATCCGAGCACGGCAAACTGACTGCACTACATCTGATGGTAAGCGTAGTGTAGTCTAAAAAACCAGCGACCAACGACAAATAATGAGTTTACCAGTGGTCACCAGAGTCATGCCGGCCTTTATAAATGCTTCTTCCCACTTCGGAGAGGGAAGAAGCAATCGGGCCTGCGACAGGACAGGCGGATGACCGGTACAGGCACAGTAATACAAGTATGTACTCCTATACCGGCCCCAACCAACCATCAAGTCGTGTCGCAAGCCCCTCGGGAAAACCGGATATACACTGGCTTATCCTTGGAACGCGATCCACACAAGGTGTAACGCATCTATGATGCATCTAGTATTGTGGGACTGCGCGAACCGTGAGTATTTGTTTACACCAGGTGACCTCCTTACTCGTTTGCTGCCCTCTGCTACAAAAAACGGGCGGGAAAACGAACAATTACTTCTACAAGCATATAGATTTATTGTCCAAGATAAAAACACATTTATTTTCTATATTAATAGAATGTTTACATGAAACGCGGCGGAAACGGCCGAGCATTCCCGAATACTGACGAATGTTGTTACTCCGTAATATACAGACATACGGTCTGTTTAATCTCCGCCTTGGTCTTATGGCGTACATGGGCTGAGAAATCGTGAGTTGCTGAGTTCAAATGTTAGGTTTGAAATCACAGTTTTCGACAAGCCGCTTCTTTACATCGGTTTTCTGTGAGACAATGGTAACGACCTAGTCGAGTCGGCCCATTCATGGTGTAGATAAAACTGTCTACTACTCAAAAATTGATCTTAATTAACTTAATAACCTCGTGTATAGGAAAAAATACTCCTCTTTTTTCAGAAATCGGTTAAAAAATAATGACAATGCAAGTAAAGATAGACACGTGCGGTGATATTTGTGTATAAAATACCTCTAGTCGCTTACAATAACAGTTAAAAATGGGAGATGCCATCTTGTTTAAGCAAAAATAAACATGCATTTTTAAACTAATTACAACATAAATCTCTTATAACACAAAATATCTTCAAAAATATACGTATCCTTGACGATGAAATTAGATTAGAAATAGCAATAAAAGCGCCCCAATCATTCCGCCATTATCCACAGACAAAAATAAAATTGATAGACCGTCAGTCCATCAGCGGAGTCTATGTAACTGGGCGAAAGGATTTGGGACGCGTTATTATTTCTCATTCCCGAGCACAGGTACGCCCACATACAACCAAAATAGCAATACATCAACCGTAACATACACTATGCTGACGATTTTAAATGTTAAAGTGTTCCATAGTGTAAACAAACATTCATATTTCACCATGAGATTTGATTGATCAACAATGGATTTTATTTCGCATTAGTCTAAGTAAATTGCTCATTTTTGTCATGTTTTATCGCCGGCATATAAGATAATCTCTGATTTATTTTATTATTCAATTACAATTATTATTTAAACAGTAATTTAGCGTAGGTATCACAACTACCAGCAGTACTAGACACTACACCGTTATGGAGGTTTTTTGGCGGGAATTCTGACAGTGCTGTTCATTGCTTATTTTAATTATTTCAAAAACTAGTTTAAAGTCGTGTTTGTTGTATAAAAGTGGTGTGGATTTGTGCAATAAACATTGACGGTGATGAACAGAGTATGGAAATATTGAAATAAGTGAATTAAGCATCGTACTGGAAGTAATTCACACCAAAACTCCAACAAGACGTTGAAAACGTCAATACCGATATTTCATTGTTCTTGTGAAGACTTGAGAATAAATTATACTTGTCATTGGCGAAATGCACAATAATGCGCCATTGATTAAAAAGAAGAAGACACCGTTATGGCATTACACTGTGATTAAATAGCTTTATTATCGCCGGATAAAATATATGACAACCTCTGATTTAAATAAGGTGAAAAAATCGTTGTCAGCGGCTTTAACTTAAACGTAATATAAAATGTGACACTGACAAAATAGATAGAAAAGATCAAGTTCAATTTCATGTCGTATGCGACAGACGGCCGTCTGGGTTGGTACCACCGCGACGTCTATTCCAGCCGCTAAGCAATTGTGTGTAAGCACTGTTGGGTTTCGGTTTGAAGGTCATCGAAGCCTGTGAAATTATTGGGCATTATGAGACTTAACATCTTATGTCTCACAGTGACGAGCGCAGTTCAGTGCCATGCGGTGCTTTGTAATTCAAAGTTCTGTGTGGTGTTGCTTCTGTTTATGGGCAGGCGTGGCGCTTACTAACAGGCGAGCGTCTTGCTCATCTCGTCATTCAATCAAATTTAAAAAAAAATGTGTCTGTCATTAATTATAAACGCAACAAAAACGGAAATGTGTCTGACATTAATAGATAAGTTAGTCAAACACAACAAAAATGGATAAGTTTTCTTCAGTCTTGTTTTGAACTTCAATAAGAATTAAGGTTTTGCTGTTTATATTGTAACAACCTGCATAGCAAATTATTGTTCACAGCATGAAAACACGCCATAGTAGCTCGTCTCGGTGATTCGTGTAGCGTTGTAGAGCCTCGCAAACGGGCTTGTTTACATGAATGTGCCGGCTGGACCGGGTATTGTTATTCATTTATTACCAACCTTTTAGAAGATACGAGGTAATAAAGAAATTTACAAACATACATACAAGTTACGCGCGAAAAAAATATCCCTTCCTGGGAAATCGGGTAAAAAGGTGGACTACAATCCCAAAAAATCTGTAAACATTGCTCTATTTCTTATATGTAAACGTAAAACTATCGCCCGATCGTAAATTCCAGACTTTAATACTGTGCAAATGTGTTAAAAGCCAATCGTTTAATTTTATTGCGATATTCATATATTTGGAGTATGTACATTAAACTTTTTGGCAGTTATAATGTTTTGACAATAGACAAAATTGTTTATATTTTTAAGAATTTAGGTGTGTTGGCACACGAGACTTCCGGACAGGTGGAATAAGGAAAATGGGTGAGGGGACAGTAGCGGATCTAAAAGGGGACAAACCAAGGTATCGCCTCCGTTGGAATTTTATGCGGGTGCCAAATAAATAAAAAAAAAGTGTGTGTGTGCAATTCACACACGGCAGAAGTGAAACTTCAGAAATATAGCCTACAAGAGAATGAGATAAAAATATAGTATCAGTGGTATTAGGATAATTAAAAGGTTTATTATTTTTATAATACTTTTACCAAGCTTAAAAATTATTTTAATGCGAAATATTACATTTCATATATTTACATACTTCAGATCTTGTTTCTTTCCAACCTACTTAGGGACGCCTTTTTCGTTTCATCAAATTTTCAGATCACAACGATTCTAAAGAAGTTTCACTTCAAAAAGAAGCGCCTAGCGTCTATAGCGCTTCGTATTGAGTTATTTTTATGGCATAGCCACCCTGTAGCCACTTTTGAGTAGGGGATCAATGGGCCGGCTCGACCGTAGGTAGCACCACTATCGCATAGAAAACCGATGTCAACGTCGTAGCAGCATGTTATTACATATTATAAGTGAGATATCCAGAGGATATACGCCATAATGGCACATAGTTTGATATAAAACTAATTTAAACGGATTTTATCGCGGTTTTTGAAGTGAAACTTCTTTAGAATAGCATCATCGAAATAAACTCGGAAATCACACTAAATCCATTTATTTATCTATTACTAGCTTTTCCTCGCGACTCCGCCCGCGTGATCTGCTTTTTCCGGGATAAAAAGTAGCCTATGTTCATCAGGGATAATTTAGGACTCTAATGGTGAAAGAATTTTTCAAATCGGTCCAGTAGTTTTTAAGTTTATTCGTTACATACAAAAATACAAATCTTTCCTCTTTTTAATATTAGTGTAGATTATTGAACCCTTAAAACAAACGATACTGCCTTTGTTGTCTGACGTATAAAGAATTCACTGATTCCACCTTCACACTCGGGTTGACGAACTTTTTACATCCTTAGGGACCTTTTCCGTGTTTATTTGCGTTTCACATCATTAGCCATTTACCAAATTGCATACATTTCGGTGAAAACATATTTTAAATTTAATTCGGTCTCTTACAACAAGGAAAGCGGTTAGTCATTTTGGGTCGTTGTCCCACACCGAGCCAAGGAAGTTTTATATCTTTCAATATATTATTGTAAATATTTATTTTTTAACACATTCTCTGCGTTAGCGCTAGAAAACTTACGACTAGCGCCGTTTGAGTCATCCCACTAATATTATAAACGCGAAAGTTTGTAAGTATGGATGGATGTATGTTTGTTACTCTTTCACGTAAAAACTACTGAATGGATTTTAATGAAACATTACAATAATATAGCTTATACATCAAAATAAGACATAGGCTACTACTATGATTTTCAAAAATCAACCCCTGAAGGGTTAAAAAGGGGATGAAAATTTGTATGAAAAATATAAACAATGAATTTTGGCACAAATACAGTTGATGACCCAGGGTTAAACATAGGGTATTTTTTTCTTTAAATTTCAACCCCTAAAGAGCCCAAATAGGGAATGAAAGTTTGAATGAAAGCTTTTTGATGGTGAAATACTTTTATCGCTTCTGGTCTATCATTATTTACCGGCTGAATGAACTGGTATGAAATTTGGCACATAAGTATATGATCTAGCATTAAACTTACTATATATTATATTCAGATAGTCCGTTCCCGTGAGATCTAATACAAAATTACATTCAAGCGGACAGGGTCGCGAGCAAAAGCTAGTATTAAATATAATAGCTGACATTATCAATAGATAAACAATGCAATAAACTGTATGCAAAAGACAATTCAATTGTGTAAATTTATATTTTTCTTTATTTCTTATATACACTGCCGCTTTGTACTTTTATTAGGGCATATACTTAGGAAGACGGTTTGAAGAATTAAATTTTGGTATTTAAGTATTAATTTATTGTAATTGATTGTTTTCTGTTTTATGCAGTTTATCTAGTAACAAAAAAAAGATAATGCCACATTTGCATAATCTACTTTATGAAATTAGACATTGTCAAAAAGCCTATTGTAGACCAAAAAGACGTTATTTTTTTTATAGGATAGGCCGGCACACGAGCAAGTGGGTCACCTGATGGTAAGTGATCACCACCGCCCATGTACACCCAGACAGACACAACAATACCAGAAGAATCATGGGTGCATTGCTGACCTTAAATGAAAGCGATAATTAGGGATTGGGAAGGGGAGGGGGATTTGGGCCTCCGGATATCTCACTGTACGAAACGCAACAGCTAGCCGCTACTTTACGTCGGTTTTCTGTAAGACAGTGGTAACGACCCGGACGAGCCGGCCCATTCATGCTGTAGACAAAACTGTCTACAGCGTGGCTCTACCATACTAAACTGTCCTTTACCAATAAATTAGTTGTTTCTGATTATTATTTTTTCTGAACCAATTGGTCACGGAATTCTAAAAGCAGACACAATTACCGGACACTCAGACAGACATTGCACACCAGAATACATATTTAACAAGTAGGTCACGACTTGCAGTCAGGTGGCGAGTCATTAATTCAATACATCACCTTGACCCGAGAGACGTTCGTTTAAAAATATTAGCTTCTAGAAACTACTTGCGACAGTCTAAATAATTTTAAACGATTTTAAATACCATAACCAAACTTAAATATTTTAACGGTTATTAAAAATAGAAATATTTAAGTTATAGGCGCAGAAACAGCGATAGCTCAGTGGGGAATCGTATGGACTGTCGAGACGAAAGTCGCAGGTTCGAAACCAGCCCTAAGAGCATACACCACTACCTTTCTAAGTTACGTGTATATTAATTGATAATTATCGCTTGCTTTAACGGTGAAGGAAACATCGTGAGGAAACCTGCATACCTGAGAACTCGATAAGATTTTTCGAAGTTGTGTGAAGTCTGCCAACCCGCATTAGGCCAGCGTGGTGGACTAAGGCCTAACCCCTCTCATTCAGTAGAGCAGGCCCGTGCTCAGCATTGGGACGTATATAATACAGAGCAAGTAAAAAAAAAATTATAGGCCCAGAGTCCAGACCCAAAACAAATATTTGAGGATCATAAAAACATTTATCTCGGTGCGGGAATCAAACCCATGGCTTTCGCTTCGCAGCCGGCTCCTCGCCCACCACGGAGGCTGTCATAAGACGGAAATAAGCTCGGCGAAATGTGAGACTACAGGTTGTACCTCTGCCTATCCTCTCGGGAATTACAGGCATACGTGCTTATATATGTTTAAGTTGTACCATATACTAATGACTTTAATTTGCGCCTTTAATAAACTATCGAAGGGAAGTTTAGCGCGACCAATTGAAAATAACACCGCGACCACCGTACACATGGTGTTAAAACCCGACATAGTGATCCACACGCCTTGTGTGCGTTCCAGGATCAGCCAGTGTATATCCGGTTCTTCCGAGGGGCTTGCGACATGACTTGATGGTTGGTTGGGGCGGGTATAGGGGTATATCCTTGTATTACTGTGTCTGCACCGGTTGTTCACCTGTCCTGTCGCAAGCCAATTTCACCGCGAGATATAAAATGTTAAGTCTCATAATGCCCAGTAACTTCACTAGCTTCAATGTCCTTCAAATCGAAACACAACAGTGCTTACACGCTGTTGTTTGGCGGCAGAAATAGATAAAGCGGTGGTACCAACCCAGACGGCCTCTCGCATACTGGGGAGAACGGTCTGGGTAGCACATATAATTAGTTATATTTAGTTTAAGCAAAAGTGCTTAAACTAAATATAACTAATTATATGTGCTATGTTGCTCATTCAATATTTGAAAGCCATCAGTATAGCTTTTTTTGTATCAACGAGCTTGGAAACCTAGTATCACGAATTCTCCCTAATACTTATAGATCCTAAAAAGCTCGAATATGTTTCACTTGTTGATGTGTCTTGAAATTATTATTTGTTTGTACGAAAACTCAAAAATCAAATGTTTGATAGACATGCCCATATACTACGGTATGTTTTTCCATAGATAATAAAATGAAAATACTTTTTTTTTCAGGTAAAACAGAACATTGAGAAACTGTCATCGTTATGAAATATTAAATCACAATAAATGGCGCGGAGATAGCAAAATATTTTTTTTTTATACAAATCGGGTGTGGCACAACTTGAAGATATGTCTCTAGTGGCCCCAAGGAGGGTCCAACTGGACTGGACCCACACCATACCCTGGTAAGTTTCAATTATATTTATTAACCGACGCAAAAAAGAGATTCACGGTTGTATGTGTATTTTTCTTATTTTATTATTTTAGCAGCGATAGCTCAGCGGCGATTGGTACGGACTATCGAGACGAAAGTCGCAGGTTTTTTTTTTTTTTTTTTTTTTTTTTAATGTGGGGCTCTATGCCCCACTCTCGTCCCTCTGATACTATTATTCAGAGTTATAAAAACCTATTAATGCACATGCCTTTATTAAAAAATTCATTATCTAGGGAAAAAAAAAATACTCGGATTAAAATTTATTAACTAAGCTTAAGGAGTTTTGGCGGGAATTCTGACAGTGCAGTTCATTGCTTATTTTAATTTATTTCATAAACTAGTTTAGAGTTGTGTTTGTTGTGTAAAAGTGGTGTGGTTTTGTTCAATAAACATTGACGGTGATGAACAGTGTATGAAAACATTAAAATAAGTGAATTAAGAATCGTACTGAAAGGAGTTAACACCAAAACTCCGACAAGACCTTGAAATCGACCGCACCCGTGTTTCATCGTTCTTGTAAAAATAACTTGAGAATATATATACTTGACACTGGCTAAATGACCATTTCACAACTCCCGCCCCGTTTGATCACCAAACCAATTGCCGTACTCTGGATTTCTTAGCAGGTCTTCCTCATTCCAACATTAATCCTCTTAATTTTTCTCCAGTTGCGACGGAGGTTCTCCAGTTGTTATTCCTCTCCCGAAAATTCCTAGTCCAACCCTTGTCAACCACTTCCGACCTATATCCCTTCTCCCTTTCCTATCTAAAGTGCTTGAGGCCTGTGTCCACAAGCAACTGTCCAGGTTCGTGTACCTGAACAGTCTGTTAAGTCCATTGCAGTCTGGTTTCAGACCTGGTCACAGCACCGTTTCCGCACTCCTTAAAGTGACTGATGATATAAGGGCAGGGATGCAGGACACCAAAGTCACTGTGTTGACTCTGGTGGACTTCTCTAACGCTTTCAATACCGTCAGTCCCGATATCCTACTGACTCTCCTCTCCCATCTAATGATCTCTTCCGAAGCGCTAGATTGGTTCTCATCCTATCTTCGAGGGCGTCAACAGTCGGTGCGTCTTGGCGAGTCCTCGTCAAACTGGCGTGAACTTGACTCTGGTGTTCCTCAGGGCGGTATACTTTCTCCTTTATTATTTTCTATTTTCATTAATTCCATAACCCAAAATCTTCAGTGCATGTATCATCTGTACGCCGACGACTTACAAATTTATGCTCAGGCGAGCGTCGACGATGTGACGGCTGCCATAGCAAAAGTTAATGGGGATCTGGACGAAATTAAAAAATGGTCCGACCGTTTCGGTTTAGGTGTAAACCCAAATAAATGCCAGGCAATCATTGTAGGTAGCTCACGTTTGATGAACAGACTGGACACTGCAACTCTTCCACCAATTATTTACAATGATTCAGTAATCACTCTGTGTCCCGCAGTAAAAGATCTAGGGTTATATATAGACTCAACCTTGAGTTGGCAGGCACATGTAACTTCTGTTAGCCAACGAGTCATTGGCACCCTTCGCGCTCTTTATCGTCTGAAGAACTTTCTCCCGTGTAAAACCAAGATGATGCTTGTACAGACCTTAATCTTCCCTATCCTCGACTATGGTGACGTGTGCTATTTTGATCTGAATGCAGATCTCCTCAACAAACTTGACCGTCTTCTTAATAACTGCATTCGATTCATTTTCAATCTCAGGAAGTACGACCATGTATCTTCTTACCGCTCCCAACTCAAATGGTTACCTATCCGCCAGCGCCGTAATCTCCGCGCCCTTACTACACTATTTTCTATTCTCACCTCTCCTAATGCCCCCTCTTACTTAACTTCCAACTTTCAATACCTTGGATCTAAACATGACAGAAACCTTCGTTCTACAGGCAGTCTTCTTCTTCATTGTCTCCCTCACAATTCTGACTTCATCCACTCCTCCTTCACTATCCAATCTACACTTCTTTGGAATGCGCTCCCCCTCGAAATCAGGACGTGCACTAATAGGTTCACTTTTAAAACAAAAGTTCGGATGCTCATGGCTGATGGTATAGGAAGATCTGAAGTTTAGCAGATTCATCGCTTAATATATATCGCGTGTATATATATGTATATATATTTATTTATATGACATGTATTTATATATTATATATTTATTTATATTTTTAGTTTATACATTTAAGTATTATCGTATATATCTGTAGATATATGTATTAAAATCTGATATTATATTAATTTCTTTTATAACTTTTATACATCCACATTGTTTCGTCTCTACACCACCCGTAGGTTGACTGTTAGAGAATGCCTCTGGCATTAAGTCCGCCTTTATACATGTTTTGTATAAAAAGTTTAAATAAATAAATAAAAATAAATAAATAAATGCATAATACTGCGAAAGCCATAAATAAAAAGAAGAAGAACTAAGCTTAAAACAATCAATAACATACAACAAAGTCGCAGGTTCGAAACCAGCCCCAAGAGCATACATCTCTGACTTTTCTAAGTCGCGTTTATATTAATTGTTAATTATCGCTTGCTTTAACGGTGAAGGAAACATCGTGAGGAAACTTACATACCTGAGAACTCGATAAGATTTTTCGAAGGTATGTGAAGTCTGCCAACCCGCATTAGGCCAGCGTGATGGACTAAGGCCTAACCCCTCTCATTCAGTAGAGGAGGCCCGCGCCCAGTAGTGGGACATGTATAATAATACAGGGCTAGTAAAAGAAAAAAAAAAAGGATTTTTCTAGCATAATTATGTCAGCAAACTAGCCAGCGTGTCACCTGATGGTAAGTGATCTCTAACGCCCATGAACACCCACAACACCAGAAGAATGATGGACGCGTTACTGATCTTTAAAGGAAGGGATAATTAAGGGATTGAGATGGGGAAGGGGCATTGGGCCTCCGAATATCTCACTCATCGTACAAATGCTGCAGCAAGCCGCTACTTTACGTCGGTTTTTTGTGAGACAGTGGTAACGATCCGGTCGAGCCGGCCCATTCATGCTGTAGATAAATTTGTAATAAAATGTGCTTAAAATCGACCAAATATAAAGGTCATTTAAATTTTGAGCTCTTTATCAGAATAAATATGTGTATATATTTATTTTGTCGTTGGATTGACAATTTTTTTCGATTTTCTAATCATTGTATCTACAATATCCTACTATATCTGACTATATCCTACTAATATTATAAACGCGAAAGTTTGTAAGTATGGATGGATGGATGGATGTATGTTTGTTACTCTTTCACGTAAAAACTACTGAATGGATTTTAATGAAACTTTACAATAATATAGCTTATACATCAGAATAAGAAATAGGCTACTATGTTTTTCAAAAATCAACGCCTGAAGGATTTAAAAAGAAAAATGAAAAATCTAAACCGCTGAACCAATTTCAATGAATTTTGGCAGAAATATAGTTGCTGACCCAGGGTTAAACATAGAGTATGTTTTTCTTTCAATTTCAACCCCTAAAGGGCCCAAATAGGGGATGAAAGCTTTTTGATGGCGAAACGAGTTCACGGGCACAGGAGATAATAGAAGGAGGAGGAGAATAATAGGAGAGTAAAAACGGGTGGTTGTGAGTCTGAATGGGTGTGGGTTCGACTGGGTTCGAGTCTCAGTATGCAATAGATGATACGATTTGTTTGTTTTGATTATAATATCCATCACAGGTACAGAGAGTATTGCGTGAAAATCTGGTATATAAAGTTTATTAGACATGAAAATGATGTATGTATGTTCCAAACATAAAAATATCTATAATTTGCTTTACATATAAAATGATATGTTGTGTATTATTTATTTAACGCAAAAATATATTTAAAGAGTGAGTAACATATTTATAGTAAACAGAAAAGTTATTTATATTCTAATACTGAGAACTGTTTTCCATGAAAACTAAAGAAAACTTCTTCACGTTTTACAGTCGTCAAGCTTTCTCAAACGAGTTAGCCATATAAACTCATAGATGGCGCTGCATAAATCATGCGCGTATTCCTGGCTGGATAATGGCAATAACATATCATTCAAACAATTTCAATTTGCCAAATACTCTTACGTATTTTCCGGGAAGCAAAGTATTTAAATGATACTCAAATTGTTATTTCATTTTGCAACTAAAATTGTGTCGCAGAGGTCACCGACCTGACAACTTGCCCTGCAGCTAATTTCACTGCAACATTCCGAAAAAAAACTTGTCCGTCAGCTGAGCGAGCGCGGCGCACTTCACTCAGTGAAAAAATGTATCTGTCATGGTTTCGCGATCGATGATGGTTCTCGTCTAAAACTACGAGAATATATAAAAAATATGTCGCGAACAACATCGGGGAACGTCGCCCGCGCGTTTTCTAGCATCTAATTATTGCATTAGTCTCAACAGCTCGGCTATAAAGTGTTTAATGTGTGAATTTTGAACGATTCTAATTTTGTTCCTTGTCAAAAGAGACGACACCGAAAAATTTCTACGGTAAGTTATTACAAATTTAGCTAGTACTTGCTTCAATTATGTTTTTATTGAGCAATTCATATTAGTTTATTGTCGTAAAACATGTTTTTGTACAATTTAATCGTCGTGTTAGGATAAAAATCGATTATTAGTGGGTGGGTTACCATTCGTATGTTCGTCTCGTTCGCATTATAACCCGACCGCAAGTGAAAGTGACGTAACAATGCGGTGTTGTAACGCGACAAAGAAAATCTAATTCGGTCGGATTATTATCTCTATTTCTTTTTGGCGTAATGTCGTTTAATTTTAGTTGTTTTTTTTTCAATACTATTTCAATTTTTTTCTAAATAAAAACTCGTTTGTTCTTCAACTGAACTGGATTATGATTTATCAGTGTTCCAAAGAGTGACTGTTTCAAGGTAATTTGTAAATTAATTTATGATTAAAAATCAATAATTCCTTCATTCGGGAACCGATTTAAGCGAAGAACTTATCAAGGAATTTTGATCCTTATTGTGTATGTGTAGCGGTTATAATAGCGCAGATTTTTTGTGCAAAATGTCACACAGTAATGTCGAACGTTTATATTTGTAGACATCCGTAGTCCAGACGTGCCAATTATGTGCCAAAATTGGGTGAAAAAATCACTTTTGTAAGAATAGCGAATGTGTAATAGGTACTGGGTATCGATGAATAAATTAGTAAACTCAGCCAGAACTACTGATTTGGCAGTACGAAATGTTAGGACATTTTGTGCCTTTTTAAATTTCGAACTCTTTTTCTGGACTCGGCAATTTGTTATTTTAACGCGCCAAAATAAAACTGCGACAGGTCAAAACTAAAAACCTAAATTAAACATGGTAGACAAAAAGATTTAGACATAATGATCTTGTAATATTCTTATTGGAATATTTTGCTGTTTATACTATAGAATATACTGGGATTAGCTTTTAAAACTGGCTAAGTGTGAGTCGGACCCGCGCACCAGTTTCCATTCCACCACCATTTCTAAATAAAGTTTTCCATTAATAGCTGTTCAAATTCAATTTTAATTTATTAAACATGTAGGCAATCATGCTCTTATGACATGTCAATACAAAATACTTAGTCCTACATTAAATATATGTATATAAATAATTCTTCTGTACATGTGTATGTCAACTGAACTCCTCCGAAATGCTTTTGCGGAAACCCTGTGTGCGCGCTTTGAGGTCGGGCTCCAGGATATTTGGATCTATTTACAAAAAGGAAGAAAGCCACAGCAAGTTCAAATGTATATGTGTGTAGTATCTTCATTTGAACTTGCTGTTGAATGATTCCTTTTTGCGTAAGTAGGTCCATTGTCTTGCTATGCCGAATAGCAAACTATCCAAAGCAATAATTTTGTAACCCAACTAAAATAAAGTAAAACTAAAGCAAAGTTGGTTAGAAACAAGCCACAAGAGTGTGCATCTATGATTTGACTAACCAACATGTGTATTCATTGTGAATTGCTTGCTTTAAGAAGGAAACATTGCAAAGAAACCTGCATACTTGAGAATTCTTCATGATTATTTTAAAGATGTGTGATGTATGCCAACCTGCATTAGGCCAGTGTGGTGGACTAAGGACTACTCTCATTAGAGGAAGCCCATGCTCAGCAGTGGGACATGTATAATACAAAGCTGATAATTATATATATGTTTTTCAACTACACTACACTACACAACCAACAACTAGAATTGCCGAATGTGATTTTATTGCATTTAACTCATTATAGTGTTTTTATGATGTCTTTTAACAGTAATTGTTGTGAAAGGGGGGCGAGCCTATCGCCACACCAGGCGCAAATACCCATCCCCGGCAATTTATGTGTGAATTTTCGAATAGGTAACTCAAAAACAAGTTGTAATTGCCCAACCTGGGAATTGGACCCAGAACCTTACAGTTCTCAACCTTCGACACTACTAGATAATGAGGCTACATTATATCTCTGAACAATACATTCACATTATGAAGATAAATAATAAACAGTTCCTGATTAAGTACTGCTAGTGGTAGGATATTCATAACTGCCCGGATAGCAACTACCATACACATAATGTTAAAATCTGCCGTATTGACCGACACACCTTGTGTGGATCGCGATCCAGTATCAGCCAGTGTATATCCGGTTCTCCCGAAGACCTTGCAATATGACTTGATGGTTGGCTGGGGCGCGTATAGGGGTACATCCTTGTATCCCTGTGCCTGCATCGGTTATCCGCCTGTCCAGTCGCAGGCCCCTCGATTTGCTCCTTCCCTCTTCGGAATGGGAAGAAGCATTTATACGGGCCGGCATGATTCTGGTGACCCACAGATAAACTCGTTTTTTGTCGGTGGACGCTGGTTTTTTGGATTGCACTACGCTTACCATCAGGTGTAGGCAGTCACTTTGCCGTACTCGGATTAAAAAAGTAATTGATAACGTTCGTAAGTAACTAATTATCTCAAGTGCCGATTATCATGTTGAATCATCTATTAATAGGTAATTGTACGATTATTAATAGTAAGCCACCAATTGGTGTGTACAATTGTGATAAAAAAACCGGTTAAGTGCGATTCGTATTTGAACGAAAGAAAGAAAAGTATGTTTATTATTGGAGCAACACAGATGTAAAATAAAGGTAAATGTTACAAAAAACTTTAATAGAAATAAATTAACATGCTCCAACAACAGGATTCCTACATTCAGCTACTTGCTGCAGTACGGTTTTATTGAGTGGTAGAGCCACGCTGTAGACTGTTTTGTCTACAGCATGAATGGGCTGGCTCGACCGGGTCGTTACCACTGCCTCACAGAAAATCGACGTAAAGTAGCGGCTTGCTGCTGCGTTTCATGCGGTGAGGGAGATATCCGGAAGCCGAAATCCCCTCCCCACTCCCTAATTATCCCTTTCCTTTAAGGTTGGCAACGCGCCCATGATTCTTCTGGTGGTGGCCGTACATGGGCGGTGGAGATTACTTACCATCAGGTGACCCACTTGCTCGTTTGCCGGCCTATGCTATAAAAAAACGGCTTTGGCATTACTACAGCGCTGATGATAATTTTTATTTTTGCTGAATGACGCGATGCTGATAGGCCGACGCTAGTCAGCTGTTTTCAGCTTCACCGGAATTTTTGGTGAGCGCTTTAGGCGCTCTTAACCCTTACACTTAAGCGACCTCGCTGAGGGCATCCCCTGTGTACCCCCTGTTCGGTATTACGGTGTAAAATAAACGTTTCGTTTGGATATCATAGGATTTTAATCTGAGTAAGTATAATAACACGTACAGCTATTTGCATTGGCGAGCAGAGAAAGGAAGGAACAAGGAACAAGACCCAGATGATAAACGACACAAAATGACATCTGTCAAATATACATTAGGTTGCGTTTAGAAACTGCATTATGCTATATAGACCGGTGATTATCCGGTTGAAAATCGTAAAAATAGAAACAAATTTATAGTAGAATCAAATCCATTGTAAAAGGAAGAGAATACAACAAAATTGATAGGAAAAATAAATTAACGGCGATCTGAGGTCGGGAAGTGGGAAGGGGGGGGGGGCTTTTAAGGGTAAAAAACGGTTTATCTCAATTTCCGGAAAAACTACAAGTCCTATGGAAAAAAATTAAATCGCAAAGTTGTAGGTAATAAAAAGATCTACAACTTTTGTATACACACTCTCTTCACATAACCTCAAAATATATGTGAAAAATTCAAATAACCAAGTTTTTTGTTTTTATTTTTATCTATTATAATAAATCATTTTTTTTCACGAAATTTGGTGAAAACTTACCTTTTTGTATCCTAAATACACTGTAATTTTTTTTATTTAAAATATTTATTTTTGCACCTTATTTTGACTTAATATCGAAAAAGCAGCCTAATTTTCAAACGAAAATTCTCACGTCAAAATATGAGCATTTTTAAAAAAGTCTGTTGGCTTCTTGTTCATTGAATTCTCTACTTTCTGATGGTGTAAAAGAATATATACATTACTATGGTAAATGTGCTCAGAAAATGTAAAGTTATAAGTTAATATTTAATAAGACATATCTACAATATTTTGAGAAAGTTGTAGAATCTTCTTTAAATTATATGCGTAGATGTTCTCTCTTCTCTTTATTGTTATTTTAATATAACTTATATACCTGAGTGATCTACGGAAAATTTTAGCCCATCATAAAGAAGTGGGGAAGGGGCTAGGTGGGTCTGGGCCTTACTACCTGTTATTTAGTAGTTCGTTTCTTTGCATTTTCTGAGCACATTTACCATAGTAATGTATATATTTTTTTACACCATCAGAAAGTAGAGAATTCAATGAACAAGAAACCAACAGACTTTTTTAAAAAAGCTGATATTTTGACGTGAGATTTTTCGTTTGAAAATTAGGCTGCTTTTTCGATATTAAGTCAAAATAAGGTGAAACAATGAATATTTTAGATCAAAAAAATTACAGTGTATTTGGGATATAAAAAGGTAAGTTTTCACAAAATTTCGTGAAAAAAAATTATGTTTTCTAAAAGATAAAAATAAAAAACTAAAAACTTGGTTTTTTGAATTTTTTATATAAATTTTGAGGTTATGTGAAAAAAGTATGTATACAAAAGTTGTAGATCTTTTTATTACCTACAACTTTGCGATTTAAATTTTTTCCATAGGACTTGTAGTTTTTCCGGAAATCGAGATAAACCGTTTTTTACCCTTAAAATCCCCCCCCTTCCCACTTCCTGACCTCAGATCGCCGTTAATTTATTTTTCCTATCAATTTTGTTGTATTCTCTTCCTTTTACAATGGGTTTAATTCTACTATAATTTATTTATGTTTCAAAATGGATAATCACCCGTCTAATATTCCAACACTCCCTTGGCTCAGGACGGTCGCTGGGAGAGGGCAGAGACATCTGCGATTAATGATCTTAGGGGATTTTTAAACTACTAATCATCATCGGCTCGCGGGCCGGTACTAGGATATTCGGCGGCGAGGAGGAAGGATGTACTATTATACCCGCCCCAACCAACCATCAAGTCATGTCGTAAGCCCCTCGGCAGAACCGATTATACACTGGCTGATCTTGGAACGCGATCCACACAAGTGTGTGTCACTATGGCAGGTTTTAATACCATGTGTACGGTGGCCGCTATCTGGGCAAATATGAATATCCTAACACCAGTTCAAGAATGAGGCCTCAATTATTGTTTTAAACATTGGCATGAGCAAAGGTCGCTCGCGAATGTTGACTTCACTATAATATAATCGCATTCTTTATCAGTCATGTGACATCTACCCCGTCTGTCAGAGTTTAATAGGTTATAACTTACTATATACTATAGACTAACTTGAAATTAAGCAAACTTTGGAATAACCGCCGCGCTATAGGCTGGCAGGAAAAGGCACACCAACAAGCAGGGGAAGAGGGAGGGGATCCTTAAATGAAGGGATTCACGCACTAGGAGGATATGGAAATCGGGAAAAGGGCAAGGTAGTGTAGTTAAGTCCCTCATATGCGAGAGGCCGTCTGGGTTGGTACCACCGCGCCCTCTATTTTTGCCGCCAAGCAACAGTGTTTAAGCACTGTTGTGTTTCGGTTTGAAGGACATTGAAGCCAGTCAAATTACTGGCCATTATGAGACTTAATATCTTATGTCTCGGTGTGACGAGCGCAGTTCAATGCCATGCAGTGCTTTGTAATTCAAAGTTCTGTGCGGTGTTGCTTCTGTTTATGAGCAGGCGTGGCGCTTACCATCAGGCGAGCACCTTGCTCGTCTCGTCATTCAATGAAATAAAAAAATATATATTTTTATTTACCAGTATTTTTTTTGCGATAAAACCATTTGGATAGCATAACTTACTGATTCTCTTCCACCTGCCCTACTCTCGCAGTGGTTTCGACGCAACATGCTTTCTACCACATTCTACAGAAATATTTAGCTTGTAGTTTAAAGATTTAGATATGTAGATACGTTTCTATACAGCGATAAACCAATATTAACCAACCTTTGCCGTGTCATCGAAAATAAAATAAAAAATTGGCAGTCATAGGGACTGCTGATAGAAGTGAAGACTTATAACTTAAGTATCTCAAAACTCAAAGTTCTAAGCTCAAAGCTCGACCTCAGAGCTCACAAGATTTCACCCATCCAAAAAGCGTGTAACGCGCACAGCACACGGTCAGCTATATACGATGTGTTTACGTGTATAGTCTGAATTAACATTAGCATGTCGCTGACGCGAAACCACAACTTTACCCCCTACCAAAAAGTGCTCAACGCGGCTAAAGAAGTTTTCACTTCAAAAAATAAAGGAGTTACGTAATTTTCGTTTTCAAATTTCAGTCACGGAACCCCGAAAACTTTAATCAACGGGAAGCGCGTAGAAACAATACCATCGGGAATTTGATCTCGAATAAAACCTAGACACAGTTCTGAGACCTAGACCGCCTATGTTAGAAACGATGTTCAGAAATCTTGTAAACAATGAAACACGGATGCGGTCGATTTCAAGGTCTTGCCGGAGTTTTGGTGTTAACTCCTTTCAGTACGATGCTTAATTCACTTATTTCAATGTTTCCATACACTATTCATGACCGTCAATGTTTATTGAACAAATCCACACCATTTTTATACAACAAACACAACTCTAAACTAGTTTATGAAATTAATTAAAATAAGCGATGTACTGCACTGTCAGAATTCCCGCCAAAACTCGATGTACAAAAATGTAGGGTTTTGTTTATTATTGTTATGGAGGGTAAATGTTAGGAGGACCGTCTTGTATAGGAAACAAGTTGAAAAAGTGTCCACCTGAAAGGGAGTAAATTAATGTGGCGCTACAGTAGCAAATCGAGTGGTAGAGCCACGCTGTTGTTGTGACAGTTTTGTCTACAGCATGAATGGGCTGGCTCGACCGGGTCATTATCACTGTATAACAGAAAACCGACGTAAAGTAGCGGCTTGCTGCTGTGTTTCGTACGGTGAGTGAGATATCCGAAGGCCCAAATCCTCCTCCTCTTCCTAATCCCTAATTATCCCTTTCTTTTAAGATCGTCAACGCGTCCATGATTCTTCTGGTTTTGTGGGCGTACATGGGCGGTGGAGATCACTAACCATCAGGTGACACTTGCTCGTTTGCCGGCCTATACTATAAAAAAAACAAGTGTAAAGATTAAAACACATTAGAGTAGGATACTAAATTTAAAAAAGAAAGACTTCCGCTTTGTTGCCGCGCATTTTTAGTTTGTTAATTAATTCTTTTAAAATCTTACCACTTGCTACTGTGGCGCCACCATAATTAGCAGCGGCCTTTCAGCGGACAGTTTTTAATACACTGAGTTGGTCCTCCTGACTTCTACCCTCCATAATTATTGTTAATGACAACACAAGCAGGTAGCTTGCTTGATGGAAAGCGTCACCAATTAGAATTTAGAATTATGAAGTACTGCAAGACATGACATAATTTGTTAAGTCTCATAATGCCCAGTAATTTAGTGAAATTACTGGGCATTATGAGACTGGGCTTTAATGTCTTTCAAACCGAAACACAACAGTGCTTACACTGTTGCTTGGCTTGAGAAATAAACGGCGCGGTGGTACCAACCCAGACGGCCTCTCGCATACGAGTGACTATTTTGTACTCAAGTCTATAATAAGTTCTGGGTTTTTGGAATAGGAGATCTAGTGTTTTATTGTGTCTAGACCTGTGCCTACTGCGCATACATCCACGCAAACAATCCTACGTGTAACGATTTTTGGTTCAGCCAGACTTTGACTCTATACTTGGTAATAAAAGTTTAAATGCTCGTTACCTACAACGTATAGATTCGTGACTATCCCTGCGGGGGTAGGTAGTGATGATACAGTTTTTATTTTATTTGATTGAATGACGAGATGATCAAGCTCGCCTTATTGTAAGCGCCACGCCTGCCTATAAACAGAAGCAACACCACACATAACTTTGAATTACAAACCACTGCATGGCACTGAACTGCGCTCGTCACCCCGAGACATAAGGTGTTAAGTCTCATAATGCCCAGTAATTTCATTTAACAAGGTAGGTCTTTCGTATGCAAGAGGCTGTCTGGGCTGGTACCACCGCTTCGTTTATTTCTGCCAGCAACAGTGGGTAAGCGCTGTTATGTTTCGGTTTGAAGGTTATTGTGACCAGTGAAATTACTGGGCATTTTGAGACTTAACACCTTATGTCTCGGGGTGACAAGTATGGTTCAGTGCCATACAGCGCTTTGTAATTCAAAGTTCTGTGTGGTGTTGCTTCTGTTTATGGGCAGGCTACCATCAAGTGAGCGACTTGTTCATCTCGTCATTCAATTAAATAAAAAAATGACAATATTCAGTTCATGAAATACACCACAGTTAGAAGCTACATAAGCGTCCCAACGTGAATTAACTTCGTCACAGTATTATTGTCACCCACTTGTCCCGCCCACGTAGAATGACTTCGTGAATATAGACTTTTATCAGCAGTATATTTATACGACTGTCCGTATTAACCAGTGAAAAATCCCCCGACATCAAATAAAAAAACATTTATCATCAAAACTGCTGGTGGTAGGATATTCATATCCGCCCGGATAGCGTCCACCGTACACATGATGTTAAAACCTGCCATAGTGACCCAAACACCTTGCGTGGATCGCATTCAAGGATCAGCCAGTGTATATCCGGTTCTCCCGAGGGGCTTGCGACATGATTTGATCGTTGGTTGGGGCGGGTATAGGGGTACATACTTGTATCCCTGTCCCTGCATCGGTCATTCGCCTGTCCTGTCGCAGCCCCCTCGATTTGCTTTGTCCCTCTCCGAAGAGGGAAGAAGCATTTATACAGGCCGGCATGATTTTAGTGACCACCGATAACCTCATTGTTTGTCGGTGGTCTCTGGTTTTTTGGACTACACTACGCTTACCATCAGGTGTAGTGCAGTCACTGCCGTGGTGAAAAAAAAAAACAAATTGTGACCCGACCTCGTAATCGAACCGAGGATATCACGGTTCATAATCTTAGCATGCTGTCACTATACCAATAAAGTAATAATGGAACCCTAAAATCTACAAGTACCTTTCAACCACCTAACATAGCTTAGGCACTGTTCTTAGGCATGCCTCGAGTATAATTAACCTTGCATATTCAATTCAAGACATTCAACATAGCAGGCCTTGTTATATTGACGTACTTTCGTCTAATTTTGAAGTAGCTATTTGAAATTCAAGGACACATATTTACTGCTGCACTCTGAGACTTATTGAATTGAAACTTCTTTAGAATCGTTGTGATTTGAAAATTTTATGAAACGAAAAAGGCGTGACTAAAGAGGTTGGAAAGAAACAAGATCTCAAGTATGTAAATATATGAAATGTAATATTTTTCATTAAAATTTTTAAGCTTGGTAAAAGTATTATAAAAATAATAAACCTTTTAATTATCCTAATACCACTGATACTCTATTTTTATCTCATTCTCTTGTAGGCTACTTTTCTGAAGTTTCACTTCTGCCGTGTATGAATTGCACACACACACTTCTTTCTTTTTGTTTAGCCAATGTTATATGCCTGTACTATAAAAGAAAATCTAGTTAAAATGAATCGTTAAAAATATCGATATATCGCATAAAAAGTATCGATGTATAGACATATCGATATTTTTTAACATCCCTAGTCCAAGGCCTAACCTATCACTTCTCTTTGTCAGGAAATTGTCTTTTAATTCCGTCACGTAATAATCGCAAGGTCTATCCAACACTTCATAAGGCCATAAAAATATAATTGCTTTCCATTGGTGGCGCAAGTGGCTGTCATATAGATACTGGAGCGAAGTTATCGACCGTTGTGATTCCAGACGGGGCGGGGTCACGCCGGATTGATAACCATTCTATATTGATATGTACATCATCACCATCATCAGCCACAAGACGTCCACTGCTGAACATAGGCGTCCCCCAAAGATTTCCAACCCGACCTGTTGGAAGCGGCCTGAATCCAGCGACTTCCTGCGATCTTTATCAGGTCGTCTGTCCACCTTGTAGGCGGACGTCCAACGCTGCGCTTGCCAGTACGTGGCCTCCATTCCAGATCCATTCAGTCATCTATACTTATAAAATAACATGTCCTGACTGACTGACTGATTCATCATCGCCGAGCGCAAACTATCAAGGCTACAAGCATGAAATTCGGACTGTATATTCATTTTGTTATGTAGACACTCACTGAGAAAGGATTTTAGAAAATTTCACCCCTAAGGGGTCAAAATAGGGGATGATAATATGTATGAAAGTCCGTCATTTTGAAAGTTACATAAACAAAATTTTGTATTTCGGTTATTGACGTAAAACAAATAAATACGTGTTTCAGGAATTTTGGAAATTTTATTTAATAAGGGATGAAAAAGGAGGTGAAAGTAAATGCGAAAGTGAGTTTGTTTGTTTTGGTTTCACGCCTAAATCAATGAACCGATTTTGATGAATTTATATACAGAGACAGATGGAACCCTGGAGACGGTTACAGGCTACTTTTATCCCGGAAAAGCTGTTCACGCGGGCGGAGCCGCGAGCAATAGCTAGTTCAGTCATATGTACAGTACTCTATTTTCAAAGGCAAATCACACTTCCCTCTTCGGAGAGGGACGGAGCAAATCGAGGCGCCTGCGATAGGACAGGCGGATGACCGATGCAGACACAGTGATACAAACATGTACCCCTATACCCGCAACTAACCATCAAGTCATGTCGCAAACCCCTCGGGAGAACCGGATATACACTAGCTGATCCTTGAACGCGATCCACACAAGGTGTGTAGGTCACTATGGCAGGTTTTAACACCATGTGTACGGTGGTCGCTATTCGGGCGGATATGAATATCCTACGAAAAACGTTTTTCTGAGTGGTAGAGCCACGCTGTAGACAGTTTTGTCTACAGCATGAATGGGCTGGCTCGACCGGGTCGTTACCACTGTCTCACAGAAAACCGACGTAAAGTAGCGGCTTGCTGCTGCGTTTCGTACGGTGAGTGAGATATCCGGAAGCCCAAATCCCCTACCCTTCGCAATCCTTAATTATCCCTTCCCTTTAAGGTCGGCAACGCGCCCATGATTCTTCTGGTGGTGTGCGTACATGGGCGGTGGAGATCACTTACTATCAGGTGATCCACTTGCTCGTATGCTATAAAAAAAAAGAAAGACTTGCCATCTAGCAGTGTGTCAAATCAAGGAACGATTACCTGTTGATGACATTCGTGTCGGATAATATGTACTCGGTGACACGGACGTTGATTGGCTGGTGGCACGCCCATCGAACCTGTGAACTCTGCGACCTTGACATACTTGCGAGAGGGCAGGGCGGAATATGTGCGTCCAGCTGTGATATGTGGAACGTATAAAGGGCATACATCACATACGCATTCAAGCTTTTAATGCCCGAAAGGGTAGGCAGCGGTGTAACCATTACACCCACAAATCGCCTAGCGTATTTCTGTCCCATGATGTGATAAGGGGCGAGCCTATCGCCACACCGGGCACAATTACAGACTCAGGCAACAGTGTGTAAGCATAATGTGTTTCGGTTTGAAGGACATTGAAGCCAGTGAAATTACTGGGCATAATGAGACTTAACATTTTATGTCTCGGGGTGACGAGCGCAGTTCAGTGCCATGCAGTGTTTTGTAATTCAAAATTCTGTGTGGTATTGCTTCTGTTTAAGGGCAGGCGTGGCGCTTACCATCAGGCGAGCGTCTTGCTCGTCGCGTCATTCAATTAAATAAAAAATCTATACTTATAAAATAACATGTCCTGACTGACTGACTGATTCATCATCGCCGAGCGCAAACTATCAAGACTACAAGCATGAAATTCGGACTGTATATTCATTTTGTTATATAGGCACCCACTAAGAAAGGATTTTAGAAAATTCCACCCCAAAGGGGTCAAAATAGGGGATGATAATATGTATGAAAGTCCGTCATTTTGAAAGTTACATAAACAAAATTTTGTATTTCGGTTGTTGACGTAAAACAAATAAACACGTGTTTCAGGAATTTTGGAAATTTTAGTTAATAAGAGATGAAAAGGGCGGTGAAAGTTAGTACGAAAGTGAGTTTGTTTGTTACGCTTTCACGCCTAAATCACTGAATCGATTTTGATAGATTTATCTACAGGGATAGATGGGACCCTGGAGACGGTTACAGGCTACTTTTATCCTGGAAAATGCTGTTCACGCGGGCGGAGCCGCGAGCAAAAGGTAGTAATATATAAAATAGTGCCGCAGTGGGCGAGTAACCGACTGTGAAGCGTGAGGCCGTGGGTTCGATTCTCGCACCGAGAGAAATGTTGGCCGCAAGTCCCTCGTAGTTCCTGATAACCACGATACAGGTTAACCTAGTGTGGGGTCAGGACTGTGTGTGTGACTGTTGGGTGTATGTATTTATTTACCAACCCTAATCTGACGACGTAATTTTAAATTACGGTTACCTTTAAAAATACCTGTAAAGTTATTATAGGTTGTAACCAAGAAATACAGATATTTGTCGTACCGGCTTCGGTCCATGGTCACAGATGTCGAATCGTATATTTTTTATTTGATTTAATGACGAGACGAGCAAGGCGCTCACCTAATGGTAAGCACCACGCCTGTCCATGAACAGAAACAACACCACACAGAACTTTGAATTACAAAGCACTGCATGGCACTGAACAGCGCTCGTCACCCCGAGACATAAATTGTTAAGTCTCACAATGCCCAGTAGTTTCACTGGCTTCAATGTCCTTCAAACTGAAACACAACACTGTTACTTGGCGGAGGAAATAGACGGCGCGGTGGTACCAACCCAGACGGCCTCTCGAATACAAGGGACCTACCACCATGTAAACCACCTTATTTTAGATGCGAAATTATATTATTTAATCATTACATATTCTGATGAGTTATTATCAACTAGCTTTTGCTCGCGGCTCCGCCCACGTGATCAAACAAACAAACAAACAATCAAACTCTACAGCTTTATAATATTAGTATAGATTTGGGTAGCTTAGCAACGGAAGCCTTCAAATAATATTATTTGGGTAGCTTAGCAACGGAAGCCTTCAAATATGAATAATTTTCCCCGTTTTTGCAACATTTTTCACTGATGCTTCGCTCCTAATGGTCGCTCTTCTTAGTCGTGACGCTCTTGGCAGAGCGGTCGTGGTCATCATTTTGGTGATTTTTCAGTGTTGGCTGATGACATGGCTTGCCTCACGATCTCCCGCCATCTCTGCCTGTCCGCCGAAATCCTGGTGCTTTCATGCAATGGGCCCCCCACTGCAGACTTGACTTGGTCAGTCCATCGCATGGAAGACCTTCCGCGTGGTCTAGTGCCATCCACTCTTCCCTGTACGACAAGGCGCTCAATGGAGTCACTGCTTCGCCTTGAGACATGTCCAAAGAAGCTGAGTATACGTGTCTGGACCAGCACGGATAGACGCTGCTTAATGTTCAGTTCCTGGAGTATAGATGCGTTGGTACGGAACTCGGTCCAAGATATTCCAAGCATCTTTCTCCAACACCACATTTCCAAAGCGTCTATCTTTTTCTTCTCAACCTCTCTCAGCGTCCATGTCTCTGCTGCGTATAAAAATATGGGGAAAACAAGTGTTCGGACGAGCCGGATCTTTGTGGCTTTGGTAATGTTTCTGGTTTTCCATATTTTCTTCAGCTTATCCATTGCTGTTCTGGACATCGCCATGCGTCTCTTAACTTCATCTACGCATCCACCGCTGTTCGAGATTAGCGTTCCAAGATAAATGTAAGTTGGGACTACATTGCAATTCGCAATCACATTTGGAAGGTTGTTGTTAAAACGGTCTACTATCATCATCTTGGTTTTATTGCGGTTAATTTTAAGACCAAACTCAAGACTGGTCGCAGCGTAATGTTATATAGCCTAAAGCCTTCCTCGATAAATGGACTATCCAACACAAAAATAATTTTTCAATTCGAACCAGTAGTTCCTTTTTTTTTTTTTTTTTTTTTTATCCTGGCTCGGCAAAGTGACTACGCTACACCTGATGGTAAGTGTAGCGCAATCCAAGAATATTGTCGACCAACGATAAACAATGTGTCCATCGTTGGTCGGCAAGATCATGCCGGCCTGCCAAAGGGCCAAGGGGAAGGGGAAGGAAAAAGGGATGGGAAAAGGGTGAGGATCAGGGGGCAAGCCCCCTGGGGAGAACCGGATATACACTGGCTGACCCTGGAACGCGACCCACATAAGGTGAGCCACTATGGCAGGTTTTAGCACCAGTGTACGGTGGTCGCTATCCGGTCGGATACAAGTATCCTCCCACCAGCAATGATTAGCGCCTGAGATTAGCGCGTTCAAACAAACAAACAAACAATCAAACTCTACAGCTTTATTATATTAGTATAGATTAATAGACTATGTATAGATAGCGTAGGTTATCGGCAGACAATGTTAGTTTTGCATAAACACATTTATACATCAGTGACTAGCTGAGGCCCGCGGCTCCACCCACTTGAATATCTTTTTCTCGGACGAAAATATTCCGTTAGACACAAAAGGTACATAAAAATTTCCACCCCCTCTTTCGCCTCCTTAAAATGTATATTTTCATGATCCTAGCTTCAGTAGTTGTTGAGATATTGAGATTAATCAGTGGAGTGAGTGAATGATAAAAATTTTAATTTTATTATTTTTTTAGTAATTTTTTTTTCTTTCTTTTCTTTCAGTATTTCGCTTTTATACCCCCCCCCTTCGTATCTTAAAAATAAATTTGCTTCCTCTGACAAACGCAACCCCAAATGTAACTTTTCAATGGACTAAGCGCAGTTCAATGACATGCAGTAATTCAAAATTATTTGTAATGTTGCTTCTGTTTATTGGCAGGCGTGGCGCTTATCAACAGGCGAGCGCCTTGCTCGTCTCGGCCAACAGGGTTTTTGTTACATACTGTACATTCGTGTATTAGTAACCTAAAACATTCTGTAATCTATGCAAATACGGTTCAATTATAATTACAATTAAACAATCAATTTATGTGTCCTACATATAATAGACTAGCTTTTGCTCGCGGCTCCGCCCACGTGATCAAATAAACAAACAAACAATCAAACTCTATAGCTTTATAATATTAGTATAGATTTGATTTTGATTTGACAACGGAAGCCTTCAAATAATATTATTTTGGTAGCTTAGCAACGGAAGCCTTCAAATAGGAATAATTTTCCCCGTTTTTGCAACATTTTTCACTGATGCTTCGCTTCTAATGGTCGCAGCGTAATGTTATATATCCTAAAGCCTTCCTCGATAAATGGACTATCCAACACAAAAAGAATTTTTCAATTCGAACCAGTAATTCCTGAGATTAGCGCGTTCAAACAAACAAACAAACAAACAAACAATCAAACTCTACAGCTTTATTATTAGTATAGATATTACAAATTTATGCGTTCTACGATAAGGTTATTTTACTAGCTTTCGCTCGCGGCTTCGTCCACGTCTTTCAGGGATGAAAGTAACATTGTTGAGTGGTAGAGCCATGCTGTTGACAGTTTTGTCTACATGCCCAGTAATTTCACTGGCTTCAATGTCCTTCAAACCATTAAGCTGTGGAATAGTTTGCCGGCACACGTGTTCCCTCCTTCCTATAATATTGGGTCCTTTAAACGGAGTGTGAAGAAGCAGTTAGGCAGGCCGGCATGATCGTGCCGACCAACGATAGACACACTGTTTGTCTTTGTTCGACACTATTCCTGGATTGCGCTACACTTACCATCAGGTGTGGCGTAGTCATTTTGCCGAGCCAGGATAAAAAAAAAATACCGAAACACAACAGACCAAGGTCCCGAGCTCGGTCCAATGCCATGCATGATGCAGTGCGTTGTTATTCACAGTTCTGTTTATAGTCCGGCGTGGCGCTTATCAGGGGAGCGAACTTTCGCGTTTCGTCCTTTCACCTTTTTGAGTGGTAGAGCCACCCTGTAGACTGTTTTGCCTACAGCATGAATGGGCTGGCTCGACCGGGTCGTTACCACTGTCTCACAGAAAACCGACGTAAAGTAGCGGCTTTCTGCTGCGTTTCGTACGGTGAGTGAGATATCCGGAAGCCCAAATCCCCTCCCCTTCCCAATCCCAAATTATCCCTTTCCTTTAAGGTCGGCAACGCGCCCATGATTCTGATATTGTGGGCGTACATGGGTGGTGGAGATCACTTACCATCAGGTGACCCACTTGCTCGTTTGCCGGCCTAGGCCATAAAAAAAAAACCATCCGGTTAAGTCGTAATTTTTATTGAGCTGGTGCTATAAAAGTATATGATAATAGCTGGTGGTAGGATATTCATATCGACCCGGATAGCGACCACCGTACACATGGTGTTAAAAACTGTCATAATGATTCAACGCCTTGTGTGGATCGCGTTCCAGAATCAGCCAGTGAATGTCCGGTTCTCCGGAGGGGCTTGCGACATGACTTGATGGTTGGTTGGGGCGGGTATAGGGGTACATGATTGTCTGTTCCTGCATCGGCCATCCGCCTGTCCTGTCGCAAGCCCAGGGAGCTAGTCCAGAGGGAGGAACATTTATACAGGCCGGCATGACTCTGTTGACCACCGATAAACTCATTGTTTGTCGGTGGTCGCTGGTTTTTTGGACTGCACTACGCTTACTATCAGGTGTAGTGCAGTCGCTTTGCCGTGCTCGGTTATTTTTATTTAAATATGTTTTTTTGTTTCAGGGAACAAGAGCCGACTTGTGAGAGGGAGAGCTCATTCAAGCAGCAAGCGCCGCATCAATCAAACAGATCAGGTTGGGTTTGATAACTTATTTATACATGATGAAGTCACGCTTTGGACAGCTTTGTCTTTTTTTTTCCTGGTGGGAGGATACTTGTATCCGACCGGATAGCGACCACCGTACACTGGTGCTAAAACCTGCCATAGTGTGGGTCATGTTCCAGGGTCAGCCAGTGTATATCCGGTTCTCCCCAGGGGGTTCTCCCCAGGGGGTTTGCCCCCTGATCCTAACCCTTTTTCCTTCCCCTCCAGGATAAAAAAAAATCCTGGCTCGGCAAAGTGACCACGCCCCACCTGATGGTAAGTGTAGCGTAATCCGCGAATAGTGTCGACCAACGACAAACAGTGTGTCTATCGTTGGTGGGTAAGATCATGCCGGCCTGCCTAACTACTTCTTCACACTCCGTTTAAAGTCCACATTCTACAGCATGAATGGGCCGGCACGACTGGGACGTTACCACTGTCTCACGGAAACCGTCATAAAGTAGCGGCTTGTTGCTGCGTTTCGTACGGTTAGTGAGATATCCGGAGGCCTAAATCCCCGTCCCCTTCCCAATCTCTTGACTATCCCTTCCTTTAAGGTCGGTAATGCGCCCATGATTCTTCTGGTATTGTGGGCATATATCACTTAGCATCAGGTAAACCGCTTGCTCGTTTCGCCTTCGCCAAGCCCAAATCCCTTTCGCCTTCCCAATCCCTAATCATCCCTTTCTATGGGGACCAATTTGGATCATTCTTTTTTTATTCTATACCTTTGATTCTGATCGATGGTGTGGTGTGACTATGAGAGATAGAGTAAGAAATAGTGAGGTAAGAGAGAGGTTTGGTGTGAGAGATGTAGTGACGAAGATTGAGAAAGGAATACTGGGATGGTTCGGGCATGTAGAGAGGATGGATGAAAGAAGATTGACGGAACAAATATACATGGCGAGTGTGAATGGTACAGTTGGGAGGGGAAGGCCTCGGCGAACGTTCTTAGATCAAGTCGGAAATATCCGGTCAACTGCCTGTCATGTCGCAGGCCCCTCGATTTGCTTCTTACCTCTTCGGAATGTGAAGTAGCATTTATAGAGGCGGGCATGATTCTGGTGACCACCGATATCTCATTGTTTGCTGGTGGTCACTGGACTGCACTGCGCTTACCATCAGGTGTAGTGCCCTTACTTTGGTGTGCCCGGATAAAAAAGACGGGATAACTCCAGCTAGAAAGAAAGATTGTTTTTTTAAGTGGTAGAGCCACGCTGTAGACATTTTTGTCTACAGCATGAATGGGCTGGCTCGACCGGGTCGTTAACACTGTCTCACACAAAACCGACGTAAAGGAGCGGCTTGCTGCTGCGTTTCGTACGGTGAATGAGATATCCGGAGGCCCAAATCCCCCTCCCCTTCCTAATCCCTAATTATCCCTTTCCTTTAAGGTCGGCAACGCACCCATGATTCTTCCGATATTATGGGCGTACTTGGGCGGTGGAGATCACTTACCATCAGGCGACCCAATTGCTCGTTTGCCGGCCTATGCTATAAAAAAAAAGTTCCTCTTTTTTCCACGTTTCACTTGTAGTACCTACTGTAGCGGGTATATCATTCGCAGAATCTTCGTCATCGTCGGCGGACACAGCTTCCCAGGGGTCCGGCTCGGCGGCGCCGGCGCAGCGGCCGCGGCGACATGAACCACAGGTGACCATCTACCACTAGTCATCACCACCCACCACACTATAAATAAATAACTACACCCAACAGTCACACACATAGCCCTGACCCCACAGTAAGATACGAGTCTTGTATCGTGGGTATCAGGAACTACGAGAGACTTTCGGTCTCACAACACACAGACCCCGAAACATATATTTGTGGATCACACAAACTTTTGTCTCACAGCCGGCTACTCGCCCGCTGCGCCACGGAGGCTGTTTACCAGCGGGCTTAGCATTTTTGAAGCGAAAACTTCTTTAGTGGCGTTGAGCACTTTTCTTGGGATGGGTATAAAATGTTAAACTCGCGTCAGGACACGTGACCTGATCGAAAATTCGTAAGACGGAGGGAGAGTAGACCGCCAGCGCGGCGTTTTTATATAAGAGTGAGTCGCCTGATGGTAAGCGCCACGACTGCTCATAAACAAAAGCAACACCACATAGAACTTTGAATTACAAAGCACTGAACACTGAACTGCGCTAGTCACCCCGAGATTTAAGATGTTAAATTTCATAATGCTCAGTAATTTCACTTGCTTCAATGTCCTTCAAACAGAAACACAACAGTGTTTACACACTGTTGCTTGGCGGCAGAAATAAAGGGCGCGGTGGTACCAACCCAGACGGCTTCTCGCATACGAGGGACCTTACCACCTTGTAGACAAATCTATAAATTTGTTGGTTCGTTTTGTTTATCAAATAGGAAGTTAGGGAGGAGTTGGAAATATTGTATATTGTCGCTGGATGCAGGCCGCTTCCAACATGTCGGGCTGGAAATCTTTGGGGGAGGCCTATGTTCAGCAGTGGACGTGCTGTGGCTGATGATGATGATGATGATGATGGAAATATTGGTATGTCTGCCAACCCGCACTAGGCCACCGTGGTGGACTAAGACGTAACCTATTTCATTCAGTAGAGGAGGCCCAGCAGTGGGACGTGTATAATACAGGGATAGTAATATTATTTTCATGTGCTGATTTTGATGTTAACATAATAATGGCATGACTTACCTAATTAAATCCTTTATTCCCTACATAGCCGAAATTCCGGACATGCCTAATCACCCCATGCGTTGTAAACAAACAGCCGAAACATCTTGAGTTTGTCATTGTAATGCCAGACATACTTAGCATTACAGGTAGGAGGTTAAATTCCAAACGGAAAATTCCGGTCATCCGACAACCCTACGTGTATATTATGACAGCCTCCGTGGCGCAGCGGGCGAGTAGCCGGCTGTGAAGCGAGAGGCCGCGGGTTCGATCCCCGCACCGAGACAAATGTTTGTGTGATCCACAAATATGTGTTTCGGGGTCTGGGTGTTGTGAGACCGAAAGTCTCTAGTTCCTGATACCCACGACACAAGACTCGTATCTTACTGTGGGGTCAGGACTATGTATGTGACTGTTGGGTGTATTTATTTATTTATATTGCTGTCTTAATTACAAGGTGGTAGGTCCCTCGTATGCGAGAGGCCGTCTGGGTTGGTACCACCGCGTCGTCTATTTCTGGCGCCAAGCAACAGTGTGTAAGCACGGTTATGTTTCGGTTTGAAGGACATTTAAGCCTGTGAAATTGGGCATTATGAGACTTAACATCATATGTCTCGGCGTGACGAGCGCAGTTCGGTGTCATGCAGTGCTTTGTAATTCAAAGTTCTGTGCGGTGTTGCTTCTGTTTATGAACAGGCGTTGCGCTTACCATCAGGCGAGCGCCTTGCTCGTCTAGTCATTCAATCAAATTAAAAAAAAATATATAAACGGTTGCCTGCCTTATGTCAACCCTTCTGGGGAGAGGACATATATTTGTGTACCACATAAACATTTGTCTCGGTGCGGGGATCGAACCCGCGGCGTCTCGTTTCAAGGACGGCGCCCACTGCGCTAAGGAGGCTGTTAGTATCATACATTCAATGGAAAGAATTAATTCTTCTTACAGTTCCGATATTTGATTTTTTTTATCGGAGCATGGCAAAGTGACTGCACTACACCTGATGGTAAGCGTAGTGCAGTCCAAAAAACTAGCGACCACCGACAAACAATTAGTTTATCGGTGGTCACCAGAATCATGCCGGCCTGTATAAATGCTTCTTCCTTCGGATAGGGAAGAAGCAAATCGAAGGGCCTGCGATAGGACAGGTGGATGACCGATGCAGGAACAGGGATACAAGGATGTACACCTATACCCGCACCAACCAACCATCAAGTCATGTCGCAAGCCCCTCGGAAGAACCGGATATTCTTTAACCAAATGCTGGTGGAAGCATACTTGTATCCGACCGGATAGCGACCACCGTACACTGGTGCTAAAACCTGCCATAGTGGCCCACCTTGTGTGGGTCGCGTTCCAGGGTCAGTGTATATCCGGTTCTCCCCAGGGGGCTTGCCCCCTGATCCTAACCCTTTTCCCATCCCTTTTTCCTTCCCCTCCCCCTTGGCCCTTTGGCAGGCCGGCATGATCTTGCCGACCTACGATGTACACATTGTTTATCGTTGGTCGACACTATTCTTGGATTGCGCTACACTTACCATCAGGTGTAGCGTAGTCACTTTGCCGAGCCAGGATAAAAAAAATAATAATAATAATAATATACGTGTGTGTTACAGAGGGAGGAGCGGCGCGAGCAAGCCGCCAGCGCTCCGAGGGTACAACCCAACCCGCTATTGAGGTAATTATTATGTCATGCTCGTTTTAATGTCTGTGCTTGCGGCGGCGTCGTGTGCCGGCTCGTGTGTCGGTCACTTCCCTGTAACATGGTTGAGGGGGCCGATGGCTGGCACATGCGTCATGCTCGTGAACGGGTGCTGCTTGTGTGGACTGGTCTGCTCAAGCTCTTATTGCGTGTTTAGTTGATTTATTCATATAGTTCTTGATGCACAAAAAACTATTATATTATGCTAATTATTTTACTTTATGACGTTCGTCATTGGCATAAATTGAGCTGCTCTAACTCAAATAAATAATACTTCAATGTATGTAGTGCTAATATTATGTATTGTAATAAGTTTAGAAAAGAGCAGCGTTAGAGTTTCTTGTCCGTTCTTCTTTAACGAATCAGCATTCCGAAATGGCGGTAGAGATAAAATTTGACTGAATCTAAATGATGTTTGACATTGTATTGATTCAATAAATGATTTGATTATTGTCTTTACTATAAAAGTCTTCGACGCGAATTCTGACAGTGCGTTTTCATCTATTATTTTAATGTATTTCTTCTTCTTTTCTTTTGTTTATGGCTTTCGCATTATTATGCATTTTGCCAATGTCAAGTATAATTTATTCTCAAGTAATTTTTACAAGAACGACGAAACACGGGTGCGGTCGATTTCAAGGTCTTGCTGGTGTTTTGGTGTTAACTCCTTTCAGTACGATGCTTAATTCACTTATTTCAATGTTTCCATACACTGTTCATCACCGTCAATGTTTATTGAACAAATCCACACCACTTTTATACAACAAACACAACTCCAAACTAGTTTATGAAATAAATCAAAATAAACGATGAACCGCACTGTCAGAATTCCCGCCAAAACTCAATGTATTTCTTAAACTAGTTTAAAGTTGTGTTTGTTATACAAAAGTGTTGTGGATTTGTGCAATAAACATTCGACAGTGATGAATTCCTCTTCGGAGGGATCTCTTCGGAGAGGGAAGAAGCAAATCAAGGGGCCTGCGACAGGACAGTTGGATGACCGATGCAGGCACAGGGATACAAGGATGTACCCCTATACCCACCCTAACCAACCATCAAGTCATGTCGCAAGCCCCTCCGGAGAACACTGATATACACTGGCTGATCCTGGAACGCGATCCACACAAGGCATGTGGGTCACTATGGCAGGTTTTAACACCATGTGTACGGTGTATACCGGTCGGATATAAATGAGGCTGCTAAAACCAGAGTGGCCTAGGTGCATTTTGATGACTTTGACTTATTTGTATTTTCGTAATTTAAAAATGTTAATCTACAAGACCAGACCGGACTAAAATTGGTAACATCATCTTGACATAGATGGCAGTACAAGTCCATTTCAGCCGTGGTTTAAATTGACGAAAATACAAATAGGTCAAAAGTCATCAAAATGCAGTTAGGCCACTCTGGTTCGAGCAGCCTCAAATATCCTACCACCAACAGGTGTATGTAACAACGATCCTTAAATAATACGACACCTTTTTGTATGTACCACTTTGTATTTTTTTTTTATCCTGGCTCGGCAAAGTGACTACGCTACACCTGATGGTAAGTGTAGCGCAATCCAAGAATAGTGTCGACCAACGATAAACAATGTGTCCATCGTAGGTCGGCAAGATCATGCCGGCCTGCCAAAGGGCCAAGGAGGAGGGGAAGGAAAAAGGGATGGGAAAAGGGTTAGGATAAGGGGGCAAGCCTCCTGGGGAGAACCGGATATACAGTGTTATTTTGACACCCTGTTACTAAATGAAACCACATATTCGGCATCGCCTCTGCTTACCTTGTACCAAACATGAGGCTTGAGCTTGTAGTAGTTTTGCCAAAAAACGTGATTTAAGTTTTGAGCCTTTTAAATCATGCTGTACGGTTTTTGCACTTAACTGTATTGAATAAAATGTCACAGCTGACGATGTTATTATAAAACACAAACGCTTAAGAAGGGCAACTCCATACATATGAAAATACGTTTCAGACTCAGTGTTACCAGAATATTTTTTTCTCGAATCGCCTCGCCAGAGCGCTCGTGTAGCCCCGAGATAGCCCCACCATGGCGCACAGGTAGTTAAGGCGGGAAAGTTTAAATAAATTCGTGAGCTTATTATTGCTTTTATATTTATTAAATTCGTACTATTATTTAACAATAATTTGTTTGAAATCCATGCTATAGCATATACATAAAAACTATTAAAACTGATTGTTGGTGTTAAAGTTTTTTTTTCTGCATAAAAATGATTTTTATTTAAATATTTCTGAGAAAAAAAATATAGCCAAATCGGCTACCTGTAGCCAGCGGATAAAATAATATCGCCGCTCGGTAAGGAAGATAGCCCGATTGGCGCTAAATAGCCCCATCTGGCAACACTGTTCAGACTCACAAAGACGCTCTCGACACATTCACTGAAAAAGTTGCGACAGTATATGAACAAAGTAATGTTCATTGATAATGACAAAACGTAAAAAAAAATGTATTTGGGAAATGCACATACCTATAAATAGGTAACACAAATTTGACTAAAAACAAATAATCATTACAAAAGTTACAAGATTCGATTTTACTTGGGATTTTATTACATTTCATAGGGTAATCTAATATTTATTTCAATTCCTAAATTACTATTTTGAGCCGTTTGCCTTCTGTACGTTTGGCGTTTTTATAAAACGGTTACATTGACCTTGACGTTATAAAGCTCGCAATACATGTTGCCGAGTGATGACTAATACCAACGTATAGATAGTATATTTGGGTATCAGGATAGTATCGTGGGTATCAGCAACTACGAGAGACTTTTGGTCTCACAACACCCAGACCGGGGTCTGGGTTTGTTTCGGGAAACAAATATTTGTGGTTCACATAAACATTTGTGTTGGTGCGGGGATCGAACCCGCGGCCTCTCGCTTCACAGCCGGCTACTCGATTGGTTTTCGATAAACTTGCCGAACGTCTAGGCACTAGCGCTTGCCTTGTATTAATTTACCTACACTCGTGTTAGCCTAAGCTCGTCCAACATGTAATCCATGCTTAATGGTAATGTATGTGTGTGTGTCTCATTCATTCGATGATGGGTGTGTATGTTGATTTGTATATGTGTGTGCGCGCGTATACAGACTGTTTAAAATTAATCTAATGTTAACGGCATTTAATTTGTTAGGAAATATTATTTTTTTATTTTGACTTTAATAAGAAAGTGTCTTAGCTCAAAGTACTTATATTAACGAACACTACACATGGTTTCATTTAAGTATAGGGTGTCAAAATGACACTGTATACGGATGTATACACGTTTGGTGGTTGGTGGTCAGATCCCGGACCCTCCCGAATTTCGGCGGGCGCGCGTCCCGGTCGGCGTCGCGCGACACATCCCGCCGCGCGCATCACATCACCATGGCGTCCGAGGATCTGCTCCAGCCCGGTCACGTGGTCAAGGAGAGATGGAAGGTAACAATTTTTTTTTATCCTAGCACGGCAAAGTGACTGCACTACACCTGATGGTAAGTGTAGTGCAGTCTAAAAAACCAGCAACCACCGATAAACAATGAGTTTATCAGTGGTCACCAGAATCATGCCGGCCTGTATAAATGCTTCTTCCCTCTTTGGAGAGGGAAGAAGCAAATCGAGGGGTCTGCGACAGGACAGGCGGATGACCGATGCAGGCACAATAACACAAGGATGTACCCTGTACCCGCCCCATCTAACCATCAAGGCATGTCGCAAGCCCCTCGGGAGAACTGGATACACCCAATAGTCACATACATAGTCCTGACCCCCACAGTAACATACGAGTCTTGTGTCGTGGGTATCAGGAACTACGAGAGACTTTCGCTCTCACAACACCCAGACCCCGAGACAAATATTTGTGGATCACACAAACATTTGTCTCGGTGCGGGGATCGAACCCGCGGCATCTCGCTTCACAACCGGCTATTCGCCCGCTGCGCCACGGAAGCTGTCAATAAGTCAATAATATATATGCATTAGAGATTATCCCACCCACACACCCCCCTACTGTAACTCCTGTGCACCAGGATCAACAGTGGCACGCATTTTTGTCGACACCTCACGTTTCACAGCTAGCTTCTCGCCCACTGCGCCACTCGCTGTCACTCTTCTCATTTAAAACTGTTTTAAAAGGTACCCTAATTGTTTTACAGGTGGTAAAAAAAATAGGCGGTGGCGGTTTCGGCGAAATATACGAGGGTCTGGACCTGGTGACTCAGGAGCAGGTGGCGCTGAAGGTGGAGTCGGCGCGCCAGCCCAAGCAGGTCCTCAAGATGGAGGTGGCGGTGCTCAAGAAACTGCAAGGTATGTGACACTCCAGGGTCTGGACCTGGTGACTCAGGAGCAGGTGGCGCTGAAGGTGGAGTCGGCGCGCCAGCCCAAGCAGGTCCTCAAGATGGAGGTGGCGGTGCTCAAGAAACTGCAAGGTATGTGACACTCCAGGGTCTGGAGGTCGTGACTCAGGAGCAGGTGGCGCTGAAGGTGGAGTCGGCGCGCCAGCCCAAGCAGGTCCTCAAGATGGAGGTGGCGGTGCTCAAGAAACTGCAAGGTATGTGACACTCCAGGGTCTGGACCTGGTGACTCAGGAGCAGGTGGCGCTGAAGGTGGAGTCGGCGCGCCAGCCCAAGCAGGTCCTCAAGATGGAGGTGGCGGTGCTCAAGAAACTGCAAGGTATGTGATACTCCAGGGTCTGGAGGTCGTGACTCAGGAGCAGGTGGCGCTGAAGGTGGAGTCGGCGCGCCAGCCCAAGCAAGTCCTCAAGATGGAGGTGGCGGTGCTCAAGAAACTGCAAGGTATGTGACACTCCAGGGTCTGGACCTGGTGACTCAGGAGCAGGTGGCGCTGAAGGTGGAGTCGGTGCGCCAGCCCAAGCAGGTCCTCAAGATGGAGGTGGCGGTGCTCAAGAAACTGCAAGGTATGTGATACTCCAGGGTCTGGACCTGGTGACTCAGGAGCAGGTGGCGCTGAAGGTGGAGTCGGCGCGCCAGCCCAAGCAGGTCCTCAAGATGGAGGTGGCGGTGCTCAAGAAACTGCAAGGTATGTGATACTCCAGGGTCTGGAGGTCGTGACTCAGGAGCAGGTGGCGCTGAAGGTGGAGTCGGCGCGCCAGCCCAAGCAAGTCCTCAAGATGGAGGTGGCGGTGCTCAAGAAACTGCAAGGTATGTGACACTCCAGGGTCTGGACCTGGTGACTCAGGAGCAGGTGGCGCTGAAGGTGGAGTCGGCGCGCCAGCCCAAGCAGGTCCTCAAGATGGAGGTGGCGGTGCTCAAGAAACTGCAAGGTATGTGATACTCCAGGGTCTGGACCTGGTGACTCAGGAGCAGGTGGCGCTGAAGGTGGAGTCGGCGCGCCAGCCCAAGCAGGTCCTCAAGATGGAGGTGGCGGTGCTCAAGAAACTGCAAGGTATGTGACACTCCAGGGTCTGGACCTGGTGACTCAGGAGCAGGTGGCGCTGAAGGTGGAGTCGGTGCGCCAGCCCAAGCAGGTCCTCAAGATGGAGGTGGCGGTGCTCAAGAAACTGCAAGGTATGTGATACTCCAGGGTCTGGACCTGGTGACTCAGGAGCAGGTGGCGCTGAAGGTGGAGTCGGCGCGCCAGCCCAAGCAGGTCCTCAAGATGGAGGTGGCGGTGCTCAAGAAACTGCAAGGTATGTGATACTCCAGGGTCTGGAGGTCGTGACTCAGGAGCAGGTGGCGCTGAAGGTGGAGTCGGCGCGCCAGCCCAAGCAAGTCCTCAAGATGGAGGTGGCGGTGCTCAAGAAACTGCAAGGTATGTGACACTCCAGGGTCTGGACCTGGTGACTCAGGAGCAGGTGGCGCTGAAGGTGGAGTCGGTGCGCCAGCCCAAGCAGGTCCTCAAGATGGAGGTGGCGGTGCTCAAGAAACTGCAAGGTATGTGATACTCCAGGGTCTGGACCTGGTGACTCAGGAGCAGGTGGCGCTGAAGGTGGAGTCGGCGCGCCAGCCCAAGCAGGTCCTCAAGATGGAGGTGGCGGTGCTCAAGAAACTGCAAGGTATGTGACACTCCAGGGTCTGGACCTGGTGACTCAGGAGCAGGTGGCGCTGAAGGTGGAGTCGGCGCGCCAGCCCAAGCAGGTCCTCAAGATGGAGGTGGCGGTGCTCAAGAAACTGCAAGGTATGTGACACTCCAGGGTCTGGACCTGGTGACTCAGGAGCAGGTGGCGCTGAAGGTGGAGTCGGCGCGCCAGCCCAAGCAGGTCCTCAAGATGGAGGTGGCGGTGCTCAAGAAACTGCAAGGTATGTGATACTCCAGGGTCTGGAGGTCGTTACTCAGGAGCAGGTGGCGCTGAAGGTGGAGTCGGCGCGCCAGCCCAAGCAGGTCCTCAAGATGGAGGTGGCGGTGCTCAAGAAACTGCAAGGTATGTGATACTCCAGGGTCTGGAGGTCGTTACTCAGGAGCAGGTGGCGCTGAAGGTGGAGTCGGCGCGCCAGCCCAAGCAGGTCCTCAAGATGGAGGTGGCGGTGCTCAAGAAACTGCAAGGTATGTGATACTCCAGGGTCTGGAGGTCGTTACTCAGGAGCAGGTGGCGCTGAAGGTGGAGTCGGCGCGCCAGCCCAAGCAGGTCCTCAAGATGGAGGTGGCGGTGCTCAAGAAACTGCAAGGTATGTGATACTCCAGGGTCTGGAGGTCGTTACTCAGGAGCAGGTGGCGCTGAAGGTGGAGTCGGCGCGCCAGCCCAAGCAGGTCCTCAAGATGGAGGTGGCGGTGCTCAAGAAACTGCAAGGTATGTGATACTCCAGGGTCTGGAGGTCGTTACTCAGGAGCAGGTGGCGCTGAAGGTGGAGTCGGCGCGCCAGCCCAAGCAGGTCCTCAAGATGGAGGTGGCGGTGCTCAAGAAACTGCAAGGTATGTGACACTCCAGGGTCTGGATCTGGTGACTCAGGAGCAGGTGGCGCTGAAGGTGGAGGCAGCAGTTGTGTCACCTGGTGCTTCCTGTCACCATTTGCATGAACTGTTATAATTCCTGAAGAATCAGGTGTTACCGATTTTTAAGGTAAAGAAATGGAGGTAGGGTATGTGGGGTTTGCTGCGCTTTTGGCAATATCAGAGACCGCATGAAACGCAACAACGGAGCTGACTCTTCGGTTTTTTTATAGGATATAGTGGTGCTACCCCGGTCGAGTTGATCCAGTCATGCTGCAGACAAAACTGCCTACAGTAAAACTGGTGTGAAGGTGTTCATATCCGCCCGGATAGCGACCACCGTACACATGGTGTTAAAACCTGCCATAGTGACTCACACACCTTGTGTGGATCGCGTTCCAGGATCAACCAGTGTATATCCGGTTCTCCCGAGGGGCTTGCGATATGACTTGATGGTTGGTTGGGGCGGGTATAGGGGTACATCCTTGTATCCCTGTGCCTGCATCCGTCATGCGCCGGTCCTGTCGCAGGCCCCTCAATTTACTTCTCCCCTCTCCGAAGTGGCTGGCATATGACTGTGGTGACCACTGATAAACTCATTGTTTGTCAGTGGTCGCTGGTCGTTTGGACTGCACTACGCTTTCTATCAGGTGTAGCGCCATCACTTCGCCGTGCACGGATAAAAAAAAAACTTAGTCACTCTGCCGAGCTTAATGTAATTTTAAAAACAACCTACCCTTTAAAACATTTTAATCATCTTAATGTAATAACCGATGGAGCAGAATGGTTCTGGAATAGAGGCCACGTACTGGCAAGCGCAGCGTTGGACGTCCGCCTACAAGGTGGACAGACGACCTGATAAAGGTCGCAGGAAGTCGCTGGATGCAGGCCGCTTCCAACAGGTCGGTCTGGAAATCTTTGGGGGAGGCCTATGTTTTTTTTTATCCTGGCTCGGCAAAGTGACTACACTACACCTGATGGTAAGTGTAGCGCAATCCATGAATAGTGTCGACCAACGATAAACAATGTGTCCATCGTTGGTCGGCAAGATCATGCCGGCCTGCCAAAGGGCGAAGGGGGAGGGGACGGAAAAAGGGATAGGAAAAGGGTTAGGATCAGGGAGCAAGCCCCCTGGGGAGAACCGGATATACACTGGCTGACCCTGGAACGCGACCCACACAAGGTGGGCCACTATGGCAGGTTTTAGCACCAGTGTACGGTGGTAGCTATCCGGTCGGATACAAGTATCCTCCCACCAGCAAAGTCCACCAGTTCAGCAGTGGACGTCCAGTGGCTGATGATGAATGCTTGTCCACAGGGAAGGAGCACGTGTGCCGATTCATAGGATGTGGTAGAAACGCTCGGTTCAACTACGTGGTGATGCAGCTGCAGGGCAGGAACCTGGCGGAACTGCGCCGAGCACAGCCCAGGGGCGCCTTCTCCTTGTCCACCACACTCAGGTAATAGTCAGGGTTCCCTGGGCCATTTTTCCACTTGATTACTATCAAGCTAATTTTCCGTGAGTAGCTTTGTTTCGATGAGACGCCCAACAATTCCCTATGCGAAAATTCTCTATTGTGGTAATCATTTTTATGACCTCGTTATCGATACCTATTGGAAGCCCCTCCTTCCAATAGGTATGATTACTAACCAGCTGATGTTTTTGTTTTTACTTAGTTAATATTTATATAATTTAACAGTCATATTGTCCTACAAATAAAATAATAAATTTTTGAGTATCATCAACGCAATATTCTATCCTTGCTACCTCTGTTAGCTACCACAATAGAGAATTTTCGCATAGGGAATTGTTGGGCGTCTCATCGAAACGAAGCTACTCACGGAAAATTAGCTTGATAGTAATCAAATGGAAAAATGGCTCAGGGATCCCTGACCATAATCTTTATTTTAAATAAATCTTCTTTAAGCGCTTTGAGAGTGAAATGTGTAAAGGAAAAGTCTGCGTGTACAAGGAAGAGGGATTGGGAAGGTAGGGAGCGATTCAGGGCATCCGGATATCTTACTGACTAAATTTCAATTTGTTACAGACTGGGACTTCAAATACTCAAAGCAATAGATTCTATACATTCTGTTGGATTCCTGCACAGGGATATCAAACCAGTAAGTATTTATCTATTTCACTGCTAGCTTTTGTTTGCTGCTCCGTCCGTGTGAATGAATGTCTTTAGGGGATAAATGGTAGCCTATGTCCAAATCCAGTTCATTGTCTACCTGAGTTCGTAATAATTTTTTTATCCGAGCACAGCATAGTGACTGGTCTACACCTGATGGTAAGCGTAGTGCAGTCGAAAAAACCAGCGACCACCGACAAACAATGAGTTTATCGGTGGTCACCAGGGTCATGCCGGCCTGTATAAATGCTTCTTTCCTCTTCGGAGAGGGAAGAAGCAAATCAAGGGGCCTGTAAGAGGACAGGCGGATGACCGATGCAGGTACAGAGATACAAGGATGTACCCCTATACCCGTCCCAATCAACCATCGAGTCATGTCGCAAGCACCTCGGGAGAACCGGATATATACTGGCTGATCCTGGAACACGATCCACACAAAGTGTGTACTTATGTTAGCATCAGGTGTAGTTTAACTTACCGTGGCAGTGCAGTGCAGGATATAAATATACAGGGTGTAAGGAGAACGCTTCCGAAACCAGTACTGCCTGTCTTAGGTTTACATCCGATATAATTTTAAGCTATGTACCATTTAATAATAGTGTATGATGGTGTGATGGGTTCTTTATAATGTTTTATACCTGACTTGGTAGCGATCGCTATAGACGTTGTGAAAAATAAAGCATCGTGGTTCGTTCAGGCCAGTTGCGTTCCGGGATCAGCCAGTGTATAAACTTCAAACCGACATCATTCTGCCAAACGTCGACGGGCGCAATATTTGGACTGCACAGTACTTAACATCAGGTTCAGTGTACTTACTCAATATTGTGTCAAAATAAATAAAATTACCCCATCACCGTACCGTACGAAGGCTGAAAAGCTTTCGAATCGTCGGGACCGAAATTAAAATAAAAAAACCGCGATGAAATCCGTTTAAATTACTATTATTATTATTTTTTCCTGACTTGGCAAAGTGCCTACGCTACACCTGATGGTAAGTGTAGCGCAATCCAGGAATAGTGTCGACCAACGATAAACAATGTGTCCATCGTAGGTCGGCATGATCATGCCGGCCTGCCAAAGGGCCAAGGAGGAGGGGAAGGAAAAGGGTTAGGATCAGGGGGCAAGCCCCCTGGGGAGAACCGGATATACACTGGCTGACCCTGGAACGCGACCCACACAAGGTGGGCCACTATAGCTGGTTTAGCAGCAGTGTACGGTGGTCGCTATCCGGTCGGATACAAGTATCCTCCCACCGGCGAAGTTTTATATCAATAAATAAAATGATTCAACGTGTTGCAGAGTAACTTCAGTATCGGTCGTCATCCGTCGAACTGTCGCAAGGTGTACATGCTGGACTTCGGTCTGGCGCGACAGTACACCACCAGCAACGGGCAGGTGCGACCGCCTCGAGCTGCTGCAGGGTTCAGAGGTATACACACGTATAGCATCGACCGGCAAATATTTCCGGAGTCCCAAATTCCCTTCGCCTCGCCCTTCCCATTGCCCTTCCCCTTGCGTTGTACCATCGTGAAGAGCACCCGTGTTTCCGTCCTACCCTTCTACTCCCTTGCCCTTCCCTTTGGCCTTACCCTTGCCCTTCCCCTTGCCCTTCCCCTGGCCCTTCCCCTCTCCCTTCCCCTCTCCCTTCCCCTCGCCCTTCCCCTTACCTTTCCCCTAGCCCCTCCCCTTGCGCTGTACCGTAGTGAAGAGCACCCATGTTTCCGTCCTAGCCTCCTACCTATAATCCTACCCTTTTATAGTGGTAGAGCCACGCTGTAAGCAGTTTTGTCTACAGCATGAATGGGCCGGCTCGATCGGGTCGTTACCACTGTCTCACAGAAAACCGACGTAAAGTAGCGGCTTGCTGCTGCGTTTCGTACGGTGAGTGAGATATCCGGAAGCCCAAATCCCCTCCCCTACCAATCCCTAATTATCCCTTTCCTTTAAGGTCGGCAACGCGCCTATGATTATTCTTGTGGTGGAAGTAAATGGGTGGTGGAGGTTACTTACCTTCACGTGACCCATTTGCCCGTTTGCCGGCCTATGCTATAAAAAAAAAATCCGGAGTCGCAAATTCTCCGTAGAGAGACTATTGACTCTCATGTCACCCAAATACTTAATTCCAAATACATTTGTCACAGGAACGGTCCGCTACGCTTCGATAAACGCTCACAAAAACAAAGAGATGGGTCGCCACGACGACCTGTGGTCGCTGTTCTACATGCTGGTAGAGTTCGTCAACGGACAGCTGCCGTGGAGGAAGATCAAGGACAAGGAACAGGTGGGTACCAATATACAGGGTGTAAGGGAAACGCTACCAAAAACTGATACAGATAGTGCTGATGATAACGGACATGATACTACTAAAAAAATCTATCTCTTCAAAAAATGATGCTGCATGAAAAAAATAAAAATAGATTTATCTAGTATAGGTATCATGTCCGTAAATCAGCACTACCACATGACTTAGTTTTCGAAAGCGGTTTTTCTTACACCCTTTGTACGAAAAGATGCGTCACCACGAAGATCTGCGGTTACTGTTCATATCCTCGTCTCTCGTTCATCCCTCGTATGCTCTAGTCCGTCTAGATGAGCACCACCGTGCCGTCTATTTCTACCTCCAAGCAGCAGTGTGCATTATTGTGTATCGGTTTAAAACGCATCGAAACCAGTGAACATACTGACCATTATAAGACTTAACATCTTATGTCTCATTATTTAAGCCTCCGGATACATCACTCACCATACGAAACGCAGCAGCAAGCCGCAACTTTACGTCGGTTTTCAAATTTCTGTGTGGTGTTGCTTCTGTTTATGGGCAGGCGTGACGCTTACTATCACACGAGCGCTTAGCTCGTCTCGTCATTCAATCAAATAAAAAAAAAAGACGTGTGGCACTCGGAGACTGCCGCGGTAAAGCTATTGCATAGCATTTTTTATCAACTTATGTAATTATAATTATTTATTTACGCCACCTGGGACTTCGAAATTATCGATGTTCCAGGGAGGTCAGCTAACGCTGGCTGGTCGGAGAGGGTGGTGTTAGGTTTTTTCGTTACGGAATTTCTGTATTCGGTCTCGCCGCAAGGCCCGCGATAAAATCTATGCAATAGCTTAAAAAAAACACCGAAACCCTCCATCCTTCAGGTGGGCCTGATGAAGGAGAAGTACGACCACCGTCTCCTGCTGAAGCATCTGCCATCAGAACTGCGCCAGTTCCTGGAGCATGTCCAGCAGCTCGAGTACGCGGACTCGCCGGACTACGCGATGCTGACGTCACTGCTGGAGAGGTGCTGCAAGCGGCGGGGCATACGGGACACGGACCCTTACGACTGGGAGAAGGATGTAAGTGTTATTCTCTCAAGGATGTTCTCAAGGATGTAAGTGGTGTCGTGAGTCCCGAGGTCGGATCCTTACGACTGGGAGAAGGATGTAAGTGTTATTCTCACAAGGATGTAAGTGTTGTCGTGAATCACGAGGTCGGATCCTTACGACTGGGAGAAGGATGTGAGTGTTGGTCACGAGGTTTGCTGGTGGGAGAAGTATGACCACCGACTCCTGCTGAAGCATCTGCCGTCGGAGCTGCGCCAGTTCCTGGAGCATGTCCAGCAGCTGGAGTACGCCGACTCGCCGGACTACGCGATGCTGACGTCACTGCTGGAGAGGTGCTGCAAGCGGCGGGGCATCCGGGACACGGACCCTTACGACTGGGAGAAGGATGTGAGTATTGTTCACGAGGTTTGCTGGTGGGAGGATACTTGTATCCTCCCGACCGACCAAGGATAGCGACCACCGTACACTGGTGCTAAAACCTGCCATAGTAGCCTTGTGTGGGTCGCGTTCCAGGGTCAGCCAGTGTATATCTGGTTCTCCCCTGATCCCACCTTTTCCCATCCCTTTTTCCTTCCCCTCCCCCTTGGCCCTTTGGCAGGCCGGCATGATCTTGCCGACCTACGATGGACACATTGTTTATCGTTGGTCGACACTATTCTTGGATTGCGCTACACTTACCATCAGGTGTAGCATAGTCACTTTGCCGAAGTAAAAAAAAAGACCATACAAATGACCATAGTTTTGATTGTATAATGTTGTACACAGGCGGTGTGCAATCGTGCCCGCGGTCCGCTGGTGCCCGCAGCGGCACCCGAACCCGCACCACCGGACAACATGCACGAACACGTCAGTACATTTATATACTACTAACTTTTCCGCTTTCTCCGGGTTAAAAAGTAGCCAACACCCAAGTCAACTCATACCCTGTCTGTATACCAAATTTCATCAAAATCCGTTCAGTAGTTTCAGCGTTGGCGGACAGACATTCAAACATCCAAACAAACAAACTTTCACATTTATAATATTAGTAGGATACTAGCTGTGCCCTGCGCGTGATGCTACATCATCATCATCATCAGCCACAGGACGTCCACTGCTGAACATAGGCCTCCCCCAAAGATTTCCAGCCCGCCCTGTTGGAAGCGGCCTGCATCCAGCGACTTCCTGCGACCTTTATCAGGTCGTCTGTCCACCTTGCTACGCCACCAACTAAAATACATTTGAAGGAAAGACATTACACAAATATGTGAAATTCATTGGAATGCCAGTGGCGCCATCTGTCGAAAGTTGGTCGTACCAACTCAGAAACCTTCGTGGGCTCATGCACAACAACTTTTCTAAAGATCATCACATGATCAAATGCATAGTTTACGATTGCATGAAGGACATTTTTATATATATAGATTAATCACTCGTCTAAACTACAACTTACAAGATGGTAGGTCCCTCGTATGCGAGAGGCCGTCTGGGTTGGTACCACCGCGCTGTCTATATCTCAAGACAAGCAACAGTGTGTAAGTACTGTTGTGTTTCGGTTTGAAGGACATTGAAGCCAGTGAAATTATAAGACTTAACATCTTATGTCTTGAAATGACGAGCGCAGTTCCTGGCCAGTGCAGTGCAGTGCCTTGCAGTGCTTTGTAATTCAAAGTTCTGTGTGGTGTTGCTTCTATTTATGGGCAGGCGTGGCGTTTACCATCAGGCAAGCGCCTTGCTCGTCTCGTCATTATATCAAATAAAAAGAAACACCATAAATGTTTAACGGTGAAGGAAACCTGCATACCTGAGAACTCGATAAGATTTTTCGAAGGTATTTGAAATCCGCCAACCCGCATAAGTCCAGCGGGGTGGACTAAGGCCTAAGTAACATTCAGTAGAGGAGGCCCAGCAGTGGGACATGTATAATACAGGGCTACTATTTTTTTTTTATATTCCAGCAACAGTCCCGTCGTCGGCCGGAAACGGAAGCTACCACAGCTGTAGCGACAGACACACAGACGAACCTACAGAAGGAGAAGGTGGTCGAGAAGAGAATTCAACCCGCGTCCCCGAGACACGCGCACCATATCAACGGATACGTGAGTGTATTGACACGCTTTTTGAAGTTATACTTCTTTAGGCGCGTTATGAAAAAATGATGAGAGTGAAATTTTAAGATGCGCGCGCACCTGTGACACAAAAAATTAACAGAAAAAATTAACAGTATGAAGTTAGGCGCGTGAGAGCAGTATGAAGTTTTTTTTTTTTTTTTTTTTTTTTTTTAATGGCATCTGTTATACATTATGCCAGCAGTATGAAGTTAGGCGCGTTATGAAAAAATGATGAGTGAAATAAAAAAATAAATAAATAAATATAAATAAATAAATATAAATATATATATATATATATAATTATATATAGATGCGGTTTTTATTTTATAATTTGGAACATGGTGCCGTAAAAAAAGTACCAGGTTCGCATAAACGCGAAGAGAGTAGAATGTCCATTTTTCATGGCGAGTAGCCGTAATTAATAAACAAATGACGATTTGGACAAAGAAAAACTCTTTAGGTTTTTTTCTTATTCGGAACAAGTACCAGGCTCGCATAAACGTGAAGAGAGTAGAATGTACTTCTATCATGTGGAGTGGATATGTTGATATAAATTAAAATACTTTTATTTAATATAATTAACACTAAATATTATTAAATTATTAATGTTAAATACTTATTATTGGTTATTTAATGATTCCAAAGAAGTATAACTTCTCACGCGCGTACATAAGTACACGCACCCATTTTTTTTTTTTATCCTGGCTCGTCAAAGTGTCTACGCTACACCTGATGGTAAGTGTAGCGCAATCCAAGAATAGTGTCGACCAACGATAAACAATGTGTCCATCGTAGGTCGGCAAGATCATGCCGGCCTGCCAAAGGGCCAAGGGGGAGGGGAAGGAAACAGGGATGGTAGAAGGGTTAGGATCAGGGGGCAAGCCCTCTGGTAAGTGATCTCCACCGCCCATGTACGCCCACCACCAGAAGAGACATGGGCGCGTTGCCGACCTTAAAGGAAAGGGATGATTAGGGATTGGGAAGGGGAGGGGGATTTGGGCTTCCGGTTATCTCATTCACCGTACGAAACGCAGCAGCAAGCCGCTACTTTCATCATCATCAGCCACAAGACGTCCCCTGCTGAACATAGGCCTCCCCCAAAGATTTCCAGACCGACCTGTTGGAAGCGGCCTGCATCCAGCGACTTCCTGCGACCTTTATTTTTTTAAGCCGCTACTTTACGTTGAGTGTATCAACACGCTTTTATTAGCTTCACACGTATGTTACTATGTTTGTATGTAACGAAATATTTGAACGTGATTTTGACCCCCTTCAAAACGTCGGATTAAATCGAAATTTGGCATACTTATCAAGGATGGATGACACTTCAATATTTTAAAGGAAAAAATACAAAAAAAATGAAAAATAAATAATAGTTTAAAAAAAACACTTAATAAAAATACGCTTTTATAGAAAATCCAACTAAAAAGTAGAAAATAAATTTTAATAAATTTGAAGAAAATAATGTATTTTATTGTAAAAAAAAAGCGTGGGGTGCATGGTGTCAATAGTTAGAAATATTTTATTGACAGATATGAGTAGAAGGATTATCATTATGACAATATCTTAAAAACACCCCACGCTTTTTTTTTACAATAAACCTTCCGGGTGACGTCCGGCGGGCCGATTGACCAGCCAACGCTAGCCGACCTCCCTGGAGCTTCGAGAATTATCGAAGTACCAGGTGACGTCACACAGTGACCAGTTAGCCCCTCAACCGACCAGCCAGTGTCCCGTGATCCAAACATCCAAACAAACAAACTTTCACATTTATAATATTAGTAGGATTTTTAATAATTGTTATTTCCAATTCACAGTCAGCTGCAGAAAAGCCGACTCAAGATAAAGAGCCAGAGACGAGGACCACGCCTGCGCCCTCGCCTGATAGACATGCCAAGGTATCAACAATAATAATAATAGTATGTGACAGCCTCCGTGGCGTAGTGGGCGAGTAGCCGACTGTGACACGTGAGGCCGCGGGTTCGATCCCCGCACCGAGACAAATATTTATCTGATCCATAAATTAAAATAGAAATCATTTCGAAATCGATTTATTCTGATACCCACGACACATGACTCGTATCTTACTATGGGGTCCGGACTATGTCTGTGACTGTTGGGTGTCATTTATAGCATATGGCATAGGCCGGCAAACGAGCAAGTGGGTCACCTGATGGTTAGTGATCTCCACCGCCCATGTACGCCCACCACCAGAAGAATCCTGGGCGCGTTGCCGACCTTAAAGGAAAGGGATAATTAGAGATTGAGAAGGGGAGGGGGGGGATTTGGTCTTCCGGATATCAGCATCCGGATATCATTTATTTATTTGTTGCAGGAGACGAGCAACTCAGCCGTGACCGGTACAACTGCGACCCGTCCGGAGAGACAGAGCGTGCCGCCGTGCAAGCTGAGGGCGCCTGCATCCTGTAAGTGCAAACTCGGTGCATTCTCAGTGCACGTGTACTTGACATGCACTTTTAAAGCACTCAAATACGTAGGCAATCTTGTTGTTTACCAGGTCAGTGCAAACTCGGTGCATTCTCAGTGCACGTGTACTTGACATGCACTTTTAAAGCACTCAAATACGTAGGCAATCTTGTTGTTTACCAGGTCAGTGCAAACTCGGTGCATTCTTAGTGCACATGTACTGGATATGCACTTTTAAAGCACTCAAATATGTAGGCAATCTTGTTGTTTACCAGGTCAGTGCAAACTCGGTGTATTCTCAGTGCACGTGTACTTGACATGCACTTTTAAAGCACTCAAATATGTAGGCAATCTTGTTGTTTACCAGGTCAGTGCAAACTCTGTGCATTCTTAGTGCACGTGTACTTGATATGCACTTTTAAAGCACTCAAATACGTAGACAATCTTGTTGTTTACCAGGTCAGTGCAAACTCGGTGCATTCTCAGTGCACGTGTACTTGACATGCACTTTTAAAGCACTCAAATACGTAGGCAATCTTGTTGGTTACCAGATCAGTGCAAACTCGGTGCATTCTTAGTGCACGTGTACTTGACATGCACTTTTAAAGCACTCAAATACGTAGGCAATCTTGTTGGTTACCAGATCAGTGCAAACTCGGTGCATTCTTAGTGCACGTGTACTTCATATTAGGTCTTTACTATCGAAAGCAGATATAAATTTTTGTGGTCTCTTGTCTACGATTTGGGAACCCCCATTTTTTGTCATACCAAAGTAGACCCCCGTCGAGTCCCCCGCGGATTCTGGGGGTCCACCTGGACCACTTTGGGAACTAAGGGGTTAAATCAGTGTTTCCCAATGTGGGGCAATATGATAGTTAAGGGGGGCAATTTAAAAATGGACTCGACACGACTTTAACCCTTGGGGTTATTTAAATGCAATGCTAGATATCGGTGACAAATTTAACAAAATAAAAAATCGGTTGTCTGTAAAGTCGGTTTACTGACGATAGTTGAACGTGATAACGTCTTAAGAAAATACTGATGGAATGGTAGCATTTTTCAAAAGAAAATTTTAATTTCATTTGTTTAATATTTGATAGTATTTATTGGCCTAATTATAACCTTTAAATCCGAAAGTATTTTATTTATTTTTCGGAATTCTCAAGTGTCCGTAGTTTTAATATAGTTTCAATCAAATGTATACATTATCTAAAACCCAAAAAGTAAATTCACCTACCTTTTGGTTCTTAGGCCAACTATGTATGGACGACGAACAAAGGCCTTTTCGTAAATCTAGTTTTAAAAAGCCCGCCTCAATGTGTTTGATATAGGAGAAAATGTTCCCTTTGACGGATGGCTGGTCTAACCTGTCATTTCAGACACGTTGTTGTGATATGTGGAAGATTTAATATTTATGTTTTAATTTTTTTAAATCTCGAACGCTGCCGAACGCAAAGGCCGATTGTGCTTCTTTGTCGCTCGTTCCGCGCTCTCGCTCGCACTTCAAGCCTTAAATGGAACGTGACATCTAGGGAGGTAACGACGCATGAGTCATGTTTTTTCGTGCGTGCAGCCGGCTCTATCGAATTATAAGACGTTATCACGTCAAAAACGTTAAGGTGGGGTATGGCCAAAAAAGGTTGGGAAACAATGGTATAAATAGTTGGTGTCGGTATTGGTGTGTGATGGTGTGTGTATGGTTCAGGTGGCACGACGCTGGCGCGGCTGCGCGTGGTGACGGCGCCGCCCACGTGCGTGCAGGAGCTGCACGCGCACAACGCGGCCCACTCCGCCCACGCCGCCCACGCCACACACGCCACCCACGCGTCGCACACCACAGGTACACCCGCATACACACTGCGAGATGCAGACACCCCCGCTCGAAATATACTATATTACACACCTACGGAGATAGGTACGACAAGGTGGGTATGTCCCTCGTATGCGAGAGACCGTCTGGGTTGGTACCACCGCGCTCACTATCTCTCAAGCCAACCAACACAGTGTAAGGTTTGAAGGACATTGAAGCCACGCTGTAGACAGTTTTGTCTACAGCATGAATGGGCTGGCTCGACCGGGTCGTTACCACTGTCTCACAGAAAACCGACGTAAAGTAGAGGCTTGCTGCTGCGTTTCGTACGGTGAGTGAGATATCCGGCAGCCCAAATCCCCTCCCCTTCCCAATCCCTAATTTTCCCCTTCCTTTAAGGTCGGCAACGCGCCCATGATTCTTCTGGTGGTGGGCGTACATGGGCGGTGGAGATCACTTACCATTAGGTGACCCACTTGCTCGTTTGCCGGCCTATGCTATAAAAAAAAAAACGTGGTGCAGAAGGATCCTCTCCCTCTTCCCATCCCATGTTGGTGTGCCTTTTCCTGCCAGCCTATAGCGCGGCGGTTATTCCAAAGTTCCCATAATTTTAAGTTAGTCTTATTAATGATAAATGTTCTGTACTTGACCTGTCATAAGCGCTTTCTTAGCCTACATGATGAATAAAGATTTTGATTTTGGTTTTGAGACACCCCACCACGGCATACTGACTGCACTACACCTGATGGTAAGCGCAGTGCAGTACAAACAACCAGCGATCACCGACAAACAATGAGTTTATCGATGGTCACTAGAGTCATGCCGGAGACCAACCATCCCTCTTCGGAGAGCGAAGAAGCAAATCGAGGGGCCTGCGACAGGACAGGCGGATGATCGATGCTGGCACAATAATACAAGGATGTACACCTATACCCGCCCCAACCAACCATCAAGTGATGTCGCAAACCCCTCAGTACATATATACACTGGCTGATCCTGGAACGCGATCCACACAAGGCGTGTGGATCACTATGGCAGGTTTTAACACCATGTGTACGGTGGTCGCTATCCGGGCGGATATGAATATCCTACAACAGCAAAATATTCTATATGATGTGGCTTCTGTTTATTTGGCAAGCTTGAAGCTTACTATCAAACGAGTGACATCTTGTCATTCGGACTTATAAAATTACTGCCTATCGATTTTTTTTTTTACAAGCCCTGTGTTATATACGTCCCACTGCTGGGCACGGGCCTCCTCTACTGAATGAGAGGGGTTAGGCTTTAGTCCACCACGCTGGCCTAATGCGGGTTGGCAGACTTCACATACCTTCGAAAATCTTATCGAGTTCTCAGGTTTCCTCACGATGTTTCCTTCACCGTTAAAGCCAGCGATAATTAACAATTAATATACACGTAACTTAGAAGTCAGTGGTGTATGCTCTTGGGGCTGGTTTCGAACCTGCGACTTTCGTCTCGACAGTCCATACCACTCCCCGCTGAGCTATCGCTGCTTATCTATCGTTGTACATTAAAATGTATTAAATGTTATATTTTGTGTATAGGTGAGGCCATCAGTCCTCGTATCGTAGCCGACGTGGACAGCGTGCACTCCGATACGCATTTCAAGAGAGGTAAGAAGGGTTAGTTTCCACATTATTGTTTACTTCAACGCTACACTAGATGGCGCTTTATACAAACAATCGTCAAACATTGCTAATGCAACAGCAGCAGCAGCACAACAATTTGCTGGTGGGAGGATACTTGTATCCGACCGGATAGCGACCACCGTACACTGGTGCTAAAACCTGCCATAGTGGCCCACCTTGTGTGGGTCACGTTCCAGGGTCAGCCAGTGTATATCCGGTTCTCCCCAGGGGGGCTTGCTCCCTGATCCTAACTCTTTTCCCATCCCTTTTCTTCCCCTCCCCCTTGGCCCTTTGGCAGGCCGGCATGATCTTGCCGACCTACGATGGACAAATTGTTTATCGTTGGTCGACACTATTCTTGGATTGCGCTACACTTACCATCAGGTGTAGCGTAGTCACTTTGCCGAGCCAGGATAAAAAAATGTATATATAATTGACCAACACGGTCGTTGTTTACACAAAGTTAATTATACATTGCTGCTTTTGTGCCAGGCGGTCGTCGTGCGGCTCGTGCACGCGACGCGAGTTACACGCAGTTCGCGGTCATGGACGACGAGAACGTGTCCGCGTTACAACAGGTATGTGTGTGACGTCATAATATACAGGGTTATTTTTAAAACACTGACAACCTCGCAGGAGTAGATTCCTAAGGTCATTTGCTACTACTTTTGTTCTACGACTTTTCATAATTTGTTAGATTTTATTTTCATACAAAAATAAGTATTCATTTAATTTCCGTCTTGAATGTTACAACGCGAATCGCAGATTACGTAAACAAACACGCGAAGCGTGGGGAACCGGGCTAGCGCATTTGACCTTGACCGCCCGAGCAGCTGACCGCGCGCCGCGCCGCGCCGCAGTCTACGAAGAAAAACACGACACAACAAAAACTTGTGAAATCATTTTTTCTTTAATATATTGAGTTATATCCAAACTCGTAGAACAAAAGTTATTCCGTATGGGGTCAGCTATATGGCCCTGCGAGGTTGTCAGTGTTTTAAAAATAACCCTGTATACTAGCCCTGTATGTATATACATGTTCCACAGTATATACGGACCTCGTCTACTGAATGAGAGGGGTTATGCCTTAGTCCACCATGCTCCCTAATGCAGGTTGGGTGACTTCTTGCTATTAGGAGTGGTAGAGCCACTCTGTAGACAGTTTTGTCTACAGCATGAATGGGCCGACTCTACCTGGTCGTTACCATTGTCTCACAGAAAACCGACGTAAAGTAGCGGCTTGCTGCTGCGTTTCGTACGGTGAGTGAGATATCTGGAGGCCCAAATCCCACCCCCCTTCCGAACGCCTTAATTACCCCCTTCCCTTTAAGGTCGGCAACGCGTCTATGATTCTTCTAGTATTGTGGGCGTACATGGGCGGTGGAGATCACTTAACATCAGGTGACCTACTTGCTCGTTTGCCAGACTGCTATAAAAAAGACGACTAGTATTATATTATCGAAGATACAGACGTGAGCTTACACGACATTTGAACGTAATATTTGGACAGCCTCCGTGGCTTGTCGGGCGAGTAGCCGGCTGTAAAGCGAGAGGCCGCGGGTTCGATCCTCGCACCGAGACAAATGTTTGTGTGATCCACAAATATTTGTTTCGGGGTCTGGGTGTTGTGAGACAGAAAGTCTCTTGTAGTTCCTGATACCCACGACACAAGACTCGTATCTTACTGTGGGCTCAGGACTGTGTGTGTGACTGTTGGGTGTATTTATGTATTTATTTTATTCATAATTCTTTATTGTACATTGGAATACATACACACAAGTAACACAGTTACTAAAGTACAATTGGCGGCCTTATCGCTCAAGGCAATCTCTTCCAGACAACCATGGGATGGAGATATAGTAGGAGCCAGAAAGGGTAGGGGGTACATAAAAGAAAACTACATGTATATACTTTTATTTTCAATAATATATTAATATTTATGTATTTATTTGGTGTAGGTGACGAAAGGCGGTGCTCTCACTCTCGTGTCGTTGTGGAAGTCCCAATTCGATGATTCAGAGGAGACGACCGACAACGAGTGGAAGCAAGAACAGTTGCAGGTTCGTATTTAGTTAATTTTTTTTTATCCGAGCACGGCATAGTGACTGCACTACACCTGATGGTAAGCGTAGTGCAGTCCAAAAAACCAGCGACCACCGACAAGCAATGAGTTTATCGGTGGTCACCGGAGACATGCCGACCTGTATAAATGCTTCTTCGCTCCCTTCCCTCCTCCTCCCTTCGGAGGGGGAAGAAGCAAATCGAGAGGTCTGCGATAGGACATGCGGATGACCGATGCAGGCACAGGGATACAAGGATGTACCCCTATACCCGCCACAAACAACTCTCCTATTCCTATATTATTTTGGGACAACCTACACCTCAGTTCACCGTCGGGATCAAATAGTAAAATAAGAAACCGCGATAAAATCCGTTTAAATTAATTGTACTTCTCATATTTGTTATATTTAAGTGTCCTGTCCTGTACTTCTTGTGTGCAATAAAGTTTAAATAAATAAAAAAATAAATAAAATAAATAAATTAATTTTATTTAAAATAAAACCATATTTCCAGTCCCCGGAGCATCGCAACCGAGGCGCAAGCGCCGTGTCGAGCGCGTCACACGCACGCACCACACACACGCAGCTACACAACTCGCAACACACGCAACAAACGCAACAGTCGCAACACACCGCGCAACACGTGCCCGCAACAACGCATGCAACGCAACTCGTGAGTATATATACTACGAAAAGGCACGGCCGCGCGTTGCTGTGGCTAAGGTGTATGTTAAATTATATTGTAGTAAACTGTTCAATTATATTATCTGATGGGGCAGAAAGGTTCTGGAATGGAGGCCACGTACTGGCAAGCGCAGCGTCGGACTTCCGCCTACAAGGTGGACAGACGACCTGATAATGGTCGCAGGAAGTCGCTGGATGCAGGCCGCTTCCAACAGGGCGGGTTGGAAATCTTTGGGGAGGCCTATGTTCAGCAGTGGACGTCCTGTGGCTGATGATGATGATGATGATGAAACTGTTCAATACAGTATGCGCTATCTATTAGATACTTACTCAATCCAGCCGATAAATTACCTTACACCGCCATCTGTGTCTTATGGAACTGGCAGATAATTTTAACTAATAATTTGCAATAAAAAAATATTGCGACTATAAATTGAGATATAAACCATCCTATCTCTCAAGTTAGGTCAAATTGTACACAGTTTTAAAAATTTGATTAAAACCAGTTCAGTAGTTTAGGAGTTCATCACGGACAAACAACGTGACACAAAAGTTTTATATAAAAAGGTTAACTTCTTTATGTATACTGACAACCAATTTTATAGTGATGGTGATTACGGGCTTGATGCCACTAAATAAATAGCGGAATCCCTTACACCTAGTATACCGACGATCATATGAAATTAATTTTAAATCGCAAAAACTATACTTTCTATTTTTGGTGATAAATAAAATAAATATCGCAGACGATGTAAACCGTTTTTGAATTATATTTTTCGAGGTTTTTTTTTTATTTTTATGGAGGAAAGCCTTATATTTTTCTAATCCGGTTATGAATTTTTTCCATTCGAAATGACAGATTTTTTTATCGAAACCAAAACATGTCTTTTGTACATATTTTCCAGGTGCAAGAGAAATCCCCGCCACCCACAACGCCCTCCCCCAACCAGCCGATCAGACCGTCCCCCCCATCGAGACAGACCAGCGACCCCAACAGAAGACCAGCGCCAACCCCTCGGCGGAAACAGCAGCCGTCGTGTCTGCACATACCGGGGATAGAGGCGTATCCGAACTTACAACCGACGCTTCCTAGGTGTTGGTCGCTGCCTGTGATTGGTAAGTATACTATGTCCACTAATGAGATAGATCATTCCCCCAACGACACAGATTATTCCCCCAACGAATGAGATCATGCCCCCAGTAAACAGATTTTCCTTAATGAGGCAGACTATATCCTCAACGAGACTGACTATTCCCCCAACGAGACAGACTATTTTCCAACGAAGCGATCATACCCCCAACAAACAGATTATTCCCCTAATGAATCACGACTATTCTCCCAACGAGACTATTCCCCCACGAGATAGACTAGTTCCAATGAGTCAGAATATCCCCAACGACACAGATTATTCCCCCAATGAGTTAGACTGTTCCCCCAACGAGACAGACTATTCTCGAACGAAAGAGATCATGCCCCCAACAAGAAAGATTATTCCTCCAACAAACGAATTATGTCCTAAATATATCAGCCTATTCTCCGAATGAGACAGATTATTCCCCCAACGAGACAGAATCATACTAGCGTCAAACGAGCGACCTGTTCATTACATCCTTCATTGTGGTAGGCAGCGGCTTGGCTGTGCCCCTGGCATTGCCGATGTCCATGAGCGGTGGTGACCGCTTACCATCAGGCGGGCCGCTTGCTCGTCTGCCTATCAAGGCAATAAAAAAACCATTAACAATAATAAAAAACCCTTATACAGGGTTATTTTTAAAACACTGACAACCTCGCAGGAGTAGATTCCTAAGGTCATTTGCTACTACTTTTGTTCTACGACTTTTTATAATTTGTTAGATTTTATTTTCATACAAAAATAAGTATTCATTTAATTTCCGTCTTGAATGTTACAACGCGCATCGCAGATTACGTAAACAAACACGCGAAGCGTGGGGAACCGGGCTAGCGGGCTAGAGGGTCAACGCCCGAGCAGCTGAGCGACGCCTTTGAATCGCGCGCGCACGCCGCGCCGCGCCGCATTCTACGAAGAAAAACACGACACAACAAAAACTTGTAAAATCATTTTTTTTTAAATATATTGAGTTATATCCAAACTCGTAGAACAAAAGTTGTTCCGTATCGGGTCAGCTATCTGGTCCTGCGAGGTTGCTGGTGTTTTAAAATTAACCCTTATAATATATAGAATGTGTACGACCCCCATCAGGTTCGCACCTCCGTGCCCTGCGCCCCCCGCTGGTGCAGCAGGCGTCGTTCGAGGGGGGCGGAGGCTCCGGCGCTGGGGGGGGAGGGGGTGTCCGGTACCGCGTGGACGTGATGCGCGGCGTCGCGAGCCGGCACAACGAGCACGACGAGATGCCGCGGCCGGCGAGGGCGTTGAGTTTGCCGGTCAGTTGTTCTTCTTTTTATTAACACGCTTTTATTAGCTTCAGACGTATGTATGTTGGTATGTTGGTAGGTTTGTCTGTAACTTGTCTTTGAACGTGATTTTGACCTACTTCAAAACGTCGGATAAAATCTTGACATCGCGATGTAGATGTGCCAGTGGCGCCATCTCATGATTTTTTCTTGTCAACTTGTAGCTTAAATGCAATAAAGGTGGCGCTGGTTGTTTTGTTGTGTTATTTAATCTCTAAATCTGACAGCCTCCGTGGCTTGTCGGGCGAGTAGCCGGCTGTGAAGCGAGAGGTCGCGGGCTCAATCCCCGCACACAGACAAATATTTGTGTGATCCACATTTATTTGTTTCGGGGTCTGGTGTTGTGAGACCGAAAGTCTCTCGTAGTTCCTGATACCCACGACACAAGACTCGTATCTTACTGTGGGGTCAGGACTATGTATGTGACTGTTGGGTGTATTTATTTATATATTTTATTTTTGAAGTTATACTTCTTTAGGCGCGTTATGAAAAAATGATGAGAGTGAAATTTTAAGATGCGCGCGCACCTGTGACACAAAAATTAACAGAAAAAATTAACAGTATGAAGTTAGGCGCGTGAGAGCAGTATGAAGTTTTTTTTTTTTTTTTTTTTTTTTTTTAATGGCATCTGTTATACATTATGCCAGCAGTATGAAGTTAGGCGCGTTATGAAAAAATGATGAGTGAAATAAAAAAATAAATAAATAAATATAAATAAATAAATATAAATATATATATATATATATAATTATATATAGATGCGGTTTTTATTTTATAATTTGGAACATGGTGCCGTAAAAAAAGTACCAGGTTCGCATAAACGCGAAGAGAGTAGAATGTCCATTTTTCATGGCGAGTAGCCGTAATTAATAAACAAATGACGATTTGGACAAAGAAAAACTCTTTAGGTTTTTTTCTTATTCGGAACAAGTACCAGGCTCGCATAAACGTGAAGAGAGTAGAATGTACTTCTATCATGTGGAGTGGATATGTTGATATAAATTAAAATACTTTTATTTAATATAATTAACACTAAATATTATTAAATTATTAATGTTAAATACTTATTATTGGTTATTTAATGATTCCAAAGAAGTATAACTTCTCACGCGCGTACATAAGTACACGCACCCATTTTTTTTTAATCATGGCTTTCGCATTATTATGCATTTAGCCAGTGTCAAGTATAATTTATTCTCATGTTATTTTTACAATATTAATTTTTTGAGTGGTAGAGCCACGCTGTAGACAGTTTTGTCTACAGCACGAATGGGCTGGTTCGACTGGGTTGTTACCACTGTCTCACAGAAAACCGACGTAAAGTAGCGGCTTGCTGCTGCGTTTCGTACGGTGAGTGACATATCTCGAAGCCCAAATCCCCTCTCCTTCCCTATGCCTAATTAAATGGTGTCGTGGGGGTGAAGTTTGGTGGAGAGGGGGGGTAGGGAGGGTCACGGTACAATGGCCGGTCAGTTGAGGGGCCAACGTATACCGACTGTTCACTGTATGACGTCAGCTGGTTCACGTTACGTTACGAAGCGGTTTACTCTCCCATAAGAAGTTATCATCACCATCATCATCATCACCATCATCATCATCATCATCAGCCACAGAACGTCTGCTGAACATAGAACATCAAAGATTTCCAGCCCGACCTGTTGGAAGCGGCCTGCATCCAGCGACTTCCTGCGACCTTTATCAGGTCGTCTGTCCACCTTGTAGGCGGACGTCCAACGCTGCGCTTGCCAGTACGTGGCCTCCATTCCAGAACCTTTCTGTCCCATCGGTTATCGGTTGTTGCTAATACTAGCATCAATTATCTTTTTTATAAGGTGGTAGGGCCCTCGTATGCGAGAGGCCGTCTGGGTTGGTACCACCGCGCCGTCTGTTTCTACCCCCAAGTAACAGTGTGTAAGCACTGTTCTGTTTCGGTTTGAAGGACATTGAAGCCTGTGAATTTACTGGCCATTGTGAGACTTAACATCGTATGTCTCGGGGTGAAGAGCGCAGTTCAGTGCTATGCAGTGCTTTGTAATTCAAAGTTCTGTGTGGTGTTGCTTCTAGCATATAGGCACGCGCGCTTACCATCAGGCAAACGCCTTGCTTGTCTCGTCATTCAATCAAATGAAACTAAAAAATGGTTTCGTGGCGAAGGGTTTTAGCGGATTGGGGGGAGGTGCAGGGGGGTTTCGCGGGGGTGAAATTTAGTGGAGGGGTGGGTCACGGTACACTGGCCGATTTGTTGAGGGGCCAACGTATGCCGACTGGTCACTGTGTGACGTCAGCTGGTTCACGTTACGAAGCGGTTTACTCTCCCATAAGAAGTTATCATCACCATCATCATCATCATCATCATCATCATCATCAGCCACAGGACGTCCACTGCTGAACATAGGCCTCCCCAAAGATTTCCAGACCGACCTGTTGGAAGCGGCCTGCATCCAGCGACTTTCTGCGACCTTTATCAGGTCGTCTGTCCACCTTGTAGGCAGACGTCCAACGCTGCGCTTGCCAGTGCGTGGCCTCCATTCCAGAACCTTCCTGCCCCATCGGTTATCGGTTCTGTGTGTTATGTTATCACTTCAATAAAAAGTGTATGTATATATAACTCCCACAGAGCCTGTCCAGTTCGTCGAGTCGCAGTATAGGTGGTGGCGGTGGTGGTGGTGGTGTGGTGAACGCCGGTGCTTTATCACGCCCCGCGCCAGAGGGGGCGACAGTGTCCAGCCGGCTCGAGATACGCGTCCGACCGCCAGACGCCGCCTCGCCCGGACACTCCGGTGAGTCGCGTAATGAGTAACGCCGGTGCTTCATCACGCCCCGCGCCAGAGGGGGCGACAGTGTCCAGCCGGCTCGAGATACGCGTCCGACCGCCAGACGCCGCCTCGCCCGGACACTCCGGTGAGTCGCGTAATGAGTAACGCCGGTGCTTCATCACGCCCCGCGCCAGAGGGGGCGACAGTGTCCAGCCGGCTCGAGATACGCGTCCGACCGCCAGACGCCGCCTCGCCCGGACACTCCGGTGAGTCGCGTAATGAGTAACGCCGGTGCTTCATCACGCCCCGCGCCAGAGGGGGCGACAGTGTCCAGCCGGCTCGAGATACGCGTCCGACCGCCAGACGCCGCCTCGCCCGGACACTCCGGTGAGTCGCGTAATGAGTAACGCCGGTGCTTCATCACGCCCCGCGCCAGAGGGGGCGACAGTGTCCAGCCGGCTCGAGATACGCGTCCGACCGCCAGACGCCGCCTCGCCCGGACACTCCGGTGAGTCGCGTAATGAGTAACGCCGGTGCTTCATCACGCCCCGCGCCAGAGGGGGCGACAGTGTCCAGCCGGCTCGAGATACGCGTCCGACCGCCAGACGCCGCCTCGCCCGGACACTCCGGTGAGTCGCGTAATGAGTAACGCCGGTGCTTCATCACGCCCCGCGCCAGAGGGGGCGACAGTGTCCAGCCGGCTCGAGATACGCGTCCGACCGCCAGACGCCGCCTCGCCCGGACACTCCGGTGAGTCGCGTAATGAGTAACGCCGGTGCTTCATCACGCCCCGCGCCAGAGGGGGCGACAGTGTCCAGCCGGCTCGAGATACGCGTCCGACCGCCAGACGCCGCCTCGCCCGGACACTCCGGTGAGTCGCGTAATGAGTAACGCCGGTGCTTCATCACGCCCCGCGCCAGAGGGGGCGACAGTGTCCAGCCGGCTCGAGATACGCGTCCGACCGCCAGACGCCGCCTCGCCCGGACACTCCGGTGAGTCGCGTAATGAGTAACGCCGGTGCTTCATCACGCCCCGCGCCAGAGGGGGCGACAGTGTCCAGCCGGCTCGAGATACGCGTCCGACCGCCAGACGCCGCCTCGCCCGGACACTCCGGTGAGTCGCGTAATGAGTAACGCCGGTGCTTCATCACGCCCCGCGCCAGAGGGGGCGACAGTGTCCAGCCGGCTCGAGATACGCGTCCGACCGCCAGACGCCGCCTCGCCCGGACACTCCGGTGAGTCGCGCCATCACTGGACGAATATTTTAACACGCTTTTATGTATGTTTGTATGTTAGTATGTTTGTTTGTTAGTATGTTTGTATGTAACGGAATCTTTGAACGTGATTTTGACCCCCTTCAAAACGTCGGATTGAATCGAAATTTGGCATACTTGTCAAGGACCGATGACAATGGAATATTAAAAAAAAAAGTATTGTAAATTGTGATGTGTGTAAAGTTTACCTTATTCGTCATGGTATTTTCACGCTTTTTTTTGTACAACATAATACATTTTTTTCTTCAACTTTATTAATATTATTTTCTAGTTGGATTTTCTATAAAAGCGTGTTTTTTTAGTTATTTTTAAGCTTTTGTTTATTTTTCATTTATTACTTTAGAATATTGAATTATCATCGGTCCTTGATAAGTACGCCAAATTTCGATTTAATCCGACGTTTTGAAGGGGGTCAAAATCACGTTCAAAGTTTCCGTTACATACAAACATACGTATGAAGCTAATAAAAGCGTGTTAAAAATGAAACTTTAGTTTGTCATGACTGATATACACTGTCGACTAATAATTAAAATTGTTCTCAATTTAAAATCCTTAAAATCGATTCTAAAATCGATAAACTAATTTAGTCGAGTGACAATAATTGTAATTTTTTTTTTATTTCTAGTAAAAATCCATTCGGTGGTGAGCGGTGGCGAGCCAGTGAGACTGAACCACGATGAAGCCTCCGTGTATTATGACGCCACGGAACATCACAGAGACAAACGGTAAGCATCCTGTGAAGTGAAACTTCTTTAGAATCGTTGTGATTTGAAACTCGATGAAACGAAAATGCGTCACGTCAAAGACAAACATATTCCTAAATAGGATTTAGCCTGCGAGAGAATGAGTTTACAAGTGTGCTATCACGTGTCAGCGTCGTACAACGAAGCCTTCGGAAAATGTGTCACAAACAACGTGGTGTATTATTCACGTGTTTTATTTTTTTGTTATTGAAGTGAAACTTCTTTAGAATCGTTGTGATTTGAAAATTTGATGAAACGAAAAAGGTTGGTCACTAAAGAGGTTGGAAAGAAACAAGATCTCAAGTATGTAAATATATGAAATTTAATATTTCGCATTAAAATTTTAAATAATTTTTAAGCTTGGTAAAAGTATTATAAAAATAATAAACCTTTAATTATCCTAATACCACTGATACTCTATTTTTATCTCATTCTCTTGTAGGCTACTTTTCTGAAGTTTCACTTCTGCCGTGTGTGAATTGCACACACACACTTCTTTTTTTTTGCATTTGCGTATTAAAATTCGTTGGTTAATTAATTTATAAGTCAACTATTCTGAAGTTCTTCTTACTTAAACTTAACCACTTACATTTGACCACATCTATCTGTAACAGGTTGTATAAGAAGTACGTTTGTTTGTTTGTCAGGTCGTCGACTCGTAGTGGCGAAAAGAGTCAAAGTCCCGCCGTGGAAAGGACGAGACTTGACGCCATACCAGACAGGTAACTAACAAGTAGGGCAGCTGGAGTTTTGGCGGGAATTTTGACAGTGCAGTTCATCGCTTATTTTAATTTATTTCATAAAATAGTTTAGAGTTGTGTTTGGTGTATAAATGTGATGTGGATTTATTCAATAAACATTGACAGTGATGAACAGTGTATGGAAACATTGAAATAAGTGGCTTAAGCATCGTACTGAAAGGAGTTAACACCAAAACTCCGACAAGACCTTGAAATCGACCGCACCCGTGTTTCATCGTTCTTGTAAAAATAACTTGAGAATAAATTATACTTGACACTGGCAAAATGCATAATAATGCGAGAGCCATAAATAAAAAAGAAGTATGGCAGCTATGGAGCTAGGCATCAAGCGAGCTACTTGCTCGTCTCGTCGATCAAGCTAATTCCGGTCAATCTCCTCGAGGAAGCCAGTCGATGCCAAGCTGGTTTAATTTGGCATGATTCAGGTGTATATCAAGACACTAAACCGATCAAATGCAATTTTAAAATGTTAAAAACATTCAAAAAAAAAGTTTTTTTTTTATTTCATTGAATGACGAGACTAGCAAGTTGCTCGCCACGCCTGCCCATAAACAGAAGCAACACCACACAGAACTTTGAATTACAAAGCACTGCATGACACTGAACTGCGCTCGTCACCCCGAGACATAAGATGTTAAGTCTCATAACGCCCAGTTTTTGTACTGGCTTCAATGTCCTTCAAACCGAAACACAAAAGTGCTTACACACTGTTGCTAGGCGTCAGAAATAAATTTTGTAGTATAGAAATATTGTAGTAAACTATACAATACAGTATTCGCCATCTATTGGATACTTATTATCAATATATATTTATACAGGTGTCCCAAAAGGTTACGTAGCTGGGAAGGGGGGTGATAGGGGTGGCCACAAGGGTCACCAGCAAAAAAAAAATCCCCTCTGGGTATTTAAAAAAATAAATGTCATTTATTAAAAAACTCAAAATTTTACACCTATTTTGCTAACAAAATATTGCTGTATGTTTAAAAAAATGCTGTTATGTAATCGTCAATAACCCTTTATCATATTAAAATAAAAAAAAAAACCATACATATCTAACCAAGATTTTAAAGAAAATTAAGTTCTTGTCCAGTCAAGGACTTAATAATTACGATTTCACTCAACTTTAAATACAGCAATATTGGTAGGTACAGTTAGCAAAATAGCCCCACGAGGTGTAAAATTTTTAGTTTTTTTAAAAATGCCATTTATTTTTTTAAATACCCAGGGGGATTTTTATTTCTAGTGACCCTTGTGACCACCCCTATCACACCCTTCCCAGCTACGTAACGTTTTGGGACACCCTATATATTACCTGTCTTAATTTTATGTAACTTTTTCGTTACATCAATGTTATTTTATTTGCAGAAGTAGCTTGGCGATCAAAAGGGAAATGAAGGAAGCTGCTAACGCGGCCGGCGATGGATCGCAGAGTCTTAGAGATGTGAGTATTTTTTTTTACTTACCTTGTATTATACACGTCCCACTGCTGGGCACGGGCCTCCTCTACTGAATGAGAGGGATTAGGCCTTAGTCCACCACGCTGGCCTAATGCGGGTTGGTGGACTTCACATACCTTCGAAAAATCTTATCGAGTTCTCAGGTATGCAGGTTTCCTCACGATGTTTCCTTCACCGTTAAAGCAAGTGATAATTAACAATTAATATGTGAGTACAACCTATATTTCTCCAGAGAAACCCTGTAGACCACTGTTTCCCAACCTTTTTTAGGCCATGCCCCACTTTAACATTTTTTTGTTAAATTTGTCACCGATATCTAGCGTTGCATTTAAATAACCCAAAGCGAAAGGGTTAAAGTCGTGTCGATTCCATTTTAAATTGCCCCCCCTTAACTTTCAAATTGCCCCCCTGTGGGGCGTGGGCCCCACGTTGGGAAACACTGCTGTAGACAGTTTTTGATTACAGCAAGAATGGGTCGGCACGAATGTCGGTTCAAAAATTATCGATATAATTTCGATTACTTTTTTGGCGTCTCATAAAAATACAATATAAAACAATACAATACAAAAACTCTTTATTGTAACACCAATAATTTATAATCACTTAAAATAATTTAGCATACGACAACTTAATGGTTTTACAATGGGCGGTCTTATCGCTACGAGCGATCTCTGCCAGACAAACTTTGGATGGACAGAACAGAAACTATGTTCTACGAGTTTGGACATAACTCAATACTTAAAAAAAAAAGTGTGCGTCTCGGGACGCTCGACAGAAGTGATAACTTAAACTGATGTGGGTTAAAATGAGAGCGGCGGAGCCTGCCTACTGCTGCCGTATGCGTGAGAGAAAGGGAAGTCAGACAGAGTGGCGCCGTAACGCGTTACCTTACGTTACGAAGTCCGGTCAAAGCCCTGTCAAAGCCCGGTCGAAGTCCGGTCAAAGTCGGGTCAAAGTCCGGCCAGAGTCCGGTCAGAGTCCGGTCAAAGTCCGGTCAAAGTCCGATCGAAGCCGGGTCGAAGTCGGGTCAAAGTCCGGTCAGAGTCCGGTCAAAGTCCGGTCAAAGTCCGGTCGAAGCCGGGTCGAAGTCCGGTCAAAGTCCGGTCAGAGTCCGGTCAGAGTCCGGTCAACGTCGGGTCAAAGTCGTGTCAAAGTCGGGTCAAAGTTGGGTCACAGTCGGGTCACAGTCGGGTCAAAGTCGGGTCAAAGTCAGGTAAAAGTTAAGTCAAAGTCCGATCAAAGTCGGGTCAACGTCGGGTCAAAGTCGGGTAAAAGTCGGGTCAAAATCCGGTCAAAGTCCGGTCAAAGTCTTGTGAAACTCCGGTCCAATCCGACTGGTCACTGTATGACGCCACCTGAGACTTCGAAATTATCGATGTTCCAGGGAGGTCAGCTGACGCTGGCTGGTCGATGGACCGCTCGCGTTACGGAACGTTTCGGTTCACCCTCTAAGAAGTTATCACTTCAAAAATGTTTTTACAAGTTTTTGTTGTGTAGTGTTTTAGTTCGTAGTTCTATGTTTCATTCATATGCGAACGACCCGACGCTCGCGCCCGCTCGCGCTACTAATAATAATAATAATCTAGTTAATTTCAATTGCTTGCGGGGTTTGTAGCCAGTAAGGCTACATTAAACAATTAAAAACAAATTCAGTATTTAAACATCTAAAATATGTGATAATCGTAACAAAATATTTTTGAAGTGATAACTTCTTATGGGAAGATGAACCGATTCGTTCCGTAACGCGAGCGGTCCATCGATCAACGGAAGGTTCGAGAATATTTGAGAACTTTCCGCGAGACGTCACGCGGGCCAGTTGACCAGCCAGCGTTAGCCCACCTCCCTGGAACTTCGATAATTTCGAAGTCCCAGGTGGCGTCACACAGTGACCAGTCTGTTTGGACCGGACTTTGACAGGACTTTGATTGGACTTTGACTGGACTTTGACCGGACTTAGACAGGATACTTTGACAGGACTGACCGGACTTAGACAGGACTTTGACCGGACTTTAACGCACACTTTTTTTTATCGTTTTCTTAAGTTTCATTAAAACCAATTTAATATTGGTAGTTAGGTTTTCTTTACTTTCTATTGTTTAATCGAGGCGTATTTAAAAAGTTGAATCAGCGTATTTACAGTATTTAAATAATTGTCAGTTGGAATAATATTTACAAATTATTACCTCAAGTCTCGCGCATGGTGGTGAGTAGGTAAATTTGGAAACCTTGATGCATTTTGGTGGCAGGCTTCCGACACATGGACGACACAAGCACCTCACTATTTCTGTGTATTCCATATTGGAATACCGATACGCCATGGTAATAAAATTACACTGAAGGTGACCTACGCACAGTAAATAGATCGATCGGCGGCACTGCGGCGCGGCGTGCGCGCACGACTTAAAAAGCGGTGGTCAATAGAGCTCGATAAATGGATCAAGTTCAAAGGCGCTAGCCAATATATCATACATTTATGTAATGTCTTTCCTTCAAATTTATTTTAGTTGGTGGCGTAGCAACGCGCGCAGGGTACAGCTAGTATAATATAAAATGAAGTATGGGTAAGCAGGGTGGTGTCTATTGTTGCAGCGTTCGTCCGGCAGCGCCAGCACATCCCGCATCCCGATCGCGACGTGTCCCAGCGACAACAGACTGGCCAAATGCGCCTCCTGGAGCGGGGATGGACCGCTCTGTGCTGATCTCACGCCGGGTATGTATACATGTAGTGTGGTAGACGCACGCTGTAGACAGTTTTGTCTACAGCGTGAATGGGCTGGCTCGACCGGGTCATGACCATTGTCTCACAGAAAACCGACGTAAAGTAGCGGCTTGCTGCTGCGTTTCGTACGGTGAGTGAGATATCCGGAAGCCCAAATCCTTCTCCCCTTCCCAATCCCTAATTATCCCTTCCCTTTAAAGTCCGCAACGCGCCTATTATACTTCTAGTATTGTGGGTGTACATGAGCGGTGGAGATCACTTACCATCTTGCTCGGTGACCCACTTGCTCGTTTGTCGGTCTATGCTATAAAAAAAAGAAAAAATGTTTTGCCGTATTGCAATAAAAAAAACTTTATTATACAGGGTTAATTTTAAAACACCAGCAACCTCGCAGGACCAGATAGCTGACCCCATACGGAACAACTTTTGTTCTACGAGTTTGTATATAACTCAATATATTTAAAAAAAAATGATTACAAGTTTTTGTTGTGTCGTATTTTTCTTCGTAGCGTTCGGCGTGCGCGCGCGACTCAAAGAAGCCGCTCAGCTGGCTCGGGCGATGACCTTCAACGCTAGCCCGGTTCCCCACGCTTCGCGTGTTTGCTTACGTAATCTGCGATGCGTGTAGGTAACATTTAAGACGGAAATTAAATGAATACTTATTTTTGTATGAAAATAAAATCTAACAAATTATCAAAAGTCGTAGAACAAAAGTAGTAGCTTATAACCTTAGGTATCTACCCCTGCGAGGTTGCTGGTGTTTTAAAAATAACCCTGTATATGACGCGAGGAGCTCCATGTAGATGCGTCAGAGAGGAGGGTTTTACAACCCTCACTCTTCACTTGATGCAGTCAAGATGTACGGCGCATGATAAGTCTCAATAATAACGACACAGGGTTATCATTTTATCTTTTATTCACTCTTTGAAGCTACTACCGTCTCGGATGTACAATCATAGATGGGAAATAGAGCCGTCGACAGAAAAACCACCCGTTACAACGCTGAGAATACTGAAACACTTTGCGGTTATTAATCACGTTATTTGCGATCAACTAGTTATTAAGATTAACACTGTACTCAAATGACTCTAGTCTGCCATAATTTTAGCAGTTCCCGACTGTTACGACTCGCGGACGGAACTCGACTAATCTTGAAATGGCAAGACGCCATCTTATATAGAGGGATTTTCATCCTCCCCACCTCGAAAGTAGAATTACTTGGTAAACAACACAAACCACCCTCAAATTATCAATATGAGTGGCGGTACCGACAATTGACGTAGAATAACGTTATTTAAATAGGTCAATTCAGTGTCCGTACTTTTCCTGCTACGACACGGCCATTCTGCAGGGCGGCGCGTGCTCTGCGCCTGCCTCATTGCTTCTCGTAGATTGTTATAGATTGTTGTGGATTCTCGTAGCTTTTCGTTGGATCTCGTCGATTCTCGTTGACTCTTCATGTTCCGATATATATTTTTAAGCAATGTTAATGCTAATTTGTTTAATTTTTTTATCTTGCAGCACTCAGACGACGGCGACAGAATGCAAATGAGAAATACGCGGTGGACCCGACGCGGGAACTGAACCTGCGCTTTGCACGCCCCAGGCACCGACAGCCGCCGCAGCATCATTCTAGGTTAGTGTCTGTGTAATAATTCATTAGGTTTTTTTTTTCCAAAAATAAATTGTGCGTGATTTCAGTTGTTTCCTTTTTTAGTACTTTATCAAAATCTTTCTCTTTTTTAGTATGTATGCTAACACACATAACACATGGTTTCTTGCTGGATTTGTAATTAGAATTATTTCTGTAATGTCTAATCTTTCTTTAGTGATGGTGAATCTAAGTTCTCTTTTACTATTTCTACCAAGTTTTCTTTTGAGTCTTGAATAACTCTTTCCAAGATTTTTCTCATTTCTCATCGTATGACTTTCTTCTTTGGCATAGTAAAGTACCTACTCATACAACAGCTCTATTTGTATTATATTTTTATATTATTTAGCTAAAATTGTAGCACCGGATCCGGTGAACGTTTAATGACGCCGGATTACCGGATCCGTTTTTTCGGATTGCAATCCCTAATCACTATGTCAGTCAGTCACCGTTGAGTTTTATATATTTATGTGCCCCCCGTGCGTGCGTGTGTGTAGGAGCGCGTCCCGCGGCGTGTCGGCGCTGCTGATGTCGTCGCCTCCGCAGTCGGGCGGCGAGTGCGGCTCATCGTCGTCGGGCTCGCCGCCGCCGCCGCCTCCGCCCCCCGCCCCCCCCGCCGCGTCCGCCACCTCCGCCGCGTCCGCCCCCGCCGCCCCGCAGCACAACGCGGCGCGCGCCCGGCGGTTCAGACCGCTCTCTATAGCGCCATAGGTAACTAGCCCCGACTCGTCTACTGACTACACACTAGACCTCCGCCCCCCGCCCCCTCCGCCACCTCCGCCGCGTCCGCCCCCGCCGCCCCGCAGCACAACGCGGCGCGCGCCCGGCGGTTCAGACCGCTCTCTATAGCGCCATAGGTAACTAGCCCCGACTCGTCTACTGACTACACACTAGACCTCCGCCCCCCGCCCCCTCCGCCACCTCCGCCGCGTCCGCCCCCGCCGCCCCGCAGCACAACGCGGCGCGCGCCCGGCGGTTCAGACCGCTCTCTATAGCGCCATAGGTAACTAGCCCCGACTCGTCTACTGACTACACACTAGACCTCCGCCCCCCGCCCCCTCCGCCACCTCCGCCGCGTCCGCCCCCGCCGCCCCGCAGCACAACGCGGCGCGCGCCCGGCGGTTCAGACCGCTCTCTATAGCGCCATAGGTAACTAGCCCCGACTCGTCTACTGACTACACACTAGACCTCCGCCCCCCGCCCCCTCCGCCACCTCCGCCGCGTCCGCCCCCGCCGCCCCGCAGCACAACGCGGCGCGCGCCAGGCGGTTCAGACCGCTCTCTATAGCGCCATAGGTAACTAGCCCCGACTCGTCTACTGACTACACACTAGACCTCCGCCCCCCGCCCCCTCCGCCACCTCCGCCGCGTCCGCCCCCGCCGCCCCGCAGCACAACGCGGCGCGCGCCAGGCGGTTCAGACCGCTCTCTATAGCGCCATAGGTAACTACCTCCTATCTTATTATTACCGGGTTTTTATATTAAAAGATGTTGAGAATTTTTCTAGCTGGGTAACATCTCTGAAAAATAATATCAGAGGGACGAGAGTGTGGCATAGAGCCACCACAAAAAAAAAACTTGAGAGGTGTCAAGGGACACCCGGATGGAACGAAATTCCTTTCGATTAATTAGTGAAGGAATTGTTATAAAATTTTATTTTTTTTAAGTTATAATAATATTTTTTTTATTATTAACAAATATAATGTTATATAAACTTAATCGGTAAGCTCAATTTTCGTAATAATATTATTTACAAAAAACCTGTATACACTCAACAAAAATAATCGTCGCGACACCACACTGTTCAATGCGAAATAGAAATGAAATACACCGGCTGCTACGTCGCCCAGCCCGTAAATCGTGTTCGATATTCAAAAAAAATTCAAATGCAAATTTCGAACCGCGTCTACATTTCTAAATGTCATAAGTTTCACACCCGTCTGGATGGGATTAAGTCCTTTTACTTTTATTATCGGAATTTCGACTTTAACTTTGTGTAATAGATATCAAATTATTTAAACAAATATCATAAGTTTCACACCCGTCTGGATGGGATTAAGTCCTTTTACTTTTATTATCGGAATTTCGACGTTAACATTGTGTAATAGATATCAAATTATTTAAACAAATGTCATAAGTTTCACACCCGTCTGGATGGGATTATATCCTTTTACTTGTATTAACGGAATTTCGACTTTAACTTTGTGTGCTAGATATCAAATTAAGTTATCACTTTAAAAATATGTCGTGACAAATTTTTCGTGACAACTTTTCGTGAGAATTTTTTCCGTCTAGCCCCCTTTCACAACGCTCGATAAGGAACTTCGTTCCAAAAAAAAAAACTACCTCCGACTGTCATACTGACCTACTTACTGACTTGACCAGTGTTTCCCAACGTAGGGTAATTCAAAAATAGACTCGACACGACTTTAACCCTTTCGCTTTGGGTTATTTAAATGCAATGCTAGATATCGGTGACAAATTTAACAAAGTGGGGTATGGCCTAAAAAAGGTTGGAAAACACTAGACCAACCAAAAACAAATGTGAACCTTCACGGAACGCCTGATTTTTAATTCCTTTTTATCATTTAAACAATTATATTGTGTGATTATATATAATAAATAGGATCGATTAATATGTCTTTATATACTTTTTTATTCGCAAAGTAATGTAGTATTTTATATGAAAAATATTATTATTGTAATGGCTATTCTATACGTAGTGCACTCTATGTTCCGTACTTCGTTTACTACTTCGTTTTTATTTATTTATTATATTTCGTTGCCGAAACCATCATAACACATTATACCTTCACATTTATAGTTTGTTATATGCCATTGGCCGCCAAATGAATGAAAAGTTCACCTGATGGTAACTGATCTCCACTCGTGCGTGTACACCCGAAATAACTGAAGAAATATGGGAGCGTTGCCGACCTTAATAATTAAAGGATTACGGAGGGGAGGAAGATTTGGGCCTCCGGATATCACTCACTGTACGAAATGCAGCAACAAACCGCTACCTACCACTATCAACAAACACTAAATTTAACCAAATAAAAATGATTATTATTTCAGGTGCTGACGCTAGCGTGTGACGCAACGAGGCGGCCGTTGTGAAGCCCCCGACGCCCCCCGACGCTCTCCGCCGGGGGGCGTGCCTCGCCCCCCGCTAACGGCCAACACGCGCCAAATTCAGGGCCAACACTCTAGTCATTCGTTAAAAAAAAAAATATGAGCCGTATGTCTTCTTCATGCCCACTAGGTGGGCACCCAGCCGTGGGACACTAGGGCATCCACCGCGCCTATATGCCTAGTCATTATCATACGAAATTGTACCCCCTCCCCCTTTACCCGTATTAGATAGGAATCTGAAATGACATGTCAAACAATTATCGATTTTCGCTCTCGATATTGAATGGCAAAAAGGTGAAGTGCACGAGTCGTTAATTAAAAATTAATTTCGTATATTTAGCGCCCAGTTCACCACCTTTGAGTAGATGCTACTTACCAAATAAAATGACATGTTCACACTGACATATATTCCTTAATAATATGTCTACTCATTAAAATAATGTTACTCGATTATTGTGAAATATATCCTAACTACCCGTATTTTTTAAAAAGTTAGCAATGTGGGTAGAATGTTATAAAATTAGGTTAATATTCCCTTTTCCTATTTAAGGCCGGCATTGCGATAGAAACTAATGACGATTGTCAATTGACGACTCTAAGAACGGCAGAAAGAGTATATATATATAACATATATCGATAGATGTGTATCTATAATGTCGGTTTATTTGTAATATCCGTGAAGTAATTAAATAAGTACATAATTGTACTCTGTTATTGCAAAGATTGACAAAAAAAATACTTTAATTGTATCATATTTTTTTTATTGTAAATCGAAGTGTTAAAAAATCATGATATTAAAATGACATGCATATATTTAATTTATTTATTTAAAATTACATCGAACATGTACATAATTATTATTTGACGTAAAATATAATTATATGTTCTAGGGTATTTTTTTTTATTTAACTCGATTTTATCGAAAAAAAAATCGATATTATACTATCGATATCGATTTGATCCTAACGTGTATTAAGTTTTTATATTTTATTATTTACATCACAAGACGTAACATAAAATTGTGTCCCATACGATGATAGACTCTACTAGCACATCATAGGACGGAAAAAAGGCGGAAAACATTTTGCGTTTTTAAGCTATTGCATAGATTTTTTCGCGGGCCTTGAGCGGCGAGACCGAATACAGAAATTCCGTAACGAAAAAACCTAACACCCCCCACTCCGACCAGCCAGCGTTAGCTGACCTCCCTGGAACATCGATAATTTCGAAGTCCCAGGTGGCGTCACACAGTGACCAGTCAGCTTGGACCGGACTTTGACCTTGACCTTGACCCCGACCTTGACCCGCAAAATTAAAATTTAAAACAAAGGAAAAAAATACTGCATAAATAAAATAAATAAATAATTATAATTACATAAGTTGATAAAAAATGCTATGCAATAGCTTTACCGCGGCAGTCTCCGAGTGCCACACGTCTTTTTTTCTATGTGTTACGACTAAGGGATGGTCGCTCCGGGTGGAAAGCGGTGGGGGAGGGGGGTGTTTAAATTTAATATCTCGACATATAGCTTTACAAACAAAAGATGCCGTTATATTAATTAGTACATTTAAATAAGATAATATAATTATTTTTGTCTGGCTGTTTGAATGTATATATTATTCGTTTGAGGTTGAAAGGGGGGACGGGGGAGGGAGGGGGGATAAAAAATTGTGGGCTGTTTAAATTCATTTTTTAGTGTGTCGCTATGTCTGTGTGTGTGTCACTATTGATTTCACTGTACAGCTGACGGCTGACGCGTCATTGACGAAATATATATACTGACACACATAGCGAGACGTGCATAAATGAACCGATATATATATAAACAATATGAACATATTTTAATCAGTGAATAAGCTCATCTTTTTTCTCTTTCACTCCCAAATCATTAACTCAAGGAAGAAAAGAACATTATTGATCCTCTTAGTGACGTCATAGGGCTCGCTATTGCATTTTAAATAAGTTTAGTTTAGAACGTTATATTACACGCGACTCCGCCCTTTGTATGTAGTGACGTCACACTTGCTGTCTCTCTATCTCTCTCTCTCTTTGTAGGGTATTAGCTGTCTCCTTCTTAAACTATTAAAGAGAGAACTTTTCTAAAATGTGCATTAATTTAAAATATCCATAGCAAGGTTCTGCTTAAAAAATATTTCCTGATCTTCCTGCAGCAGTCATTGGTGTCAATTAACTTTAATTAACAATTAGTAATTTCTGACAATTATTATTTCTTAATTAATAATTTTGCAAGATGGAGGTCCCTCGTATGCGAGAGGCCGTCTGGATTGGTACCACCGCGCCGTCTGTTTCTGCCACAAAAGAACAGAGTGTAAGCACTGTTGTGTTTCGGTTTGAAGGACATTGAAGCCAGGTAAATTACTGGCCATTATGAGACTTAACATCTTATGTCTCGGGGTGACGAGCGCAGTTCAGTTCCATGCAGAGCTTGGTAATTCAAAGTTCTGTGTAATATTATCAGGCGAGCGGCTTGCTCATCTCGTCATTCAATTAAATAAATAATGTGGGGTCAGGACCATGACTGTTGGGTGTATTTGATGCAACGTCACTCCATGCCGATTTTATTGTACTGCACTGTACTGAGTGCACTGTCAGGTTGAAAAGCCAGTGGTGCCTCCCTCCTGCGTCCCCCTGCCTCGCTGGGCGTAACAACGCGAGGTCTCCTGGTAGTAACAAACCCGCTTCGGTACACCAAAATAATATTCATATGGGTTTAAAGCTACGTATGTGGAATTGTAAAAAAAGGCCAAGTTTTTGAAGTGAAACTTCTTTAGAATCGTTGTGATTTGAAACTCGATGAAACGAAAATGCGTCACGACAAAGACAAACATATTCATAAATAGGATTTACCCTGCGAGACAATGAGTTTACAAGTATGCCATCACGTGTCTGCGGCGTACAACGAAACCTTCGGAAAACGTGTCATAAAAAAGTGGTGTTTTATTTTTTCTTATTTATTTCAAAATAAAACTACTGCCGCGACATAACTACAATGTTGCTTTGTTATATAAGCATACATAACTCATATCTTCAAGGCTGTTACCGTAGTAGGCCTTACAGTGGTTATACACATTTTACAGTAAAAAAGGGCTGCTGGTCATTTTTCTCTTCACTGTAAAATGTATCTACAGTGAACGCCTTTAAACCCATATTTGAATGTTTTATTTTGCTGTCCCAAAGCGATGTCGTATAAGCTACGACTCTCCCTCGATGTACATACGCCCTATCGCGTCGCTTCTGCTGGCACATGGGTGTGCGTCGTGGACTAGACTAGAAGACAAGACTAGGTCTTGTTGAATCGTGGACTAGACTAGAAGACAAGACGAGGTCTTGTTAAATAGTTGACTAGACTATAAAACAAGACTAGGTCTTGTTAACTAGTGGACTAGACTAGAAGACAAGACTAGGACCTTTTCAATCATAGATTAAACAAGACTAGGGGTTAGTATGTCTTAAAACAACTATTCCAGTTATGAGTATAATGAATGGTCAGTTAAAGTTAGATACGGGTCGCTTATTTTACTAGTCTAGAAAAATGATGCCCCGTCATTTTGATTAATGTAAATTAATTACATACTTTAGTTCATTATTAAGACATTCATAGCAAAGTAATACAGCCCTGATAACAAAGAATGCAGTAATCGTCATATTTGAGTATTCGCTTTTTTCCAGAAATGGCATCCCAAGAGGTTCATGTACATGAAAAAAATATGTTTTCATAAAAAAATTCACTCGAAGTATGTTTTTTATGTAATGATTTTCGCCGTACATGCAAAAAATAATATGTTTTTTGCGTTTATCTCGTTACGGCATTTTGCGCTTACTGCATTCTTAGTTATGGCGGCAGAATAGTTATACTTAAAAGCAACAATTTTGCCGCAATTTCCACTTAGCGCGGGAAACTCTTGATTTAGCGGTAAAAGCTATGTCCCATACGGAACACTGGCTGAAAATCATGCTCCAATTAATTCAATCTAATGTTATTCAATCACAAAAAAATAATTACAATTTACGCATTATACCTTTTTTCAAATGTTAAAGGTTTGTACATAATTCATTACCCATTTGAAAAAAATATTTATTGATTTATATAAATAAAACTATTTCTAATTACTTTTTTAATACGTCCTGTTTTTCCAATGTGTTCCGCATTTATTTAATAAGGTAATAAAAATCCGGCCTTAATTAAGTCTTGTAACACTGAATCGAACTTTGGTTTTCGGTTTATTTTAAAATTAAAACATCTTTTTAACGGTCGATATAAAATATACTTCACCCTACTAAAATCAGGTGCATTGTTCAGGAAAAAATCGGATTAATGGAGGAATTTAACGTTGGTCTATTTATAAAGCACTATCTGGGATAGGATGGAATCTAGTCTAGTCCACGCCGCGCCGTGGCCCACTGCTGGGCGCCCACCGTGTGCCACAGACGCTTCTATAAGTGATGCACGCTCTATTAACGTTTATTTTGCCATATTTTTTTATATATACCGAAGTATGCACAATGAAATTTAAATAAAAGGTAATTTTCCTTGATGGTGCGTTTTATTTGTGAATACCCTCATTATTACGCAACGGTTAACAAGTCCTAAGGATACGAAAGGCCGCGGGTTCGATCCCCGGAAAGAAGCAAATGTTTGTGTGATGCACATTATTTTTTCAGTTCTGGAAGTTATGGGACCGCAAGTCTTATAGCATAGGCCGCCAAATGGTCAAATGAGTTATCTGATGGTAAATGATCTCCACCGCCCATGTACGCCCACAATATCAGAATTATGGGTGCGTTGCCGACCACAAAGGAAAGAGATAAGAAGGGGAGCGGCATTTGGGCCATTGGGCCACCGGATATATCACTCATCGTCCGGAACGCGGCAGCAAGCTGGTGGGAGGATACTTGTATCCGACCGGATAGCGACCACCGTACACTGGTGCTAAAACCTGCCATAGTGGCCTACCTTGTGTGGGTCGCGTTCCAGGGACAGCCAGTCTATATCCGGTTCTCCCCAGGGGGCTTGTCCCCTGATCCTAACCCTTTTCCCATCCCTTTTTCCTTCCCCTCCCCCTTGGCCCTTTGGCAGGCCGGCATGATCTTGCCGACCTACGATGGACACATTGTTTATCGTTGGTCGACACTATTCTTGGATTGCGCTACACTTACCATCAGGTGTAGCGTAGTCACTGCCGAGCCAGGATAAAAAAAAAGCAAGCCGCTACTTTACGTCGGTTTTCTGAGACAGTGGCAACGACTCGGTCGAGACGAAGCTCGACGCTCGGGCTTTACATTCTGTATTTCTCGGCCTCTAGACGGAGCGAAAATTCATTTCACGGCCTTAGGACAAAAAAAATAAACCTACTCAAGAATTAAATATAATCACATTATATTACTACACCTTGTGGCGCAGTGGGCGGGTAGCCGGCTGTGAAGCTAGAGACCGTGGGTTTGAATCACACATCGAGACTCTTATGACTTCTCAGGTATGCAGGTTTCCTCACGATGTTTCCTTCAACGTTAAAGCAAGCAATTAATATACACGTAACTAAAAGTCAGAGGTGTATGCTCTTGTGGTTGGTTTCGAACTAGCGACTTTCGTATCGACAGTCAGTACCACTCACTGCTGAGCTATCGTTGTTTGAATCATCAGCCACAGGACGTCCACTGCTGAACATAGGCCTCCCCCAAAGATTTCCAGACCGACATGGAAGCGGCCTGCATCCAGCGACTTCCTGCGACCTTTATCAGGTCGTCTGTCCACCTTGTAGGCGGACGTCCGACGCTGCGCTTGCCAGTACGTGGCCTCCATTCCAGAACCTTCCTGCCCCATCGGTTATCGGTTCTGCGAGCTATGTGGCCTACCCACTGCCACTTGAGCTTGCTAATCTGCTGGGCTATATGCTGTGTTGTTTGAATCCTACTAATATTATAAACGCGAAAGTTTGTAAGTATGGATGGATGTATGTTTGTTACTCTTTCACGTAAAAACTACTGAATGGATTTTAATGAAACTTTACAATAATATAGCTTATACATCAGAATAAGACATAGGCTACTATGTTTTTCAAAAATCAACCCCTGAAGGGTTTAAAAAGGGGGTGGAAGTTTGTATGAAAAATCTAAACCGCTGAACCGATTTCAATGAATTTTGGCACAAATATAGTTGACGACCCAGGGTTAAACATAGGGTATTTTTTCTTTAAATTTCAACCAATAGGGGATGAAAGTTTGTATGAAAGCTTTTTGATGGCGAAACGAAGTTCGCGGGCACAGCTAGTACCCATTAAAATTGATTTCACGAACCAAAATCGGGACAACACGCTGCACCATCAACAAAATGTCCCGCCATAAATAAGTTGTTTCCGGATTTTTTTTTTCACAAAAATATAAATAGATCTCTGTTTACGCAGCGTCCGGCGATCGGCATTGTCATACTTCCGTCCGGTCACCGACAATACTTCACTATTGTCACAATTATTGGATAATAGATAATAGAATTCGGGTTTAGGAATCGGTCACGTATTTTGTTTTTTGTTAGCTTATTTTGCGAAGACGGGTGCATCCTACGGAAGTAACGAATATGGACAAAACGTTATGTGGTGTGACAAAACATGGGAAATGGATAATAAAGTTAAATACACACAAAGTGGTAGGTCCCTCGTATGCGAGAGGCCGTCTGGGTTGGTACCACCGCGCCCTCTATTTCTGCCGCCAAGCAACAATGTGTAATTGTTTTTTTTTTTTGCTTCTGGTGGTAGGACATTCATATCCACTATCCACCCGGAAAGCGACCACCGTACAGATGGTGTTAAAACCTTCGATAGTGATCCACACGCCTTGTGTGCTCGCGTTCCAGAATCAGCCAGTGTATATCCGGTTCTTCCGAGGGGCTTGCGACATGACTTGATGGTTGGTTGGGGTGGGTATAGGGGTATAGGATGGTATTACTGTGTCTGCATCAGTCATCCGCTTGTCCTATTGCAGTCCTCTCGATCTGCTTCTTCCCTCTCCGAAGAGGGAAGAAGCGTTTTTATAGGCCGGCATGACTCTGGTGACCACCGATAAACTCATTGTTTTTCGGTGGTCGCTGGTTTTTTGGACTGCACTACGTTTACCATCAGGTGTAGTGCAGTCACTTTGCCGTGCTCGGAGAAAAAAAACAATCGCTTCGCGGCCGGCTACTCGCCTACGGTGCCATGGAAGCTATCTGAGTAATAAAAGAATCATCAAATTCGTCCACGTATGGATGAATTATGCGTGAACATACATACATACGCACTCACGCCTGTAATCCCCAAGGGGTAGACAGAGATGCAATCAGCACACCCACATTTCCCCGAACATATTTCCGTCATATGATGTTGTTATATTAATATAAGTTTGCAGTAAAGTAGTATAATATGATAGTTATAGATAGCAGAAATAGTATAATATGCAGAAATAGTATAATATGATATGATAGTATAATATGCAGAAATAGTATAATATGATAGTTATAGATAGTAGATAGTTGATTTATAGTATTAGAGCCAATAAGTATTATTATTTATTATTTATTTATTATAATGTGATAGGGGGTGGGCCCATATACCGGGCACAATTCCAGACTCCGGGTCGATACTGAGCATTTAGTGATAGAAAAACCCAGTATAATTTAGCCCGACCCGGGGATCAAACCCGAGACCTCAGCACTGCAGTCGTACCGCGTACGCATACAACTACGCCACCGAGGCAGTGAACATACATCTACTCTAATATTATAAAGAGGAAAGATTTGTATTTTTTGTATGTAACGAATAAACTTAAAAACTACTGGACCGATTTGAAAAATTCTTTCACCATTAGAATCCTACATTATCCCTGATGAACATAGGCTACTTTTTATCCCGGAAAAAGCAGATCACGCGGGCGGAGCCGCGAGGAAAAGCTAGTATCATATACATATTAAAAGATTACTCATTTTTTGTCCCAGTTTCCCAAAACAAACAGTATTCCATATGCATGATAGTTAAAGCGGGAAGTGCTATGTCGGTGTGTTGCGACGGAGGATTTCCCACGTAAAACATCCGCCATATTGTAATCGAGACAATTTAATATTCTCGGATAAATGATGTCAACTGTAATAGGGTATGTATTACAACATTTTATATGCAACAAAATTATACCAAAAAATAATTGGTTAAATAACAGATGCAGCAGCGATAGCTCAGCAGGTGGTACCGACTGTCGAGACTAAAATCGCAGGTTCAAAACCAGACCTAATAGTAGACACCACGCGTTTGAGTGGTAGAGCCACGCTGTAGACAGTTTTGTCTACAGCATGAATGGGCTGGCTCGACCGGGTCGTTACCACTGTCTCACAGAAAACCGACGCTAAGTAGCTTGCTGCTGCATTTCGTACGGTGAGTGAGATATCCGGAAGCCCAAATCCCCTCCCCTTCCCAATCCCTAATTATCCCTTTCCTTTAAGGTCGGCAACGCGCTCATGATTCTTCTGGTGGTGGGCGTACATGGGCGGTGGAGATCACTTACCATCAGGTGACCCACTTGCTCGTTTGCCGGCTTATGCTATAAAAAAAACACCGCTCACTTTTCTAAATTACTTACTTTAAGTGATGGAAACATCATGAGGAAACCTGTACACCTGAGAAGTTCTCCGTAAGAATTTCCACGATATGTGATGGTTTTTGCTGTCGCGTTGAAAAGCGATTTATCACTAAATTTGTAATAAGTGAAATCACGGCATTATGGAAACAACATCGTTCATTACAAGCGCAAAGCAGTGGCATACAGTTTGCAAATCAAAGGTTTGAGTGGTGTTACTGGCTCTATAATAGTACCATTGGCAGTACCAAGGGATACCCTTTGCGTGCGGAACTCTTAAAAACCTTAATTTAAAAAATAAATAAATGAATAAATACTCAAAAAGGAAATAGCCTATATAAGAAAAGAATATGAATAAAGAATTAATCTGCTATACAAAAGCGTCACAGGATATACGGATATCCCGTAAAAAAAGTTGTCAAACCGAAACGACAGTCCTTAATTGCCCTGTGCCTTCCTAATTATGTACCGTTGCAAAGTCCTTACTTTGTCCTTTATACTAATCGTTTGAAAACATACCTTAATGCATCTAAAATAGAACGTCTATTGTTATTTTGCGTTATTTGGACCTCAGTTGTAAAAGTCTGGCGACTTGTATTGGAAAATCAACCTTATTTACATTATTTTAACTTTACTTCAAAACAGAACTAAAAATTGGAGAATATTTTTTTAAATTATGCAGACCATAGATCGTTGTCAAATTTCCCGAAAGTTAGACGAAAAAGTATTTTCTATTAGATAAGTCGATGGTTGAAAGTAGTTTTAAGGTATATGCAACTGTTACTCAAAAATAAATACGTAATTTTTTTGCCGCGCCCGCGCCTGCCACGTGCAAGCTGCAGCCTGCGGGCCGGTGTTAGATAAAAAAAAACGGATGTCAGATGTTAGCAACAATTTCTTCTAATCTAACTTTATGTTTATAAGTTTTTTTTTGTATTAGAATGTGGCACAAACATATTTATGACCCCGATATAATGTAATGTTGAGTAAAACTACTTACCTATAAAGTTATTGACTAGATATCAAAAGTTGCATAAAGATCATGACGGAGTCCCACTAATAATAGCTCCTTTGTTCTCGGATTACATCAAACAGATAAAAGTGATTCTATCGCATACGACGAAACTACCACTTGCATGACGATCCATAAATCTTATTTAACAGCTAAATATGTTTAGTAATGTTAACTTTTCATACCATTTGGCGTTTCTTAAACACATTTAGTGGCTAAATAGGCAAGTGGATCTTATTGTCTGTATAAAGTTAAAATAAAATAGTAGCTTCCACAAAATGTTCGTCACCACTGCATTTTTTGCACGGCCGTCTGTCAGTCCTACGGGCAGCTTACGGATGTGTCTAATTTCACATTTTACCGAAAATAAGCTGTTTAACAAATCCGGCTTTACGCAAGACCTTTAAAGGAAAAAAATCATTGTGTATATTTTTTTAAATCCTCTATTTCCGCGACGATTTTTTGCTATGTCGTGCGTATGATATTGAATTCTAGTCTTTTTAAAATTGTAATGTAATTGTGTATTGCCTGTAATAGGCAAAGGAATCGAAAATTATACAACGGTATTTTGTGCAATATAAATATTATTTTACTTAATTCTTAAGAGTAGTGCATTTTCAAGCGACACAATAATTTTTAATTTACCCTATTAGTCAAGAATAAATTGTTTCATTTAGAGAACGGTTGGCTATACATTAAATTTATTAATTAATAATATATTTTACTAATATAGGCTAGCCATTTATACTAACAAAAATGGAATTGATTTTAATTATCTGAAACAAATTGAAATGAAATTGAAATAAAAACAGTTGGCAATTCAATTTCCAATCAATTGGTATTGTCTGGATTTTGATTTTATAATACAGCTAGTTTTGGCGGCAATACTGCCTAGGTACCGACTCTGAACTGCCACAATTATCAATTAGGTTGTTAACCCTACATTTCTTTAAACGGAGTGTGAGAAGCAGTTAGGCAGGCCGTCATGATCTTGCCGACCTATGATGGACACATTGTTTGTCGTTGGTCGACACCATTCCTGGATTGCGCTACACTTACCATCAGCTGTAGCGTAGTCACTTTGCCGAGCCAGGATAAAAAAAAACCTAGGATTTTAAGTCGGACGAACCAGGACAATTCAGCTCGAAAACAGGACGCAGTAATACAGTACCGATAGTAAATCAACATGCAGTGGAAATAGGTTAAATGAAATTCAAGTATTAGTAATCATATTTTTAATAAAAGTATTCGCATAAAATTATATAAATTGAAAATGAGTTATTAAAATATAAAACAAACACTTTATTGTGTTGCTGTACAGCAAACGTCCGGCAACAAAGCTTCTTCACTCTCCAAGGGACATGCCGTCTGGCCTATACCAAAACAGTTAAGTAGCAATTGCCGGTTGTCTTTGTACGCCGGACGGACGGCGGTTTATGACAGGCACGATATTGTACTTGCGGAAACCGAACCCGGGGCGGAAACCGATTGTAAACTGTGGTGAATGCACCAAACGTTGGCACTTCGTAAACATTATTTCGAATCTATTTGATAAAGAAATTTTTTCATATATAACTCATAACAGACCCGAAATTCTATTCTATATCGATTGACCAAATTAGTGTCAATGTTATTCCGAAGGTTTTGTTTCGTATGGTAAGTGAGATATCCGGAGGCCCAAATCCCCCTCTCTTTCCCAATCCCTTAATTATCCTTCGCTTTAAGGTCGGCGGATATAATTCTTCTAGTATTGTAGACGTACATGGGCGGTGGAGATTTACCATCAGGTGACCCACTTGCTCGTTTGCCGGCCTATGTTATAAAATAAAATTAACTAGGTAGAGCCGTGGTGTAAAGTACTGTCTACTACATGATTTATTCGCTCGCCTTTATCAAGGAAAATTGTAAACTCCTCAATGGGTAATACTAAACGCATGGCGATCCGGGTTATAGTCTGTTTTGGAGTTTTTAACTTAATAAGAATGAGGAAATTACAAAAATAAAATTTTACAACCCTATATTATAAGGTGTCAACAACAGTGCCGTTCTCCCCACGAAGGATCTTTGTAAAATACATCAGTAACATTATAATAAGGGTTGTAAACCGAGTTTTTATCGCTTCCTCACACGATACATCATCCGAACTTCCTTCCTTTTGTTGAATTTACATAACACGGATATTAAAATTACGTATTGTTTGTGTTTTGAACGTACACACATGTCTACGATGGCCAGACATCCTCCCGAGTTAAAAAGATTTCGTTTATTAGGATTTAAATGGTTATGACCATAGAATTAATTAACATATTAATAAAACACAGCAGACGTGGCAGTGTAGTCTTTGATTTCTTTGCCTATTTATGGAATAATATACCTACTATTTTTTTTTAATTAATTTATGATTTAGTTTAAATGTGTTGCTGCTGTTTATCAAATAGTCGTTGTGTCATTAAAAACGGCTACTAGCAATTACCAAAATTAAGGAATGCATTAATATACCTACTATTTTATTTGTTATTAAAGTATTTATTCGCTCTAAGAAATAAAACATAAACAATGAATTATTTTTATAAATCAAATTTTAAAAAGGGCCACCATCAGAATAAAAATAAATATTGATGACACCACTTCTAAATGTCCATAAAAAGGTCATCCAAAAATTGCCGCGCCATCCGCCGTTTACGAAAATACATTCGCGCGGGAAACCGAAATAGCGCCGGAAACGCACGTCGCTCATTATTTGTTTCACACAATTAAAAATTGTATATTGCAAAAGTGATTTATTGAAAATTCTATCCTGATTCATTATAAATAAATTTGAATTTCGTATACCCCATTTCAATGACATACGCTCTTCCAAACTGTTGCATTCACGCGGAAACGATTAGTTTCTGAACCACATGCTGACAGGCAGGATGCGAGAAATTCATTATCGATTTTTAAAAGTAAGAAGTTTCGGTCCTTTCTGACATATCCAGATTAATCTATGGGAGAAAGGGACAGAGCATTCCAACCTTAACAAGAAGACGCATGCGCGTACGTACATCACTGACGTCTAGTAGCATTCCCGCCATTTTATCAACGAGCAAATTGAAACTTTAATATGAGGATATAAAGTCTAATCTCATTTGGTAGGAGCAAAAAGTTTACAACATGTTTGAATTACAAAGAGCTCGTAGACATCTGCATTCATTCATAGCTTGAAATTTGTTTGCCCGGTTCATTCGGACGTCAGTTGCGAAATAGCTGTTGAGGTGGAAGTGTCGCTTCAAAAATAGCATTTTAATATCGTGGACGCGTTTCGTGTTGTAATAAATTATTATTTTTGTTTTGTGTTTGTGGTATATTGTGAAGGAAGAGGATTTGACGGTGTGTGCCATCATTTAGATGGTAAGCAACAACAACAATATTTAAAGTTAATAGAATAGTAAACATATTAAAATATATTTTATCGCTAAAATAGAATATAAGATCGTCAATATAAGATATTTTTAACAACTTAATATACTTTTGTAAATTACATTACGCTCAGATCACCGCTATTGTAAATATTAAAAAGTTTAGGCCATAGACTAAATATTTTACTGAGCCAATATGTCGTAGTGCAGTTTAAACTTCTGATCTTTTCATTTTCACCCGGGATAGATAGATAGATGAAGAAATTGCCGTTAGCAATAAGGCCGCCAATTGTACTTCTTTTTGATATTTTTAGATGTCTATTGTATATTTTCAATACTTTATGTTGTGATGTACAATAAAGTTAGAAATAAATAAATAGATTATTCTTTATTGCACACCAAATAAAGTAACTTAAAAGCAAGGATCATACAGTAAGGGTTATACAATGGGCGGTCTTATCGCCACCGGCGATTTCTTCCAGACAACCTTACTGCGGGATTTATGTTTATGACTTAACTACTTTAGCTAAAATTTTTGACAAAACTTAGGAAGATGTTAATTTGTATGTTATATGGGTCAACATTTAGACCCAAAGCAAACCTCACCTCAATTACTGGGCATCATGAGACTTAACATCCTATGTCTCGGGGTGACGAGCGCAGTTCAGTGCCATGCAGTGCTTTGTAATTCAAAGTTCTGTGTGATGTTGCTTTTGTTTATGGGCAGGCGTCGCTTACCATCAGGCGAGCAACTTGCTCGTCTCGTCATTCAATTGAATAAAAATACCTGTACCTGATATTGCTGATTAAAGGACGAGGCAATAGCGAAACTTGGACCCCTTACGGGTTGTCGCGGTCAGACATAATACAAAATCCAGCGTCATAACAGGATGGGAAGACGGACCCTGGCATTAAACTGGGATAACGCCAGGCGGAAAGATTATTTTTGAAGTGAAAACTTCTTTAGCCGCGTTGAGTACTTTTTGGTAAGCGGCAAACTTTTGGTTTCGCGCCAGCGACATACTAATAATAATTGCTACAGACTATACACGTATAACACTTCGTATATACCTGACCGTGTGTTGGGCGCATTAGACAGTTTTTGGATGGGTGAAATCTTACGAGCTCTGAGTATCTGTAGCTTTACAGTCAGTCCGAGTCGAGTACTAAATAAATATACTTAAGTTATAAGTTTTCACTCCTATCGGCAGTCTCTGTGACTGTTTTTTTTTTGTATGTTCATGCATAACTCGCAAATGTGAACCGAGTTTGCTGAATCCTCTTTTATTCGATAGATTTTACTCCGAGTGTAGTTCCAATTTAATTAAGATCTGATGATTGAGTACGAGTGAAAATAGGGAATTGTTCAACGGACAACACTAGACGCGACATGATTCGAATTTCAAAATCCCTTTTAAAGTTTACATTTGACTTATAATAATTTTATTATGAACCTATCACACTAATATAAATTTGAAAGTTTGTTTGTTTGGATGTTTGTCCATCAATCACGCTGAAACTACTGAACGGATTTTGATGAAATTTGATATACAGGCAGGGTATGAGCTGACTTGGGTGATAGGATACTGTTAATCCCGATTAAATGCTCCCTTGGGATAAAACAGGAATCTTGATATACATTATTCCTGATGAACGTAGGCTACTTTTTATCCGGGAAAAAGCAGTTAAGCGGGCGGAGCTGCGAGGAAAAGCTAGTACTATATAAAATACAGATGAATTGAGAAAGTCTTCCGATTTTTCATCGGTTAACAAGCACCGACGTATTTTATTTTACATACAAACACTCTACATCTAATCACAAACAGTTTTTGGTCCTTCGAACCGGATACGAACCAGCGACATATAGTTTATAATCTATAGTTTTAATCTAGATATTCATTAAATATATTTCCCAAGCTATATTTCTCACGGACCAAGAAAGGAAGTACAAATCTCCCAGAATTCTAATTATCCATTGTTAGAACGCTCTAGTGCTATTCAAAATTCAACATTTCCCGCGCTCTTTCCAGCACAATGGCGGGAAACGAACGCGTTAATTATGTGAATTGTTGGTTGTGATTCTTGTGTTGATTATCGTGATATCTAGACTTACATCTTACAGCTTACATTCTTCTTGACAGCCTCCGTGGCGCGTGAAACGTGAGATCGTGGGTTCGATTCCCGCACCGAGAAAATATTTGTCTGATCCACAAATATTTGTTTCGGGGTGTGGGTGTTGTGAGACCGAAAGTCTCTCGTAGTTCCTGATATCCACGACACAAGACTCGTATCTTACTGTGGGGTCAGGACTATGTGTGTTACTGTTAGGTGTTATTTATTATTTATTATTATAATAGCAGAGAATAAGAAATGAACAAACTTACTCGTTTGCCGGCCTTTGCCGGGCTAAAAAAACTTCCCATTTATAAATCTAACGCACCTCTCAATATTTACTTGGCTGGGTTGGTACATGTGCCTGCATCGGTGATCCACCTGTCCTGTCGCAGGCCCCTCGATTTGCTTCTTCGCTCTTCAGAGAGGGAAGAAGCATTTATACAGTCCGGAATGACTTTGGTGACCACCGATAAACTCATTGTTTGTCGGTGGCCGCTGGTTCTTTGGACTACATTGCGCTTACCATCAGGTGTAGTGCGGTCACTTTGTGTTGCTTAAATAAAAAACATGGAGTGAGAAGAACCTGGTCCAATTCAATCTCTCAAATCAATCAACCCTAAACAAACTGTGATGGGTGGTACAAACTATCAGGAGCGTTAAACCGACATGTGGCCAGAAGTACCTCCGTACTTTATATCTATTGGTCCATGACCAAAACAGTTTGATCTCCACTATTCCTAGGTAGGTACCAACACTTATCTATTTCTACTGCTAAACAATTTCCGTTTAAGCATTGTTGTGTTTAACTCCTGGTAAAAAGGAGGATGATGATGATAAGTTTAAATAAATAAATAATAAATAACACCCAACAGTCACACACATAGCCCTGACCCCACAGTAAGATCGAGTCTTGTGTCGTGGGTATCAGCAACTACGGGAGACTCTCGGTCTCACAACACCCAAACCCCGAAACAAATATTTGTGTCAGACAAATATTTGTCGGTGCGGGAATCGAACCCATGGCCTCACGTTTCACAGTCGGCTACTCGCCCACTGCGCCACGGAGGCTGTCAAATTTAAACGTGTGTTGCTGCGGTTTACCAAATAGCCGTTGCATCATTTAAAACCGGTTACCAGTATTTACCAAAATTAAGGGATGCATCAACAATAAAAAATTCAAAACGGAAGCGCCACCGCCGTCTTCCCGCGCGTCCATTATCGGTCACTTCCTGCGTGTAAAAAGGACTGTTGTCGCTGGTTTTCATCCGGCATAGACAATGCTACATCCTCCTTTTTATTGACCGCCATATTTGTTTGGGTTTTGAATTTATACATAGATTATATGTGTGAGTGACAAATCGGTCAAGTGCGAATAGGATTCAGGGAATCCATACACAAAGACTAATACTTACGCCCAGTTTCTGAAAGGCTTTACAAGGTGGTAGGTCCCTCTTATGCGAGAGGCCGTCTGGGTTGGTACCACCGCGCCGTCTATTTCTCAAGCCAAGCAACAGTGTGTAAGCACTGTTGTGTTTCGGTTTGAAGGACATTGAAGCCAGTGAAATTACTGGGCATTATAAGACTTAACATCTTATGTCTCGGGGTGACGAGCGCAGTTCAGTGCCATGCAGTGCTTTGTAATTCAAAGTTCTGTATGGTGTTGTTTCTGTTTATGGGCAGGCGTGGCGCTTACCATCGGGCGAGCGCCTTGCTCGTCTCGTCATTTAATCAAATAAAAAAAACTTTTTGTTTCTTTTTTATTAACTGGCGAAAAAATCTGAGGAGTTTCACAATTCGTCTGTATATATTTTTTATGTATGTATATTATAACATAACTCTGTCAAAAGTAGAACGATTTAGATCATTCTTTTATTCGATAGTTTACTCCCCGGGGAGTCCCATTAAAATTTAAAAAACAAAATCCCTTAAGAGGGCGAAATAAGAAATAATGAAATGGTTTATTGACACAGACAACACTTTTTAAAACACCATGCCTTTTTACACGCTTTTTATTAACTTCACCTGTATGTTTGTTTGTTTGTTTGTATGTTTGTAACCGACTCCTTTGGGCGCGATTTTGACCCACTTTAAACGGCCAGATTTCGTTCAAACTTTGTAGATTTATCGAGGAACGATGACACTACAATAATTTGATAAAAAAAAAAAAATAATTTAATAATAATTATAATAAAATAATAATTTAATTTAATTAATTATTGATATTCGGGTTAGGAATTAAAATTGTACTCTCTGGATCTTCGTTAATTATAGGGAATATCGTAGTATCTAATAGTGTCAATAGATGGCGCTTTTTTGATGTTCGGGTTTAAAGTTAAAATTATACTCTCTGCTACAATATATTAAAAACTAAAAAATTAAAAATAAATAATAGTTTAAAAAAAACTAAAAAACACGCTTTTATAGAAAGTCTAACTAAAAAATTGAAAATAAATTTGAAGAAAACAATGTATTTTATTGTAAAAAAAAGCGTGGGGTGATTTTTAAGATACTATCTAAATGATAATCCTACTCATATGCACCCCACGCTTTTGTTTACAATAAAATACATTGTTTTCTTCAAATTTATTTTCAATTTTTTAGTTAGACTTTCTATAAAAGCGTGTTTTTTAGTTTTTTTTAATTTCTATTTAATTGAATGACGAGACGAGCAAGTCGGTCGCCTGATGGTAAGGGCCACACCTGCCCATAAACAAAAGCACTCCATGGCACTGAACTGCGCTCGTCACCCGGGACATAAGATGTTAAGTCTCATAATGCCCAGTAATTTTACTGGCTTCCATTTCCTTCAAACCGAAACACAACAGTGCTTACACACTGTTGCTTGGCGGCAGAAATAGACAGCGCGCTGGTACCAACCCAGACGGCCTCTCGCATACGAGGGACCTATCACTGAGTAATCCCGAAATTCCAATCCAACACACATCCTAAGTACGCTGCTTACTAGACCAATGAAGCAATAAACATAATATCCGACCTGGAATTTGAATTTGGTAACTCTCAGTATAACCAGCCATGAACATTAGCAACGAAAACGATAACATTACGATATAGTAATTTTGACAATATACCTAAAACCGGAATTCGTCTATCGGTCACATACTCCAGTCATTTTAGGAGGTTCACCTCGGAATTCGAGATACCCGGCTGTAACTCTGTAAACACTTGTGTATTGACACCCTAAAAGTTGTCTCAAAACCTACATATGGTAGGGTGTGCGCAACTATTAAATTTCAAGGTCAAAGGTCACAAAAATCGCTTTTTTTGTAAATAAATAAATACGTGTTTCAGGAATTTTGGAAATTTTATTTATTAAGGGATGAAAAAGGGGGTGAAAGTTTTCACGCTTTCACGCCTAAATCACTAAACCGATTTTGATGAATTTATCTACAGAGACAGATGGAGCCCTGCAGACGGTTACAGGTTACTTTTATCCCGGAAAATGCTGTTCACGCGGGCGGAGCCGCGAGCAAAAGCTAGTATAACATAATAGTTAATAAAGATTGACAAATATTTATAATCATTGATTTATGGATAGTTCATCAACTATATATGGCGCGTTTTCGACCGGAGGCACCGTTTGACCTGAACTGATCCTGTGACCGCGCGCTCTCCGCCCTCTATCTCGAAAACGGTTCACCGTATGAAAAAAAGTTTTAAACAAAATTTGTAGAGAATTTTGTATTCTACAATATTGATAATGGATATAAATAGCAAAAAACCCATAGGAAATGAGATATTTACAAAAAAAGCTATTTTTGTGACCTTTGACCTTGAAATTTAATAGTTGCGCACACCCTACCATATGTAGGTTTTGAGACAACTTTTAGGGTGTCAATACACAAGTATTTACAGAGTTACAGCCGGGTATCTCGAATTCCGAGATTCTTACCTAATTTAAGCTAAAATGACTGCATTAACAGGAAACGCGACAAAAACACGGGAAATGTCAACAACGTGGTGTGTTCCAAATGCGAATTGTCCGGAAGTGGCATGCGGGCACGCTATTGTTGCCAACATTGCTATTATCAACGGCCTTGTAATGCCAACATAAGTTTACAATACAACTAGTGATTTGCTGTTTCTTTTATATGCAAGCATGAAGCAGCGATAGCTCAGTGGGGAGTGGTACCGACTGTCGAGACGAAAGTCGCAGGTTCGAAACCAGCCCCAAGAGCATACACCACTGACTCTTCTAAGTTACGTGTATATTAATTGTTAATTATCGCTTGCTTCAACGGAGAAGGAAACATCGTGAGTAAACCTGCATGCCTGAGAACTCGATAAGATTTTTCGAAGGTATGTGAAGTCTGCCAACCCGCATTAGGCCAGCATGGTGGACTAAGGCCTAACCCCTCTCATTCAGTAGAGGAGGCCCGTGCCCAGCAGTGGGACATGTATAATACGGGGCTAGTAAAAAAAATGGCAGTGACTGCACTACACCTGATGGTAAGCGTAGTGCAGTCCAAAAACCAGCAACCACCGACAAACAATGAGTTTATCGGTGGTCACCAGAGTCATGCCGGCCTGTATAAATGCTTCTTCATATTCCGAAGAGAGTAGAAGTAAATCGAGGAGCCTGCGATAGGACAAGCGGATGACCGATACAGGCACAGGGATATAAGGATGTACCCCTTTACCCGCCCCAACCAACCATACCCGAAGAACCTGATATACATTGGCTGATCTTGAAATGCGATCCAAACAAGGTGAAGGCCACTACTAGGCCCGATAGGGGTGAACCCGTGAAATTTTACGGGATCTAATTGAACAGAAAAAATAAAAAAATAATAAAAATAAAATAAAAAAATGCAATAATTTGTAAAATGCCTTAATATTAGTTTTGAATAGTGTACGTTACGTTGATGATCCTAAATCACAGACAACTCAACCTAAAGACCACGCATTACGGGGGGTATGCTTACGCCAAGGTTAGGCAGTGACACTGCATAACAGCCGGCCCCGCCCCTATAAGCTCCTCATTCCGCCGCCGACAGTCATAGCAATAACATTGTCCGTATTCTCGAAATTTACTGCTATGATGCCGTATTGTTCAGTGAAAAGTGTAGTAAAACCTCTAATCTCACGAAAGATGGTATTACATTTCACAGTTATACATTATTCCGTCTTGAAATTGAAATAATTAATTACCAAAATTAAAACTTAAAAATAGCGCGCGTTGATGTCTTTTTTCACATCTCTTTCTTTCTTAGTTAAATTCAGATAACATTATCTCGCTCCGTCATTGGCCCGTGTACACTAGTGATGGGGGCACATTGTAAACTTAAGAAATACGTTTGTCGATAAACGCATATTGAAATTTGACATTCGTACAGCAGTATATTGTTTTCAGTCTGCGTTTACCCAATTACTGAAGAAAGGAAAATTATGTATGTGCGGGGGGGGTTGTGTAGGTATATTGCCTCTTAAATCTTTTGACCTACTTTAGCAAATGGTGTTGCGGATGTTAGACGTCATAAATGTTCAAACTGGAAATATATTTTTGCTTCTATACAACAATATTGACATTAAACGAATGTTTTCATGATTAGGACTTCGAAAACTTTTTCGTCAATACAGTGATTTTCTTTTACTAGCTATATAATAATAATATATAAATAAACAGGTTTAGTGTAATTGCCGAGTGTATTTTGATGATGCTATATATACATTAGTTGATACTGATTTCTATACATAAGATTTTTTTTAACTTTTGTACTGACTTGTCATAAGCGCTATTTCAATTGCCCATAATATGATTAATAAACTATTTCATTTCATTTCAATAAACATGTTTTATTGAAGTGAAACTTCTTTATCGGCGTTAGAAAAATAAAATCGTCACATTTTTCCGTTACGCGGCACGCGTCACGTTTTTGACTTTGACTGCATTTTGACCAGACTTTCACTGGACTTGACAGGACTTTCATCGGACTTTCACCGGATTTTGACCGGACGTTGACACGACTTTGACCGGATATAGACCGGACTTTGACCCGACTTTGACCGGGCTTTGACCGGACTTTGACCCGACTTTGACCGGGCTTTGACCAGACTCCGACCGGACTTTAACCGTGCTGACCGGACTTTGACCGGACGTTGATCCGACTTTGACCGGGCTTTGACCAGACTCTGACCGGACTTTAACCGTGCTGACCGGACTTTGACCGGACGTTGACCCGACTTTGACCGGACTTTAACCGGGCTTTGGCCTAACTTTGACCAGACTCTGACCGGACTTTAACCGGGCTGACCGGACTTTGACCGGACGTTGACCCGACTATGACCGGACATAGACCGGGCTTTGACCGGATTATGACCGGACTTTGACCCGACTTTGACCGGACTTTAACCGTGCTCACCGGACTTTGACCGGACGTTGACCCGACTTTGACCGGACTTTAACCGGGCTTTGGCCTAACTTTGACCAGACTCTGACCGGACTTTAACCGGGCTGACCGGACTTTGACCGGACGTTGACCCGACTATGACCGGACTTTGACCGGGCTTTGACCAGACTCTGACCGGACTTTAACCGGGCTGACCGGACTTTGACCGGGCTGACCGGACTTTGACCGGACGTTAACCCGACTTTGACCGGGCTTAACTGGATTTTGACCGGACCTCGACAGGACTTTGACCGGACTCTGACCGGGATTTGACCGGACTTTGACTGGAAAAGGACTTTGACCGGGCTTTGACCGGACTTTGACCCGACTTTGACCGGGCTTTGACCGGACTTTTACCGGACTTTGACCCGACTGACCGGGCTCTGACTGGACTTTAACCGGGCTGATCGGACTTTGACCGGACGTTGACCCGATTTTGACCGGATTTTAACCGGACTTTAACCGGGCTTTGACCGGACTTTGACCCGACTTTGACGGGGCTTTGACCGGATATAGACCGGGCTTTGACCGGGCTTTGACCGGACTTTGACCGGACGTTGACCCGATTTTGACCGAATATAGACCGAACTGTGGCCGGACTTTGACCGGACTTTGATCGGACTTTGACCGGATTTTGACCGGACTTCTTCTGTCAAGCGTCCCGAGACGCAGACTTTTTTTTGTATTCATGTCTATGATAATAAAAGCCTTTTGTTTAAACTTTATCTAATTTAACTTTATTAGACCAATTTCTGTAAAGTTGCATATAGTAGATCATTTTTTGAAAAATAAGGTCATAAAGAAGTTTCACTTCCTACGTGTGTACACTAGTACACGCACACATTTTTTTTTTTTATTCCGTTATAGCCTAAACTCAGTTTTCGATATCGATAAATTAGTCTCACCCATCACTAGTGAGCTATCGTTGTCATCGTAAATTACGACATGTGCTTGAACGATCCAATAGAAACTAGCCTACCTCCCCCGCACCCCACCATGTATTGGCGATTTTGTTTTCATACTTAAAGTCATGAAAGCGGGGTCTTCTAGGTTGAGTTGTCTGTGTCCTAAATAAATAAATAAATAAACAGCTATGTATACGCTTTTGACAAAAAAGTTCCAAAATCGGATCATTCTATAATAAAATATGGGTGGTTATTACATACAAATATTTTTTTTTTCACTGAATGACGAGACGAGCAAGGCCGTTTGACCTGAACTGATCCTGTGACCGCGCGCTCTCCGCCCTCTATCTCGAAAACGGTTCACCGTATGAAAAAAAGTTTTAAACAAAATTTGTAGAGAATTTTGTATTCTACAATATTGATAATGGATATAAATAGCAAAAAACCCATAGGAAATGAGATATTTACAAAAAAAGCGATTTTTGTGACCTTTGACCTTGAAATTTAATAGTTGCGCACACCCTACCATATGTAGGTTTTGAGACAACTTTTAGGGTGTCAATACACAAGTATTTACAGAGTTACAGCCGGGTATCTCGAATTCCGAGGTGAACCTCCTAAAATGACTGGAGTATTTATTGTATTATTTATGAATACTGTTTGCATATTGCAAAATCTACTTTTAGACAAGACATAATCAACTAAAAAACATAAAATCTTCTTTTAGGACAGAAGTGTTGCCATTAATGGATTGGAACTTACCATTAGGGAGTATTTTTTAACTCTACTCCCACGCCATCTACATTTGGGAACTAGAAATACAGTAACAAACGCTAAAAATTACTTAATATCAATTTATTTAACCATTTTTGTATTGCAATATATTATAAAACATTTGATATATATATATATATATATATATTCATTGATATACAGGGTTATTTTTAAAACACTGACAACCTCGCAGGGCCATATAGCTGACCCCATACGGAACAACTTTTGTTCTACGAGTTTGGATATAACTCAATATATTTAAAAAGAAATGATTTCACAAGTTTTTGTTGTGTCGTGGTTTTCTTCGTAGACTGCGGCGCGGCGCGGCGCGTGCGCGCACGACATCAGCTGCTCAGCGGTCAAGGTCATAGGCGCTAGCCCGGTTCCCCACGCTTCGCGTGTTTGCTTACGTAATCTGCGATGCGCGTTGTAGCATTCAAGACCTAAATTAAATGAATACTTATTTTTGTATGAAAATAAAATCTAACAAATTATGAAAAGTCGTAGAACAAAAGTAGTAGAAAATGACCTTAGGAATCTAGTCCTGCGAGGTTGTCAGTGTTTTAAAAATAACCCTGTATATCATGAAACTCAGTCTGATATATATCGGATATATATCTTGATATATATTTTCCAGACATATACATCCCCGGTGTACAATATGCCGAGCCAGGCCCGATGCGACCGCGTGCCACCACCGCACGCCACCAAGTGGGACGCCCTGGACTTGAGGATGCTGCAAGAAGATGACCTTCCACTAGGTAAGTTGTATTTATTACGCGTGCCGACATTTTTTTTTATAGCATAGGCCGGCAAACGGGCAAGTGGGGTCACCTGATGATAAGTGATCTCCACCGCCCATGTACGCCCACAAAAAACGTGGGGTGCTTTTTAAGACATTATCAAAATGATGATCCTTCTACTCATATCTGTCAATAAAATATTTTTATAACTATTGACACCATGCACCCCACGCTTTTTTTACAATAAAATACATATTTTTTCTTATTTACACTATTCTTAATTTATATAATATATTTTTAAATTTTGTACACTATTCCTAATTCGAGTTCATTAAAATTTATTTTTTATTTTTTAGTTGGATTTTATGTAAAAGCGTGTTTTTTAGTTTTTTTAAACTATTATTTATATTTAATTTTTTAGTTTGATTTTCTATAAAAAGGTGTATTTTCATTTTTTTTTATCATTTATTTTTTTTTCTTTGTGTTTTTATTTCTTTTACCATTTTTTTGAAGTGAAACTTCTTTCGAATCTTTGTGATAGGAAAATTCGCTGAAACGTAAAAATGTCACGAAGGAGGTAGGAAAGAAACAAGTTTTACGAATGGCTTGTTTAACAAGCCATTCGTAAAACTGTACCCGATTAATCGTACAACACCCGTAGTTCATACAAAGCGTCGGAGGTAATGATTCGCTGGAGAATCTTGACATCGCGATGTAGATGTCCCATACAATATGGATTATTCTACAGCAGTGGCGCCATCTCTTGATTTTTTCTTGTTTTCTTTTAATGTGTCATGTAGACTATAATCCAATGTTCTATTATATTGCTGCCACTAATTGTAAATAATATAAAAAAGCGTGTTAAAAAAAGTGTTTTGCGAACATCCCTTACTACTGAAGTAATTTTAATAACAGTTGTAGGTAATAAATTTGTAATTTATAACAATTATTCAATGAAATATTTAAGGAAGTTTTAATTTTTACAATATTTATTTATTTTGTTCTAAACTTGTATCAAAATAACACAACAAAACAACCAGCGCCACCTTTATTGCATTTAAACTACAAGTTGACAAGAAAAAATCATGAGATGACGCCACTGGCACATCTACATCGCGATGTCAAGATTTTATCCGACGATTTGAAGTAGGTCAAAATCACGTTTAAAGACAAGTTACAGACAAATCTACCAACATACAATCATACCAACATACATACGTCTGAAGCTAATAAAAGCGTGTTAAAATAATAAAAGCGTGTTAAAAAGAATGACTTCTAATGATCTAATGACTTTTCTTACGCGCGCACCTCAAAACAAGCCCTAACACCACTTATTTTGTCAGGGATTATGCTAAAACGATATACTTTGACAGCCTCCGTGGCGCAGTGGGCGAGTAGCCGACTGTGAAACGTGAGGCCGTGGGTTCGATTCCCGCACCGAGCAAATATTTGTTTCGGAGTCTGGGTGTTGTGAGAGCGAAAGTCTCTCGTAGTTCCTGATACCCACGACACAAGACTCGTATCTTACTGTGGGGTCAGGACTATGTATGTGACTGTTGGGTGTATTTATTTATTTATTTATCCCCAGATCCTCGATCCTGGTGCCGCGCTGATGTGGGGACATGGGTCTCCCGTCGCGGAGGCCTTCCAGAAAGATTCCCCATGAACGGAAAGGCGTTGTGTCTTATGTCTAAAGATATGTTCGCCAGTAGAGTGCCGCATAATGGTCATGCTTTACATCAGGTAAGTCAACTATGAACTACATACATACATACTGGTGGTGGTTTGCTGGTGGGAGGATATTCGTATCGGACCAGATAGCGACCACCGTACACTGGTGTTAGAACCTGCTATAGCGACCCACGTTGTGTGGGTCGTTCCAGGATCAGCCAGTGTATATCCGGTTCTTCCGAGGGGCTTGCGACATGACTTGATCGTTGGTTGGGGCGGGTATAGGGGTACATCCTTGTATTCCTGTGCCTGCATCGGTCATCCGCCTGTCCTGTCGCAGACCCCTCGATTTGCTTCTTTCCTCTCCGAAGAGGGAAGGAGCATTTATACAGGCCGGTATGATTCTGTTGACCACCGATTAACTCATTGTTTATCTGTGGTTGCTGGTTTTTTGGACTGCACTACGCTTACCATCAGTTTTAGTGCAGTCATTTTGCCGTGCTCGGGTAAAAAAAAATACACAAGATAGTAGGTCCCTCGTATGCGAGAGGCCGGCTGGGTTGGTACCACTGCGCCGTCTATTTCTGCCGCAAAGAAATAGTATGAAAGCACTCTTGTGCTTCGGTTTGAAGAACATTGAAGCCAGTGAAATTACTGGGCATTATGATACTTAACATCCTATGTCTCGGGGTGTCGAGCGCAGTTCAGTGCCATGCAGTGCTTTGTAATTCAAAGTTCTGTGTGGTGTTGCTTCTGTTTATGGGCAGGCGCTTACCATCAGGCGAGCGCCTTGCTCATCTCGTCATTCAATCAAACAAAAAGAAAAGAAGTGTGTGTGTGCAATTCACACACGACAGAAGTGAAACTTCAGAAAAGTAGCCTACAAAAGAATGAGATAAAAATAGAGTATCAGTGGTATTAGGATAATTAAAAGGTTTATTATTTTTATAATACTTTTACCAAGCTTAAAAATTATTTAAAAATTTAATGCGAAATATTACATTTCATATATTTACATACTTGAGATCTTGTTTCTTTCCAACCTCTTTAGTGACCAACCTTTTTCGTTTCATCAAATTTTCAAATCAATCAACGATTCCAAAGAAGTTTCACTTCAAATAAATGGTCTACGCTTCTCGTCATACAGGCAAATAAATAATAATGTCTTGTTTCAGGATTTTAGACGAAGATTGGCGAAAGCACTCGCTCTACAGGACCTCATTGAAAAAATGACCAGAAATTGATTACTCAAGAATTGATGCAACGTTGTGAGAAATAAGAAATATTTTTAGATGCAAAACAATACACACGTTATAACTTATCCAGGGTACTGGAGGGTACATATTTGTACCCTACCTGGGCCAGCCAGTGTATATACCCTTAGGCTGATTTGAAATGAAATAGTTTATTAATCATGTAGGCAATTGAAATAACGCTTATGACAAGTCAGTACAAAAGTAACAGAAACTTACATATAGAAATCATTATCAACTAATGTATACATAGCACACATCATCAAAATACACTCGGCAATTACACTAAATCTATTTATTTATCTATTATTAATTTTCAATATTTTTACTATGGAATAGTCCAGAATTGTTATATATTTTGGATATATGGACCATAGGCATTACCGAAACAGCACGTGTTTTAAAACTACCACCGGATCCAAAACGACCCACCTTGAGAAGACCCGGCGAAACAAACTCAAGTGGGCTTTCTTTACCGCTGGATTGAACGCGGCGCGACCCAGCCTTGAGAACATCCAGCTAGACCAGTGTTTCTGAACGTGGGGCCCACGCCCCACAGGGCGATAGTTTGATAGTTAAGGGGGCAATTTAAAAATGGACTCGACACGACTTTAACCCTTTCGCTTTAGGTTATTTAAATGCAATGCTAGATATCGGTGACAATTTTAACAAAAAAATGTTAAGGAGGCATGGCCTAAAAAGGGGTGGGAAACACTGGGCTAGACAATCTCATTGGGCTTGTTTTTGGTCCGGTCCTTCAATACAAATGTATTCGGCCTCATAATACTGGATGAAATTCAGTCTTTCAGATATTTTAATCTTTATGAACTAAACTATTTCAACTATGTAACAAGCCTATTTTAAATTCTACGAACTTAATATGATGTTAATTTTTGAATATCCTGAGTTTAAATGAATGCGACCTTTCCTATTTTTGGGGGTCAAAATTCACAAGCATCTGTATCATGAAACTAGATTTAATTTGTACAAAATAAATGGAATACAGTCGAAAATGTTGACGATGCAAGTATTTAGGTGTTATGGTGGGGGGCATGACCCACAATATAAAATATGTTATTCACAAGGTGTATTTCTGCCGGCAGTGTGTAAGCACTGTTGTGTTTCAGTTTGAAGAACATTGAAGCCAGGTAAATTACTGGGCATTATGATATTTAACATCTTATGTCACGGGGTGACGAGCGCAGTTCAGGGTCACGCAGTGCTTTGTAATTTAACGTTATGTGCGGTGTTGCTGCTGTTTATGGTAAGGCGTGGCGCTTACCATCAGGTGAGCGCCTTGCTCGTCTTGTCATTAATCAAATAAAAAAAAACTACACATGAATTCGACTGTATTCCAAATTTAGAGTTAGTATAAAAAAATCGCACTGTTTTTGTTATATTGGCTTATTTTTTTTGACTTATAATAAGAATATTTAGAGCAACAGGGGCTTCTAGTAAAAAAATGAGAAAAATAGGGATGTATAATGTACGGATCAGGGCCGCCTTAGGCCATGCTAGAAACCTTGAGCATACAGTTTGTGGCCCATATACAAAATAATAAAAAATACTTTTCGTTTCCAATATTGTCATCATTGAAATTACTGTAAATAGTGTTAAAGTACTACCTTTTATTAAAATTATGCGTTTCAGCAATCTTCGGGTATTAAAAAAATACGAACATGATGATGATGACTGTTGCAACATTAGATTATGTACATATATTTCTCATAAGTGACTGACAGAATGATGGTCGGACATTCTTTATATATTTGTGGTAATTCGTAAAAATGGATCATTGCTGAAGCGCATCGTTTATATCCTTGTACTTTTAGTAAATTATTAGTGATTTTCATTTTGAATATTGTAAATTGGACCTAGTTACGCAAGCATGAAGTTCAAATGGAGATACTGATTTCTTTTTGCTAAATTCAATAATTTAAATTGATTTTAATACTGTATTTTTTTGAAAAATAGTACATGGGATATATTTCATGTCCGATTTTCCAAAAAACTATGAGCTAATACTAAAATAATAATACTAGCCCTGTATTAAACATGTCCCACTGCTGGGCACGGGCCTCCTCTACTGTATGAGATTTACGAGATAAAATTAGTTTAAATTATTGAATTTGAAATTATTGAACAAAAAGCCGCGATAAAATCCATTTAAATTAGTTTTATATCAATGTGTAACAATCGCGTAAACGTAAAATTCTTATTAAAAGTCAAAATTTAGTTTAGTGTATGTTCCTAATAATATAAGAATTCAGTTATCATAATTATTGTACACTTTGAAATCCAGGTTTATTTTTTAGAATAATATTTCCCTCTCCGAAGAGAGAAGAAGCATTTATACCTCTGCCTGCCCCTTACGTATGTATGTATTCATATAAAAAACAAAATACAGATAAAATGAGAACCTAGTGCTTTTGATTGAAAATTAAAAACAATTTATTGATTATTTTTAAAGTTTTTAAAACGGGGGTCACTCCCATTGACCCCCCAACCAACTCCGCTCCTGGATTTCAAAATGTAACCACAATGAACTTAGACTTCAGTATTATTATGTTAAATAGATAAATAAGTGATTGATTTTTAATAAGTCGGCAAACGAGTAAGTGGGTCACCTGATTGTAAGAGTTACCACCACTAATACCAGGAGATTCATGACTCGTTTCCGACCTCTGTAATAGGGTTTTGATACCACCATTTGGGTACTAAACCCTAATTATGTTTGTAGGTTAGTTACAAAATTCCCAGATTTGTACTTCTAGTCATTGTAAATAAATATTAGTTTATAAATATATACGTGTTTTAATATAGGCCTAATTCTCCCTTCCCCTAATTAAATGGTCCTGTTAAAGGTCCAGCGGGTGAGTAGCCGGCTGTGAAGCGAGAGGCCGCGGGTTCGATCCCCGCACCGAGACAAACATTTGTGTGATCCACAAATATTGGTCTGGGTGTTTTTTTTTACTAGCCCTTTATTATATACGTCCCACTGCTGGGCACGGGACTCCTCTACTGAATGAGAGTTATTAGGCCTTAGTCCACCACGCTGGCCTAATGCGGGTTGGCAGACTTCACATAGCTTCGAAAAATCTTATCGAGTTCTCAGGTATGCAAGTTTCCTCACGATGTTTCCTTCGCCGTTAAAGCAAGCGATAATTAACAATTAATATACACGTAACTTGGAAAAGTCAGTGGTGTATGCTCTTGGGGCTGGTTTCGAACCTGCAACTATCGTCTCGACAGTCCATACCACTCCCCGCTGAGCTATCGCTGCTGTGTATATACACATGGATAAGATATTATTATTATAGGCTTTTTGCTATCATAAAAAGTAAAAATACGAAACAGACATGTATCGTGTTTAATTTATTTCATTTCTTAGCTAATGCGTCTTTAAAAGCACTGGCTCCTGCCTTCGCAGCGTTTAACAGTTTAGCTCCCTGTTCTCCAAGTTTCTTTGTAAATTCTTCTACGTTTTTCTTCTGTTCTGCCGCTAATTTCCCTACAACTTCTTTAAACTTCTCTAGTTCAACGTTTTTAGCGTCTTTTACACCTTCGAAGAGTTTCCTCGCTTGTTCTTCAGCTTTTGCTTCATCTATTAGTTTTGCTGAAAACGTACAAGAGTTTTTCAAAGCAATTGAATAGATTATATATTGATGACCTGAGCAATTAGGATTGGGGAGGGGAAGGAGGATTTGGCCCTCAGGAAATGTCAACGATCGGAACGTAACAGCAAGTTGCCACCTATCGTCTTCTTCTTCTTATTTATTTATGGCTTCGCAGATTGTGCGTAGCGTTGCTGTAGTTGAAACATTCAACGTTGAGCATTATGCCGCATAATGCGCTCTAGTGCTGTAATTGGAAAACAGGGATAATTTATACTCAAGCCTTCACAAGAACAATGAAATATCAGTGTGGACGTTTTCAAGGTCTTATTGGAGTTTTGGTGCGAATTCCTTCCAGTACGATGCTTAATTCACTTATTTCAATGTTTCCATACACTGTTCATCACCGTCAATGTTTATTGCACAAATCCACACTTTTGTACAGCAAACACAACTTAAACTAGTTTTTGAAATAAATTAAAATAAGCGATGAACCGCACTGTCAGAATTCCCGCCAAAACTTTTGTGCGACACTACTCCGGTGCAGTCGGCCCATTCATGCTGTAGACAAAACTGTCTACAACAAGGCACTATCACCTCATATACTATAATGGTGTTTGGTAAACCCTACATGAGTTTAATTTCGATTTTTTCTCAACTATCACACCATAACGGCTGAACGGATTTAGATGAAATGTAGCACCTACGTAGATCATGACCTGGGTTAGGAATTAGGCTACTTTTAACCTATTGTATAGATTTTATCGCGGGCCTTGAGCGGCGAGACCGAATACAGAAATTGCGTAACGAAAAAACCTAACACCCCCCACTCCGACCAGCCAGCGTTAGCTGACCTCCCTGGAACATCGATAATTTCGAAGTCCCAGGTGGCGTCACACAGTGACCAGTCAGCTAGGACCGGACCTTCACAAGACTTTGACCGGACTTTGACCCCGACCTTGACCTTGACCTTGACCCCGACCTTGACCCACAAAATTAAAATTAAAAACAAAGGAAAAAAATACTGCATAAATAAAATAAATAAATAATTATAATTACATAACTTGATAAAAAATTGGTTGTCTGTAAAGTCGGTTTACTGACGATAGTTGAACGTGACAACGTCTTAAGAAAATACTGATGAAATGGTAGCATTTTTCAAAAGAAAATTTTAATTTCATTTGTTTAATAGCTTTGTATGTATATAGAGGAGGAGGTAATTGGAAATCACAATGAAATTGATCAAGTTAGATTTATTTGTACGCATAAATACAATTATGTCATTTTTTTTTACAATTTAATAGTTTTTACAAGTATAAATGTGCGTTGTTCACTTAATTCAATATTTCCATACACTGTTCATCGCCGTAAATGTTTTTTGCACAAATCCACACCACTTTTATACAACAAACACATTAAACTAGTTTTAATAAATTAAAATCAGCGATGAACCGCACTGTCGGAATTCCCGCCAAAACTCCGTCAAAATGATTTAACAGATGACAACATTTGATAGTATTTATTGGCCTAATTAGAACCTCAAAATCCGAAAGTATTTTATTTATATTTCGGAATTCTCAAATGTCCGTAGTTATAATATAGTTTCAATCAAATATATAAATTATCTAAAACCCAAAAAGTAAATTCACCTACCTTTTGGTTCTTAGGCCAACTATGTATGGACGACGAACAATGTCCTTTTCGTAAATCTAGTTTTTAAAAAGCCCGCCTCAATGTGTTTGATATAGGAGAAAATGTTCCCTTTGACGGATGGCTGGTCTAACCTGTCATTTCAGACACGTTGTTGTGATATGTGGAAGATTTAATATTTATGTTTTAATTTTTTTAAATCTCGAACGCTGCCGAACGCAAAGGCCGATTGTGCTTCTTTGTCGCTCGTTCCGCGCTCTCGCTTGCACTTTAAGCCTTAAATGGAACGTGACATCTAGCGAGGTAACGACGCATGAGTCATGTTTTTTCGTGCGTGCAGCCGGCTCTATCGAATTATAAGACGTTATCACGTCAAAAATGTTATGCAATAGCTTTACCGCGGCAGTCTCCGAGTGCCACACGTCTTTTTTTTATCTAAGAAAAAATCATGCGGACTGAACCGCGCCCAAAAACCAGTGATGAATAAAATGTTTATAATGTATTGTTATTGAATACATTATTTTAATAAAAACTTACAGTCTTTCATCCATTTTATGAGGCTATCGACGCTGTTGTTGCCTTCTCTTTTTAATTTTTCAAAAGCGTCCTCCATTATATAAAAAACAATTCAAAAATTACATAACATTACAGAAATGTGACAAATCACGATGGTTGATTTGATTACCTAGTCCATAAATTAAAATTATCTTTGCTAAGGTATCAAAAATGAGGTCGCATGTTTTTGAAATGAAACTTCTTTAGAATCGTTGTGATTTGAAAATTATATGAAACGAAAAAGGTTGGTCACTAAAGAGGTTGGAAAGAAACAAGATCTTAAGTATGCAAATATATCAAATGTCATATTTCGCATTAAAATTTTAAATAATTTTTAAGCTTGGTAAAAGTATTATAGAAATAATAAACATTTTAATTATCCTAATACCACTGATACTCTATTTTTATCTCATTCTCTTGTAGGCTACTTTTCTGAAGTTTCACTTCTGCCGTGTGTGAATTGCACACACACACTTCTTTTTTTTATTAATCTAAGTTATTAATTAACCACACAACTAGGTAAATAATTCGGCCGTATCGAAGTCGAAGTGATTTATTTTTATCTTGCAACAATAAAGACTATCTATCTGGACATAGTGTTAAGTATACTGCAGTTAAAAATTTGGATAATATTTAATAATAAATAATACAGCCAACAATCAAACATATAGCCCTAAGTGCTTATAACACAGTAAGATACGAGTCCTGTGTCATAGGCATCAGGAACTAGGAGAGACTTTCGGTCTCACACTACACAGACTCGCATATGCTGACTGGTCACCCGCCTGTCATGCCTACGACTTGCAACTGCGTAATATTTAGTTATTCTTATATTTTCATATCGATGTACTACATAGGTAGGTATTTATTGGAACGAAGTTCCTTGCGGCAGGCTTGGAGGGGATAGGGATTTTGCTGCGTGACCGAACTGAAAAAAATGTGATAGTAAAAGCGTAAGAAAACAGCGTAAGAAAAAAGCGTTAAAAGCGCTGCATAACCAGCCAGCGTTAGTTCCTTTTTGCCTGCACCAAAATTGTGTGCGAATTTCAGCTCAATCAGTTTTTAAAATTAAATTCATTCAGCCAGTTATACTTGAAGTATTTTTATATCTCCTTCGATTTTTAAAAGATTACGCTAGCTCGTTATTATTTATAATTACATAAGTTGATAAAAAATGCTATACAATAGCTTTACCGCGGCAGTCTCCGAGTGCTACACGTCTTTTTTTTATTTTGTTATTTTAGTTGATAATTTGTATTATTTACAATTTGTGTCGATTCTACATTAGCCGAAGGAACTTCGTTCCTACCTGGTGTCCCACGACACACACCAATTTTTTTTATTTATATATGCCGTGGTCCGTGACAAATAAATTATTTACCTATCTTCTTTCCAACAAATATGTGTAGATCACAAATATTTGTATCGGTGCGGCGATCGAAGCTGCGGTCTCTCGAAATACATCCGGTTACTCGCCCGCTACGCCTCGGAGGTTGTCAATTATGTTTTACAGATCCTTTATCCCAGGCAGAGATCCAACTAGTGCTGCACCCATGTTTCTTGAACATATTGCTCCTATCCTCCTACCTACTTCACGTTCTGTCAGACAGTGGTAACAACCCGGTCGAGTCTCCACATTCACGCTATAGACTAAAGTTTCTACAGCGAAGCTCTACCACCTAATGTACATTAGACAGCCTCCGTGGCGCAGCGGGTGAGTAGCCGGCTGTGAAGCGAGAGGCCGCGGGTTCGATCCCCGCACCGAGACAAATGTTTGTGTGATCCACAACTATTTGTTTCGGGGTCTGGGTGTTGTGAGACCAAAAAACTCTAGTAGTTCCTGATACCCACGACACAAGACTAGTATCTTACTGTGGGGTCAGGACTATGTGTGTGACTGTTGTGTGTATTTATTTATTAAATATGATAGTATATATGCCACCGAGTAGAAAAATATATGTACACCTAACACAAATTTCCTAAAACAATGACAGTTTTCGTTTACTCTCCATACATCGAGTAGCAATAGCCACTAGTGGGAACTATGATGAATTAAAATTGATAGTGTGATTAATTTTATATTAGTCGCATATGAAATTAGCTATCGAGCGGTTTTTGCCTGTTTTACAGGATGAATTACTAGAATTATTATAAGGCCATACCCCCAGCAAAACGCCGCGCGATCGAGATTTTTTGGAGTTTATAGAGGCTATCTAGTCATTACTTAAAATAAATATTGATTAAAAAAATATACAATATATTTCTACAATCTGTCAGCTTTACTTTATTCGATTCAAATTCATGCTAATGTTGATATTTTTTTTAAATTGTCGTTATAAATGAACCATAAAAATGAGAAAAATGCAAATATTCCGTGCGTCTCCTTTTAAAGTACAGATTGTTTTCATATGAGATTAACATCACTAGATAGGCAATTTAATAACGAATATTTTGCCCGTTTTAAATTTTCGAAAAGACCAAAACCTGTTTTTTTAAAATCAATTATTCGCTAAATACGTGCATATTCTGCACGAAAACTCACACGCCGAGTACACGAGTCAGTATGCCGCGAGTCAGTCAAGGTCATTTGCTCACGGAAGAGCCTTAACACATCGTCAATAGTGAATCGATAGGCATTCGAAAATTAAAAACGTATTACTCTTTGTAGACCTACTGACTTTATCTCAGCTGTAAACAAACTTTAACCTAAAGATAAGATATTAAACATCAAAACATAACAATTAATACTGTTATAAAATCCCCCGAGACGGATGTATTTTACTGCAGTATCCACAATGATAGTGTTACAAGTAATCGTGTTATCTTTGGCTTTAATGATCTCAGGTACGTGTAATTTTTTTCTTAATAGTAGGGTCTTTTTTTTATTGAATGACGAGACGAGCAAGTCGCTCGCCTGATGGTAAGCGCCACGCCTGCCCATAAACAGAAGCAACACCACATAGAACTTTGAATTACAAAGCACTGCACTGAACTGCGCTCGTCACCCCGAGACATAAGATGTTAAGTGTTTCATGAGTGGTAGAGCCACGCTGTAGACAGTTTTGTCTACAGCATGAATGGGCTGGCTCGACCGTGTCGTTACCACTGTCTCACATAAAACCGACGTAAAGTAGCGGCTTGCTGCTGCGTTTCGTACGGTGAGTGAGATATCCGGAAGCCCAAATCCCCTCCCTTTCCCAATCCCTAATTATCCCTTTCCTTTAAGGTCGACAACGCGCCCATCATTCTTCTGGTGGTGGGCGTACATGGGCGGTGGAGAACACTTACCATCAGGTGACCCACTTGCTCGTATGCCGGCCTATGCTATAAAAAAAAAAGTCTCACAACGCCCAGTATTCAGTCACATACATAGTCCTGACCCCATAGTAAGATACGAGTCTTGTGTCGTGGGTATCAGGAACTACGAGACTTTCGGTCTCACAACACCCAGACCTCGAAACAAATATTTGTGGATCACACAAACATTTGTCTCGGTGCGGGGATCGAACCCGCGACCTCTCGCTTCACAGCCGGCTACTCGCCCGCTGCGCCACGGAGGCTGTCTGAGTACAAAAAATAAAATTATGTTCTAGGTGATAATGATTTTCGACCCGACTATCAATACCATCTGTTAGCTAAAGGATGGTTCAAGCTTCACCGAGTACCAGCTATATGGCAAGATGCGCGAATGCTGTGCGATTTCGAAGGTAACACTTTGTGTTTTTTATATGGGGATAACCAAATCCATAGACGATTCAGGAAAACATATAGAGTATGTATATGGAGTATAGAGGTATATCCTTGTATCCCTGTGGCTACATCGGTTATCCACCTGTACTGTCGCAGGGTCCTTGATTTGATTTTCCCTCTTTGGAGTGTGACCAACTTACTGTTACCTTGGAGAAGTAAGACCGGCATGATTCTGGTGAACACCGATAAACTCATTGTTTTCCGGCGCTGTTTTTTTTTAGACTGGTGCAGTGTAGTCACTTTGCCGTGCTCGGATAAAAAATAGTACCTGGGCGACCGAGCTCTGCTCGGGTGAAAAAATAAATAAATTGTATTATTATTCGCCAATAGATGTCCGGAATTAAGTCTAACCTCAAAGCAAACACTCATTGACTTAATTCATTAATTACTAATCTTAATCTAGATGACCCGATGAACTTCGTATCACCTACATATATTTGTGTAAAATGTGGTCAAAACTTAATACAAATGTTCCTGTCCTGTCCCTGTCCCGTCCCTGTCCCGTCCCTGTCCCGTCCCTGTCCCGTCCCTGTCCCGTCCCTGTCCCGTCCCTGTCCCGTCCCTGTCCTGTTTAGTATAGCGTGGCGACCCGTCACCACGGCAAGCTTCGCAACGCCAACAATCCCGTTTATACCTGTGCTTATAGATGTTTCACATCAAAAAGACATCAAGTGTTTCATACCCAGGAACAGTTTGTATTAGAATATTAAGTTGTCGTTTTTAGTGTTTTCCTTTACTTATTATTTATGTTACTAATTTTTTCTCAAAAATGATTCCTAGGTAGATCGATTTATCGCCCCCGAAACCCCCTATATACTAAATTTCATGAAAATCGCTGGAGCCGATTCCGAGATTCCAATTATATATATATATATACAAGAATTGCTCATTTAAAGATATAAGATTATTACTGTTTTAGGAGCAGTTTTAGCTTCGCCATTAGATGTGCATATGTCTGAAGTGATGTACAGTATCATTAATAAAACTGAACCCACACCTTTTGGAGTATACACCGGTTTTCACAATACCATATCACCTAGCAAGTACCACAGCATTGAAGGTGAGTCATTACTTACCATTATACAAAGATATATAATGTACCGTAGAAGAACGAAAGTCACCGACATAGCTCAGCGGATTAGCAAGCTCAAGTGGCAGTGGGCAGGCCACATAGCTCGCAGAACCGATAACCGATGGGATAGAAAGGTTCTGGAGGCCACGTACTGGCAAGCGCAGCGTTGGACGTCCACCTACAAGGTGGACAGACGACCTGATAAAGATTGCAGGAAGTCGCTGGATGCAGGCCGCTTCCAACAGGTCGGTCTGGAAATCTTTGGGGGAGCCCTATGTTCATCAGTGGACGTCTTGTGGCTGATGATGATGATGATGATACAAAGATGTGTATTAAACGAACAGCAATTGGGTCCTGAGAAACAGGTAGCCGGTGATAGGACATTCATAACCGCCCGGATAGCGACCACCGCACACATAGTGTTAAAACCTACATTAGTACCTTGTGTAGATCGCGTTCTAGGATCAGCCAGTGGTTCTCCCATGGAGCTTGCGACATGATTTGATGGTTGGTTGAGACGGGTATACGAGTACGTCCTTGTATTCCTGTGCCTGGATCGGTCATCCGCCTGTCCTGTCGCAGGACCCTCGATTTGCTTCTTCCCTCAACGGAGTGTGACGAAGCATTTATACAGGCCGGTATGATTCTGGTGACCACCGATAAAGTTATAGTTTGGTTTTGATCGCTGGTTTTTTGCACTGTGCTTACCATCAGGTGTAGTGCAGTAACTTTGCCGTGTTCGGGTAAAAAAAATCATCACTACCTAGGAACTCATTACAGAGCAAGCGTTGCATTGCCGAAATTTAAGAAGAAAAATTTAGTTCGACCGGTCCTGACACCAACTAGCAAAATCTCCACTATACGTTAGTATTTTAGGTATTTATGGAAAGAAATGGCATTAGAAAAGTGACTGCCTCGGTGGCGCAGTTGGACTGCTGAGCTGAGTTCTCAGGTTCGATCTCCGTGTCGAGTAAAGTGATTTTTGGTTTTTCTATCACGAAATGCTCAGTATCAGCCCGGAGTCTGGACTTGTGTCCGGTATGGCGATGGGCCTCTTATCATATCATGAGATTTAAATACGCTCGGCAAAATGTGGGTGTAATGGTCACACCTCTGCCTACCCCTTCGAGGATTACAGCATTGGGTGCGTAGTAATCTCAAACATCATTTACTTTACATTTGAGTGGTAGAGCCACGCTGTAGACAGTTTTGTCTACAGCATGAATGGGCTGGCTCGACCGGGTCGTTACCACTGTCTCACAGAAAACCGTTGTAAAGTAGCAGCTTGCTGCTGCGTTTCGTACGGTAAGTGAGATATCCGGAAGCCCAAATCCCCTCCCCTTCCCAATCCCTATTTACCCCTTTCCTTTAAGGTTAGCAACGCACCCATGATTCGTCTGATGGTGGGCGTACATGGGCGGTGGAGATCACTCACCATCAGATGTAGCGTAGTCACTTTGCCAAGCCAGAATTAAAAAAAAAAAAAAAAAAAACTTGTTTCTAGGAGTGCCCTTGACGATGTTGGGAAATAATGAAATGTTTTCTGAGGAGTACAATAGCACGCCGAGCTGCATGCGGCTCGACCCTCAAGCAGGACTAGTCCCTGGCAGCTGCAACGACTCCCTGCCCTTCATGTGTTACAAGAAGAAGACTACAGAACTGAAGATGACCGAATGCGGCACGGTCGACCAAGGTAAACCTTTTTCTTTTTGTTTGAGCAAGGCGCTCGCCTGATGGTAAGCGCCACGCCTGCTCATAAACAGAAGCAACACACAAAACTTTGAATTACAAAGCACTACATGAAGATGTTAAGTCTAATAATGGTTACTAGCCATTATTTTCACTGGCTTCAGTGTCCTTCAAACCCAAAATACAACAGAGCTCACACACTGTTGCTTGGCAGCAGAAATAAAAAGGTCAGTCAAATTTCCGAATAATCTATACTAATATTATAAAGCTATAGAGTTTGATTGTTTGTTTGTTTGAACGCGCTAATCTCAGGAACTACTGGTTCGAATTGAAAAATTCTTTTTGAAAAACTCTTTATAATATCAGTATAGATAAGACTAGTGATATATTTTTCAAGGTTACAAGCTAGACAAACGGACCGGACACTGCTACAAGTTCCATGTAGATGTTCTGACCTGGCCATTGGCGTTCTTGAGGTGTGATGCCGAGGGAGGGTATCTAGCCATCGCTAACAGTGGTGTAGAAGCTGGCGTGTTCAAAGAAATGTTTGACAAACATCCAGATGCATCTATCATCGGAAAGCATAAAGGAGCGATACATCTCGGCTTCTATGACTGGAATAATAACGGTCTTTGGAGAACCATACATGGTAAGTCAAGATACAAACTGTGGACCTTATTGCAAAATGTATTCTATTTTTTTTAATTTGATTGAATGACGAGACGAGCAAGGTGCTCGCCTGCTCATATAAAGAAGCAACACCACACAGAACTTTGAATTACAAACTGCATGGCACTGAACTGCGCTCGTCATCACGAGAAATAAGATGTTAAGTCTCATAATACCCAGTAATATCACTGGCTTCAATGTCCTTCAAACCGAAACACAACAATGCTTACACACTGTTGCTTGGCGGCAGAAAATGATAAAACGGTGGTACCAACCCAGACGGCCTCTCGCATACGAGAGACTTACCACTTTGAAAATCTAATTTTAAACTAGGTTCATATCTGCCAGTTTCTATGGGTTGCCATAGTTACTGGATGTAAAATATCATCATCATCATCATCATCAGCAACGTCCACTGCTGAACATAGGCCTCTCTCTTTAGAAGATTTCCAGAGCGACCTGTTGGAAGCGGCCTGCATCCTGCGACTTTACCTTTTTCTTTTATCTTTATTTAAGTTAGATATATATAATAAGAGCGTTAGAGGTTTTCTTTCTTTATCGGAACACAGCAGTAACTGCACTACAGCTGATGGTAAACGCAGTGCAGACCAAAAAAAAACAGCGACCATCGACGAACAATGAGTATATCAGTGGTCACCAGAATCATGCAGGTCAGGACCTATACAGGTATAAATGCTTCTTTACACTCTAAAGAGGGAAGAAGCAAATCGAGGAGCCTGCGAGAGGACATGCGGATGACCGATGCACGCACAGGGATACAAGGATGTAGCCCTATACCCGCCCCAAACAACCATTTAGTCATGTCGCAAGCCCCTCGGGAGAACCGGATATACTGGCTGATTCTGGAACGTGATCCACACAAGGTGTGTGGGTCACTATGGCAGGTTTTATACCATGTGTACGGTGGTCGTTATCCGGGCGGATATAATTAAGCTACCACCAGCAAATGCTAAAAATTAAACACATGTGACAGAAGAAGAAAGGCTAGTAGTGTTTTGATCGGCCGCCTGCATGACGGCAACCCCTCTGGGAAAATACGCCCAGACCCGAAACAATTTTCGCACAACATATTTCGCTGGTGGGAGGATACTTTTATCCGACCGGATAGCGTCCACCGTATACTGGTGCTGAAGCCTGCCATAGTGGCACATCTTGTGTGAGTCGCGTTCCAGGGTCAGCCAGTGTATATCCGGTTCTCCCCAGGGGGCTTGCCCCCTGATCCTAACCCTTTTCCCATCCCATTTTCCTTCCCCGCCCCCTTGGCCCTTTGGCAGGCCGGCATGATCTTGCCGACCAACGATGTACACATTGTTTGTCGTTGGTCGACACTATTCTTGGATTGCGCTACACTTACCATCAGGTGTAGCGTAGTCACTATGCCGAGCCAGGATAAAAAAAAATTGTGGAACATGATGAAACATTTTTGTCTCGGAACGGGAATAGAACGCACGGCCTCTCGCTTCACAGCCGGCTTCTCGCCCATTGCCCCACGAAACTGCCGCTCATTACTCTGGGCGATAGTGATCCCTTACCATCAGCTGACCGATTTATCAGTTTGTTGACTATAAAAATATCTAAATATATTAAATAAATAAAAAACTTGAGAGGTGTCAAGGGACACCCGGATGGAACGAAGTTCCTTTCGATTATTTTTAATTTAAATCTTGAGGGTCAAGGTCGGGGTCAAGGTCAAGGTCAAAGTCAAGATAAAAATCGGGGTCAAGGTCGAAGTCACGGTAAAAATCGGGGCCAAGGTCAAGGTCGAAGTCTAGGTAAAAATCGGGGTCAAGGTCAAGGTCAAGGCCGAAGTCAAGGTAAAAATCGGTGTCAAGGTCAAGGTCAAAGTCAATGTAAAAATCGGGGTCAAGGTCAAGGTCACGGTTGGGGTTCAAGGTCAAAGTCTTGTGAAAGTCCGGTCCAAGCTGACTGGTCACTGTGTGACGCCACCTGGGACTTCGAAATTATCGATGTTCCAGGGAGGTCAGCTAACGCTGGCTGGTCGGAGAATTATGTCGTGACAAAATTTTTCGTGCCAACTTTTCGTACCAATTTTTTCCGTCTAGCCACCTTTCGCAACGCGCGATAAGGAACTACGTTCCAATAATAGATACACCCAACAGTCACATACATAGTCCTGATCCCACAGTAAGATACGATTCTTATGTCGTGAGTATCAGAAACTACGAGAGACTTTCGGTCTCACAACACCCAGACCCTGAAACAAACATTTGTCTCGGTGCGGAGATCGAACCCGCGGCCTCTCGCTTCACAGCCGGCTACTCGCCCGCTGCGCCACGAAGGCTGTCAAATATACAGGGTTATTTTTAAAACACTGACAACCTCGCAGGGCCATATAGCTGACCCCATAAGGAACAACTTTTGTTCTACGAGTTTGGACATAACTCAATACATAAGAAAAAAAATGATGTTACAAGTTTTTGTTGTGTAGTGTTTGTGTTCGTACGTCTACACTCTACGTTTCAGTCATAAACGAACGAACCGACGCGCGCTCGCGCACGTGCAATAGTGAAATCAGCTGACGGCTGGGTGTAGGTATTATCGATCGATACGGCGCGGCCGGTCATTGAACTGACGCGCGCGCCCGCGTGTATTACGTAACCTGCGATGCGCGCAGAGCGTAGGCAACATTCAAGACGGAAATTAAACTCATAATTATTTATGTATGAGAATAAAATCTAACAAATTATGAAAAGTCGTAGAACAAAAGTAGTAGCAAATGACCTTAGGAATCTACTCCTGCGAGGTTGTCAGTGTTTTAAAAATAACCCTGTATATTATTATTATTAAATATACAGTCGATTCTCGTTAATTCGAAACTCAAGGGACTCTTAAAATGTTACGAATTATCGAGTGTTTGAAATATCAAATGGTTCGAAATTTTTAGGAGAAAAATAAAACTTCGAATTATTGAGTGTTGATAATCAATTACAATATTATTTATTAACTGCTACCTATTCTTTAACTATGACAAGACATGCTAAGGTATGATGATACAAGTTTGAACTTGTTCTGCAATGTACTTAGATGTCTCCGCGGCGGGATGGATTACTCGGACTTATTTAAAAGAGGATCAAGTGATTTTTTCTTTACGAATTGTCGAGTGTTTGACGCCGATAAGTTCGAATTAACGCGTATTTTTTTGCGTGGTGTTAATTTTTTCGTTCGAATTACCAAGTGCATAAAAATGTATAGATTCAGTTCGAAATATAAAGAGATTTTCTAGGGAACTCGTGGTAACTTTGAATTATATAGAGGTTCGAATTATGGCAGGTTTGAATTAACGAGAGTCGACTCGATTATTATTGTACGTTATAGGGGAGCGGCTCGAGGAAGCTGGCTTCAGAGAGTGGAGTAATGGTCAGCCGGATAATTACGGTAGCGGTACAGGCCCAGGACAGCACTGTGGAAGCATGTTCCGGTCGGGAAAACTCGATGACGTCTACTGCACTCATATGACTGCTTTCATATGTGAGAGGGACCCGAGTTCTGCTTCGACGACCAATTATCAGTAATGATGTACAAACAGTGTAATGGTGCTGTCACACCGATGTTATAAAATGTTTACAAACATTTTCTAACATTAAACATTTATGGTGCTGCCACACCGGTGTTAGAAAATGTTATATAACATTTTATAACACCGGTGTGGCAGCAACATTTAGTAAACATTTCTTAACAATTTGTAACATTTTGTAACATTTCTTAACATTTTATAACCGCAGGCGGCGGTACTTTTGAGAGCGGCGCCGTCAAAGAAGCCGTCAAAGAAGAATGTTCAGAAATGTTAGAAAATGTTAAGAAATGTTATAAAATGTTAAGAAATGTTATAAAATGTTAGATTTAATGTTAGAAAATGTTTGTAAACATTTTATAACATCGGTGTGGCAGCACCATTTCTAACAAATGTTAAGAATTGTTACATTTTGTTAGGAATTGTTAGATGTTTTAAGTGCTCCCACACCGACGGAAAATGTTTGCAATAATTTTCTAACATTTTCTAACATTTTATAACATTTGAAAACATGACATCGCCTGGATACATGTTTACATACAAATGTTAAAAAATGTTACAAATTGTTAAGAAATGTTTACTAACATTATGTAACATGAGAACATTATCTAACATTGTGATAAAATGTTAACAAATGTTTAATAATGTTTGTAAACATTTTATAACATCGGTGTACATACATAACTTAAGAGGGCGCATAAAGCTAGCTTCAGCCGCGCGTCCTGCATCAACCGCATGTCAACGTCGTATATACCAAATGCTTTTTATTTTAAAATCTCATAATATACAAAATATTTTTGAAAATCAAAAAGCCACTCTCTGAATCATACGTAAATGGTATTATTCATCTAATTTTTGGCTTAAAAATATGCACCATATTAGAAATAAATCGAAAATAAATAAAAAATGGAGGTGACTTTGTGATTTTTTTCTATCGAGAAAATTTTAGTGTGTTATGTTTCTGTAAAACTTATTCGCTTGCAATTATAATGAAGTATCCATATACATAAGTTTGTTTAATTTAGCCATGAGTTACTAACTTAAAAATCAAATCTAGATTGATACTTTGCTGGTGGGAGGATACTTGTATCCGACCGGATAGCGACCACCGTACACTGGTGCTAAAACCTGCCATAGTGCCCCACCTTGTGTGGCTCGCGTTCCAGGGTCAGCCAGTGTATATCCGGTTCTCCCCAGGGCTTGCCCCCTGATCCTAACCCTTTTCCCATCCCTTGGCACTAAGCCGGGATAACGCAAGGCAGAAAGAAAGAAGGCCGGTAAACGAGCAAGTGACTCACCTGATGGTAAGTGTTCTCCACCGCCCATGTACGCCCACCACCAGAAGAATCATGGGCGCGTTACCGACCTTAAAGGAAAGGGATAATTAGGGACGCCTCCTGGCGTCCTTCATTACACGTTAAAATAGTAATACTATCCTTGTATTAAACTCGTCCCACTGCTGGGCACGGGCCTCCTCAACTGAATGGAGGGGTTAGACCTTAGTCCACCACGCTGGCCCAATGCGGGTTTGCAGACTTCACATACCTACGTAATTCATGACTTCTCAGGTATGCAGGTTTAACCTAACCTAACAATGTTTCTTTCACCGTTAAATCAAGCGATAATTAACAATTAATATACACGTAACTTAGAAAAGTCAGACGTGTATGCTCTTGGGACTGGTTTCGATTCAGCGACTTTCGTCTCGCCAGTCGGTGCCATTCCCCGCTAAGCTATGGCTGACAAAGGTGGACAGACGACCTGATAGGAGTTTTGGCGGGAATTCTGACAGTGCAGTTCATCGCTTATTTTAATTTATTCCATAAACTAGTTTAGAGTTGTGTTTGTTGTATAAAAGTGGTGTGGATTTGTTCAATAAACATTGACGGTGATGAACAGTGTATGGAAACATTGAAATAAGTGAATTAAGAATCGTACTGAAAGGAGTTAACACCAAAACTCCGGCAAGACCTTGAAATCGACCGCACCCGTGTTTCATCGTTCTTGTAAAAATAACTTGAGAATAAATTATACTTGACATTGGCAAAATGCATAATTATGCGAAGCCATAAATAAAAAAGAAGAAGAAGATGACTTGATAATGGTCTGAGGAAGTCGCTGGATGCAGGCCGCTTCCAACAGGGCGGGCTGGAAATCTTTGGGGGAGGCCTATGTTCAGCAGTGGACGTGCTGTGGCTGATGATGATGAAAGATATTTTGACAAATAAAACACAATGATAAACTAAAGGCAGTATATTTTAATCAATACTAAAGCCAGTAACAATAACAATATTTAACAAAACTTTTTCATTTTCATCACATACTAATGTACTTATTAACAATAGTTGAATGAAGCCGATTTTTGTACCTGAAACAAGATTATTTTAGTTGAAAATCAGTTATTCAAATTAATCAGTTACTTTGCCCAAAACCTATTAAAATGAATTTTATAAATCCATCCAAAAAAAAAAGAAGTGTGTGTGTGCAATTCACACACGGCAGAAGTGAAACTTCAGAAAAGTAGCCTACAAGAGAATGAGATAAAAATAGAGTATCAGTGGTATTAGGATAACTAAAAGGTTTATTATTTTTGAAGTTATACTTCTTTAGGCGCGTTATGAAAAAATGATGAGAGTGAAATTTTAAGATGCGCGCGCACCTGTGACACAAAAAATTAACAGTATGAAGTTAGGCGCGTTAAGAAAAAATGATGAGAGTGAAAGTAGCCGTAATTAATAAACAAATGACGATTTAGACAAAGAAAAACTCTTTAGGTTTTTTCTTATTCGGAACATGTTGCCGTAAAAAGTACCAGGCTCGCATAAACGCGAAGAGAGTAGAATGTACTTCTATCATGTCGAGTGGATATGTTGATATAAATTAAAATACTTTTATTTAATATAATTAACACTAAATATTATTAAATTATTAATGTTACGATATTTCATCGTTGTTGTGAAGACTTGAGAATAAATTACACTTGTCTTTGGCGAAATGCATAACAATGCGAAGCTTAAGAGTGTTGTTACAAAGACTTGGCTGTATGAGCTACAATACCTTTGCCTATTAAAAACCCGAATTTGAACCAAAAATTATAATACCGAGGACTATGACGGAAGTGAATACTTTTTAAATTGTTTTCGAAATTAATAAGTGTCCGTTCTATTGAAACTATGAATCAACACGCATGAAACATTTACTATAATAATAATTATAATGTACATTATAAATAATAATTATTATTATAGTAAATGTTTCATGCGTGTTGATTCATAGGCCATTTTTGACAATGTCCTTTATAATTTATATATGTGCTAATAAATTATATTCAGTAGTGATTTAAATTGAATATTTTGATTGATATTACTTACTATTTGTGAATATTAGTGAAAAAAATTGTGCTTATATACTTTTTCAAGTGCTCCAATATAATTGAGGTTAACTATCCGTATGTATTATTTATTGATATAAATTAAAATACTTTTATTTAATATAATTAACACTAAATATTATTAAATTATTAATGTTAAATACTTATTATTGGTTATTTAATATTCACAAAATAAAGAAATAAATTTAAAAAACATTTAATAAAAAGTTTGTGATAAAAATTAAAATTGAACATCAAATAATAATATTAATTTTTAATATTTGCTATTAAATTGAATAAATAACAAAGAAGTATAACTTCTCACGCGCGTACATAAGTACACGCACCCATTTTTATAATACTTTTAACAAGCTTAAAAGTTATTTAAAATTTTAATGCGAAATATTCCATTTCATATATTTACATACTTGAGATCTTGTTTCTTTCCAACCTCTTTAGTGACGCCTTTTTCGTTTCATCAAATTTTCAAATCACAACGATTCTAAAGAAGTTTCACTTCAATAAATAATTTAAGAGTCATTCAAATCTGATGGAAGGGGTCCTTTAACGTCATCGTGTAAAACGGTCATTACGGTGCACGCGTGCGAGCGAGATAGTGAGATATCCTAACTACGCGCCCACCTTTGCTCACACAAATATTTAAAATCCTAATTCCGGGCTCGTTTTTGAATCAATTGTGATTTAGTTCGGTGATTGGCTTCAAAAGACATTGCCCTGAGCGACAAGGCCGCCAATTGCACTTCTAATATTAGTTATATTTTAGTGTTCTGTCCTGTACTCCTTGTGTACAATAAAGTTTCAATAAATAAATAAATCTTTTTGGTCCTTCGAGCCGGATTTATGAATATCTTTGTTTGTTTTTACTGTCGCATCAAGTCACAATGGTGCTAAGGAAGTTTCAGTTGAATGACTCACGTCCAGAGTTTTGGCGGGAATTCTGTCAGTTCATTGCTTATTTTAATTTGTTTCAAAAAAATTGGTTGTCTGTAAAGTCGGTTTACTGACGATAGTTGAACGTGACAACGTCTTAAGAAAATACTGATGGAATGGTAGCATTTTTCAAAAGAAAATTTTAATTTCATTTGTTTAATAGATTTGTATGTATATAGAGAAGGAGGTAATTGGAAATCACAATGAAATTGATCAAGTTAGATTTATTTGTACGCATAAATACAATTATGTCAATTTTTGTTGTGCATCTTTGTCGCTCGTTCCGCGCTCTCGCTTGCACTTCAAGCCTTACATGGAACGCCTCAGAGCGAGGTAACGCCGCATGAGTCATGTTTTTTCGTGCGTGCAGCCGGCTCTATCGAATTATAAGACGTTGTCACGTCAAAACTAGTTTAAAGTTGTATTTGTTGTATAAAAGTGGTATCCAATAAACATTGATGGCGATGAACAGTGTATGGAAACATTGAAATAAGTGAATTAAGCATCGTACTGAATGTAATTCACACCAAACTCCAACAAGACCTTGAAAATGTCCACACCGTCATTTCATCGTTCTTGTGAAGACTTAAGAATAAATTATACTTGTCATTGGCGAAATGCATAGTAATGCGAAGCCATAAATTGAAAAGAAGAAGTATATGACATGACAAAATCATTTTACCACTACATAATTCCCTTACCTTACTACCAGTGGCTTGTCAGTCGCTGTGCGGTCCTACTCCACGCTGCTGGATCCCTCGCAACGTGGTAGAAAATTATACTTGTCGTTGGCGAAATGCATAATAACGCGAAGCCATAACGTCGATGAAGTACCAACACCTCCTAAGTGTTGAGAATCTAATTTTACACCAGACTGTTTAAAATAAGGTTTTATTTTACAAAAACTGTTTAAATCAAATCAAATCAAATCAAATCAAATCAAATCATTTATTGAATCAGTAAAATGTCAAACATTATTTAGATTCAGTCAAATTTTATCTCTACCGCCAGTTCGGAAAGCTGGTTCGTTAGAGAAGAACGGGCAAGAAACTCTAACGTTGCTCTTTTCTAAACTAATTACAATATATATTAGCACTACATACATTGAAGTATTATTTATTTGAGTTAGAGCAGCTCAATTTATGCCAATGAGGAACGTCATAAAGTAAAATAATTAGCATAATATAATAGTTTTTTGTGCATGATCTTCAAGAACTATATGAATAAATCAACTAAACACGCAATAAGAGCTTGAGCAGACCAGTCCACACAAGCAGCACCCGTTCACGAGCATGACGCATGTGCCAGCCATCGGCCTCCTCAACCATGTTACAGGGAAGTGACCGACCCGGCACACGACGCCGCCGCAAGCACAGACATTAAAGCGAGCATGACATACCCAAACTGCTTACAATTAGCGTATATAGTAACGTACTCATATATTTATTATAAGCTATTCCCATGCCTTAAGATCTTCCAAATATTCCGAGATTTTATAATATGCTTTATTGCATAACTTTCGCTTAATAGTGGCTTTAAATTGCATGATATTAAGCTCTTTAATATGATTTGGAAGTTTATTGTAAAAGCGTATACAGAGCCCTTTAAAAGAGTTGCCGATTTTGTGGAGTCTAGTTTTATGACATACAAGGTTATTTTTATTCCTAGTATTTATGCCATGAGTATCACTAATTTTAGTAAATTGCTCTATATTCTTATGAACATACATTAGGTTAGTGAAGATGAATTGTGATGCTACTGTCATTATATCTATTTCTTTGAATTTTTCTCTTAGAGAATGTCTGGAACTAAGCGAGTAAATAGATCTTATAGCTCGCTTTTGAAGAATAAAAATAGTATTTATGTCAGCAGCACCACCCCATAGTAAAATTCCGTAACACATCAAACTATGAAAATATGCAAAATAAACCAGTCTAGCCGTGTTAACGTCGGTCAGTTGGCGTATCTTACCCACAGCGTAAGCTGCGCTACTTAATTTTTTAGCTAGTACAGATATGTGGTGGCCCCATTGAAGTTTAGGGTCTAAAGTTATACCTAAGAACTTGGTTGACTCCACAAGGCCTAACTCATCACCATTCATAAAAATGTTAGCGTTAACCTTTTTGACATTAGGTGTCAAAAATCTAATGCATTTGGTTTTTTGACTATTTAGTAATAAATTATTAACGCTAAACCAATGTACTATTTTTGAGAGAGTGCTGTTTACATCGTCAAGAACGGATTGTTGTCGATTAACTTTGAATATCAAAGAAGTATCATCTGCAAACAACACTACCTCACAGTTGTCCCTTATGTGATAAGGTAAGTCATTAATATAAATTAAAAATAGAAAGGGTCCAAGAATCGAGCCCTGTGGAACTCCCATTGTAACAGTAGACCCAGATGATCTTTTTCCATTGACGTCAACACTCTGAATCCTATTGCTTAAGTAAGAATTAAATAAATCTAGAGCAACGCCATTAACTCCGTAGTGACTCAGTTTCCTGATAAGAATGTCATGGTGAACACAATCGAACGCCTTGGATAAATCACAGAACACACCCAAGGCATCTTGTGAACCCTCCCAAGCATCAAATATATTATTTAAAAGCTCAACACCAGCATCGGTGGTGGAGCGACCCCGTGTGAAACCAAACTGTTTATGATGCAGGATTTTATTTGAAGTAAAATAATTTTGTATTTGACTAAGGATGAGTTTTTCAAAGATTTTACTTATTGAAGGTAGCACAGAAATAGGTCTAAAATTAGTGGGGTCAGTTGTGCTACCAGATTTAAAGAGAGGTATGATTTTACTGAGCTTCATCTGATCAGGAAATATGCCACAACTAATACATGAATTAAAAATTAAAGCTAACTGGGGAGCTATCACAGGTATTACAAAATTTAGAATTTTTGTGGAAATTCCCCATAAATCACATGTATTTTTAATATTAATTAATTTTGCCACCTTTATTATATCCATGCTATTAACACATTGGAATTCAAATGAATCATTACATCCAGGGACACTCTCTTTTAATATACTTTCTGCTATAGTAGGAGATGAATTTAAATTTTTTGTGGTAGAAACTGGTATATCTGTGAAAAAATTCTCAAATGCCCTAGCTACTTCTAAGTCTGTGCTAATTATCTTATTATCAATTATTAAGCTAAACTCAGTGTCACGAAGTTTAGCCTTACCAGTTTCTTTGCTAATAACACTCCATGTCGTTTTAATTTTGTTTTTGGAGTTTTTTATTTTGTCACTTAAGTATATTGATTTAGCACAATTACATACATTTTTAAATATTTTAGAATACCTTTTAACGTATTCAATGAAATCATTATTGTGATTGTATGATTTTTCATAATACAGGTCATATAATCTCTTTCTACTTCTATGGATACCCAAAGTAGCCCAATCACTAAAAGTTCTATGCTTGCCTGTAGAAACTACTAAAATAAGGTTTTATTTATTTTGATCAACCATTGATAGTATATAGTTTCCAATACATTACCTTTTTACTAGTTACTAATAAGTGGTTTATGTTTACGTCTATTGTGATAAAAAAGTAATTTTTGACTAAATTGTCAGTTAGGAGGTATTGGTACTTTGTCGACGATAAATTACAAAGTAGAAGACTCACGTGTGTCATGTATCAAAGGAAGTGTACACCGACGCCGAACTGCAACCCTTGCGCGCGTACATCCCCCGCGCATGCTCGTACCGGCGCCACGTAGTTGAGCTCGAGCCGCGCCACGCGTCCCACGCGCAGCGCCACGCCCGCGCCACACGACACGCGCGCGCCACGTAATGCACTGGATATGACGCCCGCCACGCCGCCCTCGCCCTCCTCTACACACCGCACGCTTTATATTTTTAAGTGGTAGAGCCACGCTGTAGATAGTTTTGTCTTTTTTTATATAGTATAGGCCGGCAAACGAGCAAACCTCACACACCCAGTCACCTGATGGTAAATGATCTCCACCGCCCATGTACGCCCACCACCAGAAAAGTCATGGGCGCGTTGCGATCTTAAAGGAAAGGGATAATTAGGGATTGGGAAGGGGAGGGGATTTGGGCTTCCGGTTATCTCACTCACCGTACGAAACGCAGCAGCTAGCCGCTACTTTACGTCAGTTTTCTGTGAGACAGTGGTAATGACCCGGTCGAGCCCGCCCATTCATGCTGTAGACAAATCTGTCTACAGCGTGGCTCTACCACTCATATAAAATTCTCGTGTCGCGGTGTTTGTGGTTAAACTCCTCCGAAACAGCTTGACCGATTCTCATGAAATTTTGTGTGCATATTGGGTATGCCTGAGAATCGGACAACATCTATTTTTCATCCCCCTAGATGTTAAATCCACCACTAAATTTTTTTATTTTTATTTTTAGATAAATTTTATTTTTTTATATTTTAACTAGCTTATGCTCGCGGCTCCGCCCGCGTGAACAGCATTTTCCGGGATAAAAGTAGCCTGTAACCGTCTCCAGGGTCCCATCTATCCCTGTAGATAAATTCATCAAAATCGCTTCAGTGATTTAGGCGTGAAAGCGTAACAAACAAACTCACTTTCGCATTAACTTTCACCCCCCTTTTCATCTCTTATTAACTAAAATTTCCAAAATTCCTGAAACACGTATTTATTTCTTTTACGTCAATAACCGAAATACAAAATTTTGTTTATGTAACTTTCAAAATGACGGACTTTCATACATATTATCATCCCCTATTTTGACCCCTTTGGGATGGAATTTTCTAAAATCCTTTCTTAGTGGGTGCCTACATAACAAAATGAATATACAGTCCTAATTTCATGCTTGTAGCGTTGATGGTTTGCGCTCGGCGATGATGAATCAGTCAGTCAGTCAGGACATGTTATTTTATAAGTATAGATAAAGGCCCTCGCAGAATACTAGCGCCAGGTAGTTTTAATTACTTGGTACATGCTGAGCCTGAGGCCTGTTTAGCCTAACTTGAGACACAGATGGTCCCTTGTGGAGTCCTCTACTCCGTATGCGGCCATCCTACTTTATATTGTCACAAAACTTATAATTTACTGATTTATTTATTTTTTGCTTAATCTTAAATTAATGTCTTATATCTCAGGTTAGAGTTTAAATAAATTATTTCTTTCTTTTGAGTGGTAGAGCCACGCTATAGACAGTTTTGTCTACAGCATGAATGGGCTGCCTCAACTGGGTCGTTGCCACTGTCTCACAGAAAATCGACGTAACGTAGCGGCTTGCTGCTGCGTTTCGTACAATGAGTGAAATATCCGGAGGCCCAAATCCATGTCTCCTTCCAAATCCGTTTAAAGTCGGCAACGCACCTATGATTCTTCTAGTATTGTGGGCGTTCATGGACATTGGAGATCACTTACCATCAGGTGACCCACTAGATCATTTACCGGTCTATGCTATAAAAAAGAAAAAAATGATTATCATGTAGCAGTGTACAAACAATGTAGAGCTCCAATTTATTTCCCCTTTTAAAATATAACAGACAAACGGCGAAAAGTCTATAACAAATGCTAAAAGACTATAAATCCTAGAAAAAGATCAATACACCAACTCACCAGGCGGTTTTGGCGGGAATTCTGACAGTGCAGTTCATCGCTTATTTTAATTTATTTCAAAAACTACTTTGAAGTTGTGTTTGTTGTATAAAAGTGGTGTGGATTTGTTCAATAGACATTGACGGTGATGAACAGTGTATGGAAACATTGAAATAAGTGAATTAAGCATCGTACTGAAAGGAGTTAACACCAAAACTCCGGCGAGACCTTGAAATCGACCGCACCCGTGTTTTATCGTTCTTGTAAAAATAACTTGAGAATAAATTATACTTGACACTGGCAAAATGCATAATAATGCGAATCCATAAATAAAAAAGAAGAAGAACTTACCAGGCATCGCTAAACATCCAGCGTTGAGGAAGAAATGCGACCGGAATAACGAACAAAGCCCAGTCTTGTTCTGTTGGAATGGAAGCGGCGCGTACAGATGTACACCAGACGCCCAGTATATCTATAAAAAAACATCCAACAGTCACACACGTAAGCATCGATAGCTCAGCGAGGAGTGGTATGGACTGTCGAGACGAAAGTCGCAGGTTCGAAAACAGCCCCAAGAGCATACACCACTGACTTTTCTAAGTTACGTGTATATTCATTGTAAATTATCGCTTGCATTAACGGTGAAGGAAACATCGTGAGGAAACCTGCATACCTGAGAACTCGATAAGATTTTTCGAAGGTATGTGAAGTCCACCAACCCGCATTAGGCCAGCGTGGTGGACTAAGGCCTAATCCCTCTCAATCAGTAGAGGAGGCCCGTGCCCAGCAGTGGGACGTTATAATACAGACCTAGTAAAAAAAAAAAGTCACACACATAGTCCTGACCCCACAGTAAGATACGAGTCTTATGTCGTGGGTATCGGGAACTACGAGAGACTTTCGGTCTCACAACACCCACACCCCGAAACAAATATTTGTGGATCACACAAACATAATCCTCACCACTTCACGAGTGGAGCCACGTTGTAGTCTATGACATGAATGGGCTGGCTCGACCGGGTCGTTACCACTGTCTCACAGAAAACCGACGTAAAGTAGCGACTTGCTGCTGCGTTTCGTACGGTGAGTAAGATATCCGGAGGCCCAAATCCCCCTACCCTTCGCAATCCCCAATTATCCCTTTCCTTGACCTCGACATTGGAGAAAAAAAAACCGAAAAAACTATCATTTTTAATTTTTAAAAATGTAAAAATAACCTTTTGAAATAAAGAGTACTACATACATAGTAATACATTATTTTCTGTTAGCAACACTAGTTACGTATACAATTGCATCGTATATGACTTGGAGTTTAGGCTGGAACTCTGACAGTGCGGTCATCGCTTATTTTAATTTATTTCAAAAACTAATTTAAAGTTGTGTTTGTTGTATAAAAGTGGTGGGGATTTGTTCAATAAACATTGACGGTGATGAACAGTGTATGGAAACATTGAAATAAGTGAATCAAGGAACCGAAAGGAATTCACACCAAAACTCCAACAAGATCTTGAAAACGTTCACACCGATATTTCATCATGTGAAGACTTGAGAATAAATTATACTTGTCATTGGCGAAATGCATAATAGTGCGAAGCCATAAATTAAAAAGAAGTATAATGACATGACAAAGACATTTGACCACTACACAATTCCCTTACCTTACCACCGGTGGCTTGTCCGTCGCTGTGCGGTCCTACTCCGCGCTGCTGGAACCCTCGCAGCGTGGTAGGACCACCCAGGTAGAAGTGGTCCGGTAGTTCTGTGCCGAACATGTCGTGCAGGACCCCTGCGCCGCCTGACACTTGCAGCACCTGGTGATGTTTGGATTTGTCAGAGTACAAGCCAGGGGCTGACTGTCTCTTCGATACATTTTGATAGGCCAAAAATGACGTCAAAATCTCATTAAAGAAGAAGACGTAAAATAAAAAATCCACGTAATAAATATTTTTTATTTAATTTAATGACGAGACCAGCAAGGCGCTCGCCTGATGGTAAGCGCCACGCGTGTTCATAAACAGACCACACAGAACTTTGAGTTATAAAGCACTGCATGGCACTGAACTGCGCTGGTCACCCCGAGACAAGATGTTAAGTCTCACAATGCCCAATAATTTCACTGGTTTCAATGTCCTTCAAACCGAAACACAACAGCGCTTACACACTGTTGCTTAGCGGCAGAAATAGTCAAAGCAGTGTTACAAGACAGCCTCTCGCAGACGGTGTTCCCAGATAGTGGAAAAAGGACTTAAAGCTATAGTAAGATAATAGGCCAAGGTTAACAGAAACCTAGTCGAAATGAGCAACACTAACCATACAACTCAGTCATAGTGACTAAAATTAACCCATTAACTTAGTCAACATGACCAACATTGATCTCTTAATTTAGACAAAATGAACAATAATAAACTTCAAAACAACAAGTCAGTCTGGAAACCTTTGGGGGAGGCCCATGTTCAGCAGTAGACGTCCTGCGGCTGATGATGATGATAATGAAACCTCAAGATCCCCCCTGGTCATGGTTTTTTTTTTATCCTGGCTCGGCAAAGTAACTACGCTACACCTGATGGTAAGTGTAGCGCAATCCAAGAATAGTGTCGACCAACGATAAACAATGTGTCCATCGTAGGTCGGCAAGATCATGCCGGCCTGCCAAAAGGCCAAGGGGGAGGGGAAGGAAAAATGGATGGGAAAAGGGTTAGGATCAGGGGGCAAGCCCCCTGGGGAGATCCGGATATACACTGGCTGACCCTGGAACGCGACCCACACAAGGTGGGCCACTATGGCAGGTTTTACCACCAGTGTACGGTGGTCGCTATGCGGTCGGATACAAGTATCCTCCCACCAGCAAAAGCTATTCAATCTATTCTTGTTTGGAATTCACTCCCCCTCGAAATCAGATCGTGCACCACTCGGTATGCCTTCAAAATGAGGGTACGTCAGATGATGAAGAATGAAGCAGAAGAGTCACCATCTTAATTCGTTGTATTATTATATATGTGTAAGTATGTATATATATATTTATATATATGTTTATACTTTCACTTGTTTGTATGTTATGTTTATATGTATTCCGTAATTTTTTTAATAGTAATTCTAGTTTATATTTATTGCACCTACTTTGTCTATCTCTGCACCATCCTAAGGTTGACTTGTAGAGAATGCCTCTGGCATTAAGTCCGCCTATATATAGAGGGCTTCACTAATAAATGTTGTATACGAGTGTCATACTTATACAGTGTTTTGTCTCGCTTCTTCTTATAATAAATGTCACTCAACATAGCAAGACAAAATATTGTATAACTATTACCAACATATACAATGTTTATTAGTAAAGCCCAGATTGTTTATGAAGTGCAAATAAATAAATATATAAAACATTCATCCGTTAATTTGACAAAAATAAACTTCAAATTCTAACACCCCCCCTCCGCCCCTCCCCCCAATCCCCACGGTCCCCACTCACCAACTGGTCCAGTAAGGTGACATTGTACTCCGCGCGCAAGTCTGTCTTGAGATGCGCCACTCCACCGCCCAGCCCCGCCAGCTCGCTCGAGAACTGAACCCACGACCCGCGCGTCGGGAATATCGCCTCGTCGCGGTGATCCACGGTCACGATGTGGCGGAGGATGGACTTCATTTGTGGTCCTTGGGGGACAAGAGTCATTTAATTGGACCTAGTTATGCAAAAAGGAACCAAGCCACAGCAAGTTCAAATGGATATACAGTAATACCCCGGACTTACGTGATAGGTGGGACCCAGCTATAACCGTGCAAGTCGAATTCGCGTAAGTCGGGGTACAACATTGCATGCACTTTTGTGTGACATAATTTGAGGTTATCAATAAAACACAACGTACGTAAAACAATTCAACGCGGAACACGTTCGAACCTGTCGTAAACGGACCACTAACATGGCGGAATAGGAGTTGACGCGCGCGGCCATCAAAAAGAATAACCGCGTATCTCCGAATTCGCGTAAAACGGGGTAGCGTAAGTCGGGGTATTACTGTACTTTTTGAAGTGAAACTTCTTTAGAATCGTTGTCATTTGAAAATTTGATGAAACGAAAAAGGTTGGTCACTAAAGAGGTTGGAAAGAAACAAGATCTCAAGTATGTAAATATATGAAATGTTATATTTCGCATTGACATTTTAAATAATTTTTAAGCTTGGTAAAGTATTATAAAAATAATAAACCTTTTAATTATCCTAATACCACTGATACTCTATTTTTATCTCATTCTCTTGTAGGCTACTTTTCTGAAGTTTCACTTCTGCCGTGTGTGAATTGCACACACACACTTCTTTTTTTTATAGCATAGGCCGGCAAACGAGTGGGTCACCTGATGGTAAGTGATCTCCACCGCCCATGTACGCCCACCACCAAAAGAATCATGGGCGCGTTGCCGACCTTAAAGGATAGGGATAACTAGGGATTGGGAAGGGGAGGGGATTTGGGCTTCCGGATATCTCACTCACCGTACGAAACGTAGCAGCGAGCCGCTACTTTACGTTGGTTTTCTGTGAGACAGTGGTAACGACCCGGTCGAGGCAGCTCATTCGTGCTGTTGACAAAACTGTCTACAACATGGCTCTACCATTCATAAAGTCACTCACTTGATATGCGATTTGACAGGTGATTAGTTCTGTGGCCTGGTGCTAAAAGGGCCAAAGTCCATTTTTGTATGAAACAAGACTGTAATGCCAGTTTATTGTAAAAGTATGATATTATTTTGTGCTAAAAGGGCGTTAGTGTATTAACCATCTTTCAAAAGTTACTATGTAAAAAAGGCCTATGTATTTTTTTTTGTAGTGTGTGCTTTCTCATACAGTTAAGTGTAAAAGAAAATGATAAAAGAGGGCTGCAGTATACTTAAGCCGATAAGAAATTATTATTTTTCACTTTCCTAGTAATAGAGTAAGAACTAAAACGATCAAAGTTACACATTAGCCCTTTTTGCTGTATGCTGATTCATTGTTATAACGCTCATTACTCAAAATAATCTTTTTTTTTTATCCTGGCTCGGCAAAGTGACTACGCTACACCTGATGGTAAGTGTAGCGCAATCCAAGAATAATGTCGACCAACGATAAATAATGTGTCCATCGTAGGTCGGCAAGATCATGCCGGCCTGTCAAAGGGCCAAGAAGGAGGGGAAGGAAAAGGGTTAGGATCAGGGGGCAAGCCCCCTGGGGAGTACCGGATATACACTGGCTGACGCTGGAACGCGACCCACACAAGGTGGGCCACTATGGCAGGTTTTAGCACCAGTGTACGGTGGTGTAAAAAATAATCATTATTGACATTGGCCCTATTAGCACCGGGCCACAGAGTTAATTTCAATGTTGCCAGCCTTTCAGTAACCATGCATTAGTGGGTCACACTCACCACTACTCTCTCGGACCTTGAAGCTGGTGGTCTTGCTGAGGACTGACGTGTCACGAACCAGACCCTCCCATTGTAGATTATGTTTGGTCTAAAATCAATAAAAAAAAACACAATCAGGTATTCTATACAAAAGGCCAATCCAGGAATTTCTGTACATTTTTTTTTTTAATTTTTTTTTTCACATTTCTGGAAACTCTTTTTTTTTCACTGAATGACGAGACGAGCAAGGCGCTCGCCTGATGGTAAACGTCACGCCTGCCCATAAACAGAAGCAACACCACACAGAACTTTGAATTACAAATCACTGCATGGCACTGAACTGCGCTCGTCACCCCGAGACATAAGATGTTAAGTCTCACAATGTCCAGTAATTTCACTGGCCTCAATGTCCTTCAAACCGAAACATGACAGTACTTACACACTGTTGCTTGGCGACGGTAATAGACGGCGCGGTGGTACCAACCCAGACGGCCTCTCGCATACGAGGGACCTACCACCTTGTGTTGTACCAATTCTATGTTATTTCCTTTTGTTTGACAGCCAGAGAGATTGACAGATAAAATAAACTAATGGAATCTTTTCTTTCTTTTATCCAAACACAAATACAGCAGCAAGCCGATAATCTACGTCGGATTGCTGTGATCAAGTGGTAACCATTCATGCTGTAGACAAACTGTCTACAGCAGTGTTTCCCAACCATTTTACGCCATGCCCCACCTTAATATTTTTTTGTTAAATTTGTCACCGATATCTAGCATTGCATTTAAATAACCCAAAGCGAAAGGGTTGAAGTCGTGTCGGGGCCATTTTTAAATTGCCCCCCTTAACTATCAAATTGCCCCCCTGTGGGGCGTGGATCCCACGTTGGGAAACACTGGTCTACAGCGTGGCTCTACCACTGGTTCCAGGAGGAGAAATGGACGTAGTTACGCAGAATGGATCCAACCCACATCAAGTTCAAATGGAGATACATATTTTGTTTCACTAAATTCCATAATTTAAACTAATTTAATCTCGTATTTTTTTTTAAATCGGGCATGAAACATATTCGATGTAAGATTTTGCAAAAAATACGGTATTAGAATCAATTTAAATTAATGAATTTAACACAACAAAAGCATCTCCATTTGAACTTGATGTGGGTTGAATCCTTTCTGCGTAACTACGTCCAAATATTGATGAAGGAATTTCCAGTTTTCAACCGGGTCTTTCCCCTGTAACTCACCGCTGGAGAGGTGTTGAAGGCCAGGTCCAGGAGTACTCCCCGGTCGAGGAGTCGGTACCCGGACCACGGGTACTCGTGGTTCTGTTGGTACACGGTGCCTGACAGTCTGCGGAGGGGACAGGCAGTCCAGTCACTCAAACATGTTTTTTTTTATTTTTTTTATTAGCCCTATATATTATATTTGTCCCACTGTTGGGCACGGGCCTCCTCTACTGAATGAGAGGGATCAGGCCTTAGTCCACCACGCTGGCCTAATGCGGGTTGGTAGACTTCACGTACCTTCGAAAAATCTTATCGAGTTCTCAGGTATGCAGGTTTCCTCACGATGTTTCCTTCACCGTTAAAGCAAGCGATAATTAACAATTAATATACACGTAACTTAGAAAAGTCAGTGGTGTATGCTCTTGGGTCTGGTTTCGAACCTGCGACTTTCGTCTTGACGGTCCATACCACTCCCCGCTGAGCTATCGCTGCTTGCCACTTAAACATGTATCTATCTAAATATATAAAACTCAAAGGTGACTGACTGACATAGTGATCTATCAACGCACAGCCCAAACCACTGGAGGGATCGGGCTGAAATTTGGCATGCAGGTAGATGTTATGACGTAGGCATCCGCTAAGAAAGGATTTTGATAAATCCTACCCCTAATGGGATAAAATAGGGGATGAAACTTTGTCAATTTTAAACGTTCACGCGGGCGGAAGCCGCGAGCAAAAGCTAGTTAAGAATAAAGTCTACTACGGCCTGTAGTTTTTTTTTTATAGCATAGGCCGGCAAACAAGTAAGTGGGTCACCTGAAGTGATCTCCACTGCTCATGTACGCCAACCACCAGAAGAATCATGGGCGCGTTGTCGACCTTAAAGGAAAGGGATAATTAGGGATTGGGAACGGGAGGGGATTTGGGCTTCCGGATATCTCACTCACGCGTGGATCGCGTTCCAGGATGAGCCAGTGTATATTTAGTTCTCCCGAGGGGCTTGCGACATGACTTAATGGTTGGTTGGGGTGGGTATAGTGGTACATTCTTGTATCCCTGTGCCTGAATCGGTAATCCACCTGTCCTGTCGCAGGCCCCTCGATTTGCTTCTTCCATCTCCGAAGAGGACATGACTGGTGACCACCATAAACTCATTGCTTGTCGGTGGTTGCTGGTTTTTTGGACTGCACTACGCTTACCCTCAGGTGTAGTGCAGTCACTATGCCGTGCACGGATAAAAAAAAGAGTAGTGAGTGTAACTGCATACATACACTGGCACCAGTGCCTTGTGGGGGTATGGCTTGGTGGTTGTCACGCTGAAGTTGGAGGTGCTTCGATACCCGACGCTGTACTCGGCCTGTACTCGCTCGCCTCGACCCAAAACGTTGGGCATTTTCATACCTGACACATAATAATATACTTTTTTTTTATGGCATAGGTCGGCAAACGAGCAAGTGGGTCACCTGTTGGTAAGTGATGTCCACCGCCCATGTATGCCCACAATATCAGAAGAATTATGGGCGCGTCGCCGACCTTAAAGGAAAGGGATAATTAGGGATTGGGAAGGGTAGGGGATTTGGGCTTCCGGATATCTCACTCACCGTACGAAACGCAGCAGCAAACTGCTACTTTACGTCGGTTTTCTGTGAGACAGTGGTAATGACCCGGTTGAGCCGGCCCAATCACGCTGTAGACAAAACTGTCTACAGCGTGGCTCTACCACTCACAAATGAACTCTACATGAAATTCTCGCTGTCTCCCTCGCACGCGTGCACCGTCATAGGCGCGACCTGTTGTGTGACGTAACACACTATGTCCTGCATTGACAAAGACCTCTTCCCGGTTGATTTAAATATCTTCTATTTTACACTTGATTTATATAATTCTTTCAATATACGACTTCGAAGAACGTAAGTTGCTGATTAAAATAATAAATAAAATACACCCAACAGTCACACACATAGTCCTGACCCCACAGTGAGATACGAGTCTCGTGTCGTGTCGTATCAGGAACTACGAGAGACTTTCGGTCTCACAGCACCCTGACACTAAAACACATGTGGATCACACAAATATCTGTCTCGGTGCGGGGATCGAACCCGCAGCTTCTCGCTTCACAGCCGGCTACTCACCCGCTGCACCCTGCTGTCAAAAAAATACAAGTAACAATCCACTATTAAAGTCTACATACCTATAACAAGGTTCCCTTCATTCTCACTGACTGTAGTATTAATGCCGCCCACGATACGAGAGAGTTCTTTCACTTGAAACGTTACCTGCAATGATAAAACCTTTTGAAGTGAAACTTCTTCTTCTTTTTAATTTATGGCTTCGCATTATTATGCATTTCGCCAATGACAAGTATAATTCATTCTCAAGTCTTCACAAGACCGATGAAATTTCGGTGTGGACGTTTTCAAGGTCTTGTTGGAGTTTTGGTGCGAATTCCTTCCAGTACGATGCTTAATTCACTTATTTCAATGTTTCCATACACTGTTCATCACCGTCAATGTCTATTGAACAAATCCACACCACTTCTATACAACAAACACAACTCTAAACTAGTTTATGAAATAAATTAAAATAAGCGATGAACTGCACTGTCGGAATTCCCGCCAAAACTCCCATTTGAAACTTCTTTAGCACTGTTGTGATTTGAAAATTCGATGAAACGAAAAAGCGACAATAAAAAGAGACAAACATACACATATTTAGCCTGCAAGAGAATGAGATAGATTACGAGATAGATTTCTCTCTTCGTAGAGGGTAGAAGCAAATCGAGGGGCCTGCGACAGGACAAGTGGACGACCGATGCAGGCACAGGGATACAAGGATGTACTTCTACACCCGGCCCAATCAACCATCAAGTCATGTCGCAAGCGCCTCGGGAGAACCGGATATACACTACCTGATCCTGGAACGCGATCCACACAAGGCGTGTGGATCACTATGGCAGGTTTTAACACCATGTGTACGGTGGTCGCTATCCGGGCGGATAAGAATATCCTACCACCAGCTAACTGTTCATTGTTTTATAAATCACCTCAAGTCCTTCAGGAGTGGACCCGGGGCCGGAAGACACGTCGATCAACACGCCGATGTCGCGGAAACAACCCATAGAGTCTAGAGCGCGGCGTACCTAATAAAAAAAACCAACAGTCATTCACATAGTCCAGGGCCCTTATGTTATAATCTATAATGAAGTTCGGAATCACTCATACAGAGTAGATATAGTAAATCTATACTAATATTATAAAGCTGAAGAGTTTGTTTATTTGTTTGTTTAAACGCGCTAATCTCAGGAACTACTGGTTCGAATTGAAAAATTCTTTTTGTGTTGGATAGTCCATTTATCGAGGAAGGCTTTAGGCTATATAACATTACGCTGCGACCATTAGGAGCTAAGCATCAGTGAAAAATGTTGCAAAAACGGGGAAAATTGTTTATATTTGAAGGCTTCCGTTGCATGCGCTGGGTCCGATTTCAAAAATTATTTTGTTATTAGAATCCTACATTATCCCTGGAGAGCAAAGGCTACTTTTTATCCCGGAAAAAGCTGATGACACAGGTGGAGTCGAGAGGAAAAGCTAGTGTAGAATAGCCGTTACAATAATCGAAAGTCCTCACTATTAATAATAATGACTATAATACTAGTCCTCTTTTTTTTATCCGAGCACGGCAAAGTGACTGCACTACACCTGATGGTAAGTGTAGTCCAAAAAACCAGCGACCACCGACAAACAATGAGTTTATCGGTGGTCACCAGAGTCATGCCGGCCTGTATAAATGTATCTTCCCTCTTCGGAGAGAGAAGAAGCAAATCGAAGGACCTGCGACAGGACAGGCGGATGACCGATGCAGGCACAGTGATACAAGGAGAGAAACCTCCTCACAATGCGTGCCGTGTCCAATAACACCGCTATCTGGCTCTTGACCCAACAACCAATTGAGAACCTCTGAAGATAAATAAATAAATACACCCAACAGTCACTCACACAGTCCTGACCCCACAGTAAAATACGAGTCTTGTGTCGTGGGTATCAGGAACTACGAGACTTTCGGTCTCACAACAACCAGACCCCAAAACAAGTATTTGTGGATCACACAAACATTTGTTTCGGTGCGGGAATCGAACCCGCGGCCTCTCGCTTCACAGCCGGCTACTCGCTCACTGCGCCACGGAGGCTGATGTTTGTCGAGGCTCTTCGGTATAAACCCATTAACAGCAACTAATATCGGGACAATAATTGTCGAGTCCACATCCTAGATGTCGGTAACCTTGTATGCCAGTTCTAAATATTTGGTCATTAATATTATATTATAATGTTATTATTAATAGATAGCCTCCGTGGCGCAGCGGGCGAGTCGCCGGCTGTGAAGCTAGAGGCCGCGGGTTTGATCCCTGCAGCAAGACAAATGTTTGTGTGATCCACAAATACTTGTTTCGGAGTCTGGGTGTTGTGAGACCGAAAGTCTCTCGTAGTTCCTGATACCCACGACACAAGACTCGTATCTTACTGTGGGGTCAGGACTATGTGTGTGACTGTTGGGTGTATTTATTATTATTAAGTTACCATACAACAGTTCTCACTAGCCATGGGGTTACTACTACAAGTTTACGGCTCACCTTATGTGCTCTTAATATGACATCCTCAAAGTCCGTGGCATGAAACAGATCGTTGACAGTGCTTCGTATGATATCGTCTTTGGTTCGACTCAGCCCGTCAACATGCACCCGGTCTACCCTCGCCTGAAACATAAATACAATGTGGTAGGTCCCTCGTATGTGAGAGGCCGTCTGGGTTGGTACTACCGCGCCCTCTATGTCTGCCGCCAATCAACAACGCCAAGTGTGTGTAAGCACTGTTGTGTTTCGCTTTGAAAGATATTGAAGCCAGTGAAATTACTGTGCATTACAATTAGTGTATAGTTTTGCTTTCTGTAACACTGTTTGTCCCCTTAAAATAAATGAATGAATGAATAAATGAATTATGAGACTTAACATGTTATGTCTCGGGGTAACGAGCGCAGTTCAGTGCCATGCAGTGCTTTGTAATTCAATGTTCAATGTTCACACCGAGACATAAGCTGTTAAGTCTCATATGTCCAGTAATATCACTAGCTTCAACGTCCTTCAAACCGAAACACAACAGTGCTTACACACTGTTTCTTGGCGGCAGAAATAGACAAAGCGGTGGTACCAACCCAGACGGCCTCTCACATACGAGGCACTTACCACCTTGTAAAAAATCAGCCTTAATGGTCTCGTCAAACAGCTGACGGGGCGGGACGGCAACGCGACGCTGACGGGACTGTGTATAGATAATCGAGCGTCGCGTCGCGTCGAGCGCGGCGGTTCTGTGTGACATGTTCTATATTGACTAATGCATTACAACTGCTCACGTCCCGTCAGCGTCGCGTTGTCGTCCCGCCCGTCCGCTGTCTGGCGAAACCATTAATCTATTTCAGATGTGACATACCCTGACTCCGTCAAGTTTAATTGTAGGCTTCGGTATTGGGTCCTCGTCCAGCTCGATTGGTTCTTCAAATTCAAATATACCACCACCCATTCGTCCGATGTCATCTTGGTTGGCCTGCATAATATAAAATAAATACACATGATGTGTAATTATCAAAGACTAGCTTTTGCTCGCGGCTTCGCCCGCGTGAACGTTTAAAATTGACAAAGTTTCATACAAACTTTCATCCCCTATTGTATCCCCTTGGGGGTAGAATTTATCAAAATGCTTTCTTAGATGCCTACGTCATAACATCTACCTGCATGGCAAATTTCAGCCCGATCCCTCAAGTGGTTTGGGCTGTGCGTTGATAGATCACTATGTCAGTCAGTCACCTTTGAGTTTTATATATTTAGATTAAAACAGAGCATAAAACATAATTATATCAACCCTGTATATGTCTCACTTTTGTGCATGGTTGCCTTTACGAATGAGAGGTTAAGCTTTAGTTCACCAACGTGGGGCCCACACCCCACAGGGGGGCTATTTGATAGTTAAGGGGGGCAATTTAAAAATAGACTCGACACGACTTTAACCCTTACGCTTTGGGTTATTCAAATGCAAAGCTAGATATCGGTGACAAATTTTACCAAAAAATGTTAAGGTGGGGCATGGCCTAAAAAAGGTTGGGAAACACTGGTTTAGTACACCAGTGGTTTTGGATCACTACACTGGAATTACACAGTTTGGCAGATACCCACACATCTTTGAAATACATATGGAGAATTCTCAGATGTGTAGGTTTCCTTGATAGCACAGTTGTAATGCATACACAGTAAGACTGTTGTGCTTGTAAAAATATTTGCCATTTATTTTTTTCACCCCTAATAAATGTTTTTGAAGTGTGATTTAAAGATTTCTTTTGTTTTCAGGGATTTGCTGGGATCTTTTCTAAGTTATGTGTGTATTCATTGTCAATTATCACTTGATATAACCATAAACGACACATTCTGAGGAAGTCTGCATACCTGAGAATTCTTCAAAATAGTTTTGAAGGTGTGTAAAGTCTACCAACCCACTGTGACGATCTCCTTTAGTTTCTGGTATTCATTATGAATAAATCAGTCTGTCACTCACCTGGCTTTTTATTGACATCTCACCCACATTAGACCAGCATTGTGGATATAAGACCTAAGACCTCTTATATAAAGAAGCCCGTGCCCAGCAGTGAGATTAAATAATACAGGGCTGATATTCCTATTATTATCAATCACTTTCAACATCTATACTTATAAAATAACATGTCCTGACTGACTGGCTGATTCATCATCGCCGAGCGCAAACTATCAAGGTGACAAGCATGAAATTCGGACTGTATATTCATTTTGTTATGTAGGCACCCACTAAGAAAGGATTTTAGGAAATTCCACCCCAAAGGGGTCAAAATAGAGGATGATAATATGTATGAAAGTCCGTCATTTTAAAAGTTACATAAACAAAATTTTGTATTTCGGTTATTTACGTAAAACAAATAAATACGTGTTCCAGGAATTTTGGAAATTTTAGTTAATAAGAGATGAAAAGGGGGGTGAAAGTTAATGCGAAAGTGAGTTTGTTTGTTACGCTTTCACGCCAAAATCACTGAACCTATTTTGATGAATTTATCTACAGGGATAGATAGGACCCTGGAGACGGTTACAGGCTACTTTCATCCCGGAAAATGCTGTTGATGCGGGCGGAGCCGCGAGCAAAAGCTAGTCTTTACAGAAATTAGGAATGTTAGGGTTAGTTAAAAAAAAAACACATTAGATTTGGCCCTAGGCATTGAAATCCAAAGAAAAAAGCTAATTCTTAGATCAATATAAAGTAATTTTTATTTAATAGATGAGTTCTCTTCATCATGTATACTCAATATTCAAAAAAATACACAAACTCGGTATATTATTTCTGAATCACTTGACCAAACATAACAAATTACAACAACAAACAAGAAATTTACCTTCGCGTGCACTGTGCCCATTTTAAATTATGATTTTTATGCAACTTAAATACCAAAATGAAATAAATAATGCTATTAAGATTAAAAATACAATAATTTAATTTGAATTACATAAAAGAAGACATTTGTCATTTGACCACCATTTGACTTTGACATTGACACTTTTGATATATCTACTGCTGTTAGATGCAAGCGAATCTACTTCAATAATGATTGAATCAGTCATTTGATCCAAATCGTAAACATAATCCCTCTTTTCCAATTACAGCACTAGAGCGCATAATGCTCAACGTCGAATGTTTCAACTACAGCAACGCTTCGCACAATCAAGCACTCTCAAAAGTACTGCTTTCGGTTGATACATGCAATCGATACCAACTCAGTAACAGAAAATTAACAAGTGTTTTTTCTTTAAGTTGGCATTGATCGAAATTTTATTTATATTATCGTTAGTAATTAATATTTTTTATTGTTGAGAAAAAAAATTAAGCTTTCGTCTTATCGTAGTGTTTTCGAAATATTCAAAAGTTAATTCAGACCCTGTTAAAAAGTAAATGTAAGGATGGATGAAGGTATAAACATTGACTATTTATATTTTTATTCTCAACACTGAACTTAGCGCACTCTGCTGGTGCACTAGAAGTTTTCTAGTTCACGTTCCAATTAGCAGTAAGCACACTTCGGCATTGTGCGCCACTGAGTCGCATTATGCTCTGTAATTGGAAAACTACCAAGGATTGCAATTGTTCATTTTTTAAATTATTTGAATTCCTATGATTTATTGTGGTATGGATCGCCCATCAATAAATTATATCGAACATTCGATAATGAATTGTCAAATGTGCATTCTCTCGGCGGCCGGGCCGGACGGTAATATGTAAATTTTCACATCCCTAGATTTGAGTGGAGTTTTTATTTGTCTCTGGTGGAGTTAGTCGAGTGAGGAGCTCAGATTAATCAGTTTATTTATATTAGTTTATTTGTCTCTGATTTATATAGTTTATTTGTACTTTATTTAACACGCGTATCTTTAAAAGTAAATTATGTCCAAAGAAATAATTCAACGAGATATTATCATATTGTGCAAAGAACTGGGATGTTGTGACGCATGCTGCCTTCGTTATGCCGGCAATAAAAACCCTACCGCGTATGAAAATGCAAGCGAATCTATTTCCAAAGTAAGATTTGCTCCTTTTTTCTTTCCTGAGTATTACCATTACTATATTTTTTTTTAATATACACAACAAAGTATGTAACACGTAAAATATTGTAAGATACAACTTAAATAGCTTATTGTAAACAATAACATAACCTCAATTACATACTGTTAGCTGATAGTTCTGACTTATAGTCTACTAGCTTTTGCTCGCGGCTCCGCCCGCGTGATCTGCTTTTTCAGATATAAAAAGTAGCCTTTGTCCTATTCTGATGTATAAGCTATATTATGTTTTAAACAAGGTAGGTCGCTCATATGCGAGAGGCCGTCTGGGTTGGCACCACCGCTTTATCTATTTCTGCCGCCAAGCAACAGTTTGAAGGACATTGAAGCCAGTGAAATTACTGGGCATTATGAGACTTAACATTTTATTTCTCGGGGTGACAAGCGCAGTTCAGTGCCATGCAGTGCTTTGTAATTCAATGTTCTGTGTGGTGTTGCTTCTGTTTATAGGCAGCTGTGGAGCTTACAATCAGACAAGCGCCTTGCTCGTCTCGTCATTCAATCAAATAAAAAATGTTTTGATAAAATTTAAACTTCCACAGTGCTTACAAACAGCAGATCCACAAAATCCAACACCAACATGTGTACAGCCAAATGTAGCATCCCAACATGCAGTATCAGAAACTACTGACCAACCTAATGGAGACTCGGATGAACCAGTACATAAGAGAGCTAAGCTTGCAGTGTGTGTCAGCTGCTTAGGCATACTGCAGGAACGCTACTGGCTTGACAGCATGAACATGGTCAAAGATGCATTGGAGAAGAAACGGTAAATAAAAAATATCAATTCATCAATATCAATCTTGCCCTTGTCCCGGTTTCCATATCCTCCTAGTCCATGAATCCCTTCATTTAAGGATGCCCTGCCTTTTCCCCTGCTTGTTGGTGTGCCTTTTCCTGCCAGCCTATAGTGCGGCGGTTATTCCAAAGTTCCCATAGTCTTAAGTTAGTCTTATTAATGACAAATGTTCTGTACTTGACCTGTCATATGCGCTTTCTTAGCCTACATGATGAAATAAGATTTTGATTTTGAATTCCCTATGCTTACAGTGTGGAAGCAGACTGCATCCAGCGACTTACTGCTATCTTTACCTTTCCTTTAACTTTTTTTCCTTTTATAAATACAAGGTTTGTTTATTTTTCAGTTACGTATGCAAGACATTTGCCTGCGGTCTCTCATCGCCAATATCCGCATTACTCAGAGAGAAGGCCATCACACTGAAACTTGCTGACAATTTTAAAGATTATGATCCAAGTAAGCTTGAATTTATATTTCGCTAGCTTTTGCTCCAACCGCGCGACGAAAAATTGACTATGTCTTAATAAATAATATGAGATATCTCGCAAACGAGAGAGTTTACTGTTGAAGAAATTTAATAATATTATTATGGTAGGATATTCATATCCGCCTGGATAGCGACCACCGTACAAATGGTGTTATAAGTTATAACCTGCAATAGTAATCCACAGGGCTTGTGTGGATCGCGTTCCAGGATCAGCCAGTGTATATTCCGTTCTTCGGAGGGGCGTACGACATGACTTGATGGTTAGTTAGAGCGGGTATAGGCGTACATCCATGTATTACTGTGCCTACATCGGTCATCCGTCTATCCTAACGCAGGCCTCTCGATTTACTTCTTGGCTCTTCGGAGTATGAAGAAGCATATATACAGGCCGGCATGATACTGGTGACCACTGATAAACTTATTGTTGAATTTTTGACCACGAATGGCTGAAAAGCATTGGAAATGTCGCGACCAAAATTAAATAAAAAAAAACCGCGATAAAATGCGTTTAAATTAGTTTTATTTCAATGTGTAACATTCGCGTAAACATAAGAACACATTATGTTAAACTCATTGTTTTTTTGAACTGCACTGCGCTTACCATCAGATGTAGTGCAGTCACTTTGCCGTGCTCGGATAAAAAAAAATACGGGCGTTAGTCTAGTAAAATTAAATATACTAATTCTAGATGTAAAATAATATTTACAGAATGCTTAACACCTCTAAAAGAAGCATGGAAGTGGGCATTCGCTTCGAAGTTGGCTGCCCATGTGTCGATGACGCTGGACTCGGGGGCGGTGTCGCCTCTACTGATCACTCTGAACATGGAGTACCCACAGGACTTGCAGGTGGAAATTAAAATAATCTGACGCCTGTATCCCCGGCAGGATAGGCAAAGATGCAACTACACACCTTTACACCGTTGTCTAACCCTTCGGGTGTTATTGCATATGTATGTTGAGTGGTAGAGCCACGCTGCAGACAGTTTTGTCTACAGCATGAATGGGCTGGCTCGACCATCGCGCCCATGACTCTTCTGGTGGTGGGCGTACATGGGGGTGGAGATCACTTACCATCAGGTGACCCACTTGCTCGTTTGCCGGCCTATGCTATAAAAAAAAAAAATACGCCCACAATACCAGAAGAATCATGGGCGTGTTGCCGACCTTAAAGGAAAGGGATATTTAGGGATTGGGAAGGTAGTACCAACCCAGACGGTCTCTCGCATACGAGAGACCTACCAACTTGTAATTTGGTTGGTGGTGCATGGTTATGGCATTTGCGCGTCGTGACTGTGACAGGTAGGTGACCATTCAGCGTACTGTTATGGCACGTACCACAACACAGCGCTGATTTTTATTGGTCACCTTATTTTCATCCTTCTTATCCTATATCTCGACTTAACTTGACTCAATGCTGCAGTATTATACAGGGTTATTTTTATAACACCAGCAACCTCGCAGGGGTAGATTCCTAAGGTTATAAGCTACTACTTTTGTTCTACGACTTTTGATAATTTGTTAGATTTTATTTTCATACAAAAATAAGTATTCATTTAATTTCCGTCTTGAATATTAACAACGCGCATCGCAGATTACGTAAACAAATACGCGAAGCGTGGGGAACCGGGCTAGCGGCTTTGAAGGTCAACGCTCGAACAGCTGAGCGCCGCTTTGATGTCGTGCGCTCACGCCGCGCCGCGCCGCTTTCTACGAAGAAAAACACGACACAACAAAAACTTGTAAAATCATTTTTTTTTAAATATATTGAGTTATATCCAAACTCGTAGAACAAAAGTTGTTCCGTATGAGGTCAGCTATCTGGTCCTGCGAGGTTGCTGGTGTTTTAAAATTAACCCTGTAGTTCTTACAAGGTGGTAGGTCCCTCATATGCGAGAGGCCGTCTGGGTTGGTACCACCACTTTACCTTTTTCTGCCGCCAAGCAACAGTGTGTAAGCACTGTTGTGTTTCGGTTTTGAAGGACATTGAAGCCAGTGAAATTACTGGGCATTATCTTATGTCTCGGGGTGACGAGCGCAGTTCAGTGCCATGCAGTACTTTATAATTCAAAGTTCTGTGTGGTGTTGCTTCTGTTTATGGGCAGGTGTCGCGCTTACCATCAGGCGAGCGCCTTGCTCGTTTCGTCATTCAATAAAATAAAAATACCCAATGATCGCATCTTTTTCAGGAGCTAGAAATTCTCAAAACCCTATCACCAGCGCTTTTCGAGTCGCGTAGTAAGCAGAAAAAGCGCTTCACAGTGGAATTCACTAGACGGTCTGTCGAGCAAGCGTTGGAGTGTGTTACGTTTGAAGCGCTTCAAGCGGTTGAAGGGAAGGGTCTGCCTGAAGTTGACACATCAGCCAAATGTGTCAGCGTTGTTTGTGTGCATGCACCCGTTTATTTGGGTGGGAGGTAAGTATTTATTTCAGGGTTCGAAAATATCCGATATTTATTATAAATATCAAAATATCGAATATTTATGATATATCAAGTTTGATATATATCCATTTTGTATGAAAGCCATATTATTATTTTATTGTATTATGTATGAATACTGTTTGCATATGTGTTGCATACACAAACTAAAATTATAAAATAAAAAACTAGTTTTTGGATAAGGCAAAATCAGCTAAAAACCATAAACTCTTCGTTTAGGGCAGAAGTGTTGCCATTTATGGATTAGAACTTACGATTAGGGAGTATGTTTTAACTCTACTCCCACGCAATCTATATTTGGGAAGTAGAAATACAGTAACAAACTCTAAAAATTACTTAATAACATTAATTTTTTAAACCATTTTTGTATTGCAATATATTATAAAAAAAATATTGATATATATCGTAAAACCCAGCTTGATATATATCGGATATATATCGGATATATATCGGATATATATCTTGATATATATCCATTGATATATATCCTCGAACCCTGATTTATTTATTTATAACTAGCTTTTGCTCGCGACCCTGTCCGCGTGAATGTAATTTTGTATTAGATCCCACGGGAACGGACCATCTGAATACAATATATTGTAAGTTTTATGCTAGATCATATACTTATGTGCCAAATTTCATCCCAGTTCATTCAGCCGGTAAATTATGATACACCAGAAGAGATAAAAGTATTTTGCCATCAAAAAGCTTTCATTCAAACTTTCATCCCCTATTTGGGCCCTATAGGGGTTGAAATTTAAAGAAAAATATATCATATGTTTAACCCTGGGTCATCAACTATATTTGTGCCAAAATTCATTGAAATCAGTTCAGCGGTTTAGTATTTTCATACAAACTTTCATCCCCTTTTTAAACCCTTCAGAGGTTTATTTTTGAAAAACATAGTAGCTTATGTCTTATTCTGATGTATAAGCTATATTATTGTAAAGTTTCATTAAAATCCATTCAGTAGTTTTTACGTGAAAGAGTAAGAAACATCCATCCATCCATACTTACAAACTTTCGCGTTTATAATATTAGTAGGATGTTTGAAGTGATAACTTCTTATGGGCCCTCTCATACCGCTTCGTTACGTAACGCGTTACGGCGCCACTCTGTCTGGCTTCCCTTTCTCTCACGCATACGGCAGTAGTAGGCAGGCTCCTCCGCTCTCACTTTAACCCACATTAGTTTAAGTTATCACTTCTATCGAGCGGTCTGAGACGCCCGCGTTTTTTTTTAAATTATATTTTTTTGGAACGAAGTTCCTTATGGTGCTGCCACACCGATGTTATAAAATGTTTACAAACATTTTCTAACATTAAATCTAACATTTTATAACATTTCTTAACATTTTATAACATTTTCTAACATTTCTGAACATTCTTCTTTGACGGCTTCTTTGACGGCGCCGCTCTCAAAAGTACCGCCGCCTGCGGTTATAAAATGTTAAGAAATGTTACAAAATGTTACAAATTGTTAAGAAATGTTTACTAAATGATGCTGCCACACCGGTGTTATAAAATGTTATATAACATTTTCTAACACCGGTGTGGCAGCACCATTACGGCAGGCTTGGAGGGGATAGGGATTTCGCTGCGTGACCGAACTGAAAAAAATGTGATAGTAAAACCGTAAGAAAAATGCGTGGAATAAAAGCGTTAAATGAGAAATGCGCAGGCGCGACAGTCGCATAACCAGCCAGCGTTAGTTCCTTTTTTAAAATGAAATTTATTCAGCCAGTTATAGTTGAAGTATATAAAAATACTCCTTCGATTTTTAAAAGACTACGCTAAGTTGATAAAAAATGCTATACAATAGCTTTACCGCGGCAGTCTCCGAGTGCTACACGTCTTTTTTTTATTTCTATTTTTCTATTCTATTTCCATGTAATTTTATGTTGTCAAACAAAAATAAAGAGACATATTTTGTTATTTAAGTTGATAATTTGAATTTTTTGCAATTTGTGTCGATTCTACATTAGCCGAAGGAACTTCGTTCCTACCTGGTGTCCCACGACACACACCAATTTTTATTTTATGCGCTCGTATTGTTTTTTTTATTGGCTGTTTCTGTTTTGTGAATAAATAAATTCATATAATATGTCTACTTGCAGGTACATAAAGCTAAGCCGTGAACTACCACAAACCCCATGGCTTGTGAATGGTGTACGAATGATGGAATCATCGGTACAGGAAATTATATTTGCACCCATAGCTAAACTATATGAGTGAGTTATTAATTATTATCAACTAGCTGTCCCTCGCGGTTTCACCTACTTGTTACTTGCTCCCATGGGTCATAGCGTGATATACACATAAACCTTCCTGAATCACTCTATACAGGGTTATTTTTAAAACACCAACAACCTCGCAAGACTAGATTCCTAAGGTTATAAGCTACTGCTTTTGTTCTACGACTTTTGATAGTTTGTTAGATTTTATTTTCATACAAAAATAAGTATTCATTTAATTTCCGTCTTAACTGTTACAACACTGCGTGCATCGCAACAAACCCGACCGATCGACCCGAAGCGTGGGGAATCGGGCTAGTGCCTTGGACCTTGACCGCCCGAGCAGCTGACCGCCGCCTTTGATGTCGCGCACGCGCCGCGCCGCGCCGCAGTCTACGAAGAAAAACACTACATAACAAAAACTTGTAAAATCATTTTTTTTTTAAATATATTGAGTTATATCCAAACTCGTAGAACAAAAGTTGTTCCGTATGGGGTCAGCTATCTGGTCCTGCGAGGTTGCTGGTGTTTTAAAATTAACCCTGTATATTGCTGGAAATTGCAGTAAAATCCGTTGAATAGTTTAAGAGATCTAAGCGAACAGACAGCGGAAGCGACTTCATTTTATACTATGTAAAGATTTGATAATTCACACTGCAATGTTTTGGGTATCATAGAATGTGTCCCGATGAGATGGAACATCGTATGAAGTTCATGTCTGCCGGCAGAGAAGATGTGGACGTCAGATGCCTCGGGGACGGACGTCCTTTTGCAGTCGAGGTGAGATCTTTAATGAGTGGTAGAGCCACGCTGTAGACAGTTTTGTCTGGGCATGAATGGGCTGGCTCGACCAGGTCATTACCTCTGTCTCACAGAAAACCGACGTCAAGTAGCAGCTTGCTGCTGCGTTTCGTACGGTGAGTGAGATATCCGGAAGCCCAGATACCCTCCCCTTCCCTATCCCTAATTATCCCTTTCCTTTATGGTCGGCAACGCGCCCATGATTCTTCTGGTGGTGGGCGTACATGGGCGGTGGAGATCACTTACCATCAGGTGACTCACTTGCTCGTTTGCCGACCTATACCATAAAAAAAAACTTATATAAAACGGGGCGAGCTCCAAGTATATGCGTCACGGAAGAGGGTTTTAGAACCCTCACTCTTCACTCGATGTAGTCAAGATGTACGGCGTATGATAATTCTCAATAATAACGACACAAGGTTATCACATTATCGTTTAATAGCTTTTGCTCGCGGCTCCGCCCGCGTGAACAGCATTCTCCGGTATAAAAGTTGCCTGTAACCGTCTCCAGGGTCCCATCTATCCCTGTAGATAAATTCATCAAAATCGGCTCAGTGATATAGGTGTGAAAGCGTAACAAACAAACTCACTTTCGCATTTACTTTCACCCCCTTTTTCCAACCCTTATTAAATAAAATTTCCAAAATTCCTGAAACACGTATTTATTTGTTTTACATCAATAACCGAAATACAAAATTTTGTTTATGTAACTTTCAAAATGACGGACTTTCATACATATTGTCATCCCCTATTTTGACCCCTTTGGGGTGGAATTTTCCAAAATCCTTTCTTAGTGAGTGTCTACATAACAAAATGAATATACAGTTCGAATTTCATGCTTGTAGCGTTGATAGTTTGCGCTCGGCGATGATGAATCAGTCAGTCAGTCAGGACATGTTATTTTATAAGTATAGATGGGGCGAGCTCCAAGTAGATGCGTCACGGAGGAGGGTTTTACAACCCTCACTCTTCACTTGATGTAGTCAAGATGTACGGCGTATGATAACTCTCAATAATAACGACACAGGGTTATCACATTATCGTTTATTCACTCTTTTTTAATCTACTACTGGCTCGGAAGTACAATCGTAGGTGGAAATGAGCCGGCGACAGAAAAAGTGGGTGTTTTTTTTTTTACTACCTAAGTTAACTTAAATCTAAGTCAAGAACCCCGGGTGGGTAAAGGTCTCCTCCAAGGATGCCCAAATTTCCCTATTTTGAGCTTTTTTTTTATCCTGGCTCGGCAAAGTGACTTCGCTACACCTGATGGTAAGTGTAGCGCAATCCAAGAATAGTGTCGACCAACGATAAACAATGTATCCATCGTAGGTCGGCAAGATCATGCCGGCCTGCCAAAGGGTCAAGGGGGAGGGAAAGGAAAAGGGATGGGAAAAGGGTTAGGATCAGGGGGCAAGCCCCATGGGGAGAACCGGATATACACTGGCTGACCCCGGGAACGCGACCCACACAAGGTGGGCCACTATGGCAGGTTTTAGCACCAGTGTACGGTGGTCGCTATCCGGTCGGATACAAGTATCCTCCCACCAGCTTATTGGCACATCGGTGTATCGAAATAAAATATAGTACCATCTCAGCTTGTCTCGTCTAAATAAAAAATAACAATTATATTTTTCTTTTAGATCACAGATCCAAGAAGAGAACCAAGGGAAGAAGAGTTGAGTCGAGTTTGTGAAGAAATTTCCAAATGTGGTAGAGTTATTGTGAAAAGCCTTGTACCAATCACTAGGTATGTTTTTTTTTTAAAGTAATACATTGTCTATGGCATTGGCATGGCATGCCATCTGAGTTGGTATCACCGCGCCGTCAATTTCTGCCGCCAACCAAAAACAGTGTGTAGGCACTGATGTGTTGCGGTTTGAAGGGCATTGAAGCCAGTGAAATTACTGGGCATTATGAGACTTAACATCTTATGTCTCGGGGTGACGAGCGCAGTTCAGTGCCATGCAGTGCTTTGTAGTTCAAAATTCTGTGTGGTGTTGCTTCCGACTTGATTAATCAAATAAAAAAAAAACAAAAATAACTCCTTAACATAAATAACAGACTATAAAACGAAAAATATAATTAACCAATATTGAATTAGTGGTATAATTCAATAAATTAATTTAACTGCGTTTTTTCTTTTTTTTATTTTTCAAATATTTTTTTGTAAAACGTTTGTTATTTTTTTGGAATAGGATTTTGTTTTGGTATATTTTTTTCTATTTTATACTAGTATTATTATATTTTGTAATAACACTTTTTTTACAGGGAAGATTTGATACAGTTAAAGAAAGGTGAAGAGACAAAATGCAAGACATACGAAGCTCTGTGTATCAAATTAGGACATTCTGAAGGTGATAATGTAGTAAGTGAACTATATTAGTGAAAAAAAGTTTTATTTTTTTATTCTTGCATGGTAAAGTGACCACATTGTACTAATTATTATTATTACATCGCCCCTTTTCAAATAACTTAATCGCCGCAAATTTCCTCTAGAACTTAGACCAGTGTTCCCCAACATGGGGCCCACGCCCCACAGGGGGGGTAATTTGATAGTTAAGGGGGTCAATTTAAAAATGGACTCGACACGACTTTAACCCTTTCGCTTTGGGTTATTTAAATGTAATGCTAGATATCGGTGAAAAATTTAACAAAAAAATGTTAAGGTGGGGCATGGCCTAAAAAAGATTGGGAAACACTGGGCTAGACCCTTTACCGCCCCCCTGAAAGCCTCCAGCGCCCACCTAGTGGGCGTTATCGGCCACTTTGAGAAAGATTGTTATTTTTTTATTTTATTCAAGTACGGCAATGTGACTGCACTACACATGATGGTAAGCGTAGTGCAGTCCAAAAAACCAGCGACCACCGACAAACAATGAGTTTATCGGTGGTCACCAGACTCATGCCGACCTGTATAAAAGCATCTTCCCTCTTCGGAGAGGGAAGAAGCAAATCGAGGGGCCTGCGACAGGACAGGCGGATGACCGATGCAGGCACAGTAATACATGGATGTACCCCTATACCCGCCCCAACCAACCATCAAGTCATGTCGCAAGCTTGGGAAAAACGGATATACACTGGCTGATCCTAGAACGCGATCCACACGTGTGTGGATCACTATGACAGGTTTTAACACCATGTGTACGGTGGTCGCTATCCGGGCGGATATGGATATCCTACCATCAACGATCTAATATGGCATATCATTTCTAGGCAAACGGTGACTGTCCCATAACAGTCACCGAGAAAGACATTCAGAACATAAACACGTACAGGAACACTCCTGATGATGACGACGCCAGGATTGTGATCAAGCAGAAGACTCCAATAAGAGTGCTGCATCGGAGACCCTTGCTGACAAGGACAAGGAGGATATATGAGGTGGAAGCTACCAGTGTACCTGGTAAGTATGCCGCCGTGGTGCAGTGGACGAGTAGCCGGCTGTGAAGCGAGAGGCCGTGGATTCGATTCCCACAGCGAGACAAATTTGTGTGTGATAAATATTTGTTACGAGTATGGCTGTTGTGGGACCGCAAGTCTTAGTTCCTGATACCCTTGACACAAGACTCGTATCTTACTGTGGGGTCAGGACTATGTGTGTGACTGTTGGGTGTATTTTTTTTATAGCATAGGCCGGCAAACGAGCAAGTGGGGCACCTGATGGTAAGTGTTCTCCACCGCCCATGTACGCCCACCACCAGAAGAGTCATCAGCGCGTTGCTGACCTTAAAGGAAAGGGATAATTAGGGATTGGGATGGGGAGGGGATTTGGGCTTCCGGATATCTCACTCACCGTACGAAACGCAGCAGCTTGCTGCTACTTTACGTCGGTTTTCTGTGAGACAGTGGTAACGACCCGGTCGAGGCAGCCAATTCGTGCTGTACACAAAACTGTCTACAGCGTGGCTCTGCCACTCAAACTAGCCTAGACTAGCCTGCTGCGATGCGAGAAGCCGTGGGATCGATTGCCGCAGCGAAACGCTTTTGATTTGACACACCTGTTAGTTAAAAAGGCTTGCAAATTAATGTGAAAAATTTATATGTCAAATGCTATTTTGGGTTTCTTGGAAGATTCATAGATAATTCTATCGTCGAATGGTGTCAATTACTAACAACCGATTGTTAGTAAATTAATTCCGAGAATAATAAGGTTGATTTCCTTGATCTCTTCGGATAATCAATCTAAGATAGTTTATTGGAGTTTTGGCGGGAATTCTGACAGTGCGGTTCATCGCTTATTTTTATTTATTTCAAAAACTAGTTTAAACTTGTGTTTGTTGTATAAAAGTATTATGGATTTGTGCAATAAACATTGACGGTGATGAACAGTGTATGGAAACATTGAAATAAGTGAATTAAGCATCGTACTGGAAGGAATTCACACCAAAACTCCAACAAGACCTTGAAATCGACCGCACCCGTGTTTCATCGTTCTTGTAAAAATAACTTGAGAATAAATTATACTTGACACTGGCAAAATGCATAATAATGCGAAGCCATAAATAAAAAAGAAGATAGTTTATTGTGAACTGGTACGACATGTTTTGTGTAGCCCACCCGCAGCTGTTCCGCCTCCGGGTACGCACCGAGGCGGGCACGTACGTGAAGGAGTGGGTGCACGGCGAGCTGGGGCGCAGCACCCCCGCCATAGCGCACGCACTACGGGCGAGAGCAGACATACTGGCGTTGGACGTCGCAGCGGTACACCTGCGATGGCCTAATAAATGATTTCGGATATTTTCGTTGTTTTTTTTCTTTATTACCTAACTAGCTTTTCCTATTTTCATCAGGGATAATTCATCAGGATTCTAATGGTGAAAGAATTTTTCAATTCGGTCCAGTAGTTTTTATGTTTAATCGTTAGATACAAAAATACAAATCTTTTCTCTTTATAATATTGATGTAGAATGTAGATTTGTATTTTCGTAATTTAAAAATGTTAATCTACAAATCCAGACCGCCCTAAAATTGGTAACATCATTTCGGTCGTGCTTTAAATTGACGAAAATACAAATAGGTCAAAAGTCATCAAAATGCAGTTAGGCCACTCTGGTTCTAGCAGCCTATTGTGAATTGGTACGACACGTTTTGTGTAGAGCACCCGCAGCTGTTCCGCCTCCGGGTACGCACCGAGGCGGGCACGTACGTGAAGGAGTGGGTGCACGCCGAGCTGGGGCGCAGCACCCCCGCCATAGCGCACGCACTACGGGCGCAAGCAGACATACTGGCGTTGGACGTCGCAGCGGTACACCTGCGATGGCCTAATAAATGATTTCGGATATTCTCGTTGTTTTTTTCTTTATTACTTGCCCTGTATATATTGATTGATTGTGAACTGGTATGATGAGTTTTGGCGGGAATTCTGACAGTGGATTTGTGCAATATACATTGACGGTGATTAATAGTGTATGGAAACATTGAAATAAGTGAATTTAGAATCGTACTGAAAAGAGTTAACACCAAAACTCCGACAAGACCATGAAATCGACCGCACCCGTGTTTCATCGTTCTTGTAAAAATAACTTGAGAATAAATTATACTTGACACTGGCAAAATGCATAATAATGCGAAGCCATAAATAAAAAAGAAGATAGTTTATTGTGAACTGGTACGACATGTTTTGTGTAGCCCACCCGCAGCTGTTCCGCCTCCGGGTCCGCACGGAGGCGGGCACGTACGTGAAGGAGTGGGTGCACGCCGAGCTGGGGCGCAGCACCCCCGCCATAGCGCACGCACTACGGGCGCAAGCAGACATACTGGCGTTGGACGTCGCCGCGGTACACCTGCGATGGCCTAATAAATGATTTCGGATATTCTCGTTGTGTTTTTCTTTATTACCTAACTAGCTTTTCCTGTTTTCATTAGGAATAATTCATCAGGATTCTAATGGTGAAAGAATTTTTCAATTCGGTCCAGTAGTTTTTAAGATTATTCGTTAGATACAAAAATACAAATCTTTTCTCTTTATAATATTGATGTAGAATGTAGATTTGTATTTTCGTAATTTAAAAATGTTAATCTACAAATCCAGACCGGCCTCAAATTGGTAACATCATTTCGGTCGTGCTTTAAATTGACGAAAATACAAATAGGTCAAAAGTCATCAAAATGCAGTTAGGCCACTCTGGTTCTAGCAGCCTCATATATTGATTGTTTGTGAGCTGGTACGACATGTTTTGTGTAGCCCACCCGCAGCTGTTCCGCCTCCGGGTACGCACCGAGGCGGGCACGTACGTGAAGGAGTGGGTGCACGCCGAGCTGGGGCGCAGCACCCCCGCCATAGCGCACGCACTACGGGCGCGAGCAGACATACTGGCGTTGGACGTCGCAGCGGTACACCTGCGATGGCCTAATAAATGATTTCGGATATTCTCCTTGTTTTTTTTTTTTATTACTAGCCCTGTATTATACATGTCCCACTGCTAGGCACGGGCCTCCTCTACTGAATGAGAGGGGTTAGGCCTTAGTCCACCACGCTGACCTAATGCGGGTTGGCAGACTTCACATACCTTCGAAAAATCTTATCGAGTTCTCAGGTATGCAGGTCTCCTCACAATGTTTCCTTCACCGTTAAAGCAAGCGATAATTAACAATTAATATACACGTATGATTCACGTAATGATTTTGTATATTTCGTGTTTTTCATTATTATCTAATTATCGGAGCTTGAAAGTGGCTATTGGGATGGATACGAAAAACGTCAGTCTTGTCTGAGACAATTGGTGTTGTAGGAACTCGGGTTTTTTTAGTCTTAATTTCGAGACTTGAGAAGATTTTCAAGACTAGGACTAGGTTAGTCACATGAATCCGAGTCCTTTGAGTCCTTTTTGGCGGAACTCAAGTCTTTTTACAAAAGACTCAAAATTCTGAATAACTTGAGCTCTAAGTTTTAAGCTATTGTATAGATTTTATCGCGGGCCTTGCGGCGAGATCGAGTCCAGAAATTTCGTAACGAAAAAACCTAACACCCCCCTCCGACCAGCCAGCGTTAGCTGACCTCCCTGGAACATCGATAATTTCGAAGTCCCAGGTGGCGTCACACAGTGACCAGTCAGCTTGGACCGGACTTTCACAAGACCTTGACCTTGCCCCCCCCCCCCGATATTGACCTTGACCCCGACCTTGACCCACAAAATTAATATTAATAACAAAGGAAAAAGAATACTGCATAAATAAAATGATAAAAAATGCTATACAATAGCTTTACCGCGGCAGTCTCCGAGTGCCACACGTCTTTTTTTATTTTTATAAGACTCGAGTCTTCAAAAATAGCTCAAGTTTTATATTAAATAAGACTTCAAGACTTGAGTTTCTTACAACACTAGAGACAATGGTAACAACCCGTTAAAATCGGTCCATGCTGTAAACAAAACTGTCTGGTGACACTCACATCCAGTGTAACTTGGACCCATGAGACCTTTGGCAAATTTGTTTGAATTTGACTAATGTAGTTTCGACGGAAATTTAGCAATGGTTCAAGTCTAAATTTCTTTTTGGGCTTCAACCATTGCTGTATGCCTTTTCTCTTTGGTCACGAAATGCTAAATTACGCGTAGAAACTGCTAGAGTAATATCAAATAGGCTAATGCAGTGTTTCTCGACGTGAAGCCCACGCCCCACAGGGGGGCAATTTAAAAATGGACTCGACACGACTTTAACCCTTTCGCTTTGGGTTATTTAAATGCAATGCTAGATATCGGTGACAAAAACAAAAAAATGTTAAGGTGGGGCATGGCCTAAAAAAGGTTGGGAGACACTGGGTTAAATAAATGCGTAAATGAAACAGAAATACATAGATCATTTTATTTAGATATCTCTAATTAGTAGTAGCAGTTCCTGGAGCTGTTTGCGTGCTGTTGGACTCCGTTACTGTCACACTTGCATCAGTACCTGGCAATCAAATATGAACGGGGTTATAGCTTTTCTCACCGACTTATTTTATCTTTTAAGGTGGTAGGTCCCTCGTATGCGAGAGGTCGTCTGGGTTGGTACCACCGCTCTATTACTGCCGCCTAGCAACAGTGTGTAAGCAGTGAAATTACTGCGCATTATGAAATGAAATGAGTTCAGTGCCATGCAGTGCTTTGTAATTCAAAGTTCTGTGTGTTTTTTAATTTGATTGAATGACGAGGCGAGCAAGGCTCTCGCCTGATGGTAACCGTCACGCCTGCCCATAAACAGAAGCAACACCACACAGAACTTTGACTAACAAAGCACTGCATGGCACAGAATTGCGCTCGTCACCCCGAGACATAGGAAGTTAAGTAAAGTAGTGGCTTACTGCTGCGTTTCGTACGGTGAGTGAGATAACCGGAAGCCCAAATCCCCTCCCATTCCCAATCCCTAATTATCCCTTTCCTTTAAGGTCGGTAACGCGCCCATGATTCTTCTGGTGGTGGGCGTACATGGGCGGTGGAGATCACTTACCATCAGGTGACCCAGTTGCTCGTATGCCGACCTGTGCCATAAAAAAAAAATTAAGCTCGCAATTTGACATAAATATTTCAAATATGGCAAACAAAATGGTGGAATATTATGACCAACCACCAGTTCCTGTTGGTGAAGAATCGTATACAGCAGCTGCTTTGGTAGTATTTATCACTTTCCATGGGCTGCGAATTAAAAAAAAATAGTTAATTAGCAATAATAAAACGTTTTCCATACAACAACAGCTGCTAAACTTTGAAGGCCACTGAACAATAATAATTTATTTCATATACAGTTGAACAAATACTAATAGTACTAAAACATACAGTTCACAACATTATTTAAGCAGTATTTGTGTTGTTGAAACTCCGGTGCCCAAATTAAGATTTAACTTGTGTTATGGACACTGTTGCTCACATCTCACCAATATTGATCTTATGCTATTTGTGAATCTTATGTATAATTATGCTTAGTAAAGTATCAACAATAAACAATAAAGTTACAATATATTTTATTATTTTACGCATCCCGAACTAAATGACATTTAAATAAGTCTATTACATAAAACGATTTATTACAAAGTGTCAGTCTCCTGTATACCGATGAATCTACTCACACAAGCGGAGCTGCGAGCAAATGCTAGTAATGTCAATAATTTATTCGTGTACTTACAATGTCTTTCTAGTCGTGGTCGGCATCATCCTAGCAGCTTGTGCTCTTGCGTCCAAAATATCTCTAAAATACAATCCTTTTTTTTTAATTGGAAAAAAGATACGTTATAGTTACGTCACTTTTTTAAGCTAAATGGAGAGGTGAGAGTTGTCTTTTTTTTTGAGACTATCCCACTCACACACCCGCCACTGTAACTCCTGTGCACCAATCAACAGTGGCACGCATTTTTGTCGACACCGAGCAGTGAAGCTCGGCGAGTCTCTGGGTATGCCTAAATGTCTTTGTCCCGCAACGAATTTAATCAGATAGAATGTTAGGGAGGAGTTGAAAATATGAGAGTTGTCTTGTTGGTTGTTTTGCTTAGCGTCATCCCGGCTTTTTGCCAGAGTCTATCTTCCTACTTGGATGCTTCCTCTTTGCCCAATCGAGCGTCCTTCGTTATGAGACCACTGGCTCTCATATCATCCTCTAAGACACAATGCCAGCGCTTTTTGAATCATTTGCGGGATCGTATCCCTCCTACGAATTTATACAGGAATTTGCGACAGATCTGCCCTTGTATTTCCTCAAAGTGGGAACAAAAAATCATAAGAGCCTGTTCCCACTTATCCGATCAGTCTTTTTTCTCGGTCAGTCTAAATAGACGGATGTGCCAGTGGGAATACAATTTGTATGGAGCTGTTCACGTTATGACTGATCCGAGTTATTTGACGGATGTTTTGCCACTGCAACGATCAGTCAAAACGCCATCGCGTACGAAATACAAACGAAAACTGGCGGCGAGTCGACCACCGACCTTCCGGTAAAACAGACTGATCGGATATAATGTGAACAACCACGTCCGGTTTCAGGGCAAAAAGACTGATCGGATAATTGGGAACGGGCTCTAAGGCACAAGAATGCGTTGCAATGTCCTGCACACTACGGTTTGCAACCTACTTACCAAAGTTGTAACTATTATAACAAAAGTCCCACCTGAGTAGCCTAACACTGATCTGTGCACTTGGCAGTCGAGCCTCCACTGGATTGGTGACAATCACCACAGCCTCGTCATCAGGTATGCCGATGAATTGAGACTCTTCTTCTACATACTCTTCGTCCGTATCCACGTCGTAGTATAGGTAGTTTTCTATGTTCTGTGAAATAAAAGGAGGGCGCGTGGCTTGTTTTGAAGCTAAAGATGATATCCACCCACTTACACAGCATGGTTAAGTTAATCTAGCTAGCTATTCAACGTCTAGTCACTTGTCAAACTAGTCACTTAGTTATCAGATATTATTGCCCTCAAAGACTCGCCAAGCTTCACTCCCTGGTGTCAATACTTCACTCCTTGGTGTCAATAAAATTTACGCTCGATGATAGCTTGCAGAAGTTACAGTAGTGTTTATAGAAAAGAGAATCCTCCGCGTAAGCCAATGTGGCAACTGAGACTAATAGGTATATTTTACATATCCTTGAACTCATTTGTGTACTCATTACTATGTGCATCAGGGTGAGTGCGTGTGACGCTTCAGCACAGACAACTCAACCTGCTGCGTTTCGTACGGTGAATGATATATCCGGAGGCCTAAATCCCCCCCCCCCTTTCCCAATCCCTAATTATCCCTTTCCTTTAAGGTCGGCAACGCGTCCGTGATTCTTCTGGTATTGTGGGCGTAAATGGGCGGTGGAGATCACTTACAATCAGGTGACCTACTTACTCGTTTGCCGGCCTATGCTATAAAAAAACAGCGAAACTAAAATACAGATTTTTTTAGATCTTTATCTTAGTGGGAATTTGATTCCTTCCCCATGCGTACCTTACTCAAACTAGGAAATATCCGATAACTCTTCTGCTTGCTCATCGACAGCCTTCTAGTTGGTCGCAGCATTCGCCTCAACGCAATCCTTACTGGCCTTGCCTTTTCGCTCTCACTTATTAAAACTAGCAAACGCATGACAGAGTCAACAGTCCACGCCTTGGAGTCGGTGTAGCCTGGTGGGGCTCGTTGGATTGTTGCTAGGAACGTGGAATTTAATTAGATGGAAATAGACACCTCACCTTAATCACCCTATGTCACATGTCTAATTTTCTACATCTACACTAATATTATAAAGAGGAAAGATTTGTATTTTTGTATGTAACGAATAAACTTAAAAACTACTGGACCGATTTCAAAAATTCTTTTGCCGTTAGAAAGCTACATTATCATTGAGTAACATAGGCTACTTTTTATCCCGGAAAAAGCAGATCACGCGGTCGAAGCCGCGAGGAAAAGCTAGTTATTTTATATGTAACAGAAAATAATAAAAAAACAAAAGCTTTTGCAAAAATAGATTTACTAATATTTTAAGGGACCGCAACTGTTATTTTTAACATTGTGAAAGAAAAAATGCGCGCAAAATAAGGATATCTCAATATCTTCTTCACACGCTGCACCGTAATGACCTTCGCGAGCGGTGATGTCATGAACTAAGACGTGCATCCTTTTTCTGTAATTTCTGACAAATAATCCTTTCAACAGATTGAAATGCTTTTTAACTTATTTATTTTTGAATTCCTTGATTTTATGTACCGTAATTTACTGATTATGTACTCGCCATTTCCTGAACTCATAATAAGCTGCCACTAGACTTTTTTTTTTTATAGCATAGGCCGGCAAACGAGCAAGGAGGTCATCTGATGGTAAATGATCTCCACCGGCCATGTACGCCCACCACCAGGACAGTCATGGGCGCGTTGCCGACCTTAAAGGAAAGGGATAATTAGGGATTGGGAAGGGGAGGGGACTTGGGCTTCCGGCTATCTCACTCACCGTACGAAACGCAGCAGCAAGCCACTACTTTACGTCGGTTTTCTGTGAGACAGTGGTAATGATCCAGTCGAGCCAGCCCATTCATGCTGTAGACAAAACTGTCTACAGCGTGGCTCTACCACTCAAAACTAAAGAGGCGGTAATTAAAAAAAAGCCTTATACATAACTATCTTACCATCTATCTGAATAGGTGCCAACTCAACGAGCTCGTTGTAGAATTTTTGTTTGTGGTACTCGACGAGACGGTCGAGCCAGCCTCCTCGTTGGATGTTTATTGACGCTACCGCCAGTGAGCATAGTAAAGCCGTTATAAACCACTGAAAAATTTAAGTTACACTGAAGCCACCTCGAAAAGTCTACGAACTACAAGGTGGTAGGTCCCTCGTATGCGAGAGGCCGTCTGGGTTGGAACCTCCGCTTTATCTATTTCTCCCGCTAAACAACACTGTGTAAGCACTGTTGCGTTTCGATTTTAAGGACATTGAAACCAGTGAAATTACTGGGCATTATGAGACTTAACATCCTATGTCTCGGGGTGACGAGCGCAGTTCAGTGCCATGCAGTGCTTTGTAATTCAACGTTCTGTGTGGTATTGCTTCTGTTTATGGGAAGGCGTGGGGTTTACCATCAGCGTCTTGCTCGTCTCATCGTTCAAGCAAATAAAAAAAAGTCTATCTAAGTTATTTATTAAAGTGGTAGAGGCACGCTGTAAACACTTTTGTCTGACACCATGAATGGGCCGGATCGACTAGGTTATTACCACTCTCTCACAGATAGTCAACGTCAAGTTGCGGCTTGCTGTTGTGTTTCGTACAGTGAGTGAAATACCGGGTTCCCAAATCCCCCTTTAGCTTCCCAATTCCCTTAATTATACCATTCCGTTGAGGTCGCAAACGCATCCATAATTCTTCTGGTATTGTGGATGTTTATGGCCGGAAGAGATCACTTAGGTCACCCACTTGATCGTATACCGGCCCCAAAAGATATACATATTACCAAAATAAATCATGTTTTACTCACATTACAAATCATTTTATTCGATCATAGTGTTTCAGAAAACGTAATATTTTAATTTAAGAAATCTATTATTAGTAAATTAAAATTTCAAGGCTCGTAAAGTCTTAATAGTATTACATTTTTATTCATAAGTTTATTACTTCTAAAATGCAATTTCGGGCCATTAAAACTGGTCATATTATTTTTATGTACCTAAGCATCTTTTATTAGTCTGAATGGCGAAACGAGTAGGTCGCTCGTCTGATGCTAAGTGCTTAGCCTGCCTTTAAACAGAAGCAACACCACATATAACCTAGAATTAAAACGCTGCACGGCATTGAACTGCGCTTGTCACACCAAGTCATAAGTTTAAGTGTGATAATTTATTACTTAATAATTTCACTGGCTGACACCCCCGTCGCTCTGTGAGCGAGTAGCCGGCTGTGAAATGAGAGACCGTGCGTTCGATTCCCACACTGAGACAATTATTTGTTTTAAGTCTCGGTGTTGTTGGAAGCTTATAAAGGGGTGCGTCATTGGTCTGTGAGGCTGCAGGGCATTAAATGTCGCCCATAAAGAAGGTGTAATGTTCTAAGATACAGACGCGTGGAGCGCGTACGTTAGAATCAACTAAATTATGATCCTTTGGCAATTATGTGTAAATCGAACTCGGGACCGTTCAAATATGCTGCCACTAGACTATTGAGACAAAACAAATACAATAAAGTTAATAAAAAGAACTGTCATCAATCTCATATAATGCAATAATAAAACGGTGAATTTGACAGCAACCATGCACCTTAACGTTCCAGTATCAATGTAGCTTTAAGTAGCATACGTTCATTGTTTTAACTACTTTGATTACGGATATTATATGAAGCATGTAATGGGCCACGTTTCAAACCAAACAAAAGCATTTGGAACGCGACACGAAGGTAGACGTGTCGCGAATTCAAACCAAATATTTATTACGAAAAATATTAATTTTAACCATATTTTAAACGAATGAATTATTTAAATCACTAATAAATCCTTCACGTTGTACATAAATAATTTCCCGTGTGTTAATAGTGTAAATATAACGAATATTTATGTGAATTTACTGTGCGATGTAAACAAAGAATAGTTTGTTTCTAAAACAATGTACCGACAAGAAAAACTTTGAGGCGTGAATGTTGGGCGTTGTACGTGGCTTTTGTAATATAATTTTTAGAAGATCACGCTTAAACATGAGCGGGGTGAGCAGAGACGCGCCTTTGGGTATCCAGTGTATACAGCGATTGACCAGTAAATTTTTCCCTCGTCTGAGGATTAATAGGCTAAGATGGTGAGTGTATACAGCCTTCAATTTGGCGATTTATTATTCTTTTTTCAACACTGTTTGGTTCTTGATAAAAAATTAATTGCTATTGTAGATACATTGTAGTATTCGAATAATGTTATCCTTATATTATCATTATATTATCGTTTCCGGTGCTCAAATTAATCTCGCGCGACTTTTAGGTATTTTTATTTTATTTTACAGTCACAGTTCACGCATAAATGCCTGCACTATATGTTGTACTTATGTGTGGAAAAGCTTTGTGAACATAATAATAATATGGTTGAAAAGTTGAACATTATTTGTCAGATTACAAGGTACTGCTTTTTAAAAGTTCTGATCTACAAAGGATCAGTGGCAACATCCTGTAATCCAAAAAATCCGAAACCCAGACAAAGCCTTGTAAAACATAAAATGTTGGATTACTGCGAATCAACTGTATTTGTTTATTTTACATGTATACCCCATACAGAGCGATTTAATTATGATGATTCTTTCTTAATTTTATAAGACATAGGTCAAAATTAGTCCCATTTAAATTTCAAGAACTATTTCCTTCCCAACAGAAAATTCTATCCCTAATGATAAAAAATCTAAAATCTTGAAGAAAAAGAATGAAATTGGCAATGTAAGACTACAACTTTATTATTATTGTCATTTATTAATATTTTAAAGATTCCTCCACTAAGAAATACAAAATATTTTTTGTTTTTCAAAAATAAAATCAAGTATAAAAACACCAGAAATAAAATTAAGTTACTCTAAATGTTTAATTTATTCACCAAACCTATTCTAGAAATGTAAACAAATAGCTAAGACCCACTTAAAAATAATAATTACTTTGTATAGATCTGTCATTACACCAAATATAGACAAAAAAGTGGCCAGATATCTGTTCACATATTCGTTTTTATTCGAGCTCGGCAAAGTGACTGCACTACACATGATGGTAAGCATAGTGCAGTACAAAAGCCTGCGACCACCGACAAACAATGAGTTTAATGATTTCTTATGTTTACGCGAATGTTACTCATTGAAATAAAACTAATTTAAACGGATTTTATCCCGGTTTTTTATTAATTTTGATCCCGACGTTTCGAAGACTTTTCAGCCTTCGTGGTCACGGTCACTTATTTCAAGCCGCCCAAGAAGATTAGTCAATTTTTACCACCGCTCAAGTGTCATATACCTCTACAGGAACAGGGCATATATAAAATCGATTGTGACTGTGGACTCTCTTACATAGATCAAACAAAAAGAAGTATAGGGACCCGCGTAAAAGAACATATAGCTGATGTTAAACACCGACGCTCTACGAAGTCTGCAGTTGCTGAACATTCAGAGGAAGGCTCCAACTATTATCTTCGATTTGACAGACCACAAATCCTTGCCAAAGAACACCGATTCCTACCTAGGATGATTCGCGAGGCTATTGAAATTTAAAAACATCCGAATTTCAATAGAGAAGATGGTTGGAAGCTAGCACAAGCCTGGGATCCGATTATACATTTAATTAAATCGGAGCCCAAAAGACCAACTGCCAGACCTCAAGACACTGTGAGCTCCTTCTGCGTAGATCGGACCAAACCATAAAGGTTTTATAATTGTAAATTGAAGGTAGATACTGTAACATTAACATTTTTGGACAACCTACACCTCAGTCCTCCCCGTGACCACGAAGGCTGAAAAGTCTTCGAAACGTCGGGATCAAAATTAATAAAAAACCGCGATAAAATCCGTTTAAATTAGTTTTATTTCAATAAACAATGAGTTTATTGGTGGAGACCAGAGTCATGCCAGCCTTTATAAACAGAGTAAGCCAAAGAGGAACAATTTCTGAGCCATAGACACTGTCAGACAGTGAAATTATTGGGTAACTAGCTTTTGCTCGCGGCTCCGCCCGCGTGAACAGCATTTTCCGAGATAAAAGTAGCCTGTAACCGTCTCCAAAGTCCCATCTGTCTCTGTAGATAAATTCATCAAAATCGGTTTAGTGATATAGGCGTGAAAGCGTAACAACCAAAGAGTCTACATAAAGTGTTTACTCTACAGACCAATAATCCTAAAGACGCCACATAGTCTGACGGGTGTTACTTCACGCGCGCTTTTTGCTGGTGGGAGGATACTTGTATCCGACCGGATAGCGACCACCGTACACTGATGCTAAAACGTGCCATAGTGGCCCACCTTGTGTGGGTCGCGTTCCAGGGTCAGCCAGTGTATATCCGGTTCTCCCCAGGGGGCTTGCCCCTCGATCCTCACCCTTTTCCCATCCCTTTTTCCTTCCCCTCCCCCATGGTTCTTTGGCAGGCCGGCATGATCTTGCCGACCAACGAGGGACACTTTGTTTATCGTTGGTCGACAATATTCTTGGAATGCGCTACACTTACCATAAGGTGTAGCGTAGTCACTTTGCCGAGCCAGGATAAAAAAAAAAGGTTTTCTGCGAGATAGTGGACCCGGTCGAACAAGCCTATTTATGATATAAATAAAACTGTCCACAGCATGGCTCTGCCACTGCAAAACCCTATTTGAATGCGTCTTTTTTGCAACACTCGAAACCAGTGTTTCCCAACCTTTTTTAGACCATGCCCCACCTTAACATTTTTTTGTTAAATCTGTCACCGATATCTAGCATTGCATTTAAATAACCCAAAGCGAAAGGGCTAAAGTCGTGTCGAGTCCATTTTTAAATTGCCCCCCTTAACTAACAAATTGCCCCCCTGTGGGGCGTGGGCCCCACGTTGGGAAACACTGCTCTAAACCCTTAGTTCCCAAAGTGGTCCAGATGGACTCGACGGGGGTCTACGTTGGCGTGACAATCTTCACATTTTTTGTCGAGTTTTGGCATGGTAGAAATGTAGCTGCACAGGCTCCACCGGAATCAGCTAAATTTTGAAAGTGATCCATGATAAAAAAAGTCTGGGAACCTCTGCTCTAAACTGTGGCTCTTGATAAACTTGATTACCAATGTACAGCATTATGAGGCGTCTAGTTGTATTTGTCTGGCCCACATCAACCAAGCCAACATAATAGAACACAATGATAAATTATCTAATATGTATTTACAAATATTATTTGTTTTGTTAAATTATTGTAATGAGGCAAGGACGTGAACTTTATGTATTCGAAATAAATATAACACGAGCAAATAAAATGAATATGAAGTGTATGTGCAATTCACACACGGCAGAAGTGAAATTTCAGAAAAAATAAAACACGCGAATGATTCACCACGTTATTTATGACACATTTTCCGAAGGCTTCGTTGTACGCAGGTGCAAATACACGTGATAGCATACGTACAAGCACACAATGTTTCGAACCTGCGATTTTCGCCTTAACAATCCGTACCACTCCCCGTTGAACTATCGCAACTTTTTCACCTAATCTGAAAATATAATCTGGCTAATTGCCCTTAAACGGGTTAACCATTCGGTCCCTGTTTATTTTTATATGTCGTACGAGTGATATAATAATAGCAATAATAATAAGTATTATCAATATGTGTCATTAGATTAATGAATTCAAATGACTATCTATATATACTAATAATAAAGCTGTAGAGTTTGATTGTTTGTTTGTTTGTTTGAACGCGCTAATCTCAGGAACTACTGGTTCGAATTGAAAATTTCTTTTTGTGTTGGATAGTCCATTTATCGAGGAAGGCTTTAGGATATATAACATTACGCTGCGACCATTAGAAGCGAAGCATCAGTGAAAAATGTTGCAAAAAACGGGGAAAATTATTCATATTTGAAGGCTTCCGTTGCTAAGCTACCTAAATCTATACTAATATTATAAAGCTGTAGAGTTTGATTGTTTGTTTGTTTGTTTGATCACGTGGGCGGAGCCGCGAGCAAAAGCTAGTAAATAGATATAAATTGTAAATCACAACGCATAATAGAATAGAATAGCATCAGAACTTATTAATTGAAGTGAAACTTCTTTTACACCATTATAATTTGAAAATTCTATGAAACGAAAAAGCGACAGTAAAAGAGACAAACATATTTAATATATCTAATCTAAACTGATATTATAAAGAGGAAAGATTTGATTGTTTGCATAGAATAGGCTCTGAAACAACTGGACCGATTTGAAACAATTCTTTCACCATTAGAATCCTACATTATCCCTGATGAACATAGGCTATTGCTAGGCGCACAGGGGTAATGCAAATAATTTATAGTGATGTGATTGAGTTATCGGACCATCGATAAACTCATTGTTTGTTGGTGGTCGCTGGTTTTTTTAGACTGCACTGCGTTTTCCGTGCTCGGTTAGAAAAAAATTAAATAAAAGAGTGATTAAAATTAGAATGTCTAGGTTTTGATAAGATCTGTTACATAAACACTTACTGGCAGTATGTAACGACCACCATTCTGTAACACGTTGTGTGCCTATTTAAATAAAGAAGTATTTAACTAGTTTTGTTCTATAAATGAATTGTTGATAGACACGACATGACACACTTATTTTTGCTACGTTGCATAACATAGAAGAATAAAAAATGTGCACGCTAGTGAGTACGTTAGACTGACGAATAAAAACGAATGATATCTTCAGGTGGTTTGTTTTGTTTTTATTATCTCCGAAAATTAAAAAGAAAATTATGCAAAAGGTGTTCCATTTTCGAATTTCGTAGAAAGAAGGAAATAAACGTTTATTCAGCACAAATACAAAGAAATACAACGAATTATACAAAAACAAGTGAAAATGCGAACGAAAACAAAAAATTCATAATATACTTGAGATCTTGTTTCTTTCCAACCTCTTTAGTGCATTATGGGGTTTTTATAATAAAAGATGTTGAGCATTTTAGATGGGTAACATCTCTGAATAACAATATCAGAGGGACGAGAGTGGGGCATAGAGCCCCATAAGAAAAAAAAAAAAAACCTCTTTGGTGACCAACCTTTTTCGTTTCATCAAATTTTCAAATCACAACGATTCTAAAGAAGTTTTACTTCAAAAAACCGTTAAAACATCGACAGCGTGTAGTGCTGAATGGGGTCAAATAATGACAACATACAACAGTCATACACAGTGTCATAATAACGATTATGACACTGTATAACTTGCCAGTATCAAACAAATGAGGTTTTGAGTATTTAATTTCTTTAGGCATGACCCTCGGACTTATCAATTACATGGCAGCTTCCGTGGCGCAGTGGGCGAGTAGCCGACTCTGAAACGTTAGGCCGTGGGTTCGTGGGTTTGGCCGAGCAAATATTTGTCTGATCCACAAAAAATTGTTTCGAGTCTGAGTGTTGTGAGACCAAAAAGTGTCTCGTATCCTACTGTGGGGTCAGGGCTATGTGTGTGACTGTTGGGTGTTATTTATTTATGTATTAAAAAAATTGTGTAGTCCCTTAGCACGACTAAGTACGGGCACAGGCATTTTTTTTTTATAAATCACTGTTAGCTAGTTACTTGTTTGCCTTGACACAAACCAACTCGGCTGTACACGTTCTTCATACTTGATGTGTAAAAAAGCAGCAGAACCTACAATTGCACATCTAATTTATAGATAGTTTATGAAATACTAGCTTTGGCCGCGACTTCGTTTGTAAGAAAGTATTTGTACATCATATTTAAATTGCATGTTCTTCTTCTTTTTATTTATGGCTTTCGCAGTATTATGCATTTAGCCAGTGCCAAGTATAAATTATTCTCAAGTTATTTTTACAAGAACGATGAAACACGGGTGCGGTCGATTTCAAGGTCTTGTCGGAGTTTTGGTATTAACTCCTTTCAGTACGATGCTTAATTCACTTGTTTCAATGTTTCCATACACTGTTCATCACCGTCAATATTTATGGAACAAATCCACACCACTTTTATACAACAAACACCACTTTTAAACAATTTCATTTATTAAAATGAGCGATGAACTGCACTGTCAGAATTCCCGCCAAAACTCCAAATTGCATGTTATTATGTTGGTAATAAATGTTTCATTCTTTCTTCTTTCTTTCTTCTACTGTGATAATAAGTAGTTCAATTCTAACTCGCCCACTGTGCAAGGCTGTCAAAAGAGAATATGTAATAAGTCCCCTGTATGCGAGAGGCCGTCTGAGTTGGTCCCACCGGTCTCTATGTTTCTCCTGTCAAGCAGAAGTGTAAACACTGTCTTCTCTGTTTGATGCAAGTCTAGTATCGTACGATTCCAGCGTTCATTTATTCCGCGCACGTGTAAGCTCTGAAATGAACTCCCTGCCTCGGTGTTTCCCGAGCGCTATGACATGTCCTTCTTTAAACGAGGCTTAAAAAGAGTATTCCTTCAGTGGTAGGCAGCGGCTTGGCTGTGCCTCTGGCATTGCCGATGTCCATGAGCGACGGTGCCCGCTTACCATCAGGTGGGACCGCTTGCTCGTCTGTCTATCAAGGCAATAAAAAAAGGGCAATTGATTCCAGTGAGATTACTGGACTTTATCTTCTATCTACATCTTGTATAGAGTGACGAGCGCAGTCCAGTGCCATGCAGTGCTTTGTAATAACATGTTCTGTGTGGTGTTGCTTCTGTTTATAAGACGCTTACCATCAGCCGAGTGGCCTGCATTTTTCGTCATTCGGGTTTATAAATAATAGTTTTAAAAAAACTAAAAAACACGCTTTTAAAGAAAGTCTAACTAAAAAATTAAAAATAAATTTGAAGAAAATGTATTTTATTGTAAAAAAAGCGTGGGGTGCTTTTCGAGATACTATCTAAATGATAATCCTTCTACTCATATATCTGTCAATATAATATTTATTACTATTGACACCATGCACCCCACGCTTTTTTTTACAATAAAATACATTTTCTTCAAATAATTTTTTAGTTAGATTTTCTTTAAAAGCGTGTTTTTTAGTTTTTTTAAAACTATTATTTATTTTTCATTTTTTTAGTTAAAATATAAATATATTGTAGCAGAGAGTATAATTTTAATTTTAAACCCGAATATCAAAAAAGCGCCATCTATTGACGCTCTTAGATACTACGATATTCCCTATAATTAACGAAGATCCAGAGAGTACAATTTTAGTTCCTAACCCGAATATCAATAATTAATTAAATTAAATTATTATTATTTATTATTATTAAATTATTTTTTTTTTTTTATCAAATTAGTGTATTGTCATCGGTCCTCAATAAATCTACAAAGTTTGAACGAAATCGGGCCGTTTAAAGTGGGTCAAAATCGCGCTCAAAGAAGTCGGTTACAAACATACAAACATACAGGTGAAGTTAATAAAAAGCGTGTAAAAAAACATGGAATAGCGAAAACTAATATTTTAAATTTGGTCTTTAAAAGGAACTGTTACTTATATTACTTCTTGTGACTAATAGTTTGTAGGTCATTAGAACAAACTTGTATGCGTATAATTATATAAATTTGGTGTTTGCACACGATGTTCGTTGACCTTTATTTCGTTGGTAACAGTGACTCAATACAATTAGCGATCACGGATGAATCATCGTCTCGCTTAATGCACTTGTATAGAAAAAAAAACAGCTCTTATACTTTCCTGTTGCTGTGCACACGCCTCCTCAATTATTTAGCTAGTCGTAGAGCCACGCTGTAGACAGATTTGTCTACAGCATGAATGGGCTGGCTCAAACGGGTCGTTACCACTGTCTCACAGAAAACCGACGTAAAGTAGCGGCTTGCTGCTGCGTTTCGTACGGTGAGTGAGATATCCGGAAGCCCAAATCCCCTCCCCTTCCCAATCCCTAATTATCCCTTTCCGTTAAGGTCGGCAACGCGCCCATGATTCTTCTGGTGGTGGGCGTACATGGGTGGAGGAGATCACTTACCATCAGGTGACCCACTTGCTTGTAGGCGGGCCTATGCTATAAAATAAAAAAAATAAATGAGAAGGGTAAGGCCTTAGTCCACCACGCTGGAATTATGCGGGTTGGCAGACGTCACATACCTTCGCAATTCTCTTTTTTTATCTGAGCACGACAAAGTGACTGCACTACACCTGATGGTAAGCGTAGTGCAGTCCAAAAAAACTAGCGACCACCGACTAACAATGAGTTTATCAGTGATCACTAGAATCATGCCGGCCTGTATAAATGCTTGTTCCGTCTTCGGAGAGGGAATTCGAATTCTCAAGTATGCAGGTTTCCTTACGATTTTTGAAGTTATACTTCTTTAGGCGCGTTATGAAAAAATGATGAGAGTGAAATTTTAAGATGCGCGCGCACCTGTGACACAAAATTAACAGTATGAAGCCGTCTGCTTAACCGCTCATTAAGTCTCGAAAAAAAAGCTACCAACAAAATAGGAATTGAACCTCGATATTAGTCGCGCATGTTGGTACGCTCGTCACCTCTGATCACTGTTTTCATATTTATAATATTTATCAACATGTCTCTAGTTTATACATTCACAACACGTGTTTGAGTTTCATACAAGTGCGAATTATATATGTGCTAATAAATTATATTCAGTAGTGATTTAAATTGAATATTTTGATTGATATTACTTACTATTTGTGAATATTAGTGAAAAAAATTGTGCTTATATACTTTTTCAAGTGCTCCAATATAATTGAGGTTAACTATCCGTATGTATTATTTATTGGTATAAATTAAAATACTTTTATTTAATATAATTAACACTAAATATTATTAAATTATTAATGTTAAATACTTATTATTACAAACGTAGAGTACTGGTATGCGGGATGAAATTTTTGGAGTTAATTTTGTTTTGTAATAAGAAGTATAACTTCGTACGTGCGTACATAAGTACACACACACGGGTTTTTTTTTCGTTCAACGTTAAAGCGAGCGATAATTAACAAGTTCCGGAGTAAGTAACTTCAACGCATAAATATGCCGACCGCCGAGGGACACCATGTCTCTTGATGGGCAATAGTACATTTAGACAGCACTGTACATAACATGTGTTTTCCGTGACAGAATAAAAAATATAGACTGATAAATAAAATTATTATTATTACTATAATAACCTCCTTTTTTAATTCGCTTAAATTTAAAAAAAGAACCATCTTTATCAATAACTGATAAGCTGACTCTTTACATGTAAATGTAATTAGTGTCGGTAAAAATTACATCAGCGAAGATGTTATCTAAGACATCTAGGTGTTAATTACACTGGCCGACATGATTTTCGTTGTTTCAAATATTATTGATTTTTTTAACAGTTTTATAGTACTGATGGCGAGACCAAACCTCATTTTATCATATCACATCAAATTTAAAAAATAAATAATTTTTCAGAATCTTTTATGTTTTTAGTAAAAGTGAATTGAATTATTAAGTTTTGGCGCTCATTTTTGAAAATGTGCGACTTCTCGTGAGAAAACTTATTGGTTGTAACAGCGACACACCCAGTGACAAGACCCTACTTGAAAATAAACTGTTACAGTAACGTTATTTACAAAATTTATACTAAAATTAGAGTATTTAATTAAAAAGTGTTAGAATTTTACTTTTGATTTTATTGAATCTTATCAATGATTTGTGTTTGAACAACATTTTTATATCAAAATGGCTCGAAGGCTGTGTAAAAATAATGTAAATACCTTTTGTTACGTTTGTGGCAATTTTATAACATCGTAGAAATAACAAAATATTAATGATTTTGTGCAAAATGCATATAATGCTTATTTTGGCTTCAAAATACAACTGAAATTGTGAACTCCGGAGTTAGTGTGTTCGATTTGTGTCGAGCAATTCAGGCAATTGACGAATCGTAAAAAAATCGTTACCTATTCGTATGCCTATTATATGGAAAGAACCAACTAACCACATCAATGATTGCTATTTATGCTGTACGAATGTGAAATGCATTAGTGCGAAGAATAAACATAAAATAGCCTATGCAAATGTTACCTCAGTTACTTGTCCAATCCCACACGGTCCAGAAATTCCAAAACCACTTGAAAATTAATTCAATTTAAATTTTAAGATACTTTATTACATAAAAAAACCAATAAGTGTAACAGAGTAGAAATTAAATGGGTAACTACGCAGCTGGTGAAGACGGGTCAGTCGTTACCCCGTCATCGTACGGTGCAACACGCTCCTGCACTACCCTGTACTAGGGTTGATACCCTATACTTCCAAATTAAACTTCTGATATTAGTTCAACATCGTCAGAACCAAATATACAGCGTCAAGAGTCAATGGTCATTTTCAAACCGTTTTCTAATCAGCCACAGCGATTCACACAAGTGATAATATTCACAAAAAGTCACACCCAGGTGTAATTTTATAGGAAAACGAAAAAGAAGTCACTCTAAATAATCCTATAGTAATAATTGTAATTAACATTTCATTTATAAACGTCGAAATATACTTATTTGTAACATAATAATCGATTTTTTCTTAAAATTTTATAATAAAATCACATCAGGTTTTTAAAAAAAACCTGATGTGATAGAAAAAAATCAGCGGTGTTTCCGTGTTCAGAACACTTAAAATTAGCGATATTTAACACTCATATAAAAACAACGTTCCAAAAATTGAAATTTGTGGGCCTGTGTTATTTTTTCCAAAAAACAACGCGGACATGTTTGTCTATGCTTTTTCTACTTTCTTTTTTTACCGTGCCGCGATGACAAAGGCACCTTAGCTCTTACAGCCATTAATTGAATGATAATGCTGTAAGATTGGTTAAAGCGTTTTGCATGAAGACAATTGTGTGTTTATTTACATGCCTCAACGGCTGCAAAACACATGATTTTAACGGACTTAAAACAAGGAGTGGTTTTTTTAATGTGTGTTAATCCATTTCCTGTCTGTCATCGTTTTAGAAAACTATAAAAACTTGTACTAGGCCTACAGTTTTCTATGTTACCTTCCCGGTCTATCTGACACATACTGTCGACAAAATTGTCCATCCATTTATCATACTTTTTTTTTACTAGCCCTGTTTTATATACGTCACACTGCTGGTCACGGGCCTCCTCTACTGAATGAGAGGGATTAGGCCTAAGTCCACCACTGGCCTAATGCGGGTTGGCAGACTTCACATACCTTTGAAAAATCTTATCGAGTTCACAGATATGCAGGTTTCCTCACGATGTTTCCTTCACCGTTAAAGCAAGCGATAATTAACAATATACACGTAACTTAGAAAAGTCAGTGGTGATTGCTCTCGGGGCTGGTTTCAAACCTGCAACTTTCTTCTCGACAGTCCATACCACTGCCCGCTGAGCTATTGCTGATTTATATATTTATCATATGGATATTTAATATCCTCAGGTACCAAGCCAGCGTTCTCCTTCTGACCTACTTCACATACATGACGTACCACCTGACTCGGAAGCCGATATCGGTGGTGAAGAGCGTCCTCCATCAGAACTGCAGTAACCTGACGCCCCCGCCTGATGTCAGCCCTGATGATGACCAGTGGTGCAACTGGCCGCCATTTAGTAAGTACCGTAGTTTTTTTTTATCCTGGCTCGGCAAAGTGACTACGCTACACCTGATGGTAAGTGTAGCGCAATCCAAGAATAGTGTCGACCAACGACAAACAATGTGCCCATCGTAGGTCGGCAAAATCATGCCGGCCAAGGGGGAGGGGAAAGAAAAAGGGTTAGGATCAGGGGCCAAGCCCCTTGGGGAGAACCGGATATACACTGGCTGACCCTGGAACGCGACCCACACAAGGTGGGCCACTATGGCAGGTTTTAGCACCAGAGTACGGTGGTTACTATCCGGTCGGATACAAGTATTCTCTCACCAGCAAATATATTTTATAGCATAGGTCGGCAAACGAGCAAGTGGGTTACCTGATGGTAAGTGATCTCCACCACCCATGTACGCCCACCACCAGAAGAATCATGGGCGCGTTGCCGACCTTAAAGGAAAGGAATAATTAGGGATTGGGAATCGGATTTGGGCTTCCGGATATCTCACTTCCGTATGAAACGCAGCAGCAAGCCGCTACTTTACGTCGGTTTTCTGTGAGACAGTGGTAACGACCCGGTCGAGCCAGCCCATTCATGCTGTAGACAAAACTGTCTACAGCGCGGCTCTACCACTCAAACTTGTGTGTGTTTTACATTATTGTGTATTTCTTTTGGTTTGTTTCAGACACAAGTGACGCTAACACATTGCTAGGAGCTCTGGACTCCGCCTTCTTGTTTTCATACGCTGGAGCCATGTTTGTGTCAGGTAAAATGTCATTTAATATAATTAATGTACTTTTTACTGCCTCGATTGCACCCGCGTATTTTTTTTTTTGATTGAATGACCAGACTGTTTCTTCGAAGGTATACGAAGTCTGCCAACCCGCATTAGGCCAGCGTGGTGGACTAAGGCCTGATCCCTCTCATTCAGTAGAGGAGGCCCGTGCCCAGCAGTGGGACGTATATAATACAGGGCTAGTAAAGAATGACAAGACGAGCAAGGCGCTCGCCTAATAGTAAACGGCACGCCTGCCCATAAACAGAGGCATCACCAAACATAACGTTGAATTACAAATGCCCAGTAATTTCACTGTAATTACTGGGCATTGTGAGACTTAACATCTTATGTCTCGAGGTGACGAGCGCAGTTCAGCGCCATGCAGTGCTTTATAATTAAAAGTTCTGTGTGGTGTTGCTTCTGTTTATGGGCGTGGCGCTTAGCATCAGGCGAGCGCCTTGCTCGTCTCGACATTTAATCAAATAAAACGTTTATATCTTTTCAGGTATGATTGCAGAGAGAGTGGACCTCAGATACTTCCTGTCTCTAGGGATGCTGATATCTGCTATATTCTGCTATCTATTCGGAGTAGGACGAACATATAGCATACATAATATCTCATATTACCTCATAGTGCAGGTAAGTATTTCATTAATCTGAATAATCCGACATAGCCCAGCGGATTAGCAAGCTCAAGTGGCAGTGGGCAGGCCACATAGCTCGCAGAACCGATAACCGATGGGGCAGGAAGGTTCTGGAATGGAGGCCACGTACTGGCAAGCGCAGCGTTGGACGTCCGCCTACAAGGTGGACAGACGACCTGATAAAGGTCGCAGGAAGTCGCTGGATGCAGGCCGCTTCCAACAGGGCGGGCTGGAAACCTTTGGGGGAGGCCTATGTTCAGCAGTGGACGTGCTGGGGCTGATGATGATGATAATGATGATAAATGACGAAGCGAACAGCGATTAATGGTAAGCGCCACGCCTGCCCATAAACAAAAGCAACACCTTAATTTTAACTATTTTTTTTTATCATAGCATGTTAAAGTGACTGCACTACACCTGATGGTAAGCAGTGCAGTCCAGTAAACTAGCGACCACCGACAAATAATGAGTTTATCGGTGGTCACCAGAGACATGCCGGCCGGTGTAAATGCTATTTCCCTCTTCAGAGAGAAAAGAAGCAAATTGAGGGGTCTGCGACAGGACAGGCTCATGACTGATGCAGGCACAGTAATACAAGGATGTAGTACCTCTATCCGCCCCAACCAACCATCAAATCATGTCGCAAGCCCCTCGGGAGAACCTGATATACTAGTTGATCCTGGAACGCGATCCACACAAGGTGTGACTTTGAATTACAAAGTGATGCATGGCCATCAGGCTCACATCAGCCGAACGACTTGCTCGTCTCGTCATACAATATACCTCAAACAACTTGTGTATGTATCATCATCATCATCAGCCACAGGACGTCCACTGCTGATCATAGGCCTCCTCCAAAGATTTCCAGACTGATCTGTTGGAAACGGCCTGCATCCAGCGACTTCCTGCGACCTTTATCAGGTCGTCTGTCCACCTTGTAGGTGGACGTCCAACGCTGCGCTTGCCAGTACGTGGCCTCCATTCCAGAACCTTTCTGCCCCATCGGTTATCGGTTCTGCGAGCTATGTGGCCTGCCCACTGCTTCAGCTTGCTAATCAGCTGTGTATGTATGGTGATGGATTTTTCAAACCATTGTCATTCCAGGCAGGCGCAGGCATAGCCCAGACCACGGGTTGGCCAGGAACAGTGGCCATTGTGGGCAAATGGTTCGGTAACTCCAAAAAAGGGCTAATTTTCGGAATTTGGAACTCTCACACTTCACTGGGGAATATTTTGGGTAAGTTTTACATAAAATGGGACAAACCAGCTAGCGGGTCACCTGATGGTAACTGATCTCCAATTGAGAGTCTATGTCTAAGTGGTAGACAGTTTTGTCTACAGCATGAATGGGCCGACTCGACGGGTTTACCACTGTCTCACAGAAAGCCGACGTAAAGGAGCGGCTAACTGCTGCATTTCGTATAGTGAGTGAGATATCCGGAAGCCCAAATCGCCTCCCCTTCCCGATCCCTTAATTACCCCTTACCTTTAAGGTTGGCAACGCGCCCGTGATTCCTCTGGTATTGGGGGCGTACATGGGCGGTGGAGATCACTTACCATCAGGTGAACCACTTGCTCGTTAGCCGGCCTATGCTATATAAAAAAAGTCAGTGCTCTTACCAAAACCCCTTTCTCATTAGGTACAATAATGGCATCAGAGTTCGTCGACACAGACTGGGGTCTATCGTTCGTCTATCCCGGATTGGTGATGGGGATAGTGGGATGTATAGTGTGGCTGTTCCTAGTCCCGGAGCCGAGGTGCGTGGGTTTGGTGCCCGGGGAGCGACCGTCGCGGTCGGTGAGTGATACATTCTAATTAATTTTACCTATCGTGTAAATTCATCCAAACAAGTATTTTCATCCATCAAGTCATTCATCCGTAAAAACGTCGCCATTAAAAGTTATTATAGTTCGTATTTTAATTAAGGATTATTTATTTATTTATTAAAATATCCATACATCTATCTATTATAAAGTGGTTTAACGCATCAATAATTTAAAATATGTCTTTCTTGTTTCTGCCTGTCGTTATTCCGGGTTAATGCCAGAGTCAGTCTTCTCTTCATAATTTGACAATGGATTTGGTATTATGTGGAGCGACCCGCCGCCTTACCCCCAAAACCCATAACGGAAACGAAGTTTCGATCCGTTAATCAGTCAACCCAGAAGGCCTCTCGCATACGAGGGACCTACCACCTTGACCTTGTATTATATTATATTATAATGATTATTACATTCTCTGTCCATAGCCAAGTCGGCAATCGAGGAAGAGTGACGAGGAAGACGACGTCGAAGAAGATGAGACGGCGCAAGTGATCGTCGGTGATCAGGTAACGGAGCGAATCATTTTAGCAAGTATTTTCATTTAATAATTTCACCAAAAAGTAATTTCAACCAAGTAACTCTAATCCACAAAGACTTTTCACTAATAAGTTCCCTTGCCCACCAAGATGTTTCACGCACCATATCCTTTTAATTACCAAGTTTTTCACACAATATTTTGTGGCATTTACAATCCAAATGGAACTCCCATTAAAAGAGTTAGTATTGTTTCTCACCAACATTGTATGTAAGCCTAGAAACCCAGACAACTTGCTGGTTTTTCACATCCGCCCGTATAGCGACCACCGTACACATGGTGTTAAAACCTGCCATAGTGATCCACACGCCTTGTGTGGATCGCGTTCCAGGATCAGCCAGTGTATATCCGGTTCTCCCGAGGGGCTTGCGACATGACTTGATGGTTGGTTGGGGCGGGTATAGGGGTGCATCCTTGTATCCCTGTGCCTGCGACGGTCATCCGCCTGTTCTGTCGCAGGCCCTTCAATTTGCTTCTTCCCCCTCCGAAGAGGGAATTTATACAAGCCGGCATGACTCTGGTGACCACCGATAAACTCATTGTTTGTCGGTGGTCGCTGGTTTTTTGGACTGCACCACGCTTTCCATCAGGTGTAGTGCAGTCACTTTGCCGTGCTCGGATAAAAAAAACACACCAAACTGATTGAATATTACAGTTCTCGTTGTAATGACATAGAAGAGTTTTTCTAGCATTGCCATTTATGAAGTATACATTACCTATCACGGCCTATGCTATAAAAATCATCAGGGGCTAGTATGGAATCCTAGATGTGACAGACAAGGTGGTAGGTGCCTCGTATGCGAGAGGCCGTCTGGGTTGGTACCACCGCGCCCTCTATTTCTGCCGCCAAACAAAAGTGTGTAAGCACTGTTGTGTTTCGGTTTGAAGGACATTGAAGCCAGTGAAATTACTGGGCATTGTGAGACTTAACATCCTATGTCTCGGTGTGACGAGCGCAGTTGTGCCATGCAGTGCTTTGTGATGCAAAGTTTTGTGTGATGTTGCTTCTGTTTATGGGCAGGCGTGGCGCTTACCATCAGGCGAGCGCCTTGCTCGTCGCGTCATTCAATCACATAAAAAAAAATGATGACGTAATAATAGAGGTCCGCTTGTTTGAGTACAGAACCCTAAAAACATATCACAGTATGCCCCTAGTTCCACGCCCTGCATGTTTTGTTGTTAACACCGTCCACCTCACGAATTAAAAGCATGGTGTTCAATTCCAGGGGGCCAGCTTACGGCCCAACAGACATTCCGCTAACGCACCGCAGGTACGTTCACAATTGTAGTGATTACGCACTACTTCTGATCCCAATCTATGGAATATCGACCCAAAGTTACCATAGACTTCTCTACATAGTATAAAATGAAGTTGCTTCCGCTGTTTGTTCGCTTAGATCTTTTAAACTATTCAACGGATTTTAATGCAGTTTTCAGCGATAGATAGAGTGATTCATGAGGAAGGTCTATATGTATAATACATACATACTATAGTACAGAAAAGCCGAAAAATTCAAAGATTTGTAATGTGATGTAACAAACATATTTTTACCCGTGCGAAGCCGGCGCAGGTCGCTAGTATTTGTATAAGTGAAGAAAAGAGTATCATTAGTTCTGATCATAGTCTCAGATTTGGATCGGATGCAGTGCGTAAACACAATTACGCAACCATTATCATTTACGCACCGGTTATTTTACGCACACGTTATAAACTCCTTTGCAAAAAAAACGGGCACCTTACACACACACTTTACCTTAGCTTTTCTATGGGTAAATATTATTATATTTTTAGTATGTCATTAGCTTGGATGACTAGAAATTTCTTATTATCAATGAGAATCTAGTTTTTTAACACTTTTATCCTGGTATCGGTGTTTTAGTCAATGTAAACAGAGAGCCGTGTTAAAATGGACATTTTTATGGGTATAATGAAATTAAGACTACGAGTATTTTTATGGTATTTTAATAAAAGAGACATTAAAAAATAAAAATTAATAACGAGTATGACCTCCTCTTGCAGCGATTACGGCATGTAATCGTCTTGGCATGCTTCCCACCAGGCTTTTGATGGTGTCCTGTGGAATGTGTTCCCACTCAGTCGAGATTACACGTTTAAGCTCTCTGATGTTTTGTGGAGGTGGTTGGACAGATCGTACTCGCCTTTTTAGGAGGTCCCAAACGTGCTCAATGGGGTTAAGGTCGGGGCTCCGCGCTGGCCAATCCAAACGACGAATACCGACCTCTTGCATATAAGCATCTACGTCGCCAGAACGGTGGGCCCGAGCATTATCGTCCATGTAAATGGCATCTTCACCAATTACAGTCAGTGCGGGTTGTGCATTTTGAGAAAGGATTTCTGTTATGTACCTATGCGCATTTAGTGAGCCATTTTCTATGAATACTATCTCGGTACGATAGTTGGAAGTTACGCCCGCCCAAAACATAACGGACCCTCCACCATAAGGGGTGATTTCTTCAAAACACACATCGGCATAGCGTTCCCCTGGTCTTCGTAACACTCGCCGACGTCGGTCCTCACCATGCAGACAAATTCGAGCCTCATCGGAGAAGAGTACGCTACTCCAGTTACCTGGTGTCCAAGATAGGCAATTTCTAGCGAACCTCAACCGCGCAATCCGGTGCTCACGGAGTAACTTGGGGGCCCGCGCTGGTCGTCGACTACGTATATCAGCAGCTAAAAGTCTTCTCCTCACAGTCCATAGGCTAACTTGTGCTCCTCGTACCTCTTCAAGGTTTCTTTTGAGGTCTATGTAACTGCATTTGCGGTTCCTCAGCGCCTGAGTCACTAAAAAGCGATCGTCTCGCGGCTGTGTGCAACGTTTTCTCCCAGAACCTTGCCTTCTCTGAACGGAACCTGTCTCTTGGTATCGAGTCCAGGTTCTTTGTACGGTTGAACGACTCACGTTTAACCGCTGTGAGACGTAACATTGGCTACACCCCTCTTCCAGCAGCGCTATAATTTTACTAGCTCTCATTGCTTTTTCTGCCATTACGATAGACACAAAGATATCTGTTTTAAGTCACAATAAGGCAGAATTATGCGATAAACATAAATTGTTGTACTAAAAATAACGAAAAGTTACTTTTAGTTGCTTGATAACCTTTTAACCGCAAACCCGCGAAAAGTGTCACAAAATGAAAAAGGGATTAATAATTTAAAAAACAAAAGTTTTGAATTTGGAATGAACTTTTTTTCATACCCAGACTCTTTATTAAGTGCCAGTAACATAGTTTGGCTATTAAAACCTCTGAAGAACTAAATTATTACCAATAATGTTAAAAAATCAAACCCGCCCGTTTTTTTTGCAAAGGAGTGTATTAACGCACTGGTTATATTTACGCATTTTAATAATTTAATTAGAAAAAAATAAAAAAACTAATTTGCTTGTAAACTATATTTTAGTTAATAGCTTTCGTTCGCGGCTCCGTCCGCGTGTATATCTTTTTCCAGGAATTTCATCCAAACCCGTTCAGCCGTTTAGGCATGATTGATTAAGTTATGGACTGGGTACATATGCTTCAGGAAAATGATCAATTCAAATTTATTTAGGATTTTTTTTAGCCTGTCTCGGTGGCACAGTTGTATTGCGTACGCGGTACGACTGCTGTGCTGAGGTCTCGGGTTCGATTCCCGGGTCGGGTAAAGTGTCAAAATCAGCCCGGTGTCTGCAATTGTGTCCGGTATGGCGATAGGTTCGCCCCTATCACATCATGGGACGGAAATACGCTCGGCGAAATGTAGGTGTATTGGTTACTGCCTACCCCTTCAGCGATTACAGGCATGATGATATATATTATTTTTAGTCAAAGTTACATACCTATATCATTTACACATAAGAAAGTATAAATTATACATTATATTATTATCCTATCCTATCCTACTAATATTATAAACGCGAAAGTTTGTAAGTATGGATGGATGGATGTATGTTTGTTACTCTTTCACGTAAAAACTACTGAATACATTGTACTGAAACTTTACAATACTATAGCTTATACATCAGAATAAGACATAGGCTACTATGTTTTTCAAAAATCAACCCCTGAAGGGTTCAAAAAGGGGATGAAAGTTTGTATGAAAAATCTAAACCGCTGAACCGATTTCACTGAATTTTGGCACAAATATAGTTAGATGACCCAGGGTTAAACATAGGGTATTTTTTTCTTTAAATTTCAACCCCTAAATGGCCCAAATAGGGGATGAAAGTTTGAATGAAAGCGTTTTGATGGCGAAACGAAGTTCGCGGGCACAGCTAGTACAATATAATATTAAAGAAAAAGTCTTAAAAAAATATCCTACTAATATTATAAACGCGAAAGTTTGTAAGTATGGATGGATATATGTTTGTTACTCTTTCACGTAAAAAATACTGAATGGATTTTAATGAAACTTTACAATAATATAGCTTATACATCAGAATAAGACATAGGCTACTTTTTATCCCGAAAAAAGCAGATCACGCGGGCGAAACCGCGAGCAAAAGCTACTATAAAAATAAAATTTTGATGTATTCGTGTAATTTCAGCACACGGAAGAAGTGACAGAGAACACGGCGCTTCTACGCAGAAGCTCTATATCGCACTCTGGCAGTAGCGCCGTCTCGCTCACACGCGCGCTCGCCATACCCGGAGTGCTAGAGTTCTCTCTCTCACTCTTCTTCGCCAAGTTGGTCAGCTACACGTTTCTCTATTGGCTGCCTTTGTACATCAACACTTCTAGTGAGTATTTTTATATCGTCTTTTTATTGGTAGTTAAGCTGAGATGATGTGAGGTACGGGGTTCATGTACCAGGTCGGGCAACCAATTTTATTTTAAGTGTTCTATTCGATAGCTCAGATAGGGGATTGGTACGGACTGTCGAGACGAAAGTCGCAGGTTCGAAACCAGCGCCAAGAGCATACACCTCTGACTTTTCTAAGTCACGTGTATATTAATTGTTAATTATCGTTTGCTTTAACGGTGAAGGAAATATCGTGAGGAAACCTGCATACCTGAGAACTCGATAAGCTTTTTCGAAGGTATGTGAAGTCTGCCAACCCGCATTAGGCCAGCGTGGTGGACTAAGGCCTAACCCCTCTTATTCCGTAGAGGAAGCACGTGCCCAACAGTGGGACGTATATAATACAAGGCTAGTATTATTAATATTCGAAAAATACACGTGAGTTGCTTGATATTGGAATTTGTGCCCAGTATATAGGCACAGCGAACCGTGGGTGCAGCACTAATTATAGGGATGATAAAAAAATAACGATATATCGATTTATCTTTTCTACGATACATCGATATGTTTGACGATATGTTTAGATTCGATATATCCATATATCGAGATTTTTTATTTAGTATCGAAATCATGTCTAAAACTATTTAAAATTAGATGCCATGAAGTCATGATGAAAATAAAATCTAAAATATGAAAGGTCAATCATATGTCAAAGGTCATATATCGAGCCGATGTACCGATATATCAAAATCGATAATGATACTTTTTAAAATCTTTGATACTTTTTTTACACTTTAGACATGCCGAACTAATTGCATTGTGCCTACCCATTCGAGGGTACGGGCGTGAGCGTCTGTTGTTATCTGTTATGTGCGCAATAAATAATTACATCATTCTGTGCTAATTTCAGTCGGCTAATTACGGTTCTCCCCAGGGGCTTGCCCCCTGATCCTAACCCTTTTCCCATTCCTTTTTCCTTCCCCTCCCCCTTGGCCCTTTGGCAGGCCGGCACGATCTTGCCAACCTACGATGGACACATTGTTTATCGTTGGTCGACACTATTCTTGGATTGCGCTACACTTACCATCAGTTGTAGCGTAGTCACTTTGCCGAGCCAGGATAAAAAAAAACCCCATCAATGTCGTACAAACTGACAGACAAACGTAAGCTCTGTCATTACAGTTCTGTTTATGGGCAACGGTATTCCGTTGGTACCCTTTACACCCTTACACAGACGATGTACAGAACCTTAAAATTTACTGACTTTTCTGACTGTCTCCCCTTCTTAGCTCATCTCAGCGCTCGTCAGTCGGGCGAGCTGAGTACAGTGTTCGACGCGGGCGGAGCCGCGGGCGCGATACTAGCCGGCCTGCTGGCTGACTGTGCAGGCTGTCCTGCCATAGTGTGTCTGAGTTTCTATACTCTATGCGCACCCGCGGTGAGTGACGTCATTGAATTTTTATTTGATTGAATGACTAGACGAGCAAGACACTTGCCTGATGGTAAGCGGTAAGCCTGCCCATATACAGAAGCAACACCACACAGCACTTTGAATTACAAAGCACTGCATGGCACTGAACTGCGCTCGTCACCCCGAGACATAAGATGTTAAGTCTTCTTCTTTTTTATTTATGGCTTCGCATTATTATGCATTTTGCCAATGTCAAGTATAATTTATTCTCAAGTTATTTTTACAAGAACGATGAAACACGGGTGCGGTCGATTTCAAGGTCTTGCCGGAGTTTTGGTGTTAACTCCTTTCAGTACGATGCTTAATTCACTTATTTCAATGTTTCTGTACTCTGTTCATCACCGTCAATGTTTATTGAACAAATCCACACCACTTTTATACAACAAACACAACTCTAAACTAGTTTATGAAATAAATTAAAATAAGCGATGAACTGTACTGTCAGAATTCCCGCCAAAACTCCGATAGACATTTAACAAAAGATAAACCTGATTCTTTACAGAGACGGACTATGCTGCGGGGGATGTGACCCCCATAGCTAAAACTGCAATAGCATAGCAGGGACTTTAAAAATTGTTTTTTAATTAGCTGGAATGATTAAACGAGCAAGGCGCTCGCCTGATGCTACGCTTGTCCATAAACAAAAGTAACACCACACAGAACTTTGAATTACAAAGCACTGCATGGCACTGAACTGCGCTCGTCACCCCGAGACATAAGATGTTAGGTCTCATATGCCCAGTGAAATTGGCTTCAATGTCCTTTAAACATAAACACAACAGTAAATAAATATACACCCAACAGTCACATACATAGTCCTGACCCCACAGTAAGATACGAGACTTTCGGTCTCATAACACCCAGATCCGAAACAAATATTTGTGCATTACACATACATTTATCTCGGTGCGGGGATCGAACCCGCGGCCTCTCGCTTCACAGCTGGCTACTCGCCCAATGCGCCACGGAGGCCGTCATCACACAGTGCATACACACTGTTGTTTGGCGGCAGAAATAGACGGCGCCGTGGTACCAACCCAGACGGCCTCTCGCATACGATGGACCTACCACCTTGTGAAATAACTGATTGATTTTATCACCACCATTGTCTCCTTATCATCTAGAGTGGTAGAGCCTCGCTGTAAACAATTTTGTCTACAGCATGAATGAGCCGACTCGACCGGGTCGTTACCACTGTCTCACACAAAACGGACGTAAAGTAGCGGCTTGCTGGTGCGTTTCGTACGGTGAGTGAGATATCCGGAGTCCCAAATCCCCCTCCCCTTCCCATTCCCTTCCCTTTAAGATCGGCAACGCGCCTATGATTCTTCTAGTATTGTGAGCGTACATGGGCGGTGGAGATCACTTACCATCAGGTGACCTTGCTCATTTGCCGGACGATTCTATAAAAAATAAAAAAGTGTGTGTGCAATTCACACACGGCAGAAGAGAAACTTCAGAAAAGTAGCCTACACGAGAATGAGATAAAAATAGAGTATCAGTGGTATTAGGATAATTAAAAGGTTTATTATTTTTATAAACTATAAAACTTTTACCAAGCTTAAAAATTATTTAAAATTTTAATGCGAAATATTACATTTCATATATTTACATACTTGAGATCTTGTTTCTTTCCAACCTCTTTAGTGACCAACCTTTTTCGTTTCATCAAATTTTCAAATCACAACGATTCTAAAGAAGTTTCACTTCAAAAAATCAAGTCATACCATCCCTTCCACAGCTTCTAGCTTACCAGACGTGGGGGGCGAGTTCGTACGCGATAAACGTGTGCTTGCTCATCATCACCGGCATGCTGGTGAACGGGCCGTACGCTCTCATCACCACGGCGGTCAGCGCCGAACTGGGTGAGTCGAAACAACTAATGATTTCTTACGTTTACGGCGAATGTTACTCATTAAAATAAAACTAATTTAAACAGATTTTATCGCGGTAAAATCCGTTTAAATTAGTTTTGTTTAGCTGCTGGGAGGATATTCGTATCCGTCCGGATAGCGACCACCGTACACTGGTGTTAAAACCTGCCATAGTGACCCACCTTGTGTGGCTCGCGTTCCAGGGTCAGCCAGTGTATATCCGGTTCTCCTGAGAGGCTTGCGACATGACTTGATGGTTGGTTGGGGCGGGTACAGTGGTACATCCTTGTATCCCTGTGCCTACATCAGTCATCCATCTGTCCTGTCGCAGGCCCCTCGATTTGCTTCTTCCCTCTCCGAAAAGGGAAGAAGCATTTATACAGGCCGGCATGACAGGTGACCACCGATAAACAATGAGTTTGTTGGTGGTTGCTGGTTTTTTGGACTGCACTACGCTTACCATCAGGTGTAGTGTAGTCACTTTGCCGTGCGAGGGTAATAAAAAAATGGAAACCACTATCTCGATCCGGGTTTTAGAAGATAAATGAAGTAGGCCACGTGATGGTGTGTGATCACCGTCCTTGAATAGTAATAATCTTATATTTTCAGAACAGAATCTTCTTTACATATTATAAAATGAAGTCGCTTCCGCTGTCTGTTTATTAGATCTTTTTTTTATGTAAGTGAATGACGAGACGAGCAAGGCCCTCGCCTGATGGTAAGCGTCACGCCTGCCCATAAACAGAAGCAACACCGCACAGAACTACATGTACCGGCCGGTACAAGGTGGTAGGTCCCTCGTATGCGAGAAGCCGTCTGGGTTGGTACCACCGCGCCGTCTATTTCTGCCGCCAAGCAACAGTGTATAAGCACTGTTGTGTTTCTGTGGACATTGAAGCCAGTGAAATTATTGGGGATTTTAAAACTTAACATCTTATGTCTTGCGGTGACGAGCGTAGTTCAGTGCCATGCAGTGCTTTGTAATTCAAAGTTCTGTGTGGTGTTGCTTCTGTTTATGGGCAGGCGTGGCGCTTACCATCAGGCGAGCGCCTTGCTCGTCTCATTATTCAATCACATAAAAAAGATGGAGCGTAACCCAAAAATGTTACTATTTTTTTTCCAACGCCGATAAAGAAGTTTCACTTCAAAAAAAGCCAGGCAAAAGGAAAGATAGTTTTTTTTCTGTATCAGGTACACACAGTAGCCTTGCTGGCAATTCGCAGGCGTTAGCGACGGTCACCGCCATCATAGATGGTACAGGCAGTGTTGGTAAGTACACGTGGATGCAATTATACAATTCTAGAACCTTCGTTCTTGAATGGAGGCCACGTACTGGCAAGCGCAGTGTTGGACGTCCGCCTACAAGGTGGACAGACGACCTGATAAAGGTCGCAGGAAGTCGCTGGATGCAGGCCGCTTCCAACAGGTCGGGCTGGAAATCTTTGGGGGAGGCCTATGTTCAGCAGTGGACGTCTTGTGGCTGGATGATGATGAATTATGCAATAAAATTACCCACATCAAGTAAAAATTTAGATATTGATTTTATTTTGCCAAATCCATTAGATTTAAGTAGGTTAAATTCTGTAATTTATTTAAAAACCATAAAAAAATAATTATCCTAGTACAAGTATCACACTAATATTATAAATATGAAAGTTTGTTTGTTTGGATGTTTGTCCGTCAATCACGCTGAAACTACTGAACGGATTTTGTTGAAATTTGGTATACAGGGTGTGAGCTGACTTGGGTGATAGGCTACTTTTTATCTCGGAAAAAAGCAGATCACAAGGGCGGAGCCGTGAGCGAAAGCTAGTACAAAATAAAACTTAAAATTATTAATTCTAGTTAATGAATTTAGCAAATGAAATTAATATTTCAATTTTTACTTGAACAGACATACAGACAGGACACTTTTGTATTGAAATATCTCTGTTACTGGGAATTTTCAAACCTTTGTAAGCGAGACTTGAATTCTTAGATTTTTTTCATGTTTACCTCTATAATTTGAATTTTGTAGCTCAAAAGCCCAATTCATTCAGCGACAATTCATCAGATATAGACAAGTTATGACGCGTTTGTTTTGAGAAGGCATTAGACCAGTGTTTCCCAACCTTTAATAGGCCACCTTAACATTTTTTTGTTAAATTTGTCACCGATAGCTAGCAATGCATTTAAATAACCCAAAGTGAAAGGGTTAAAGTCGTGTCGAGTCTATTTTTAAATTGCCCTCTTAACTATCAAATTGCCCCCCTGTGGGGCGTGGGCCCCACGTTGGGAAACACTGCATTAGACTGACTGACTGAAGACTGGGACCCACTATAATATCCCATTCTCTCGCAGGCTAAATTCTATTTATGAATATGTTTGTCTCTTTTTACTGTCTCTTTTTCGTTGCATCGAATTTTCAAATCGCAACGGTGCTAAAGAAGTGTCATTTTCTATAATATCTCATTCTCTCGCGGGCTAAATTCTATTTATGAATATGTTTCTTTTTACTGTCGTTTTTTCGTTTCATCGAATTTTCAAATCGCAACGGTGCTAAAGAAGTTTCACTTCAATAATAATATCTCATTCTCTCGCAGGCTAAATTCTATTTATGAATGTTTGTCTCTTTTTACTGTCGCTTTTTCGTTTCATCGAATTTTCAAATCACAACGGTGCTAAAGAAGTTTAATTTTAATTATGTTCATAACAGGTGCAGCGATAGGTCCGATGTTGGCCGGCGTGGTGTCCAGCACTGGATCCTGGTCCCATGTGTTCTACATGCTGATAGCTTGCAACTTCATGGCACTGTTATTACTACTCAGGTAATTTAGCATTTATTATGTTATAAGAAAATGGGTTTCGACCCTGCGACTTTCGAGTGGTGTTTGCCCCAAGAGCATACACCACTGACTTTTCTAAGTTACGTGTATATTAATCGTTAATTATCGCTTGCTTTAACGGTGAAGGAAACATCGTGAGGAAACCTGCATACCTGAGAACTCAATAAGATTTTTCGAAGGTATGTGAAGTCTGCCAACCCGCATTAGGCCAGCGTGGTGGACTAAGGCCTAATCCCTCTCATTCAGTAGAGGAGGCCCGTGCCCAACAGTGGGACGTATATAATACAAGGATAGTAAAAAAAAATTAAAAAAAAATGGGTCGGCACGACCGGATCGAAGTAGCGGCTCAAAGACTCGGCGCGAAGCCTCAAATGTATATTTGTTTTAGGGTCTGTGTGTTGTGAGACCGAAAGTCTCTCGTAGTTTCTGATACCCACGACACAAGACTCGCAACTTACTGTGGGGTCAGGACTATGTGTGTGACTGTTGGGTGTATTTATTTATTACTAGCTGTCCGTCGCGGCTCCGCCCGCGTGATCTGCTTTTTCCGGGATAAAAGTAGCCTAACAGTGGCGCCATGTGTCGAAAATTGATCGTACCCTCTCAGAAACCTTCGTGGGCTCATGCACAACAACTTTGCTAAAGATCATCACATGATCAAATGAAAAATGATTAAATTACTAAAATGGCTATTAAAAAATAGGGGTTGATGATAAAAGGGTAAAAATTTAGGGTTATATGTATTTTTAATGCCACATTATAGAAAAATAAAATGACATAAACTTAAAAAAAAAGTTAAGGGTGAACAACCCTTATTACTTAACTTACTAAAAATAGCCAGTAGCCGATTCTCAGACCTACTGAATATGCATATAAAATTTGGTAAAAATCAGTAAAGCCGTTTCGGAGGAGTAAGGTAACTAACATTGTGACACGAGAATTTTACATATAAGATTATTTATTTTATTTCAGGATAGCGAAACACGAAGTAGCGAAGTTAAGACAACAACGACGCATCGCGACACCGCCGCGTGTGCGGATAGAATGAAATCACTATCCATGCTTATCCCACTCAGAGACATCATCATCATCATCATCAGCCACAGGACGTCCACTGCTGAACATAGGCCTCCCCCAAAGATTTCCGGCCCGACCTGTTGGAAGCGGCCTGCATCCAGCGACTTCCTGCGACCTTTATCAGGTCGTCTGTCCACCTTGTAGGTGGACGTCCAACGCTGCGCTTCAGTCCGTACTCAGAGACATCAATTAACTTTAATTATCAATTAGTAATTTCTTAGAATTCTATTTCCACACTCAGTTAATGCTTTATGCATATGAATCTAGAAATAAGCTTAATCTGAAGGGAAGAAATAATAGGTTTTATTAAGTAGTTAATGGTCAATTAAAGTTAATTGATATCACTGAGTGTGGCATGAGGGTCTGTTTTACTATGTTCGAGTAAATGTAAATACGACAAAATAAATTTCCACGCTCAGGGCTGAATCTAGGGAACGCATGTGGGGGACACTTGTCCCCCTTGTAGTAAATATTTATCAAAACAGAAGTTTTATCTACCAAATGATGACGAGCGGGTCGTTCGTCTGATCATAAGCGTTACTCGGCATGCCTGTCCATAAACAATAGCATCTTCATCATCACTCAGAACTTTGAATTATAAATTGTATACGACTGTACTGCGCTCGGAATGAGACAACTTATCACCTTAGTCTTATAATGCCCAATAATTTTAATGGCTGCAGTTATACAGAGGATCAGAGCATACAAGTAGCAGATATATAGGGTTTGATGGTTGCTGTCTGGATAGAGCATACGAGAGACCTAGCAATAGCAATCTAGCAAATCATACTGAAGATTGGCATTGCTCCTCCAATCTATTAAAGAAAATATATTGGATGGGCATTTCAGGTATCCGGAGGCCCAAATCCTCTTCCCCTTCGCAGTCCCTTATCACTTTCCTTTAAAGTCGGTAATGCTTCCCTGATTCTTAAGGTATTCAGAATATTCATGGACGTTTGAGATTACTTACCATCAGGTGACCCACTTGCCCGTTTGCCGGCCTCTGCTATAAAAAGAAAGCGTTTATCGTCTTAAATATTTATTCGAACGTCATTAAAACAGTCCCTTTAGTAAATTACTCGCATTTTATCGTGGATCCTATATTGATATTAATAAAGATGTTTTAACAGTATCCAATGTTAAATATAATTTATATCTAAATCCTCATTTACACGGAAAGAGTTTATATGATACACGCATGGGCGCCGTCAGTAGGGTGCAAGGGGGTGCATTTGCACCCAGCGGGACAAAAACTGAAAAATGCCGCCCCTGCCCACTTATTTATTTATACCTTTATCATCTTTATAATTTCAGCTATCAGATGTCCACTAAGTGATTGTCATTTGGACATAGGCCTTGGGTAAGGAGTGAAATTTCTGTACTTGTACTATTATTTATTCTGTGGTCTAAGTCAAGTAAATGATCAGTTGTCCATTCGCCTGTAACTCTGAATTTGGCTGCCCTCTGAACTTGCCGCCCGGGGCATAGGCCCCGGCTTGCCCCCCCTAGATCCGGGGCTGCTTGCACCCCTATCTCAGTGGGTAGCAGGGATTCCCCGAGCAATAACTGCATTAAATTACATTAAGTATGCTTTCGATTAGCGAAACATATTCAATCAAATATCCGCGCGATTTGAATTTGACATTACATTTATTTACATAATATACATGTATAATTCTATATTTTATGTTTGCTAATAGTATAATGTGTAGATGCAAATGCACATCCCTGAACGTAATCCTGGCGGCGCCCATGGATACACGTGATAATATAACTCTGTGGTTTCTGAGACCACATTATTCGATTCTTGCTCCCAAATTGTGTGACGTGCCCCCATGAACGAGAGTTTTGTTATGTGGTGGACAGTTTTGTCTACAACATAAATGGGCTGGCTCGACCGGGTTGCTACCACAGTCTCAGAAAACCGAAGTTAAGTGCGCCCATGATTCTTGTGGTTGTGGGCGGTGGAGATCACTTACCATCAGGTGACCCACTTGCTCGTTTGCCGGCCTATGGTATTAAAAAAAGTACCAAATTACAGTTACGTTTCGTATGGTGAGTTAGATATCCCGGAGGCACAAATCCCTCCCCTTTAAGCTCGTCCACGATCCTTCTAATATTGTAGGTATTTATGGGAGGTGGAGATCATGTACCATTAGTTAACCCACTTGCTCGTTTGCCGGCCTTAACTACAATAAAAAAATGTACTTTTTTTATAGATTAAATCGGCTGACGAGCAAGTAAGTGATCTCCATCGCCCATGTACGCCCACAATAATAAAAGAATCATAGGCGCGGTGCCGACCTTAAAGGGAAGGGATAATTAAGGGATCGGGAAGGGGAGGGAGATTTGGACCTCCGGATATCGCACTCACCGTAGGAAACGCAGCAGCTAGCCCCTACTTTACGTCGGCTTTTTGTGAGACAGTAGTAACGACCCGGTCGAACCGGCCCATTCGTGCTGTAGAAAAAACTGTCTACAGCGTGGCTCTACCACTAATATGATATATACTCGCCTTAGTTGTGCGATACACTCGTCGTGTAAATGGAGCTTTATCCTTATTACAAACTGTATTTTACGAGATAAAACTATTTTATTGACCTCTCCCTGGTTTTAACTCCAAAATGTTCAGATTAAGCAGGTTAGCTGTGAAGAGTTAACAAAATTTTGTATACAGGTCCGAAATCAGGTTATAAAATCAGGGTACAAAATATTGACTTATTTGTTTTGTGTTTTGATATTTGTTTTTAGTGTCTGTATAACCATTCCAAAGCAGAATGCATTTGAACATTGTTTAAAAGTATGTTTCTTAAATACATGAATAAAATATGTTGGCTGTGCGTTTCGAATGACATATCCGCGACCGTTAAAACAGATCCAATTAAATATTTACTGAGTCCATAAAACGTTATATTTTTGATTCCATCAATGCTCATTCTACTGCTATTTCGGAAAACTATTCCGCTATAGAAGAACGAGCTAGAAAGTCTAGTGTTGCTATGTAAAGATTTACAATATTTGCACTATATTTATACAGTTTATTTTAAATTAGAGTAGGTCAATTTATTATGTGGAACATTATAAGATTTTAATAATTACTGTTTATAATCCACACAAGTACGATGAATTTACCGCTAGCAACACACTTATAAAAATATATGTCATTTTCAGTCAAGTGGAAGTGATTGTTTAACAGTTTCTTTTAAATTTTGATGCTTGCCTAATAGTAGTGGGCTGACAGATATCAACACGTTTGAAACGCATAGTAATAGCAAGCTTCGTTCGAGTTATTTTTAACTTAAACTACTATGTCATGAAATTTATATATTTTTTTTTTTATGGCATAGGCCGGCAAACGAGCGAGTGGGTCACCTGATGGTAAGTGATCTCCACCGCCCATGTACGCCCACCACCAGAGAATCATGGGCGCGTTGCCGACCATAAAGGAAAGGGATAATTAGGGATAGGGAAGGGGAGGGGATTTGGGCTTCCGGATATCTCACTCACCGTACGAAACGCAGCAGCAAGCCGCTACTTTACGTCGGTTTTCTGTGAGACAGTGGTAATGACCCGGGCGAGGCAGCCCATTCATACTGTAGACAAAACTGTCTACAGCGTGTCTATATGTCACTAGTTTCAGGGTTAAAAGCAAACTTTATATGAAAAACAGTGACGACACCGGCATTAATAAAAAAAAATGATATTTTTTAAGTAAAGATTTCTAAAAGATTTCTTTCTTTCTATTCTTAAAAGTTTATGTTGACCAGTTTGTTTTGAATTCATTAACAATATCATTTTTTTATATGGCCATTTGTAATTAAAAATTTACTGACAACAATTACCGACATGTTTTTATAAATACTTTTTGTTTGTGAAAGTGTAAAAAATCATGTCAAAAGTATAGTGCCGAATTTTATTAATATTTTATTGTGTTATATTATGATTTTTTCCTATATTTTTTACGTATTGACTTTCGGGAGGTCCGACCCCCCGAATGGGTTTCAATGCGGTACTTTGTAACAATGACTATGAAAGTATTATGGTGCCGGTTCTGAAAATACAGTTTATTGTTATTTTATCACTGGTCCAGTTGCAGTGTATGCAGACTGAAAAACCGCCAGTCCTGGGTTCCATTTCAGGAGGTATAATCTCAATTTGTTTTAGAGTTTTTTATTCTATAATCATAGTGAATTTCCTGTGATTGGAATTTGGGCTTGGACTCGCCATTTATACATGCATCGCGCGTGCACAGTTCTTTTCTACACTATAATATTAGAAAGAGGAAACATTTTTGTATGTAACGAATAAACTCAAAAACTACTGGACCGGTTTGAAAAATTCTTTCACCATTAGAATCCTTCATTATCTGAATATGCATATGAACATAGGCTTTTTACCCCGGAAACAGATCACGCGGGCGAAACCGCGAGGAAAAACTAGTTATTTATAAACTTAATGCATTTTCAGAACTGCGTCTATGTATTAATATTTAAATGACTATCTAGTATTATATTCTAAAAGAGCGATTCGGGATTTTTTTAAGCATAGACCGGAGTATGGGCTATATGGTCCATGATATGTTGGCGGTAAGTGATTTTCATTGTACATGGACATCCACAATACCAGAAGTCCGTTGCAGACCTTAAAGGAAAGAAATGGGGAATGGGAAGGAGGGCGGGGTGATATGGGCCTCAGGAAATCTCACTCACCGCATAAAACGCAACGACAAACCGCAATTTTTTTGTAAGACAGTGGTACTGCCTCGGTCAGGTCGGCTCATTAATGCTGTAGAAAAATATCTACAGCATGGCTCTACCACTTACACACTTGGAATTCTCCTGTAATCAGATTTAAAATTTCCAACAGCCCTTCCAAACCACATTTATTTCCTTCAAGGTCAGCATCGCATCCATCTTTATTATGGTATTGTGGTTGTTCTTGGGCTATGGAGATCACTTACCAGTAGGCAGTAGCGGACTAAGGGGAGTGGGGGGTAGATAAACAACCTCAGAAGCCTCAAATCATAAAATTTAATATCATGGCTATGTGCAAAAAAAGATCCCCGTGGGCCCCAAATAGACACCCCGGGCCCCCCAACCGGCTTAGTCCGGCTCTGCCAAAAGGTGACCCACTTAGCCGAGCTGTTATAACAAATCCGTGAAGTACAATTTTATGGTATAATATTAGAAAACTACGGCATTTGTGTATGATTGTGTATATAATGTACAAAATATTATATTTTAATAAATGTGATTATATTTTGACTGTTTTTTATTTATTTGTTCGTATGACGAGACAAGAAAGGCGCTCGCCTGATAGTAAGCGCCACGCCTGCCCATATACAGAAGCAACACCACACAGAACTTTGAATTACACAGCACTGCATGGCACAGAACTGCGCTCGTCACCCCGAGACTTGAGATGTTAAGTCTCATGCATGCACGTCTTCTATCTCCGACTTGATCCTTATAAATAAAAATAATTTGACTTTAGTACGGAATTGTCGGTACCTACACGCAAATTTGTGTCGCACTTCGGTTTTTTATCTTTGCACAGCAAAGTGATATTGGACCTGTCAAGTACTGTCCAAACCTAATGTCGTCCGTCAAGAGACATAGCGACCCTCGACGGTCGGCAGAATGATGCCTGAAGTTACTGGATCAAAATCAAAATCTTTATTTATCTTGTAGGCTAAGAAAGCGCTTATGACAGGTCAAGTACAGAACATTTGTCATTAATAAGACTAACCTAAAATTAAAGGAACTTTGGAATAACCGCCGCGCTATAGGCTGGCAGGAAAAGGCACACCAACAAGCAGGGGAAGAGGGAGGGGATCCTTAAATGTAAGGATTCACGGACTAAGAGGATATGGAAATAAACAAGCTGATCCCGGAACGCCATTCTGCTGACTGAGTCAATGTTTGTTCTTTCACCATGTTTTCGATCACTACTCAGTCTTTCTTGGTCTTCTTGGTATAAAACTCGGGAACTTCGACCGAAGTGATAACTTAAATTAATGTGGGTTAAAGTGAGAGGAGCCTGCCTACTGCTGCCATATGCATGAGAGAAAGGGAAGCCAGAGTGGCGCCGTAACGCGTTACGCTACGAAGCGGTTTACCCTCCCATAAGAAGTTATCACTTCAAAAATCGTCATGCTTCTGCGCGTACTATGAGATTTCACCTTAAGAGATAGAAATGAAAAAAAAACCTTTGTGGAATGTCATTTATTTACAATAAATAGATATTTCTTACAATTTTTCTTAACTTTAGTAACTTATCAAATATTTTACAAGCAACTTCTATTACAAGCATATTGTTAATCTCCGACAAAAAGAGGGGAGTTACAAGATTGACTCTTTTGTCTGTCTAGCATAGCGCCTAAACAAATAAAAGCTGTCTTTATTTTTCTATTTCTAGTACTATGGGCGTACATGGGCGGCGAAGATCACTTACCATCAGGTTACCCACTTGCTTGCCGGTTTGCAGGTTTGCCGGCCCATGCTATAAAAAAAATTGTATCCTTTATTTATTTCGGTTGGCCACACCTTTGTTTCGTTAACTTTTTAACAAAGTGTATGACAGGTTTTTCACCATATGTAATACGGTTGCTATCCTTTTTTTTTGTCCCATCTCGGCAGTGACTACGCCACACCTGATGGTAAGTGTAGCGCAATCCAGGAATAGTGTCGACCAACGACAAACAATGTGTCTATCATAGGTTGGCACGATCATGCCTTCCTGACTGCTTTTTCACACTCCGGTTAAAGGACCCCATATTAATCCATTCACAAAACACATTGAATCACAGCAGCATATATTTAAAATTATTTGGGATCTCTGTAGGGGTCCTGGCCCCTATGATCTATCTGCAGAACCCTTATAAGCGGGATATTAAAATTATATTAAGCTCTTCCAAGTGGCACTATGAAAGACAGCGCATCACCCACTTCGCCCCACGCCACCCGTTGCATTTGGAATATGACCACCCATGTGGTTAGCACCACCACCCATGTGGTAGCTCCGACCACGCTCATCATCACGTCTGAAAAGAAATATAAATGTAGTCTAAGATGACTGAGTTTCATGTTAAGACTAAGTAAGACTGACTTATTGGGGAGTTATAATGCGCATATTATATGTAATACACATCTAGATTACTAAGTACATATGCACTCACGACTCTAATCACTGAAGGGGTAGGCAGACATGTAACCTGTACACCCACATTTTGACAAGCTTATTTCCATCCCATGTCATGATAGGGGGCCAGCCTATCACCCGCGCCATACCGGGCACAAATTCCAGACTCATAAGCTGAAACTTTGCATTTTGTGATAGAGACCCCAATATCACTTTTAACCGATCTGGGGATTGAGTCTGAGACCTCAGCATGACATTCATTCCACCATTCATTCATTCGTACCCATTACAACTACAAGACTCAGGCAGTCAAAGACTAATATTATGTCTCTATTCTAATTTTTTATCATGGCTCCATAAATTTTCAATGATTTCGCTAAATATAACTTACATTTCTTGATTTGTTTCTGTTCATCATAAGGTGGTTTTACAAACGCCTCCTTGAAGAACCAAACAGCATTCACTGCCCACACGAATGGCAAGAACATGCAGCCAACTGTGAAAAAAAAGATGTGTGTGTGTGCAATTCACACACGGCACAAGTGAAACTTCAGAAAAGTAGCCTACAAGAGAATGAGATAAAAATAGAGTATCAGTGGTGTTAGGATAATTAAAAGGTTTATTATTTTTATAATACTTTTACCAAGCTTAAAAAATATTTAAAATTTTAATGTGAAATATTACATTTCATATATTTACATACTTAAGATCTTGTTTCTTTTCAACCTCTTTAGTGACGCCTTTTTCGTTTCATCAAATTTTCAAATCACAACGATTCTAAAGAAGTTTCACTTCAAAAAAAATTATTTTGGATGTATAAAAAATCTAGCATGGACTAAGGCATAACCCCTCTCATTCAGTAGAGGTCTGTGCCCAGCAGTGAGACGTGTGTAATACAGGGTTAGTACTACTATAACCATGCATTAAAACAGAACTGAAACTCAGACTTTAATTATACCTATAACATCGACTTATAAAAAAGGGGGACACCACGTCCCATACATCGAAAGTGAAGTGACCCATAGTGTGCCAGAATGCTGTACGTATACGGGTCTCACGCACACACTCTCATCATAGTGTGCCAGTTTCCGCCATTACGCGACACGACCGCCTTGTGTAACGTTCACTCCAACTTGGATTTAAAAAAATATAATAATGCCGACATGTGTCATAAAACATTGTAAAAACAATTCGACATCGAAAAAGAAATATCAAGGAATTACTTAGCACAGGTAACATATGAATTTATAATCACTTTTATAATGTTTTTGGTAAAATTATTTACGTAATATTCGGAACATAAACGTCAACTTCACGTGCATGTGTTGCCAGAAAATAAATGAGGTATTTTCCCCAAAGTGTGAGTATTCCGTTGTAATTAAGAACATTATTAGTTCAAAAATTACTAACCGACTTTAAACTAGGAGGAGGTTGTCAATTAAGCGTATATTTTATTTTTAATGTACGAACATATATTTTCCCATCAAATATGGACCGCTTTGTTGAAATATGTTGATGTTCGATAAAGTTTAGGTACTAAGCGGTCTCCTATATACAGTGGCGTAGCTAGCACGGGTGGCACCCGGGGTGGATTTGATTTGGCTGTCACCCAAAGAATGAAAGCTTTAAAATGATTTAATGTATTTTAACCGATTTCAAAAAAGGAGGATAGAGGAGAGGATTTCCCCATTTTTGAATATTATTTCGGGTTATATCAGGTCGAGTTCCCAAAACCGGTGACAACCGGGGAAGAGTGCCCCCCTCTTCCTTCCTAGCTATGGTACTGCATATATATTTTGTTAAAATCTGATAACGGAATATGGAGTAAAGATATTAAACTCCTCGAACAAACAAATATATAAAAAAATTAATTCGCCGAATTGAGAACCTTCTTTTTTGAAGCTTAACCGGCTTCATATTATCTAGATTACCAAAACATAACATTTATCTTAAGAAACTCTGTGAGAAGTAAATAATAACATTAATGTCTAAAGGTATTTTTGGATTCGGTAAAATTTGTGTTGCGCGGCAGCGGCACAAGCCCCGGCTTTTTTATTTATCAGTGCGTTTTGAACTTTGTTTTGTACAGTACTCTTTATTTTAAAAGGATGTTTTACATTTTTAAATATTAGTTAAAAACAAAACATTTAAAAATATAAAAATAATACTCTCCAATGGCGAGGCCTAGGACCCAAGCCACCGGCGGTTAGGACATAAGAGAGAGAAACCTCCTCACAATGCGTGCTGTATCCAATAACGCCGCTTTCTGTATCTGGACTTTGACCCAACGACCAATTGAGAGCCTCTGAAGATGTTTGTCGAGGCTCTTCGGTATCAACCCAGAGACGACTATCGGTACAATTATTGTTGAGTCAACATCCCACATCTCGGTAACCTCGTGTGCCAGATCTAAATATTTGGTAGTTTTATCTTTTTGGCTTTTACGAGGTTCTCGTCATGCGGAATGGTGACGACATTTTATAGCGAATAGTACTTTTTTTTCAATTTGGAATTAAAACACACTCTGGCAGGCACCGAATATAGGATTAATCTAATTAAATGTATTTTAGAAAAATATTTGAGCATTCGAGATCACCATATTTCCAAATTAGAAGCTACTGAACGGTCCGTGCAAAGTAAAAGGCATGTTTATAAAAAATTAAATCATTCTAAAGGATTTTAATTTAATTTTTATCTTTTCATATACCTACCCCACAATTAAACGAATCAATTAATTGTTTGAACTAAGTACTTAATTACCATGTACATACTTTATTCAATACACACGGGTCGAATATAAAACCTCTTAGGAGTTGGTTAAAACTGGGGAAAATTTTCATTTATCTGGTATCCCTCAACTTTCACACACATATATCATAAACCTGCATCACTGACGATATTAGTAGCGTTCTATCCTCCTTTTTTATATATCGATGACCTATAACTATCAATTTCTCAATGATAAGATAGGAAATGTAAATGAAATATTCAGTGAATTAGCCACAATTTAACAGTTACTGCATTTTGACGAAATTGCCTTGGATTTCTTCTTTTATTGGCGTTAAAGTTACAAATTTAAATTGATTATAATAGTAAAATACATAATAATTTACATCCTACACAAAAATAAACAGAGTATAAAATTTATGAAACTAAATTAAAACTTACCTCTGAAATACCATCTGCAAAGTTGCAATTTCTTTTCATTCGGCAGCCTATTTAGATCCATTTTCTAATTTAGTTTTAGTAAAATAGGAAACGTAAATAAATTATTGATGTTGATCACTTCACTTGATGAATAACGCAACGCAACGTACACAAATACAAGTCAGATTGACATCAAATGTCGTACTATTCTAATACATGTGAAATATATCCATATTTCTTTCATCTCTTTCATTTGTTGTGAAATATATTGAAAACGAATACTGGAACACCCGCGAAATGTTAATTTCTTTTTTTTCTAAAGAAACTAAAGACTTGCTTTCTTTTCCTTTGGAGTTGAGATAAAATATATTAAAATACTTAAGACTATCTGAAAATTCTAGATTGCTTTCTATATTTTGTTGAAAGTCTATTTACTGAGTAAATGATGAATAAATTAGTACATACATAATATTAGATCAAATAATTGTAATTTAAGTAATATTAGATTACTTACATACTAGTTTGACATTCGGAATTTCATAACGGAACGTATTTAACTCAGCTAGTCATACACGCGCTATATTCTTGACAAGCAAAGATTGACAATAATATTGATTAACTTAAGCCTTATCTACACTGTGCAATAATATTATCAATATTAACAAAAACAGGTGCAGTTACGTACAGCTGCTCGTAATACTGCGCGGGAGTATTATCTGAAACGAATTGAAAAGGAAAATGAAAAATATTCTTGTACTAGTTATCGCAATAACTGTGTTGTACAATGAAATTAAATAATTATTAAAGGGTTGACCTGTTCTGTAATAGGAACTGGTCTGGGTTTATTTTAAAGTTAACCTTGGATAACAAAAAATCAGCCATAGGCTCATTTTGTATGTGTCTAGAATTATACAGGGTTATTTTTAAAACACCAACAACCTCGCAGGACTAAATTCCTAAGGTTATAAGCTACTACTTTTGTTCTACGACTTTTAATAATTTGTTAAATTTTATTTTCATACAATAATAAGTATTCATTTAATTTCCGTCTTGAATATTAGAACGCGCATCGCAGATCGCCGACCTGAAGCGTAGGGAACCGGGCTAGCGCCTTTGACCTTGACCGCCGCGCCGAGCAGCTGACCACCGCCTTTGATGACGTGCGCGCGAACTACGAAGAAAAACACTACACAACAAAAACTTGTAAAATCACTTTTTTTTAATGTATTGAGTTATGTCCAAACTCGTAGAACAAAAGTTGTTCCCTATGGGGTCAGCTATCTGGCCCTGCGAGGTTGCTGTTGTTTTAAAATTAACCCTGTATACTATATTAGTGTATTATACGCGTCCCACTACTGGACAGGGGCCTCCCCTACTAAATTAGACCCCTCTAATACAGGCCTTAGTCCACCATGCTGGTCTAACGCGGATCGGCAAACTTTACATATCTTACGAATTTTTATGGAGAACTTTTCAGATAGATATGTAAAAATACAGATGTCCTGTCGATGTGTCATTCACTCTTAGAGCTTGCGATAATTAACTATGTATACAAAAGTCGTCGGTGCATGCTCTTGGTGCTGGTTTCTAACTTGCGACCCCTTGCTCCACATTGAGCTATAATAGCATTGCAATTTTTGGCAATAGTTATTAATATGTAATATTGATCAATATCATGTCAATACGGCTCGGACATATTAATTAGTATTGACAATAATATTGCGTGTGTGCGGCTGCGGCTGTCAAATAAACAAAAATGGCGTACCTTGGTTGAATGTCAATATAAAAAATGTTCAAAGAGTAATTAAAAATGTTTTCGTCGTATTACCATGTATTGTTGTGTGTTATTTCGTTTACGTTTTGCCCAATAACATGTAAGTACCGTTCTTAATTCAAGCCATTACTTCTAAAAGTTGTTAACACGAATTTTATCACACACTAAAATAATTGATTGAATTTCGAGAATTCCGAGGCTATTTTTCAGCAAAAAGGCCTTGATATTTCGGAGACAGCCTTTATAGGCTTTGTTTATCAATTAAGTACAAGGTTTACCGTAAATTAGCATCAATTTGTGCATAATACAAGAAAAATGCATACCATTTTTCCGACCAACATAATTTACTAATATCGTAACGGCATAATATTTGCATCATATGCTTTCACTTTTAGATCTGCCCTTTTATTTAAATAGAAAGCAGACGTGCTTTACAAGAAGACATTGAGATAATACTTAAAAAAAAGTCAAACAAATTAATTTAAAAACATGGGAAAGTTTCATTTTTGGCCTTAATTTTTTCGGTTAAGTTAAAAAGTTACATTAGTTATAACACACATATACATCAAATAATTAATGAAGGCAAAGAGTCCACAGGTAGATTGTCCAATACTTATAATACTTTTTAAAACTGGCCAAGCACAAGACAGACTTACCCTTCAGGGTATATAAAATTTCAATTTATACTTATATGATAATCAGGGTTCGAAAATATCCGATATTTATTATAAACATCAAAATATCGGATATTTATGATATATATCCGATATATATCAAGTTGGATATATATCCATTTTGTATGAAAGCCATATTATTATTTTATTGTATTATTTATGAATACTGTTTGCATATTGCAAAATCTACTTTTAGATAAGACATAATCAACTAAAAAACATAAAATCTTCTTTTAGGACAGAAGTGTTGCCATTAATGGATTAGAGCTTACCATTAGGGAGTATGTTTTAACTCTACTCCCACGCCATCTACATTTGGGAAGTAGAAATACAGTAACAAATGCTAAAAATTACTTAATATCAATTTATTTAACCATTTTTGTATTGCAATATATTAAAAAACATCTGATATATATATTCATTGATATATATCATGAAACTCAGTCTGATATATATCGGATATATATCCGATATATATCTTGATATATATCCATTGATATATATCCTCGAACCCTGATGATAATACCAGACCTTAGTTAAATAAGTCCTACAGCTGGGCACGGGGCTCCTCTACAAAGGTGAGGGGTTTGGCAGTGTCAGATATCTTCATAATTCTTATGGAGAACTTTCCCAAGTATGCAAAGTTCCACACAATATTTTCTTTAACGTTTTAACGTCAAAGCAAGCGATAATTAACAATTAAACCAACATTTCATATACTATATTATGTGTGAAGCCTAACCCCTCTGATTTAACCATACTGATTTAAAAAAAAAATGTGTTTGTACGTATTTATTAGGCTAATGTAAAGTTTTGAATGCCCACTTTTTCCCCTATTTTAATTTCTATCTACTGGTTCCCTGTAAGAGATTGCCTTAAGTGATTAATCTGCCAATTGTACTTGTATTTGTCAAATTTATAGTCTCGTATGCTATATCACTAGTGTATAATAAAGTTTAAATAAATAACTTAGCTCCCAACACATCTGCTCATAGTCATTGACTGATTGCATGATGCATTATACTTTTAAAAAAAATAGAAAAGAATTTGGTGCATGTGCTTAGAGTTGATTTTGAACATGCAACTTGCATCTCAGAACATGCAACTTGCATCTCAGTTGCCCTGCTGAGCTATTGTTGCTTTACTTTTAGTTGTAATTATTTGTTAGTATCAAATTCAAATTCAAAATTCAAAGCCTTTATTACTAATTTGAGTGTTACATAGGTTATGGTTGTGCACATTGGTCCGGTTGCAAATTAGTGTGTCCTGCAGACACATAGGCCTCCTCTAACCATTTCTACTTCTCCCTATCTCTCGCAACTCTTAGCCAAAGAGGTCCTGCAACTTTCTTCATGTCATCAGACTACCTGTTCAGCTTGAATTTGAATTTGAATGACGAGCCGAGCAAGGCGCTCCCCTGCCCACAAACAGAAGCAACACCACACAGAACTTTGAATTACAAAGCACTGCATGGCACTGAACTGCGCCCGTCACTCCGAGACATACGATGTTAAGTCCCATAATGTCCAGTAATTTCACTGGCTTCAATGCCCTTCAAACCAAAACACAACAGTGCTTACATACTGTTGCTTGGCGGCAGAAAATGTAGTAATCATGTAGTGTCATTATAGGCATACAGGTTTAATTAGCAATTATCCTCAAGAACAAAGACTAATAAGTAAAAATGAATGTATTTATTATAGTTGGTTCATAAAATTTGACCTTAGGCATGGAGATTATAAAGTATTTCCTTATATTGTTGCAAAACTCAGTTTGTTACGTTTTTCACGCATAATGCTGAACCAATATTGATGAACTTTGATAATTAGATAGGATCCTAGAGACGGTTATAGGCTACTTTTTATCCTGGAAAAGGCTTCTGTCGCCAAGCAACAGTGTGTAAGCACTGTTGTGTTTCGGTTTGAAGGACATTGAAGCCAGTGATTACTGGGCATTATGACACTAACATTTTATGTCTCGCTGTGACGAGCGCAGTTCGGTGCCATGCAGTGCTTTGTAATTAAAAGTTCTGTGTGGTGTTGCTTCTGTTTATGGTTAGGCGTGGCGCTTACCATCAGTCGAGAGACTTGCTCGTCTCGCCATTCAATTAAATAAAAAAATGAATACCGATTTAAAGTAGTGGCTTGCTGCTGCGTTTCGTACCGTGAGCGAGATGTCCGGAATCCCAAAACCCCTCCCCTTCCCAATCCCTAATTATTACGCGCCCATGATTCTTCTGGTGATGGGTGTAAATGGGCGGTGGAGATCACTTACTTGACCCACTTGCTCGTTTGCTGGCCTATGCTATAAAAAAAAAAATATGGGTGCGTGTACTTATGTACGCGCGTGAGAAGTTATACTTCTTTGGCATCATTAAATAACCAATAATAAGTATTTAACATTAATAATTTAATAATATTTAGTGTTAATTATATTAAATAAAAGTATTTTAATTTATATCAACATATCCACTCGACATGATAGAAGTACATTCTACTCTCTTCGCGTTTATGCGAGCCTGGTACTTGTTCCGAATAAGAAAAAAACCTAAAGAGTTTTTCTTTGTCCAAATCGTCATTTGTTTATTAATTACGGCTACTCGCCATGAAAAATGGACATTCTACTCTCTTCGCGTTTATGCGAACCTGGTACTTTTTTTACGGCACCATGTTCCAAATTATAAAATAAAAACCGCATCTATATATAATTTTATATATATATATATATATATATATATATATATTTATATTTATTTATTTATATTTATTTATTTATTTTTTTATTTCACTCTCATCATTTTTTCATAACGCGCCTAACTTCATACTGCTCTCACGCGCCTAACTTCATACTGTTAATTTTTTGTGTCACAGGTGCGCGCGCATCTTAAAATTTCACTCTCATCATTTTTTCATAACGCGCCTAAAGAAGTATAACTTCAAAAACTTGGGAGGTGTCAAGGGACACCCGGATGGAACGAAGTTCCTTTCGATTAATTAGTGAAGGAATTGTAATAAAATTTTATTTTTTTTAAGTTATAATATAATTTTTTTTATTATTAACAAATATAATGTTATATAAACTTAATCACTAGGCTCAATTTTCGTAATAATATTATTTACAAAAAACCTGTATACACTCAACAAAAATAATCGTCGCGACACCACACTGTTCAATGCGAAATAGAAATGAAATACACCGGCTGCTACGTCGCCCAGCCCGTAAATCGTGTTCGATATTCAAAAAAAATTCAAATGCAAATTTCGAACCGCGTCTACATTTCTAAATGTCATAAGTTTCACACCCGTCTGGATGGGATTAAGTCCTTTTACTTTTATTAACGGAATTTTGACTTTAACTTTGTGTAATAGATATCAAATTATTTAAACAAATGTCATAAGTTTCACACCCGTCTGGATGGGATTATATACTTTTACTTGTATTAACGGAATTTCGACTTTAACTTTGTGTGCTAGATATCAAATTAATATCAGATATCACTTTAAAAAAGTGTCGTGACAACTTTTCGTAAGAATTTTTTCCGTCTAGCCCCCTTTCGCAACGCGCGATAAGGAACTACGTTCCAAAATGAAATCCTACATAAATATTGCAGGTACATCCGACCTGCTGCCACCGCCGCCGTCCCTGGTGCTGTACAGTCCCGGCGAGGTGGTGTACACCGACGTGCTGGTGAAGAGGGTCCACGACAACATGACGCTGGTGTGCGAACTGCGCGGAGACATGGCGTCGCGCAGTTACGTGTGGAATTATATACCCAGGAATACTAGCTTGCCGTCCAGGTGAGGGGAATTTATTGGTCTTTGAAGGCAGGTGAGCTGATGGCCCACTTTTTTTATCCTTGCTCGGCAAAGTGACTACGCTACACCTGATGGTAAGTGCAGCGCAATCCAAGAATAGTGTCGACCAAAGATAAACAATGTGTCCATCGTAGGTCGGCACGATCATGCCGGCCTGCCAAAGGGCCAAGGAGGAGGGGAAGGAAAAGGGATGGGAGAAGGGTTAGGATCAGAGGGCAAGCCCCCTGGGGAGAACCGGATATACACCGGCTGACCCTGGAACGCGACCCACTCAAGGTGGGCCACTATGGCAGGTTTTAGCACCAGTGTACGGTGGTCGCTATCCGGTCGGATACAAGTATCCTCCCACCAGCAAAAATGGTGCGTATCATCGTATCGTTGCCCATAGACTTCAGTAGTGTCAGGGGCATAACCCAGCTGCTGTCTACCATGAAATACATTTAAGTTGGGAATAAATCCATATTATACCTCTAAGAAAACAACATGAAGTTTATTCGGGACTGCAATTTTTTTTAGAGAGACATGATTAATAACTTTTATTGACAGCCTCCTTGGTGCAGCGGGCGAGTAGCCGGCTGTGAAGCGAGAGGCCGCTGGTTCGATCCCCGCACCGAGACAAATGTTTGTGTGATCTACAAATATTTGTTTCGGGGTCTGGGTGTTGTGAGACCGAAAGTCTCTCGTAGTTTCTGCTACCCACGACACAAGACTCGTATCTTACTGTGGGGTCAGGATTATGTATGTGACTGTTGGGTGTATTTATTATTTTATTTTATTTTTTATTGTTAAAATTTAACTATTAAGGTGTAGCGCATACGAGAGACTCTAATCATTCTTAGCAATGATCAATATTGTTTCAGACCGTACACAATCGAGCCGTCTGTCTCCAAAAGTAAACTCCTGAAGGTAGACCTTCAAGTTTCTGACAGCGGTCAGTACATGTGCTCGGCGCCGCCGTTCAGCGTCACAAAGTACATACTAGTGCAGACGAGGGGTGAGTAGACACTAGGTTTATGTTTTTTTTTATGGCATAGGCGGGCAAACGAGCAAGTGGGTCACCTGATGGTAAGTGACCTCCACCGCCCCTGTACGCCCACCACCAGAAGAATCATGGGCGCGTTGCCGACCTTAAAGGAAAGGGATAATTAGGGATTGGGAAGGGTAGGGGATTTGGGCTTCCGGATATCTCACTCACCGAACGAAACGCAGCAGCAAGCCGCTACTTTACGTCGGTTTTCTGTGAGACAGTGGTAACGACCCGGTTGAGCCAGCCCATTCATGCTGTAGACCTAACAGTATACAGCGTGGCTCTACCACTCAAATGGTTTATGTTATATCAATTTTGGAATACGGCACATTTGCCTCGGCTAATGAGAGGAGTTGAGTTGAGGCACCTACCATACTGAACTCAAAATTGCTTTAAAGGCAGTAATTAACTTCAAAGTAGGAGTTCTCAGTTTCTGTATTGGTACAGAGTGTAAGCGGATCGCTTCCGAACCTGAACTGATCATTTTGGAAATTTGGTATTTCGTAAATTCACAATATAAAGCGTATTAAACTCGGGGTTTATGAGCGCAATACTCAGTAGGTATAAGATACAAAGCGCGGCCCTTAACCCTGGGGTCAGCATATTTTTTGTTTACTACGCTTTAAATTACGTTATTAAGAAGAATACAATTAAATTTTTATTTCAATAAATAACTTATTGTATTTATCTGTCCAAACAAGACAGTGAATAAAAATAAAATAGACTTAATTAGCGTTTTTTGTTAGTAGCATCAAGTCTGTTATCATCAGCACTACCACCTGTTCGCGTTTTCGGCAGTGTTTCCTTTACATACTGTATATTATGATATGTAAATCAGGGTTCGAGGATATATATCAATGGGATATATATCTGGATATATATCTTGATATATATCCAAGTAGGTAGTCTCGATATATATCACACTGGGTTCGACGATATATTATATCAATGGATATGTATATCAAATGTTTTTTATAATAATATATTGCAATACAAAAATGGTTTAATGAATTAATATTAAGTAATTTTTAGCGTTTGTTACTGTATTTCCACTTTCCAAATGTTAAAAACATTTTAGTTTTTTTTTTATAATCTTAGTATGTTTATGTAACACATATGCAAACAGTATTCATAAATACAATAAAATAATAATATGGCCTTCATACAAAATTGATATATATCAAACTTGATATTATATATCTGATATATATCATAAATATCCGATATTTTGATATTTACAATAAATATCGGATATTTTCGAACCCTGATGTAAATTGACAGGTCCTCAGCAGTGTGCACGCGGTGCGTTCAGGTGCGGCGATCACTGCGTACTGCCCGCTTATGTGTGTGACGGAAGGACTGACTGCGTGCTCGGTGAAGATGAAGACGTGGCTCTGTGCTCCGAGAGAGTTTGTTCACGTTAGTATTGTAATTTTTTTTTGAAGTGATAACTTCTTATGGGAGGGTGAACCGAAACGTTCCGTAACGCGAGCGGTCCCTCGACCAGCCAGCGTTAGCCGACCTCCCTGGAACATTGATAATTTCTAAGTACCATGTGGCGCCACACAGTGACCAGTCGGCTTGGACCGGACTTTGACACGACTTTGGCACGACTTTGACACGACTTTGACACGACATTGACACGACTTTGACACGACTTCGTAACGTAACGCGTTAAGGCGCCACTCTGTCTGGCTTCCCTTTCTCTCACGCATACGGTAGCAGTAGGCAGGCTCCTCCGCTCTCACTTTAACCCACATTAGTTTAAGTTATCACTTCTGTCGAGCGTCCCGGGACGCACACTTTTTTAACCCTTTGGGATGAACTATAGGGGTCCCTGCTAATGGAATACTGGCGACCCCAGCAGTATCTCATCCCAGGTCCAAGGGGAAGGAGGGGATGCCGTAGGGAGGTAAAGGAAGGGAAGGGTATATGGAAGGGTTGGTGGCCAACTTAGTGTCTGTTTTCAAGCCAAAGGCCTCCATCTTAATGACTATGGTCAGTTGATAACATGCGGGATAGAGTCGATTCGATGGTCGTCGTTTTTTTTCAGGACTGCACTGCGCTTACCATCAGATGTACTGCAGTCACTTTGCCGTGCTAGGATAATAAAAATCTACCCACTTGTCAATTATCTCTTTTGTATTGACAGGTCCGAATCAAGGATTTATTGAATCCCTACATTTAAGAATCCCCTCCCTCTACCCCTGCTTGTTGGTGTGCCTTTTCCTGCCAGCCTATAGCAAAGTTCCCTTAATTTTAAGTTAGTCTTATTAATAACATATGTTCTGTACTTGACCTGTCATAAGCGCTTTCTTAGCCTACATGATGAATAAAGATTTTGATTTTGAATGACTACCATCAGTTGATAACATGCAGGATAGAGTTGATTCGATGGTCGTTGTTTTTTTTGGACTGCACTGCGCTTACCATCAATTGTACCATCAGGTGTATTGCAGTCACTTTGCCGTGCTCGGACAAACATCTACCTACTTGTCAGTTATCTCTTTTGTATTAACAGGTTCGAATCAAGCAATTATTTTCATAACGAGTAGATATTTGTTCTCCTCTGATAATTTATCCTCGCTCTGCTGCGGTCACGATTCTCAGCATTGAAGGAACGACAGAGTTTTGGCGGGAATTCTGACAGTGCAGTTCATCGCTTATTTTAATTTATTTCATAAACTAGTTTAGAGTTGTGTTTGTTGTATAGAAGTGGTGTGGATTTGTTCAATAAACATTGACGATGATGAACAGTGTATGGAAACATTGAAATAAGTGAATTAAGAATCGTACTGAAAGGAGTCAACACCAAAACTCCGACAAGACCTTGAAATCGACCGCACCCGTGTTTCATCGTTCTTGTAAAAATAACTTGAGAATAAATTATACTTGACACAGGCTAAATGCATAATACTGCGAAAGCCATAAATAAAAAGAAGAAGAAGGAACGACAGAATGAATGTGATATTTGTTCGGTGAATAAACTATGATTTGTGTGTGCAGGTAGTGATAAGCTGAATTGTTCAGCGGGCCGGTGTATATCGGAGGCGGCTTGCTGTCGGACCGCCAGTCCGCTGTGTCAGCAGCCGGACTGCTGTAACGAATATCCGAGATACTCGCGGCTTGAAGGTAACTGCATTCATTGTACACATCCTCATTGTAGTTATATACTCAAATGTTGGTAGTGTTACAGTGCAGACACCGTCACTGTCGTTGTAGACACTGTCACTGTCATTGTAGACACTGTAATTGTAGACACCCTCATTATAGGTATCGTCATTGTAGACACAGTTATTGTAGACACCGTTACTGTCATTGTAGACACTAACTATCATCGTAGACACTCACTGTCATTGTAGACATTGTGACTGTCGTTGTAGACACCGTCACTGTCATTGTAGACACTAACTATCATTGTGACACTCACTTTCATTGTAGACATTGTGACTGTCGTTGTAGACACTCACTGTCATTGTAGACACTAACTATCATCGTAGACACTGTCATTGTAGACATTGTGACTGTCGTTGTAGACACCGTCACTGTCATTGTAGACACTAACTATCATTGTAGACACTCACTTTCATTGTAGACATTGTGACTGTCGTTGTAGACACTCACTGTCATTGTAGACATTGTGACAGTCGTTGTAGACACCGTCACTGTCATTGTAGACACGGTCACTGTCATTGTAGACACTGTCACTGTCATTGTAGACACGGTTACTGTCATTGTAGACACTGTAATAGCAGACACCGTCATTGTAAGCTACGTCACTGTCATTGTAAACATTGTAATTGGAGACACTGTTATTATAGGTATCGGCATTTTAGACACCTTCATTGTAGACACCGTCATTATAGATATTGCCATTCGTTGCCAGCCTTTAAGGGAAGGGATAATTGGAAAGGGTATGGGGATTTGGGCCTCCGGATATCTCCCTCACCGTACGAAACGCAACAGCAAGCTGTTACTTCACGCCGGTTTCCTGTGAGACGGTGATAACCCAGTCGAGCCGGCCCATTCGTGCTGTAGACAAAACTATCTACAGCATGGATCTACCACTCAATTGCGTTGTGTGTTAAAAACATTGAAATTTAAATATTAGATAATTTTATGATTTTTTTCTATAGAACCAGAGTGGCCTAACTGCATTTTGATGACTTTTGACCTATTTGTATTTTCATTTATTTGTATATTTATTTGTAATTTAAAAATGTTAATCAACAAGACCAGACCGGCCTAAAATTGCTAACATCATCTTGACATAGATGGCAGTACAAGTCCATTTCGACCGTGGTTTAAATTGTCGAAAATACAAATAGGTCGAAAGTCATCAAAATGTAGTTAGGCCACTCTGGTTCTAGCAGTCTCAAATTACTCTCCTGTAAAGTTTAGTCAATGTCGCTTAAACATTTTTGCCTTTCAACGGATAGTGTTACATTACTGCTGTACCCCCTAACACCTGCCAATAAATGCTTTCTGTCCCTCAGGTTACGTGGACGTGGACTTCCCACCGCAGTTCGAGGATCGTCACGCTCCCGACGATTATGGATTCATACAGTCAACCATATACACTGTGACAGGTGATATATACAGGGTTATTTTTAAAACACTGACAACCTCGCAGGAGTAGATTCCTAAGGTCATTTGCTACTACTTTTGTTCTACGACTTTTCATAATTTGTATGTATATCATTCATAATTTTCATACAAAAATAAGTATTCATTTAATTTCCGTCTTGAAAGCTACAACGCGCATCGCAGATTACGTAAACAAACACGCGAAGCGTGGGGAACCGGGCTAGCTCCTTTGAAGGTCAACGCCCGAGCAGCTGAGCGGCGCGTTTGATGTCGTGCGCGCACGCGCCGCGCCGCGCCGCAGTCTACGAAGAAAAACACGACACAACAAAAACTTGTGATATCATTTTTTTTTAAATATATTGAGTTATATCCAAACTCGTAGAACAAAAGTTGTTCCGTATGGGGTCAGCTATATGGCCCTGCGAGGTTGTCAGTGTTTTAAAAATAACCCTGTATATGCAATTAACTTAATGATTTCTTACGTTTACGCGAATGTTACTCATTGAAATAAAACTAATTTAAACGGATTTTATCACGGTGTTTAGGAGGAGTCCACCCCGTGACCACGAAGGCTGAAAAACTGTCGAAACGTCGGGATCAAAATTAAAATTGAAAACCGCAATAAAATCCGTTTGAATTAGTTTTATTTCAATGCAATTAACTTATTCCTTATGTGACGGATTGTTAAAAATGTACATCCGCGGATACGGATGCGGATTATTAGAGGCTATATCAGTGTTTCCCAACGTGGGGCCCACGCCCCGCAGGGGGGCAATTTAAAAATCCACTCGACACGACTTTAACCCTTTCCGCGCCGAGACAAACGTTTGTGTGATCCACTAATATTTGTTTCGGGCTCTGGGTGTTGTGAGACCGAAAGTGTCTCGTAGTTCCTGATACCCACGACACAAGACTCGTATCTTACTGTGGGGTCAGGACTGTGTGTGTGACTGTTGGGTGTATCTATCTAAATATATAAAACTCAAAGGTGACTGACTGACATAGTGATCTATCAACGCACATCCCAAACCACTGGAGGGATCGGGCTGAAATTTGGCATGCAGGTAGATGTTATGCATCCGCTAAGAAAGGATTTTGATAAATTCTACCTCCAAGCGGATAAAATAGAGGATGAAAGTTTGTATGAAACTTTGTCAATTTTAAACGCTCACGCGGGCGGAGCCGCGAGCAAAAGCTAGTTTATTTATATATTATTTATTCTTCTTTTTTATTCATGGCTTTCGCATTATTAAGCATTTAGCCAGTGTCAAGTATGATTTATTCTCAAGTTATTTTTACAAGAACGATGAAACACGGGTGCGGTCGATTTCAAGGCCTTGCCGGAGTTTTGGTGTTAACTCCTTTCAGTACGATGCTTAATTCACTTATTTCAATGTTTCCATACACTGTTCATCACCGTCAGTGTTTATTGAACAAATCCACACCACTTTTGTACAACAAACACAACTCTAAACTAGTTTATGAAATAAATTAAAATAAGCGATGAACTGCACTGTCAGAATTCCCGCCAAAACTCATATTATTTATTGAAATGTGTTGTTACAGCGTGCGCTTTGATATTCATGATAGCAGTGGTGTTGCTTGTGTCGGCGATATGTAAGATGCACATGAAACGTGCAGCGCTCAGGAGTTACGCGCATGCGGAGAGAGCCACCAGCAGACATTATAGTGCACACTACGCTGCATATGCGCAGGTATGTATAGAGAGAGAGAGGGGAAAGAGACAGAGAGAGAGAGAGAGAGAGGGTAAGAGACAGAGAGAAGGGGGAAAGAGAGATAGACACCCGCCGACATTACAGCGTGCGCAGGTATGTATAGAGAGTGGGAGAGAGAGAGAGAAAAACAGAGAGAGAAAGACAGCGAGAGAGAGAAACAGACACCAGCCGACATTACAGCGCACACTAGTATGCTGCGTATGCGCAGGTATGTATGTACAGAGAGAGAGTAATAGCTGGTGGTGGGATATTCATATCCGCCCGGATAGCGACCACCGTACACATGGTGTTAAAACCTGCCATAGTGAGCCACACGCCTTGTGTGGATCGCGTTCCAGGATCAGCCAGTGTATATCCGGTTCTGTCGAGGGGCTTGCAACATGACTTGATGGTTGGTTGTGGCGGGTATAGGGGTACATCCTTGTATCCTTGTGCCTGCATCGGTCATCCGCCTGTCCTGTCGCAGGCCCCTCGATTTGCTTCTACCCTCTTCGGCGAGTGGAGAAGCATTTATACAGGCCGGCATTATTCTGTTGACCATCGATAAACTCATTGTTTGTCGGTGGTCGCTGGTTTTTTGGACTGCACTTTACTTACCATCCGGTTTAGTGCAGTTACTTTGCCGTGCCGGATTTTTTTTTTATAGCAGATGCCGGCAAACGAGCAAGTGTGTCACCTGATGGTAAGTGATCTCCACCGCCCATGTACGCACACCACCAGAAGAGTCATGGGCGCGTTGCCGACCTTAAACGAAAGGGATAATTAGGGATTGGGAAGGGGAGGGGATTTGGGTTTCCGGATAAAATAAAAGACACACAGTTAATAATAGAACTGTATACCATATGTTCTCAGGCTCGTTACCCGCCACGCTACGAGTCGTCTCGCCTGCTGAACGAAGAAGGAGTAGAGCAGCCCATAGACACACAACAGAGCAGTACACCTACCAGACCAACGCTGCAGGTAAACCGCATACCATAGATAATTATTAATTCATCGACAAGTCTTCTTCTATTTGAAGTGAAACTTCTTTAGAATCGTTGTGATTTGAAAATTTGATGAAACGAAAATGGCGTCACTAAAGAGGTTGGAAAGAAACAAGATCTCAAGTATGTAAATATATGAAATGTAAAATTTCGCATTAAAATTTTAAATAATTTTTAAGCTTGGTACAAGTATTATAAAAATAATAAACCTTTTAATTATCCTAATACCACTGATACTCTATTTTTATCTCATTCTCTTATAGGCTACTTTTCTGAAGTTTCACTTCTGCCGTGTGTGAATTGCACACACACACTTCTTTTTTTATTTATGTCTTCGCATTATTATGCATTTTGCCAATGACAGGTATAATTTCTTCTCAAGTCTTCACAAGAACGATGAAATATCGCTGTGGAAGTTTTCAAGGTCTTGCCGGAGTTTTGGTGTTAACTCCTTTCAGTACGATGCTTAATTCCCTTATTTCAATGTTTCCATACACTGTTCATCACCGTCAATGTTTATAGAACAAATCCACACCACTTTTATACAACAACCACAACTTTAAACTAGTTTATGAAATAAATTAAAATAAGCGATGAACTGCACTGTCAGAATTCACTCCAAAACTCAATCAAGTCAAGTCAATTACAGCATTGACTGTAACCTTTCTTTTCTTTTTGAAGTGAAACTTTACGTTTCTTTAGCACCATTGTGATTTGAAAATTCGATGAAACGAAAAAGCGACAGTAAAAAGAGACAAACATATTCATAAATAGGATTTCGTCTATGAGAGAATGAGATGGATTACAAGTATAGTGTTCTCTTTAATCTTCGTCTCCTCTTTGTAGTTTGATAGGGATAATTAAGGGATTGGGAAGGGGAGAGGGAGTTGGGTCTCCGGATATCTCACTCACCGTACGAAACGCAGCAGCAAGCCGCTACTTTACGTCAATTTGCTGTGAGACAGTGGTAACGACCCGGTCGAGCCGGCCCATTCATGCTGTAGACAAACTGTCTACACCGTGGCTCTGCCACTCATAATGTTTCTTTTTAATGGCATAGTCCTGCAAACGAGCAAGTGGGCCACCTGATGGTAAGTGATCTCCACCGCCCATGTACGCCCACCACCAGAAGGATCATGGGCGCGTTGGCGACTTTAAAGGAAAGGAATAATTAGGGATTGAGAAGGGGAGAGGGATTTGGGTCTCCGGATATCTCACTCACCATACGAAACGCAGCAGCAAGCCGCTACTTTGCGTCGGTTTGCTGTGAGACAGTGGTAACGACCCGGTTGAGCCGGCCCATTCATGCTGTAGACAAACTGTCTACACCGTGGCTTTACCACTCATAATGTGTATCAATTTGTTTATAATACGCTTTTATTAGCTTCAGATGTATGTAGGTTGGTATGTTGGTATGATTGTCTGTAACGGAATCTTTGAAGGTGATTTTGACCTCCTTCAAAACGTCGGATTATTTGAATTTATTCTCAGTTTGTATGAATCATTCGATTGTGTTGTTGTAGTGCAACAGGGAGTGTCCCCCGTCTCCGCCCGCCGCGCCCGAACCGGAGGCGGAAACACGCGCCGGAGGCTTCGGTCTCGCCAGACTGACCGCTATCTTCTCGTCTAGATATAGACCGGTAAGTGGATGCTGATGAGAGGATACTTGTATCCGACCGGATAGCGACCACCTTACACTGGTGCTAAAACCTGCCATAGTGGCCCCCCTTGTGTGAGTCGCGTTCCAGGGTCAGCCAGTGTATATCCAGTTCTCCCCAGGGGGCTTGCCCTCTGATCCTAACCCTTTTCCCATCCCTCTTTCCTTCCCCTCCCCCTTGGTCCTTTGGCAGGCCGGCATGATCTTGCCGACCTACGATGGACACATTGTTTATCGTTGGTCGTCAATATTCTTGGATTGCGCTACACTTACCATCAGGTGTAGCGTAGTCACTTTGCCGAGCCAGGATAAAAAAAAAGTTATAATATAAATATATCCCTACTTCGTAATAAAGAGCCTATATCCTGTATTTCATTTCACAGTCAATCTCTGTGCCTAACATTCAAACTCAATCCCCTCCCCCGTCCCTTCCCCTCCCCCTTGGCCCTTTGGCAGGCCGGCATGATCTTGGCGACCTACGATGGACATTGATTATCGTTGGTCGACACTATTCTTGGATTGAGCTACACTTACCATCAGGTGTAGCGTAGTCACTTTGCCGAGCCAGGATAAAAAAAAAAAAAAAAAACATTCAATATATTTTTTTCCATCGCTCTGTCTATACAGGTACCGACTCAACCAACCGATGTTGAGATGACAAACGTGCGTTCAACATCCCTGAACAATTCACCGACCAGAAACCAACTGCAAAACTACAGAAGCCCGACATACTGCGATCTGAACTCGGAGTTTTTCTTCGCCAACCCAGAAACACCCGACTCGGGAAGAGATTTGAACTACCAAGCGACACCGGTGGACTACTTCCGAAGAAGGGCGATGCGAAGAAACACGCTGGAGCGAGTCATGGACCAAATAGACAGGCAACGCTTGACCCTCCAACTAGGTAGGTTTCAATTCACCCTCCCAACGTTCGGTCGTGATAGACGACCCGACACTCCCAATGTTGCCGAAATTAACATTAACGACTTGGATTTCGTGAGACTCAATTCTACGGACACTTATACTTTAAATGGTAGGACTATTAGGCTTTTGGGGGCGGATTTTGAAAACTACCCCGTGATGCCAGACGGGTCTGTCAGACCCCCGCCGTATACTGAGGCCATGAGGTACAAACTGTACGGCCCACCCCCAGAATATTTGAGCAGGGAGGGGTTGAATCGCGAGGCCAGGGTTGATGAGGAAGCTAGAAATAACGTTGAAATGCCACCTTGCTACGACGAATTAGCTTCAGGTAATAACGGTAATAATAACAACAACGCGGTATATAACGATACCGACAACAACGGTATAACGTTGGACAACGTTAACAATAATGGAAATACCGGATTGAATATAACTAATTTGAATTCCGGTATGGACGATTTACCGGCTATAGATTGTGATGCGAATGCCAACGAGACGGTTACAATAACGGGTGTTGATAACGCTTTGGATAACGCGTTATTAAATAATAACGAAACGGTTGGTTAATATAGTTGTTATGTATAACACGTTTAAAAGCTATTTCTTATGTACTTTACACTTAATAACAGTGCCTTAGACATATTATAGTTATATTTTCTAAATAGGAAAAAATGTTTAAAAGTACATAAATTGTATTTTTTTTTCTTCTGTTATCGTATCGATGTTTCTTGATAACGAGGTGGTAAATACCACAGTATAACATATTATGTAACTGCGACTTAACAAAACTTATTTATTATTCTTAAATTTCTCACCTCTAACCTAACCGGCTTAATACCGCTTACCGAAATAATCATTACCTCTATCTTACACATGCCGTCAGCATAAGACAAAGGACGGGCAATAGGTTTATCTGTGTATTAAGGGCATTTTTAGGTTACCGTTATTAAAGTGGTAACCTAAAACAGCGGTAATATGTTTATTTATCTTGGTAACCCAGATAGCGGTAAGCTAAATCTTAAAAATTACCCAAATTCTTTGATACCGGTATAGTAATTTATAGGGGTTTTCGGTCCCTGATTTTTCCTTATTCGGATTGGTCCCTGATTCGGTTCGGAATAGATTTTATTCAACAAAGCATCTTGATTAAATTACTTTTCAAACTAAAAAAAAATCTTACGCAGTTCAGCCGATTTTAGACGCTACGATGCTGCAAACACAGACAACGGGGTCGAACACCCCTATTTTAATGGTAGGGGGTGAATTTGGGGGTTTTTTAAAGTTGCCACTTTTGTTAAGTCGCAGACGGGGGGACATATTGAATTTTAGCTTAAAATTATCGTAATTATGTATTCACACTACACGTAGTTATAATGTAGCGAGACAATTGACGTGGAATGGTGAGAAAGGCGCGGGTCCAAAGGGGGAGCGATTGTTAGGGGCAATCGCCTTGTTTATAGTAGGGGCTGGCTTACGAGCAAATGGTTCACCTGATAAGTGATCATCATCATCATCAGCCACAGGACGTCCACTGCTGAACATAGGCCTCCCCCAAAGATTTCCAGCCCGACCTGATGGAAGCGGCCTGCATCCAGCGACTTCCTGCGACCTTCATCAGGTCGTCTGTCCACCTTGTAGGCGGACGTCCAACTGCGCTTGCTAGTACGTGGCCTCCATTCCAGCATTGATTCCATTTGAGTGGTAGATCCACGCTGTAGACAGTTTTGTCTACAGCATGATTGGGCCGGCTCGACCGAGTCGTTACCACAGTCTCACAGACAACCCACGTAAAGTAGCGGCTTACTGCTGCGTTTCGTACGGTTAGTGAGATATCCGGAGGCCCAAATACCCTCACCTTCCCAATCCCTTAACCATTCCTCTCCCTTAAAGTCGGCACCACGCTCATGATTCTTCTGGTATTATGGGCGTACATGGGCGGTGGAGATCACTTAGGTGACCCACTAGTTCGTTTGCCACAAATTAAATGATGGGTTAGGGCTAAAAAAAATACCCTTATCGAACCTGCCACCTCCTACTCACCACCGTACCACGCCAATTGTCAAATGCCCCTATTTTTCTACCACAATAGCACTTAGCCAATTTGATGTTGCCATAATTATTAATAAGACAATTACTGCCTCACTGAGAGACGCCAATTAAATAAATAATTGGAGATTGGTCATTTCTCAGATTTTTTACTTATACATCAGTTGACTTTAAATGTCAATTAGCCACTCTTAATTGTTTGACAGATGTCAATCACTTTAATAAACTATTAGGCATTTCATCTTCGGACCGGTTCTCCCCAGGGGGCTTGCCCCCTGATCCTAATCCTTTTCCCATCCCTTTTTCCTTCCCCTCCCCCTTGGCCCTTTGGCAGGCCGGCATGATCTTGCCGACCTACGATGGACACATTGTTTATCGTTGGCCGACACTATTCCTGCATTGCGCTACACTTGCCATCAGGTAGCGTAGTCACATTGCCGAGCCAGGATAAAAAGAAAAATTGCAATACTCATTATCGAAGGAAAATTGCATTAACTGCTTATGACTGTTGAAATAATAGAATACTTAGAAATACTAATTGTCCATTAACATTAATTGACGTCGACCAGTGCCGGCAGATAGTGATACTCATTTAATGTAAATATTTATTATAATTCAAGGTTTATATAAATCTTTTTATTGTATGTCCATTTCAGTTTTGTTACGTGAATGGCATACGCCCGGCTTCTGAAAGGCTTATCAATGTAAAAATTAACTAATCTGTCAAATCTCATGACAATCCGCCCGGATAGCGACCACCGTGCACATGGTGTTAAAACCTGCCATAGTGGCCCACCTTGTGTGGGTCGCGTTCCAGGGTCAGCCAGTGTATATCCGGTTCTACCGAGGAGCTTGCGACATGACTTGATGGTTGGTTGGGGCGGGTATAGGGGTACAACCTTGTATTACTGTGCCTGCATCGGTCACCCGCCTGTCCTGTCGCAGACACCTCGATCTGTTTCTTCCCTCCAAAGAGGGAAGAAGTATTTATACAGGCCGGCATGACTGGTGACCACCGATAAACTCATTGTTTGTCGGTGGTCGCCGGTTTTTTGGATTGCACTACGCTTACCATCAGGTGTAGCGCAATCACTATGCCGTGCTCGGATAAAAAAAGTCAACACTGAGTTGGTAGAAGCGTGGTCAACGCTTTTGATTTCACACACCTGTTAGTTAACAAGGCTTTCAAACTAATATGAAAAATCGTATGTGAAACGCTATTTTGTGTTTCTTGAAGATTCATAGATAATTCTATCGTTAAATGGTGTGTCGATTACTTGCGATTTTTCGAAAATTAAATCAGAGAATAATACATTTTCACTAATTAACGTTTCAGAAACTCGAATTGATTTGACAGCGCTGTCAAAATCAAAGTTTTGTTGGTTGAATATTTTTTTTTTATTTGATTGAATGACGAGACGACCAAGGCGCTCGCTTGACGCAACACCGCACAGAACTTTGAATTACAAAGCACTGCATGGCACTGAACTGCGCTCGACACGAGACAAAGATGTTAAGTCTCATAATGCCCAGTAATTGCACTGGCTTCAATATCCTTCAAACCGAAACACAACAGTGCTTACACGCTGTTGCTTGGCGACAGAATAGACGGCGCGGTGGTACCAACCCAGACGGCCTCTCGCATACGAGGGACCTACCACCTTGTTGATTTGATCAACTTTTGAGAAACCGGGCGTTAATTATTGGTGTTTCGACATTTCCGACTCTTCGTAGAGGCATTTAATCAAATAAAACTATTGAGCATATATTCAAAACTAAATAATGAAAGGGTACATTGTACCTGCATGGATAGCGACCGTACAAATGGTGACTAGTTCACGCGACGGGCGTTTCGGGGTAAGCCAGTGTATATCCAGTGACTTAGCCCAGTGTTTCCCAACCTTTTTTAGGCCACGCCCCACCCTAACATTTTTTTGTTAAATTTGTCACCGATATCTAACATTGCATTTAAATAACCCAAAGCGAAAGGGTTAAAGTCGTGTCGAGTCCATTTTTAAATTGCCCCCCTTAACCATCAAATTGCCCCCCTGTGGGGCGTGGGCCCCACGTTGGGAAACACAGCTATACTGCATTGAACTTATCATGTCCAGTGTAATTACTTTGCCGGTCCAGAATAAAAATAATATAAAACAAAACCCTTTGTGTATGCAGTATAAACTACTTGATAGATTTTGATGCAGTTTTCATAATCACTTAGGATTTTTTAGGGAAAAATATAAAACGTTGATATTTTATCTAACAATGGTCGCTAATTACTCATTACAAATCAATAGTAAGAATCTCTTCAAAACAACTTCCAATTAAAAGATATTCGATACCTGTATAAATGAAATAACATAGGATAAATGCCCCTAAGATACTTCAAGAGGTCGAAAATGTCTCACGCGTAGCATAATCTGAAATATTTAGATTATGGTGCAGTTAGGCGACGCCTTCGCTTCGCTTCGTCCGTAGCTCTGCTCGCGACATAACGCATCGTTTAATTGCACCTTTAGATGACGTCACGAATTGATTTAGGCACACGCCTATGTAATAGATAATGTTATGTTGTATTTAAAATATAAACACTGCACTGTTTGCACAACAAATATGAAATCAAATAAGAATATGAAATGTCGGGATGATAAATAGATAAGTGTTAATTTTGTTATTTGACATTTATGAAAAATAATTTGTTTGTGTCGATATAATTGGGGTAGATTTTTCAATGTTTAATTTTATTCAATCTGGAGTTGTCCCGTTTAATGCGTGGATTTGATGTTATTTGTCTTTTTTTTATCCGAGCAGGGCAAAGTGACTGCACTATACCTGATGGTAAGCATAGTGCAGTTTAAAAAATCAGCGACCACCGATAATTGTTGACCACTCATTGTTTGGCGGTGGTCGCTGATTTTTTAAACTGTCACCAGAGTCATGCCGGCCTTTATAAATGCTTCTTACATCTTCGGAGAGGCAAGAAGCAAATCGAGGGGCCTGCGACAGGACAGGCGGATAGCCGATGCAGGCACGGTAACACAAGGATATAACCCTATACCCGCCCCAACCAACCATCAAGTCATGTCGCAAGCCCCTCGAGAGAACCGGATATACACTGGTGATCTTGGAACGCGATTCACACAAGGCGTGTGGATCACTATGGCAGGTTTTATCACTATGTGTATCGTGGTCGCTATCCGGGCGGATATGAATATCCTACCACCAGCAAAAATATTTGTTTGGTATTTATTTTGTATTTATTCGTTTCATATAACATTTTTGAAGATTGAAATATCGACCCCAGTCTGATCCATTGTTAAATACAATTCTATTATTATACATTTCTGTATTATGCTTGCCTTAGATTTTAATTTCAAGGAACCGTTTTTGAAAGTCTTTTAACCAGTTACCCCAATTACATTGCATTTTTTACTCAGATGGGCTAATAATGGGGTGGTTCATGCAATATTTTTATTAAATTTGAATCTATAATTAATAGCTTACGTAAAGTCTTTTATCGAAAGAATTTTATAAATCAAGTGAAAATATATGATTTTGAAGCTATTTAAATGTATTGGAAGCGATCTTTGTCCAAAGGATTCACGACATGGCTTATGACGTCACAAGACATTACAATGTTGCTTGTGAGAGAGATAGTCAGATGTAGTGTGGGGTCAAAACTATTGGCCGTGTATTCTTTAAAATGCAATAAAATATTCAAATATGAATTAACTTTGTACAATTAATGGTACATATTGTGGTAGCTTGTTTTGATTGTAAATGCAAGGATTTGTGTCTCTAGCCAGGCAGCTTTGTGAATTTTGCACTTTAATTTAATACTGAAGCATATACATAACTGGGTTTATTTATTTTGCTATTTTAAGGGTTTCGTCAAACAGCGGACGGGGCGGGACGGCAACGCGACGCTGACGGGACGGCGTATAGATAGTCGAACGCGACGGCTCTGTGTGACAATTTTTGACAGCCTCCGTGTCGTAGCGGGCGAGTAGCCGGCTGTGAAGCGAAACGCCGCGGGTTCGATCCCCGCACCGAGACGAATGTTTGTGTAATCCACAAATATTTGTTTCGGGGTCTGGGTGTTGTGAGACCGAAAGTCTCTCGTAGTCCCTGATACCCACAACACAAGACTCGTATCTTACTGTGAGGTCGGGACTATGTATGTGACTGTTGGGTGTATTTATTTATTTTCTATATTGACTAATGCATTACAACTGCTCACGTCCCGTCAGCGTCGCGTTGCCGTCCCGCCCCGTCCGCTGTTTGACCAAACCCTTATGTAATTGCTACCGATTGTTTACATTATATGACTTTCAAACTCGATTTCGATGTAAATAAAATGTTATCTACCTCTGAAAACACTGAATGGCCGACCAAATATATAAAAACAGTGAATTGTAGACATTTAAATATGAAAGCTTATTGGCATTCGTTTATCCCGTAAACGTTTTATGTCGATAAAATTAGCAAGCAGTGGTTGTTATTGTGCTGTCTCCACCTAAACTAAAATTAAACTAAATTTTAGTTTTGTTTTAGTTCATAATAAATCTACAGCGACATTGTGTGTCCATCTACTATGATAACTATTCTGTGCCACCAACTTAACTAAATTTAATCTAAATTTAGTTTTGTCTAATTTTAATTCAAAAGCAATCTACAGTAAATAAATAAATACAGTGATACTGTATATTGTGTCAATCTACTATGGTAGGTTGAATGTTTCATCAAACTAAACTAAAAATAAACTAAATTTAGTTTATTTCCAGTTTTAATTTAAAATAAATCAACAGTAAATAAATAAATACAGTGATGCTGTATGTGTCAATATACTATGTTATATTGTGTGCTGCCACCAATTAAACTAAAAATAAACTAAAATTTAGTAAGTTTGTCGAGTTTAGTTTTGAGACCACGGAATCGGCACTGCTAGCTATTTTTCAGGAATAGACTAATTTTAGTTTTAGCTTAGTAATAACAGAATTAATACAGATGTCTGCAAATTATATTAATAAAACCGACAATACTGCTATATTAAATGTATAAATACTTGTTGTACTTAATTTTAAATAAATTTTCGATGTATCATGTAAGCCACTGTATCTTTTCGGCTTTGAATCATTCAATAATATAACATATCAAACGTAGTATGTATATAAGTAGATAGATATTTGTTAGCTTCAATTGTTTTGTTGGTTTTTAAACAACTAACGACTATTTTTAAAAAGTTTTGGCGGGAATTCTGACAGTGCAGTTCATCGCTTATTTTAATTTATTTCATAAACTAGTTTAGTAGTTATTTTTGTTGTATAAAAGTGGTGTGGATTTGTTCAATAAACATTAACGGTGATGAACAGTGTATGGAAACATTGAAATAAGTGAATTAAGCATCGTACTGAAAGGAGTAAACACCAAGACTCCGGCAAGACCTTGAAATCGACCGCACCCGTGTTTCATCGTTCTTGTAAAAATAACTTGAGAATAAATTATACTTGACACTGGCAAAATGCATAATAATGCGAAAGCCATAAATAAAAAAAAAGTGTGAGTCTCGGGACGCTCGACAGAAGTGATAACTTAAACTAATGTGGGTTAAAGTGAGAGCGGAGGAGCCTGCCTACTACTGCCGTATGCGTGAGAGAAAGGGAAGCCAGAGTGGCGCCGTAACGCGTTACGTTACGAAGTCCGGTCAAAGTCCTGTCAAAGTCTGGTCAAATTCCGGTCGATGTCCTGTCAAAGTCCGGTCAAATACCAGTCAAAGTCCTGTCAAAATCCGGTGAAAGTCCAGTCAAAGCCCTGTCAAAGTCCGGTCAAATACCGGTCAAAGTCCAGTCAAAGTAATGTCAGTCTTTTCAAAATCCGGTCAAAGCCCTATCAAAGTCCGGTCGAAGTCCGGTCAAAGTCCTGCCAAAATCCGGTTAAAGTCCAGTCAAAGTAATATCAGTTTTGTCAAAATCCGGTCAAAGCCCTATCAAAGTCCAGTCGAAGTCCGGTTAAAGTCCAGTCGAAATCTGGTCAAATACCAGTCAAAGTCCTGACAAAATCCGTTTAAAGTCCAGTCAAAGTAATGTCAGTCTTGTCAAAATCCGGTCAAAGTCCGGTCGAAGTCCGGTTAAAGTCCAGTCGAAATCCGGTCAAATACCGGTCAAAAACCTGTCAAAATCCGGTCAAAGTCCTGTCAAAGTTTGTCAAAACCGGTCAAAGCCCTATCAAAGTCCGGTCGAATCCCGGTTAAAGTCCGGTCAAAATCCGGTCGAAGTCCGGTCAAAGTCCTGTCAAAATCCGGTCAAAGTCCGGTCAAAGTCCGGTCGAAGTCCGGTTAAAGCCCTGTCGAAGTTTGTCATAATCCGGTCAAAGCCCTATCAAAGTCCGGTCGAAGTCCGGTTAAAGTCCAGTCGAAATCCGGTCAAAGTCCGGTCGAAGTCCGGTCAAATACCGGTCAAAGTCCGGTCGAAGTCCGGTCAAATACCGGTCAAAGTCCTGTCAAAATCCGGTCAAAGCCCTATCAAAGTCCGGTGGAAGTCCGGTTAAAGTCCGGTCAAAGTCCGGCCAAAGACCTGTCAACGTCCGGTCAAACCCCGGTCATAGCCCGGTCTAAGTCCGGCCAAAGACCTGTCAACGTCCGGTCAAACCCCGGTCATAGCCCGGTCAAAGTCCGGTTAAAGTCCAGTCAAAGTCCGGTTGAAGTCCGGTCAAAGTCCGGTTGAAGGCCGGTCAAAGTTCGGCCAGTCCAGTCAAAGTTCGGTCAAAGTCCGGTACAAGCTGACTGGTCACTGTGTGACGCCACCTGGGACTTCGAAATTATCGATGTTCCAGGGAGGTCAGCTAACGCTGGCTGGTCGATGGACCGCTCGCGTTACGGAACGTTTCGGTTCACCCTCCCATAAGAAGTTATCACTTCAAAAAGAAGAACACTATTTTTAAATGAAGAGCGTTGCTGAATAAATGATTTAATTTAGTTGTTTGAGACCAACACCACTTTGTTTGTATGTAAGCACATAGCGCTACAAAATCAATGAACAGTACAAAATAAATGCGAGTTTGAACGGCCTTGCGTTGCCTTAAAGTACTTAGTTTAAGAATAAAATGTTCTAGTATCTAGATATTATGCCTTTTATTTATACCTTTATGCCTTTATTTGATTGAATGAAGAGACGAGCAAGACGCTCGCCTGATGGTAAGCGCTACGCCTGCCCATAAACAGAAGCAACACCACACAGAACTTTGAATTACAAAGCACTGGATGGCACTGAACTGCGCTCGTCACCCCGAGACATGAGATGTTAAGTCTCATAATGCCCAGTAATTTCACTGCACTTTCAGCAGCAGTGCTTTATAACTACATATGAACTGGGCTTGGGTCTTAGGCCTCGCCATTCAAGGGTAATTATATATTAAACTTTGTTTTATTCTCGTTGGTTAATAACCTCGGCGCAGTTGTATTGTACACAGTACGATTGCTATGCTTAAGTCTCGGGTTGGATTCCCGGGTCGGGTAAAAGTGATATTGGATTTTTATTACGAAATGCTCAGTATCAGCCCAGTCTGGAATTGTGTCCGGTATTTCAATACGCTCGCCCCCTATCACATCATGGGACGGAGATATGTTTGGCGAAATGTGTGTACTGGTCACAACTTCTGCCTATCCCATCAGGGATTACAGGCGTTTTTTTTACTAGCCCTGTATTATACATGTCCCACTGCTGGACACGGACCTCCTCTACTGAATGAGAGGGGTTAGGCCTTAGTCCACCACGCTGGCCTAATGCAGGTTGGCAGACTTCACATACCTTCGAAAAATCTTATCGAGTTCTCAGGTATGCAGGTTTCCTCACGATGTGTCCACCGTGAGTGCGTAGTTGTAAATAAAACTCGACACATAACATAATTATTGGAATCGGAATTTATTAAAATAATATTTACAATGATACGTCTCCGTAACATGGCGCTAATTCTTATGGCAAATAACTTATCCTAGTATCTGCTACTTATTCTATCGTGTGAGAGGGACAGAGCGACGCGGCGCAAGTGTGCGTTTTGTTATTCAACGCCATCTATCGATGGGGGCGCCGAAACTAGTTCACTATAACAGGTGTCGCTATCACACGAACAACGATCACTCCACTAAGAAACTTTATAATCTGTGGACTAATTATTTAATCTATGCAGTTTGTGTTTGAATTTCGAATACCTATGTAAAAGTTTTTTTTTATAATTTCGATCAGAAGTCGCAATCGTTATGCCTACTATCAATCGATCGTTAATCGATTAATTGTGTCTCTTACTGCCTCATTCAAACGTCAATTAAATTTAATTATCAACACTAAGTGCTGCAGTAAGTTGCCATGTTAATTTATAAAGGACATTTGTTTGATAATAAAATACATTTATTTATGATAAATTATACTATCATTTTCAAACGCGTCTTTCGATAGATTATTTATTTCCACAGATTATAAATTTCTTTGTAGACCAAAAATATCTATATACAATTTGTTATTACTACATAAATTGGGGGTTTGTAGCGAACTTTATTTTGAAAAGGCGTTTTTTTTTTCATAGATTTAATACTATGGGATATTATACTCTACTACTTTATGGCTTGCACTTTGCTTAATGTATGCTTAAAAATACATTCGTGTTCTTGTTCAAAACTTGATAACTATATCCGTTTTTAAAGCAACAGGACTATTTTTAACCCCTGGCAAAAAAGGGGTGATATAAGTTTTTGTCTCTGTCTGGGAATCTTTTATCGCCTAGCGAATGGACCGATTTCAATGTGTTTTTTATTCGAATTTGTTATTATTTCTATACAGGACTGTGAGACAGTATGTTCCATAGCCTATTAAAACAACAATCGAAATAAAGTTCGATATCAAACTCATCATCAACCACAATATGGAATTATAATTCTAAAAGAATTTCTTTCTTTTATACGGAATAAATAACTTCACGCGATATACAAATATGTGCAAAATATATACATTATGTACCGAATTAATTATATCTTTAAGCGGTATTTGGGTAAGAAACAAAAATATCACACCTGATAAATAAATAAATACACCCAAAAGTCACATAAGTAGTCCTGACCCCACAGTAAGATACGAACTATACTCGTTGAGACAAAACAAGACTCATAATGCTCAGTAATTTGAATAGCATGTTTTAGCGTTAACCAATAACAGATCAAGTAACATATTCAGGGGATTTATCTTTGGAATTATCATTTTCCTTCTCCATTTATGACGTTTTATTTAACTTTGGATTTATGACTTAAATGTCCACTTTACTAAAGTACCTCGAATTAAAAGGCTTGTTATAATTAATTCAGTACACAATGTATCACAACATTATGTAAAAATATGTTGCATGATTGGACTTCAAGTCCATTTTGTTATAAACACGTTAATTTTGTCCGACAACGCCATCTATTGTTCAGGGATTAAAGCTTTAAACATGCCTTAAGGTGCGGTCGATAATTGACTGCTGTATTAGGTACCCACTTACAAGTCTTTTTAATTAATTTAACAACTACCCTTTTTCCAGCAAATTCACCTGGATTGTAACTTATTTATTTTGAAGGGATATTTCGATAATAGATTTTGGACAACATAATTTATTATTTAAAAAATCGTGTCGAAATCTCTATTAAATAATTTCTACAATGAGAAAAACTATCTTTGGCGCATTGTCGGACAAAAATCACGTGTCAAATATTGCAACAACAGCGTGGTATCTATCCATGGTTCACACGAGAATCGAACCCACAACGGCGTCGAATTTCCAAACCGAATTCACAAGTGACGTCACAAATTTACAATTTTCCATACCTAATATTGCACGTTACAATCATCAATTCAATAGATTGCTTTAAAATAAATATAACACAAAAAACAACTGCAGGAATGAACTAATCCATTTGTTAAAATATAAATGCAGGCAACGCCGCGCCAGTTACTAGTCCGCGGGCGTATTTTTTTTTTGGAATATTTACATGACAGTTTGACACGTGTCACTTCGATATCTGTCGCGGACAATTGTCACTTTGACATGCCACTGACAAAATATCTATTATCACTAATCACATTGACATCTGACAGCCTTTCGTTTGACATCTGTCAATATGTCATTAACCTATGCCTAAACTGTCAAACTAGTGATTAGCTGTTCGCACAGCTTCCCGTATTCCCTCTGGTCTCCCGAAATCCTTCTCATCTTAAGCCCTTTCTTCTCCATGGCTTTATTTTCACAAACAACGAGTTCTATTTGAATTCCTCCAGAATATTCCAAATTCAAATATCCCGTCAACTCATCGTCGCCATCTTTGTTGTCGTTGGTCTCTACAAATATGTTTTGAGGCGGCACTCTACTGTTTATGGCCTCTTTCAATAGCTCCACTATCCTCGTTGAATCAAGTTTAGAACAGACCGTAGACAAGGTTACTTCATAGTATTCTTGGACGCAGGAAACTTTCTGCGGACTTAATAATATAGGTATTTTTCTCTCTTCAGGTCTACAGATTTCTGTTAAACGCAAATCCATAGTTGATCTTTGTAGCTTGTCTATGTCTTCATTCGGTGGTGTGCTTTCTTCTTCACATTTCTCCAGACAATGCCTACTATTGTCTCTGGGCAGGTACATATCTTCACCGTACTCTCTCACTTCTCCCAAAGTACCTTGAGCGGAGAAGGAAGATCGGGGTGTTTCGCCCTTCTCAGAGAAGCTTCCGCGGCCGAAATCACTCCGTTCAGATATAGAAGAACGACCATAATCCCCTCTTTCAGAGAAACTGCCTCGATCAGAGAAAGAGAAAGAACCTCTGGGATCTGAAAAACTCCCTCTATTCTCGCTAAATCCTGAACTTATCGAAACTATATTGGAATATATTGATTGTACATTGTGTTCACAATTCGGTGAGACATTCGCCGAGTCGTTGCTGAGTGAATCATCGCTGAAACCAAGCGACTTATCGCTCCCTCGTCTGGGATACTTCAAATCATCACTCAGTAACTTAGTCTCTTCGTTAGGCGACTGCATTTCTGTATCTTTCGCCTCGAAAACTTCTTGAGTCTCGGTTTCCTGACTGACCTTCCGTCCTATACCTTTGGTAATCGACGGTCTATCGTCTAAATCCGACGGTTCGGATATCACGAACTGTGGTAGTGGATATTTGGTATTCTCTAAGCTATCCATGCTGTCTTCCGAAGACGACGCGACCAATGTAATTTCGGATCCTAAACAGTCAGTGAGACTTATTTGGGGATGAGTAGAGACGTAATTCTGGAAGCTTCTATCGACAAATTTCTCACTTCCATTTCCTATTTCTTCCTGAATCATGTCTAAAGGGGAACCAGGATTGGAAATTGGGGAGTTATTTAGGGATCTGTGGGTAACCATGTGTATTTGGGGGTGTACCATGGGGTGTAATTGGGGATATTGGCCTGTGTCCATGTCGACGTTACTCCTGAGGTCTAAAGGGGTTGCCGAGGGTTGGGGGGTCCCTCTGGTTATGGACCCTGTGTGGAGATAGCTGAGTCCTTCGGTTATTTGGTGGAGGGGAGAGCCGGGACCCGCGGGGGAGGCTGGGCCGGACAGGAGCGCGTAGTTTGTGAGACTGTGGATAGTTTTTAGCAGTTCCTGGGAGATGTTCACGTTTGCTGTAAGGGCGTGGAGGTTGATGCCGATCTTTAGGGCTACGTCCTGTGAAAAAATGACAAATATAATAAATACATAAATGTTTAAACAATTATCAATAATCAATAAGATAGGATGGTAAGGCGTTTCTTTTGATCCTCTATTTAGTTCAGAATTACACAAACTAACAGAATTACAAAGACTATTTTTAAAGCAAGTTCAAATTTTTTAAGTTTGCTTTATGATTGACAACATTTTATTTTTTCATCAACCTCTATTACCTCTATTAGTAGATTAAATTAAATTAGATCCAAATTAAAGAGGTCCATTTCTTTCCTTTTATCGGAGATCGACTGTTTCATTCATGATTTCTTCTTTAAATTATATTTTATTCTAAACCAGTGTTTCCTAACGTGGGGCCTATGCCCCATAGGGGGGAAATTTAAAAATGGACTCAACCCTTTCGCTTTGGTTTATTTAAATGCAATGTTAGATATCGGTGACATATTTAACAATAAAATGTTAAGGTGGGGCATGGTCTAAAAAAAGGTTGGGAAACACTGTTTTATATATTGCCGTCATAACTAAGAATGCAGTAATCGCAAAATGGCGGTTACGAGATAAACGCAAAAAACATTTTTTTTTTAATGTACGGCGAAAATCATTACATAAAAAACATACTTCGAGTGAATTTTTTTATGAAAATATTTTTTTTTCATGTACATGAACCTCAGGAGGCTTTTTTGGAAAAAAGTGTTAATTGCAAAAATGTCGATTACTGCATTCTTTGCTATCAGGGCAGTGTAGTGCAGTCACTTTGTCGTGCTAGGATAAACACAAGCAATCAGTAAGCGTGTCCTATATGTCGTCGATGAAGTACCAATACCTCCTAAGTGTTGAGAATCTAATTTTACACCAGACTGTTTAAAATAATGTTTTATTTATTTTGATCAACTATTGATAGTCAATAGTTTCCAATACATTACCTTTTTACTAGTTACTAAGGGATGTGGTTTATGTTTACGCCTATTGTAATAAAAAAGTAATTTTGGACTAAATTGTCAGTTAGGAGGTATTGGTACTTCATCGACGATATATAGTGTGGGACGTACCTGCGTGAGTAGTAGCGAAGCCCTGAGGTCCGTGGCGGCAGGTGGGGGCAGCGTGCGCTGTGCGGCCGCCAGTACCGCGCGCGCCGCCTCGCCCGACACGCCGCGCAGGTCTAGCGCTCCGCCCCCGCCCCCACCCGCCCCGCCGCAGCGGGACTGCACCGGGGACCCTACACAACAAAATAACACATGCTGAAAGAAAGAAAAAAGTGTGCGTTCGGGACGCTCGACAGAAGTGATAACTTAAACTAATGTGGGTTAAAGTGAGAGCGGAGGAGCCTGCCTACTGCTGCCGTATGCGTGAGAGAAAGGGAAGCCAGAGTGGCGCCGTAACGCGTTATGTTACGAAGTCCGGTCAAATTCGTGTCAAAGTCGTGCCAAAGTCGTGTCAAAGTCCGGTCCAAGCCGACTGGTCACTGTGTGACTCCACCTGGTACTTAGAAATTATCAATGTTCCTGGGAGGTCGGCTAATGCTGGCTGGTCAATGGACCGCTCGCGTTACGGAACGTTTCGGTTCACCCTCCCATAAGAAGTTATCACTTCAATAATTTATTTGGAACACTAACCCGAGACATGAAAAGTTAAAAACTATTCTTATTAGAATAATATGCATTATTCACAAATTCATATAAACTAGGATGGCCACAGGCATATCCTCTACTTCACAAGGGACCATCTGTGTCTCAAGTTAGGCCAAACAGGCCTCAGGCTCAGCATGTGCCAGCTAATTAAAAAAACTACCTGGCGCTGGTGGTAGGATACTCATATCCGCCCGGATGGCGACCACCGTACACATGGTGTTCAAACCTGCCATAGTGATCCACACGCCTTGTGTGGATCCCGTTCCAGGATCAGCCAGTGTATATCCGGTTCTCCCGAGGAGCTTGCGACATGACTTGATGGTTGATTAGGCCGGGTATAAGTGTACATCCTTGTATTACTGTGCCTGCATCGGTCATCCGCCTGTCCTATCGCAGGCCTCTCGATTTGCTTCTTTCCTCTCCGAAGAGGGAAGAAGCATTATACAGGCCGGCATGACTCTGGTGACCAGCGATAAACTCATTGTTTATTGGTGGTCGCTGATTTTTTGGATTGCACTACACTTACCACCAAGCGATAATTAGATATTAATTTCCTGCCAGCCTATAGCGCGACGGTTATTCCAAAGTTTCCATAATCTTAAGTTAGTCTTATTAATGACAAATGTTCTGTAATTAACCTGTCATAAACGCTAACCTGTCATTAGTCTACATGATGAATTTTAATTTCAAATCTATTTAATTTATTGTACTAAAAGCGTGGGTGCCTTTAAAGATATTATCAAAATGATAATCATTCTACTCATATCTGTCAATAAAATATTTATAACTATTGACACCATGCACCCCACGCCTTTTTTTGCAATAAAATATATATTTTTTTCTTCAAATTTTTCTTTTTTCCAGTTGGATTTTATATAAAACCGTTTTTTTAGTTTTTTAAACTATTATTTATTTTTAATTTTTTTAGAAAAAAGTTTTTTTTTCTTTTTTTTCTTTAAAATATTGAATTGTCATCGTTCCTTGTTAAGTATGCCAAAATTCGATTTAATCCGAAGTTTTAAAGGTCAAAATCACGTTCAAAGTTTCCGTTACACACAAACATACCTGTGAAGCTAATAAAACAGTGTTAACGTTCACTCACCGGGAACCGAAGCGGCTGGTGTATGCGTGAGCCGTGCGTCGGCGAGCGGTGGAGATGCGCCTGGGACGCATGCGCGCCGCTCCAACCCGCGCTACACACATATACACAGTTTTGGCGGGAATTCTGACAGTGCAGTTCATAAGTGATTTTAATTTTTGAAATGAAACTTCTTTTGAATCGTTGTGATTTGAAAATTTGATGAAACGAAAAAGGTTGGTCACTAAAGAGGTTGGAAAGAAACAAGATCTCAAGTATGTAAATATATGAAATGTAATATTTCTTGTGTATCAGAAACTACAAAAGACTTTCGGTCTCACAACACCCAGACCCCGAAACAAATATTTGTGGATCACACGTCCATTTGTCTCGGTGCGGGGATCGAACCCGCGGCCTCTCGCTTCACAGCCGGCTACTCGCACGCTGCGCCACGGAGGCTGTCGGATAAGTATACTTGTTATCTATCTCATTCTCTCGCAGCCTAAATCCTATTTATGAATATGTTTGTCTCTTTTTACTGTCACCTTTTAGTTTCATATGTTTATCTCTTTTTATTGTCGCTTTTTCGTTTCATATGTTTATCTCTTTTTATTGTTGCTTTTTCGTTTCATATGTTTCTCTTTTTACTGTCGCTTTTTCGTTTCATCGGATTTTCAAATCACAAGTTTGAAGTTTCACTTCAATAAATGTCCCTTACCTGCAACTGCTGGTACTCTAGCCTGGCCGACGCTATATCGTGGGCGACACGTGGCGGTGAACACTCCGCGCGACGCACCGGGGAGTAACGCTCGGCGTGTTCGCGCGCTAAATAACATAATGTCCTTATAATATGTGTATATAGTAATATTAGTTATCTACACTAATATTATAAAGAGGAAAGATTTGTATTTTCTGTAATATGGGATCCTTTAAACGGAGTGTGAAGAAGCAGTTAGGCGGGCCGGCATGATCGTGCCGACCAACGATAGACACACTGTTTGTCGTTGGTCGACACTATTCCTGGATTGCGCTACACTTACTCAACCTATAGATTATTTAAAAAATAATCACCCAACAGTCACACATAGTCTTAACGTCACACTAGGTTAACCTGTATAGTAGGTAACAAGACCTACGAGGGACTTGCGGTCCAACACACAACAACCATCCCGAAACAAATATAAGTGGATCACACAAACATTTGACTCGATGCGGGAATCGAACCCACGGAGGCTGTCACCTCATACATTTATATACATATCTACAACACAAAATATCATAATGAGACAAAATTTATAAAAATAATAAAAATACCAAAAAACATTCTTCAAAAAATGTGTTATAATAATTGTAGTGATTATTTAGCAGACATCTAATTCACACACACACACACACACAAAAAGCACACACATGCAAAATTACTACGAACAAAAAAAAGTGCAAAAAGTTTGCAAAAAAAGTTAGCTCCAAATAAAAAAGTCCCTTACCATTGGTATTCGGAACCTATACAGAATTGAAATAATTTAATCTATCAATTTAGGTTTTTTTTTACTCCTATAATAAAATTAGACTGTATTTTATTGTAAAATACATTTTTTTTTACTGTATTTAATAGATAAGATTTGTGGTAATTTCCGCATATGAGACAATTTAAAAACAAAAGATAAAAATCTATATTTTTTAAAATTTTATTTTGGATTGTCTATGGGGATAAGTAATAGCAAAAATACTCGGATTTATCTTCTGAATATTAAATTATACTTAATTTTTAGTATTTTGCGAAAAAAAAATATAGAACAAAAAAATTCATTAAATTCTGTAATTTATGCTTTTCAGTTTCCATTTTCTTTTGTAAATTAAATTTTAAAATTAAATTACTACTTTTTTCACAGAAATAACCACAAAGACATCTCAAACCTTAAACTACCCTCAACCCGGTAAATAAATACAACCTACCCATCTCCTGCACAGTCGCTAACATCTGCAATTTCACACGTTGCGGCCCCGAGTACTTCCTTTGCCTCGTGTACTGACTACCTTGGTAATTTTGTTGTACTGGGGTACCCGCTGTAATCGACCCCGGTTGTGTTTGGGACCCGAAATTAGCTGTCGAGTACCCCGCATTGGTGCCAGATGATTGGGCCGCTTGGCTCATTGGTGTACCAGTGGTGATCGAACCAAAATTACCTTGAGGGTATCCGGTACTTGACCCACATTGCCCCTGCGGTCCTGGGCTCATTGGGGTACCAGTTGTAATGGACCCGTAATTGCTGTTAAATCCCGTGTTAGTACCAGGCGGTTGGGGTCCTTGATTAATTGGGGTACCACTGGTAATCGACCCGAATTTGCTAGCATACCCCGAATTAGTTCCAGAAGGTTGGCTTCCTTGATTCATTGAGGTATCGCCGGTGATTGAGCCAAAATTACTTTGAGGGAACCCTGGGCTTGATCCAGATGGGCCTTGGTTCATTGGGGTTCCAGTAGTGATCGACCCATAATTGCCTTGAGGGTACCCGATACTTGAACCAGATGGTCCTTGCACTCCTTGGTTCATTGGGGTACCAGAAGTAATGGACCCAAAATTCGCTTTGGGGTATGCGGTACTTGTCTCAGACGATCCCTGCATTCCCTGATCCATAGGGGTACCAGTAGTAATTGACCCATAATTGCCTGAGGAATACCCAGAATTTGTCCCAGATTGGCCTTGCGTTTGACTCATTGGGGTACCACTAGTTATCGATCCAAAATTGCTTTGGTACCCGGTACTAGTTCCAGTTGGTCCCTGCGATCCGTGATTCATTGCAGTGCTATTAGTAAAAGAGCCAAAATTCGACGCGTTATATCCTGAATTAGTACCAGAAGGCCCCGACGATCCTTGATTAATTGGGGTACCACTAGTAATGGACCCAAAGTGCCCACTCGCATACCCCGTGGACGAACCACTCGGTAAACATGGCGTACTCTGCACATTCTGCCCCATAAGTCCCCCATTAATCGACCCATAATTAGGGGGGTAGTTCTGATTAATGTTATAAGTAAAACTGCAGTCCGTCATGGAGGTACAGTTACCGTAGTTAGTAAAGGTACCGTTGGTAGGCGTGGAGGGGAAATTGGGGTAATTGGACCCATAAGCTTTCTCATAGTTATTTATTGGCGTTCCGGAGACAATAGACCCCTGCTGAACTATGGTCGATACAGGCTGGTTGGCCACAGAGCCGTGACTCGGCGAGAATTGTCCCATCGTTGGGGTGAATGGGGACACCACTTGGGTTATTGGGGTCATTGGGGTACCAGACATAATTGAGCCTTTGGTCGCCATGACACTGCCTTGTGGTATCGTTTCTAAAACCGGCTTCATTCCTTTTTGGGTTTGGGTGTAATTTGACGTACCAGCGGAAATTGATTGTGTGGGACTTTGTGGTACATTTTGGGGTGCCGGTCCAGTTGGGGTGGGGGGACTTTGGTACCCCGTTTGGTACTGTATCGACGGCGGTAGGTAATTCCTCTTCATTCTCGCCTCCACTTCCATAACTAACTCAGGACTTATTACTACAAAAAACGTGTAAAAAAAAAGTTAGCGAACACAAAAAAAAATACAAAATAAAAAAAAATGCAATCTAGCTAGTCATGCTACAAACTACTGTACAAAAATTTGGAAACGTTTGGAGGTTGCCAGCTCTTGATTTAATGTGAGAAGTGACATTATAGGATTATGTTATTTTATTTGATTTTCGTCATGGACGCGTCGAATAAAAAGGATTTTATAGCATAGGCCGACAAACAAGTGGGTCACCTAATGGTAAGTGATCTCCACCGCGTATGTACGCGCACTATATCAGATTAATTATGGGCGCGATGACGATCTTAAAGGGATGGGGAAGGGTAGGAAGATTTGACTCGGCCCAGCGTTCGGGTAGCTGGGTCGTAAGGCCGGTAGAACCCAACATAACCGTCCCATTTCCCCCCCGGTGGGGCGGTAGCAATAAACGGCTTTCCCCGCGACAACAAAAAAAGGAAAAAAAAAGGGTAGGAAGATTTGGGCTTCCGGATATCTCACTCACCGAACGAAAAGCAGCAGCAATCCGCTACTTTACGACGGTTTTCTGTGAGACAGTGGTAACGACCCGGTCGAGCCGACCCGTTCAAGCTGTAGACAAACTGTCTACACTTTACCACTCATGATATTTCCGATTGATTTATATTGATGATGAATCTCCGGTTTATCCGGATACGCTAGCAACACTCCCAAACATTTCCATAACACTCAAGCATCTATATGTCCTTACTTGTGCGCTATCAACTTGCGTTTTGGCGTCTTCCTCAGTTACATGTGTTTAGTGCAATGTTACATATAATAATGCACGTGTCGCAAGTATGTAATAGAATTGATCACAGCGCATGATCACGGTGGTTCGAGATGCATACGTCAGTAAAGGAAGACACAAGTTCAAGATGACAACGCACAAGTACAGCATGGACTAAAGATTTAAATAGACGCGAAATATATTTCAATTGTTACGTAAATTAAATATGTATTGTGTACAATGAATTCATCACTGCGGTGGGTACTTGCGCGTAAACAAAACATTGCACAAGACGCAAGTCAGACCTATAAAAAAAGACGCAAGACACGGCGTGGACGTAAAGCGTTTTCGAAGTATTTTCATACTAAATTCAGTTTTATTTATAACGTGAATTAGGAAAGTAGTGGTATGCAAATTGATGGTAAATTCCATAGCCCATGAAAACCTACAATGCTAAATCCTCTGGAAATCGCACTCAACGTACGAAACGCAAGACCAAACAATCACTTTACGTTGGTTTTCTGTGAGACAGTGGTAATGACCCGGTCGAGCCAGCCCATTCATGCTGTAGACAAAACTGTCTACAGCGTGGCTCTACCACTCAACGAGACCAACGAGACCTTGAAAACTTCAACACCGATATTTCATCATGTAAAGACTTGAGAATAAATTATACTTGTCATTGGCGAAATGCATAGTAATGCGAAGCTATAAAACACACAGCGTCTATTTATATCTTTGGTCGTCGGTGCCAACGTGTGTAGTACATGTGTATGGTACATGTGCAGGTGGTGGTAGGTGGTGACTCACCGGGTGGTCGCTCGGTGACGGTGAGAAGGCCGGTCCTGCGCACTCGGCTGCTGCTGGTCGACGATGGTGTCGAGCTCGGCTGGTGGTCATGGTCATTTTTAACAGACTTCCAAAAAGGAGGAGGTTCTCAATTCGACTAATCTAATCGGCCTTAAGGATACATTTTTTTATAGCATAGGCCGGCGAACGAGCAAGTGGGTTTATCAATTAAATTGTAATTTTCTTAAGACCGGCTCAATATTTCATTCGGTAGAGTGTACTAAGTTCGGTGTAGTGTATAAGTTGGCCAATTTTTTTTTTTTTTTATGGCATAGGCCGGCAAACGAGCAAGTGGGTCACCTGATGGTAAGTGATTCCACCGCCCATATACGCCCACCACCAGAAGAATCATGGGCGCGTTGCCGACCATAAAGGAAAGGGATAATTTGGGATAGGGAAGGGGAGGGGAATTGGGCTTTCGGATATCTCACTCACCGTACGAAACGCAGCAGCAAGCCGCTACTTTACGTCGGTTTTCTGTGAGACAGTGGTAACGACCCGGTGGAGCCAGCCCATTCATGCTGTAGACAAAACTGTCTACAGCGTGGCTCTACCACTCAAAAATTAAACATTATTCTATTCTATTCATCCAAGAGATTAATTCCAAGTTGAACAAAGGATACCAATTTTTGCGCCATAAACTATATCACCCAATTAATTAAATTCCTAGATGAATAAAGTACATTAATTTATATCATTTTTTTCACCTGATTTAATCCTGAGGTAATTAATTACACCAATTAATTCCATTTTATAATACACTAGTAACTTAATTCCGAGGTGATCAATACACCATTTAATTCAATTTTATACACCCTGGTGACTTAATTCTGAGGTGAAAAAAAATTACATCAATTGATTTCACTTTGTGCACCCAGGTGATTTATTTCGAGGGGTAAATTACACCAATTAATTTAATTTTATTACACTAATTAATTCCACTTTGTTCACCCAGATGCACAATTTGGAATAATCTGTACCATTATCACGAATGAATTTTAGCATGACCTTATCGTAAAAAAAGGCTAATTATTTAGTTATGTGTAATTATTTTGAATCGATTATTCCCGGCATTGGATTATCGATTTGTCGATGTCTAGTGGACATAGCAGTAAATCATTATATAGGATTTTATTTGGTCGAATCACGAGACGAGCAGCTCGCTCGCCTGATGGTAAGCCCATAAACAGAAGTAACACCACACAGAACTTTGAATTACAAAGCACTGCATGGCACTGGATTGCGTTCATCACTCTCACAATGGCCTCTCACTGGCTTCATTTTCAACAGTGCTTATGCAATAGTGTTTGGCAGTAGTAGCAACCCAGACGGCCTCTCGCATACGAGGGACCTACTAGTTACCAGGTAGGCCTCTTGTATACGAGGGAGCTACCAGCTACCAGGTGGGCCTCTCGTATATGGGGAAGTTATCAGCTACCAGGTAGTGGGCATATCTGCTGGTGGGAGGATACTAGTATCCGACCGGATAGCGACCACCGTACACTGGTGCTAAAACCTGCCATAGTGGCCCACCTTGTGTGGGTCGCGTTCCAGGGTCAGCCAGTGTATATCCGGTTCTCCCCAGGGGGCTTGCCCCCTGATCCTCACCCTTTTCCCATCCCTTTTTCCTTCCCCTCCCCCGTGGCCCTTTGGCAGGCCGGCATGATCTTGCCGACCTACGATGGACACATTGTTTATCGTTGGTCGACACTATTCTTGGATTGCGCTACACTTACCATCAGGTGTAGCGTAGTTGGTAGGCAGCGGCTTGGCTATGCCCCTGGCACTGCCGATGTCCATGAGCGGCGGTGACCGCTTACCATCAGGCGGGCCGCTTGCTCGTCTGCCTATCAAGGCAATAAAAAAAAAAGTCACTTTGCCGAGCCAGGATAAAAATAAAATATGCTCACCATCTGTGGCGCATTGGGTGAGCCAGCGGCGGTGGCGACAGTGGGTCTGGTGGCGGCGGCGTCCTCGGGGCTCGCCATCGTGTGCCGCTTGCTGCTGCCGCGGCTCACCATGTACCTGCACCATACACCATACATACCATTAACCCTTTCACGCATAAGGGACATATTTGTCCCCAGTTAATTTTTACAATTTACAGTAATATTGAGTAAGTAAAACCTGCTTTAGACTTATGTTTTTTTAATTTAAAGTATTTTCGTAAGTTTGCGTGCTGGGGACAGTAAAAACAAACATTATTTGTAAATAAAATTTCGGGCGCGAAAAATGAAAAGTATTTTCGCTAGATGTATGTACATTAAAATATATTTTATTGTTATATAGTGACTTCCCACAACGGTTTTTTTTCAGAGTTACATTCATTGGTAAGCAAAATTGTTGTTTTATTACATATTTTCTGTTTTCTTAGTAAAAGTAATAGATATTGTGTAAAAATTCTAAAGGGACGCGGGTGTCCCTATATGCATCAAAGGAGACTTTTGCTTCAAACAATTGATATTGTATGAATTGCTATTATTTGCAGTTTATCCTGCTTATTTTCATATTTTATTGCAGACTATGTATTCAAATCGACAAAGAAAATTTTTGTTACAGGAAGACGATATTTTCGAAGTCTTGATGGTTGACACCAGTGACGATGAGGATGGTTTGCGCCTTGATGAAGAGGACCAAACTTGTTTAGCGCAGGATATGAATGCTGGAATGTCGACTGTTGAAATTGAAACAAGCTAAGCGCCTCTAGAAGAGACCACAATTGAAAATCAACAGCTTGGCATTACTGTTTCTTCTTTCAACTGGCGAAAAAATTCATATCTACCATACAATTTTCGTGAGATCAGAGCGTACAACTTTGGTGATGTACATATTTTAGATAACACCTACACCTATGATATCGAATTAACTCCTATAACTCGTAGATGAGCTTATTGTTCGTGAATCATTACGTTATGCTGAATAAAACGGCCGATCTTTTACCAAGACGAATGAAGAAGCCAAAACTTTCCTCGGCCTGAACTTTTTTATGGGATATCATTGTTTACCTACATAGAGGAGCTATTGTTCTACAGATTCTGATATGGGAGTTCCTTACATTGCTAATGTTATGCCTATAAACCGCTTTAAAAAAAATATGTAGGAACTTGCATCTTAGTAACAATTGTAATGAACTGAATAGGATCGATCTTTTACATGGCATGTATTCATTAGTTTGTGTTATACATTTGAACGTAATTGTTTTATTGATTACTATTACACTTTACATTCTGTATTGTAAATAAGTTTCTGCATTAAATATTTTATATTTACTACTGTAGTGTGTGTGTTTATTTCGCAGTAAAAGTGTAGTAATTTTTTGCGATACTTTTAAAAATGTATACCTTAACGCATATAGGGACAAATATGTCCCCTTCTCAAAATCACTAAAATATACATATTTTCTGTTTTATATACTAATTTTATTTTAAATTAGACCAAAATAAATAGAAATAAATAAACAAAATCTTTTTTACTGCCTTGGTATAGTTATAAACGTGAAAGGGTTAATGGACAATGGAGGTCGAAGGACGACAAAACTAATTGTATTGCCACTAAATAAAAAAAATACACCCAACAGTCACACACATATTCCTGACCCCATAATAAGTTAAACTGTATCGTAGGTCAATCAAATAAAAAAAAAAGGTGTGCGTCCCGGGACGCTCGACAGAAGTGATAACTTAAACTAATGTGGGTTAAACTGAGAGCGGAGAAGCCTGACACAGTCGTATCACAGTCGTGTCAAAGTCCGGTCGAAGTCCGGTTAAAGTCCTGTCAAAGTCTTGTGAAATTCCGGTCAAAGTCCGGTCCAAGCCGACTGGTCACTGTGTGACGCCACCTGGGACTTCGAAATAACCGATGTTCCAGGGAGGTCGGCTAACGCTGGCTGGTCAATAGACCGCTCGCGTTACGGAACATTTCGGTTCACCCTCCCATAAGAAATTATCACTTCAAAAAGGTATCGGGAACTACGAAAGATTTGCGATCTCACCCAAACCCGAAACAAATATTTGTGGATCACCGAGGGAATCGAACCCCGTCTCTAGTGGGGGATTCGATGTTATAATTTTGTTTACCTGCACAAGTTAGCGTTGTACGTGGAGTCACTTCCCTGGTCTTCGGAATGGTCCCGGTCTTCCGGACGTTGTGACGAACCACTGTCTGACACCTGACGACAGGAGAAATACCAACATATACCCACTTACAATAATAAAAAAAATTACAAGGTGGTAGGTCCCTCGAGAGGCCGTCTGGGTTGGCACCACCGCTTTCTCTATTCCTCCCACCAAGCAACAGTAAATAAATAATAAATAAATAAATAAATACACCCAACAGTCACATACATAGTCCTGACCCCACAGTAAGATACGAGTCTTGTGTCGTGGGTATCAGGAACTACGAGAGACTCTCGATCTCACAACACCCAGACCCCGAAACAAATATTTGTGGATCAGACAAACATTTGTGTCGGTGCGGGGATCGAACCCGCGGCTACTCGCCCGACAAGCCACGGAGGCTGTCAAAATCATAATCAATAATAACAATTTTAGGATAGGTCCCTCGAGAGGCTGTCTGGGTTGGTACCACCGCGCCGTCTATTTCTAGCGCCAAGCAACAGTGTGTAAGCACTGTTGTGTTTCGGTTAGAAGGATATTGAAGCCAGTGAAATTACTGGGCATTGTGAGAGTTAACACCTTATGTCTCAGGGTGACGAGCGCAGTTCAGTGCCATGCAGTGCATTGTAATTCAAAGTTCTGTGTGGAAAAAAACGGAAGCAACAGTTTATGGGCAGGCGTGTCGCTTGCCATCAGGCGAGCGCCTTGCTCGTCTCGTCATTCAATCAAATAAAAAAAAAAACTTACAAAAACGATTATGAAAATTAAAAAAAGGCATTATAAGATTCAACATCTCATAACGAAGTAACACCATGATCGTTTAAGGCAGTGTTTCCCAACCTTTTTTAGGCCATGCCCCACCTTAACATTTTTTTGTTAAATTTGTCACCGATATCTAGCATTGCATTTAAATAACCCAAAGCGATAGGGTTAAAGTCGTGTCGAGTCCGTTTTAAATTGCCCCCCTTAACTATCAAATTGCCCCCCTGTGGGGCGTGGGCCCCACGTTGGGAAACATTGGTCTAAGGCATTTAAGCGGCTTTTGGGCAACCACCTTTTTTCTGTACATGTATAAATGTTTTCTTTCTTGCTTTGTAACTCTGATAGTTTTTTCTTTTTTTGCACACATTGTATGTTTTCTTACTTTTTTGCATATTTAATAAATGTTTACTTTGTATTTTACACATTTAATAAACGTTTTCTTTCTTTTTTGCAAATTAATAAATGTTTTTTTTCTTTACACATCAACTAAAAAACTATTCTTTTTTGCACATCTAATAAATGTTTTCTTTTCTTTTTTGCACATCTAATAAATGTTTTCTTTCTTTTTTGGCACAACTTTATTTTTTTTTCTACACAAATGGTAAATGTTTTCTTTTTTTTTGGCACAACTCATATATGTTTTTTTTCTTTGTTTTGTTCTGTTCGTTTCAGTCAGTATATATGTAGGTGAGCACTCACATGATGGTCCGGGGCGGAGTGGCAGCAGGCCCGCTCCCTCCCCCGCGGGACATGCGCCCCCCCATCTGACGCACGACGACCGAACGTCGACGCTGGAACCATATACAATATATGAATACATCTTATGTCTCGGGGTGACGAGCGCAGTTCAGTGCCATGCAGTGCTTTCTAATTCAAAGTTTTGGCTACCATCAGGCGAAAGACGTGCCCGTCTCGTCATTCAATCAAATAAAAAAAACTTACAAAAACAATTATGAAAAAAAAAATAGGCATTATAAGATTCAACATCTCATAACGAAGGTAGTGAAGTAACACCATGACCGTCCAAGGCAGTGTTTCTTTTTTTATATGTTTTTTAGTGTTTCCCATTCAATAAAACACAAAAAAACACCACAAGTGACAACTATCGATTTTTTTTATACAAGCACCACAAAGTGACTGCACTACACCTGATGGTAAGCGCAGCGTAGTCCAATAGACGATGAGTTTATCGGTGGTCACCAGAATCCTATATAAATGCTTCTTCACACCCCAAAGAGGGAAGAAACAAATCGAGAAGCCTGCGATAGGACAGGCGGATGACCGATCACTATACCCGCCCAACCAACCATCAAGTTATGTCGCAAGCCCCTCGGGAGAACCGGATATACACTGGCTGATCCTGGAACGCGACCCACACAACGTGGGTCACTGTGGCAGGTTTTAACACCATGTGTACGGTGGACAAAACGCTGCTGTAGACAAAACTGTCTACAGCGTGGCTCTACCACTCATGATAATAAAACTGACCTTGCGTCTGCATGGCGTGCGGCGGCTTGAGCAGATGTTGGTCCTTCACGCTGAAGTAGCGTGGCGGCTGGTGTTGTACGGCCGGCAGCTTGGCAGCGAGGTTCGTGTTCGGCAGGAGGGACACGTTCGTGACTGGTTGTTGCTGTTGACGAAACTGCTATTGTCAATCGCATCAAGAGAACGTTGCTAATGGCAGTAACACTGCATAAAAACAATAATGATAGAGGCACTCATTACATAAATAACAATGGCAGTATTACTCTTTACAAAAATAACATTGGCAGTCTCACTCATCTCGTAAATAACCAATGGCAGTCTCACTCATCTCGTATATAACAATGGCAGTCTCACTCATCTCGTATATAACAATGGCAGTCTTACTCATCTCGTAAATAACAATAGCAGTCTTACTCATCTCGTATATAACAATGGCAGTCTTACTCATCTCGTAAATAACCAATGACAGTCTCACTCATCTCGTATATAACAATGGCAGTCTTACTCATCTCGTAAATAACAATAGCAGTCTTACTCATCTCGTATATAACAATGGCAGTCTTACTCATCTCGTAAATAACCAATGACAGTCTCACTCATCTCGTATATAACAATGGCAGTCTCACTCATCTCGTATATAACAATAGCAGTCTTACTCATCTCGTATATAACAATGGCAGTCTTACTCATCTCGTAAATAACAATAGCAGTCTTACTCATCTCGTAAATAACAATGGCAGTTTTACTGATCACATTAAAGGCCATTGCTTTTGCCCCACTGACATTACAATGCCACTCACCACACTAATAACAATGGCAGTCATACTAATTAGATAAATAACGACAGCAGTCTCATTCATCACATAAATAACAATAGCAATCGCATTCATCACATAAATAACCAATGGCAGTCTCACTCATCACATAAATAACCAACGGCAGTCTCACTCATAACATAAATAGCTATGACAGTGTCACTCATCACATAATTAACAACGGCAGTCACACCCATCACATCAATAACAGTGACAGTCGCAGTGTTGGTAAAATAAGTATAAAAATAGTGTAATACGTACGTTGAAGTGTGCCGACACGTACAGCGTGTTGGGTCTGAGATCCGCGGACACTGCGCACGCGCACAACTCTCCACCCTGACACACACATACACTTTAATATATACTATACATAAACAAGCGTTAGTTTGAGGAAGTTAATATCAAACAACAATAGTTCCTTTGAATGTGTTTTAAAGAAGTTTTACTTTAAAAAATATAGATTATTTTGTAATAATATTTTATGACCTCGTTATCGATACCTATTGGAAGCCCCTCCTTCCAATAGGTATGATTACTAACCAGCTGATTTTTTTGTTTTTACTTAGTTAATATTTGTATAATTTAACTGTCATATTGTCCTACAAATAAAATAATAAATTTTTGGGACTCATCAAATCGAAATATTCTATCCTTGCTACCTCTATTAGTTACCACAATAGAGAATTTTCGCATAGGGAATTGTTGGGCGTCTCATCGAAATGAAGCTACTCATGAAAAATTTGCTTGATAGTAATCAAGTGGAAAAATGGCACAGGGATCCCTGACCAATTCTGAATGTGTCTATAAATAATTCTATCCAATAGGCACACACATAGTTCTGACCCCACGCTAAGTTAATCAGTATCGTGGGTATCAGGAACTACGAGGGACTTCCGGTCTCACAACACACATAACCGAAACAATCGAAACCTTGGTGCAGGAATCGAACCAAGGCCTTTCGCCAACTACGTTACGGAGACTGTCAAACTTCGAAGTTTATTCGATAATATGTTATATTTTTAAAAAAAAGTTATATTAGTTAATTTCGGAGTAAAAAAATAAAAACCAAAAAACATGCGATGACGTCACATATACGGTTGAATGACGTTTGTCCTTTATCCATAAGTTAAAAATAAAACTACATTAATATTACTTGATAATGTCACAAATGTCATTTTTAAACACACCCAAAAAATCCAATAGCGTCAACTAACAGTTTTGTTCAAAAGTAAATTGAAGGCATAAACACCGTCATGCCGTATATATGACGTCATTTGGCGTTTACGTCTGTTTCGAATGAAATACAATTCAAAAGAGAATTCATGAATGAAAACAGTCGATTTCGGAACAAAAGAAAGAAATGGGTCTCTTTAATTTAGATCTAATTTAATTTTATCTACTAATAGAGGTATGTTGAAAAAATGAAATGTTGTCAATTGCGGGCACATTTTTGAACCGATTTTGATTGTGTTTTAACAAAAAGGTTTCTTTTTCGTATTATTCTCTGTTGCATATATATAAAAATGAATGTTTGTCTGTATGTCCTTTATAGAATCGTAAACTATGCATTTGATCATATGATGATCTTTAGCAAAGTTGTTGTGCATGAGCCCACGAAGGTTTCCGAGTTGGTACGACCAATGTTCGACAGATGGCGCCACTGTCGTCCCAATGAATTTCATATATTTGTGTAATGTCTTTCCTTCAAATTTATTTTAGTTGGTGGCGTAGCAACGCGCGCAGGGTACAGCTAGTAATGTATAATATTCAACATAGGAAACTATTATACAGGGTTAATTTTAAAACACCAGCAACCTCGCAGGACCAGATAGCTGACCCCATACGGAACAACTTTTGTTCTACGAGTTTGGATATAACACAATATATTTAAAAAAAAATGATTTTACAAGTTTTTGTTGTGTCGTGTTTTTCTTCGTAGACTGCGGCGCGGCGTGCGCGCGCGACTCAATGGCGCCGCTCAGCTGCTCGGGCTGCAACCTTCAAAGGAGCTAGCCCGGTTCCCCACGCTTCGCGTGTTTGCTTACGTAATCTGCGATGCGCGTTGTAACGTTCAAGACGGAAATTAAATGAATACTTATTTTTGTATGAAAATAAAATCTAACAAATTATCAAAAGTCGTAGAACAAAAGTAGTAGCTTATAACCTTAGGGATCTACCCCTGCGAGGTTGCTGGTGTTTTAAAAATAACCCTGTATATTATGTGTCGAGTTACCTGTGAGTGTCTACAATCCCCCGGTCCGACGGTGTGTCGTCGCACAGCGGGGGCGTCACTCGCATCACCACCCGCACCCGTTGCACCCGCCGCACCACTTGCACCCACACCCGCAACACCACCCGCGCCCGCAACACCACCCACGGTATCACCCGCACGCGAACACACGAACGGTACGGTACACTCGCCGAACTGACAACAAATTATAACGAACATTCATTATTCTTCTTCTTCTTTTTATATATGGCTTTCGCGTTATGCATTTTGCCAGTGTCAAGTATAATTTATTGTCAAGTTATTTTTAAAAGAACGATGAAACACGGGTGCGGTCGATTTCAAGGTCTTGTCGGAGTTTTGGTGTTAACTCCTTTCAGTACGATGCTTAATTCACTTATTTCAATGTTTCCATACACTGTTCATCACCGTTAATGTTTATTGAACAAATCCACACTACTTTTATACAACAAACACAACTCTAAACTAGTTTATGAAATAAATTAAAATAAGCGACGAACTGCACTGTCAGAATTCCCGCCAAAACTCCAATATTCATTATTATTTGTGAATAATAAATAAATACACCCAACAGTCACACACATAGCCCTGACCCCACAGTAAGATACGAGTCTTGTGTCGTGGGTATCAGGAACTACGAGAGGCTTTCGGTCTCACAACACCCAGACCCCGAAACAAATATTTGTGGATCACACAAACATTGTAGAGATCGAACCCGCGGCCTCTCGCTTCACAGCTACCTACTCGCCCGACAAGCCACGGAGGCTGTCATAATCTGTCTTATCATTTAAGAGGTTCTGGAATGGAGGCCACGTACTGGCAAGCGCAGCGTTGGCCGTCCGCCTACAAGGTGGACAGACGACCTGATAAAGGGCGCAGGAAGTCGCTGGATGCAGGCCGCTTCCAACAGGGCGGGCTGGAAATCTTTGAGGGAGGCCTATGTTCAGCAGTGGACGTCTTGTGGCTGATGATGATGATGATTTGTAATCTAACACATTATATAATGGTAGAGCCACGCTGTAGACAGTTTTGTCTACAGCATGAATGGACCAGCTCATTACCACTGTCTCACGGAAACCCAACGTAAAATAAGTGACGAGCGCAATTCAATGCTTTGTAATTCAAAGTTCTGTGTGGTGTTGCTTCTGTTTATGGACAGGCGCTTACCAACAGGCGAGTGAATTGCTCGTCTCGTCATTCAAAAGAATTCAGAATTTTTCTCCGTTTTTTTTGACAATAAAATACATCTTTCTAAACTTACCTTTTCGAGATCGTCGGGCGCTATGGTGAGGTAGTCCTGCGTTGCTCCGAGGGTAGGCAGAGACACTAAACTCTCTGACCAATTGCTCTCTTCCGCCTCCATCTGCTCCTCCTCTGAGCTCTGTAACCATAGACAAACGAGTTTAATACCAACGAGGATTTAAGTGTGGCATAGATATGTGACGAAAATCATAATTCGATATTACAATGTTAAAATAATCGATGGCAAAAGAATGTAGCATTCATTAAAATGTTTTCTTAAAAATTTTTGGCAAAAATATGTATTGTCACAAATATGAAAGGTAATATATGTTGTCACAAAATGGAGTGGCAAAGTTATATATTGCCCCAAAAATTGCGAAAATATATTTTGTTACATAGTAGAAAGACAAGTTATATGTTGCCCGAAAAATTAGCGGCAAAGATATATTTCATTACATAGTGGAACGACAAGTTATATTATGTTGTTACAAAAATTGCTGCTAAATCATATTTTGTCACATAAATGAGCAGCAGAATTATATTTTGTCACAAAAATGCGTGGCACAATTATATTTCGTAACTAAAATGAGTAGCAAAATTATATAATGTCACAAAAATGAGCAGCAAAATTATATTTTGTCACAAAAATGAGCAGCAAATTTATATTTTGTCACTAAAATGAGCAGTAAAATTATATTTTGTCACAAAAATGAGTAGCAAAATTATATTTTGTCACAAAAATGAGTAGCAAAATTATACTTTGTCGCAAAAATGAGCAGCAAAATTATACTTTGTCGCAAAAATGAGCAGCAAAATTTATTTTGTCACAAAAATGAGCAGCAAATTTATATTTTGTCAAAAATGAGTGGCACAATTATATTTTGTCACAAAAATGAGCAGCAAAATTATATTTTGTGACAAAAAAGAGGTGCAAAAAAATATTTATTGTCACAAAAATGAGTACCAAAATTATATTTTGTCACAAAAATGAGAAAGAGAGAAAGTTCAGAAAATATCTTCTAGTATTAGTATCTATCTACTTTCAGAAAGTATTTCCATACTGACCTTACAACTAGTGAGGTCCAAAGGTTGACCCGTTGTACCATCTAGGGAATCTGCAATAAACATTATTAACACGCTTTTATTAGCTTCAGACGTATGTATATTGGTATGTTGGTAGGTTTGTCTGTAACTTGTCTTTAAACGTGATTTTGACCTCCTTTAAAACGTCGGATTAAATTGAAATTTGGCATACTTATCAAGGACCGATGACAATGCAATATTATATAAAAAAAAATAAAAAGCATCGCAAATTGTGATTAATAATTATAAATAATTGTTGTGTAGTTTAGTTTAGCGCCATCTACACGACGCATAAGAATGCGTCAATAGATTGTCAATTTGCGTCAATTGAAATTATACTCTCTGGACCTTTGCTAATTATAGTCGTAGTATCTAAGAGCGTCAATAGATGGCGCTTTTTTGATATTCGGACCTCAACCGACTACAATATGTTTATATTTTAACTAAAAAATTAAAAATAAATAATAATTAAAAAAACTAAAAAACACGCTTTTATAGAAAGTCTAACTAAAAAATAGAAAATAAATTTGAAGAAAACAATGTATTTTATTGTATAAAAAAGCGTGGGGTGCTTTTTAAGATCTTAATGATAATCCTTCTACTCATATCTGTCCATACAATAATTATAACTATTGATACCATGCACCCCACGCTTTTTTTTACAATAAAATACATTGTTTTCTTCAAATTTATTTTCAATTTTTTAGTTAGACTTTCTATAAAAGCGTGTTTTTTAGTTTTTTTAACTATTATTTTTTTATTTTATAGTTTTTGGTAAACACCTACATAAGCTCACGCTTTTATCGCCGAAGGCGTAGGCAGAGGTGCAATAATGAGGCAGCCATGATACGTCGAGCTTATTTTCATCCCATGATGTAATAAAGGGGCGAGCCTATCGCCATACCAGTCATAAATTCCATCCCGGATAATTTATGTGGGATTTCATGAATCCAAAACTCAATCAATTAGTCTGCTGGTGGGAGGATATTCGTATACGACCGGATAGGGACCACCGTACACTGGTGTTAAAACCTGCCATAGTGACCCACCTTGTGTGGGTCGCGTTCCAGGATCAGCCAGTGTATATCCAGTTCTCCCGAGGGGCTTGCGACATGACTTGATGGTTGGTTGTGGCGGGTATAGGGGTACATCCTTGTATCCCTGTGCCTGCATCGGTCATCCGCCTGTCCTGTCGCAGGTCTCTTGATTTAATTCTTCCCTCCGAAGAGGGAAGAAGCATTTATATAGGCCAGCATGACTCTATTGACCACCGATAAACTCATTGTTTGTCAATGATTACTAGTTTTTTGGACTGCACTACGCTTACCATCAGGTGTCACTTTGCCGTGCTCACAAAAAAATTACCATTATATTTTTACTGCACTGCACTTAACATCGGGTCCGGTCTAGTCCCACTCCCGGGACTCGAACCACAACTCACCCCTATGTTGGAGACTGTTCCTCGCGCTGGTCCTTTGTTCGATCTTGTCCATTAGCAGATGGTAGATGGCAGATATGTGGTCGAACCGCTCTTCCTGTACCGACTGAAGAAGAAGAGTATGAATTAAAAAAAAAGACGTTTGGCACTCGGAGACTGCCGCGGTAAAGCTATTGTATAGCATTTTTTATCAACTTATGTAATTATAATTATTTATTTATGTTATTTATGCAGTATTTTTTTTCCTTTATTTTCATTAATTTTAATTTTGTGGGTCAAGGTCGGGGTCAAAGTCTTGTGAAAGTCCGGTCCAAGCTGACTGGTCACTGTGTGACGCCACCTGGGACTTCGAAGTTATCGATGTTCCAGGGAGGTCAGCTAACGCTGGCTGGTCGGAGGGGGGTGTTAGGTTTTTTCGTTACGAAATTTCTGTATTCGGTCTCGCCGCAAGGCCCGCGATAAAATCTATACAATAGCTTAAAAAATCGTGTGCGTCTCGGGACGCTCGACAGAAGTGATAACTTAAACTAATGTTGGTTAAAGTGAGAGCGGAGGAGCCTGCCTACTGCTGCCGTATGCGTGAGAGAAAGGGAAGCCAGAGTGGCGCCGTAACGCGTTACGTTACGAAGCGGTTTACCCTCCCACAAGAAGTTATCACTTCAAAAAAATAAGACTGCTTCGGTCGCGCAGTTGTGTTGCGTACGCGGTACCACTCCGTACGTGCTGAAGTCTCGGGTTCGATCCCCGCATCGGGTAAAGTGATATTGGGTTTTTCTATCACGAAATGCTCAGTATCGGTCTTGAGTCTGGAATTGTGCCTGGTATGGCGATAGGCTCACCCCCTATCTTTTTTTTTATCCCGGCTCGGCAAAGTGACTACGCTTCACCTGATGGTAAGTGTAGCTCAGTCCAAGAATAGTGTCGACCAACGATAAACAATGTGTCCATCGTAGGTCGGCAAGATCATGCCGGCCTGCCAAAGGGCCAAGGGGGAGGGGAAGGAAAAAGGGATGGGAAAAGGGTTAGGATCAGGGGGCAAGCCCCCTCGGGAGAACCGGATATACACTGGCTGACCCTGGAACGCGACCCACACAAGGTGGGCCACTATGGCAGGTTTTAAATTCCTTCCAGTACGATGCTTAATTCACTTATTTCAATGTTTCCATACACTGTTCATCACCGTCAATGTTTATTGAACAAATCCACACCACTTTTATACAGCAAACACAAGTTTAAACTAGTTTTCTTACGTTTACGCGAATGTTACACACTGAAATAAAACTAATTTAAACGGATTTTATCGCGGTTTTTTATTAATTTTGATCCTGACGTTTCGAAGACTTTTCAGCCTTCGTGGTCAGTCCACCCCGTAACCGTGATATTTTTTTTATAGCATAGGTCGGCAAACGAGCAAGTTGGTCACCTGATGGTAAGTGATCTCCACCGCCCATGTACGCCCACCACCAGAAGAATCGTTGGGAAATTGGGAAAGAAATTGGGAAGGGGAGGGGATTTGGGCTTCCGGATATCTCACTCACCGTACGAAACGCAGCAGCAAGCCGCTACTTTACGTCGGTTGTCTGTGAGACAGTGGTAACGACCCGGTCGAGCCAGCTCATTCATGCTGTAGACAAACTGTCTACAGCGTGGCTCTACCACTTAAAAAATCCGTTTAAATTAGTTTTATTTTAAACTAGTTTTTTTAATAAATTTAAGTAACCGATGAACCGCACTGTCAGAATTCCCGCCAAAACTCCTGTATACCTGTTGCACGTGTTCCCTGGTGAGTCCTGGAAGCGTGAGCATGTGCGCGGTGACGGTGTCCGCCGCGTCACGTGCGTCACTCGCGTCACGCGCGTCACTCGCGTCACTCGCGTCAGTGACGTCACAGTCACGGCGCGCCGTGCCCGGGTGACACGCGCACGCGCCGCTCGACGGGTCTGTCAACATTACATCTCACTGTCCAATATGGTGATTACACATTATCACACTAATATTATAAATCGTCGATGAAGTACCAATACCTCCTAACTGACAATTTAGTCCAAAATTACTTTTTTATTACAATAGACGTAAACATAAACCACATCCCTTAGTAACTAATAAAAAGGTAATGTATTGGAAACTATTTTACTATCAATAGTTGATCAAAATAAATAAAACATTATTTTAAACAGTTTTTGTAAAATAAAACCTTATTTTAAACAGTCTGGTGTGAAATTAGATTCTCAACACTTAGGAGGTATTGGTACTTCATCGACGAAATGTGTAAGTTTGTTTGTTTGGATGTTTGTCCGTCAATCACGCTGAAACTACTGAACGGTTTTTGATGAAATTTGGTATACAGACAGGGTATGAGCTGACTTGGGTGATAGGATACTTTTTATCCAGGAAAAACAGATCACGCGGGCGGAGCTGCCAGGAAAAGTTAGTTTTTTAAATATTTGATTAAATGACGAGACGAGCAAGGCGCTCGCGTGATGGTAAGCGTCACGCCTGCCTATAAACAGAAGCAATATCACACAGAACGTTGAATTACAAAGCACTGCATGGCACTGAACTGCGCTCGTCATCCCGGGACATAAGATGTTAAGTCTCATGATGACCAGTAATTTCACTGGCTTCAATGTCCTTCAAACCGTTACACAGTGTTGCTTGACGGCAGAAATAGACGGCGCGGTGGTACCAACCCAGACGGCCTCTCGCATACGAGGGACCTACCACCTTGACATTCCTCCCATGCTTAACCCTTTGGAGATTGCAATAGATTTCATTAAAATATTATCTACCTACATTGATAGGTGAAGTCAAGCCAACATTTTAGTTCTTCACTATCGAAAGCAGATACATTTTCGTGGTCCCTCGCTTACGAATTGTGAACCCCCATTTTCTTGTCACGCCAACGTAGACCCCCGTCGAGTCTCCCGTGAACACCTGGGAGTCCACCTGGACCATTTTGGGGACTAATGGTCGACCTAATAAATATACGGTTTGGTTCGACTACATATGTGACAGCCTCCGTGGCGTAGCGGGCGAGTAGCCGGCTGTGAAGCGAGAGGCCGCGGGTTCGATTCCCGCACCGAGACAAACGGACGTGTGATCCACTAATATTTGTTTCGGGGTCTGTGTGTTGTGAGCGGGAAAGTCTCTCGTAGTTCCTGATACCCACGACACAAGACTCGTATCTTACTGTGGGGTCAGGACTATGTGTGTGACTGTTGGGTGTATATTACATACGGATGGATCACATGACTGTTACCTAAGTCTCCTGGCCCGGGTCCCGGCTGATGCTGCGCCAGCCACCTGTGTCGCGCGACACCGCGCAGCGACAGGCGACGCTCCGGCTCCACCACCAACATGTGCCTTATCAGATTCTCACACTCTGCGGAGACACACATTATATGATGTTTATAAAGTACATTAATAAAACTAAAATCGAATAGTAGTAAGATTTACAGAATACTGCTTAAAGAACTGTAATAAACGGTCTTGAATTAATACATGATGTTGTTGGTTCTGAGTCCTTTATTTGAATGAATTATCTTATTGCCGAAAAACTTATTTATACATATTATAAAACTGACGTTGCTTAACCTACTTTGGTGTAATATTCGTCGAAGACATATTTAATCATAATTATTAAGAATGCTACAATTGCATAGCCTACTTTTAACACATTCGTCGAAGACATATTTAAGCATAAATATTAAGAAATTAGTATAAATAAATACAAATGGTGCAATATTGGTACACGCTTGAGTTTATTAACTTATTGCATAACATTACATTACAGAACAATTAAAGTTTTACCCTAAAAATCGGGTAAAATCTACCGATTTTCGGGAGTGATTGTGAGTTACAACCAATTTAATTAAATGAGTCTCGACTGACTGCCTCAGTGGCATGAGTCAAATGAAATTGGGTTTTTCTATCATGAAATGCTCAGTATCGGCCTGGAGTCAGGATTTGTGCCCGGTATGGCGATAGGTTCGCCCCCTTTCACATCATGGGACGGAAATACGCTCGGCGATATGTGGGTATACTGGTTGCACCTCTGCTTACTACTTCAGGGATATTCGGCGTAAGTATGTATATGAAATTAGCGAAATAAAATCAATATCTCAATTTTAACCTGACGTGGCTTATAATGTAATTGCGTATTTGCATCGAAGTACGTAGCAGTAGTTTGTACGTATCGTACGTATTTCCGCCTACAAGGTGGACAGACGACCTGATAAAGGTCGCAGGAAGTCGCTGGATGCAGGCCGCTTCCAACAGGTCGGGCTGGAAATCTTTGGGGGAGGCCTATGTTCAGCAGTGGACGTCCTGTGGCTGATGATGATGATGATGATTGTGAGTGACAATACTTTAACTTATATTGGGTTTTCTGTCATTTAATGCTCAGTATCGGTACGGAGTCTGAATTTGAGCCCGGTATGGCGATAGGTTCGTCCCTTTTCACATCACGGGACGGAGATACACTCGACGAAATATGTGTATACCAGGGTTCGAAAATATCCGATATTTATTTTAAATATCAAAATATCGGATATTTATGATATATATCCGATATATATCAATTTTGTATGAAAGCCATATTATTATTTTATTGTATTATTTATGAATACTGTTTGCACATTGCAAAATCTACTTTTAGATAAGGCATAATCAACTAAAAAACATAAAAAAATTCTTTTAGGGCAAAAGTGTTGCCATTAATGGATTAGAATTAGATTAGAATGTATGTATGAAATTCGCAAAACAAAAACAATATATCAATTTTAACGTGACATGGGTTGTGATGTAATGCGTGTGTTAATGTTGGGGGGTGTGGTATATGGTGGTGGTTACTCACCTTGCGACATGAAGTACGGTATGCGGAACTTGCCGGCCAGCACGACGCTGCGCAGCTCGTGCAGCGTGCCTCCGTCGAACGGCAACGCGCCGCACACCAGCACGTACAGCACCACGCCCAGAGACTGGGCACGGTGAGGATATTACTTACAAGTCAACATTGCTCATTTTGTTCATCGTTGGGCGTTTTGTTCATGGTTGGGTGTTTTGTTCATGGTTGGGTGTTTTGTTCATGGTTGGGCGTTTTGTTCATGGTTGGGCGTTTTGTTCATGGTTGGGTGTTTTGTTCATGGTTGGGTGTTTTGTTCATGGTTGGGTATTTTGTTCGTTGTTGGGTATTTTGTTCATGGTTGGGTACTTTGTTCATGGTTGGGTATTTTGTCCATTATTGAGTATTTTGGTCATTAATGGGTATTTTCTTTATTTTTGGTCATTTTAGTTAATAATTGCAATTGCGGTCATCGTGGGTTTTTTTTATTATAGACAACTTAAGTCAAAGTAGATTATTTTAACCAAATGAGTAATTTTAAACAAAGTTTACAATTTATAGAAATGAATTGCCCAGGACTAATCCTCACAATCTTGTTCCCTATCACAACATTCCCTACTCTAAATTCGCCAACACGTTCAAACTCTTTCGGTATTGGTCACATTCATGGGCAGTGGAGATCACTCACATCAGACGACCCGATTGCTCGTTCACTGACATCTGCTGTAAAAATGCTTTACAACGTGGTAGGTCCCTCGTATGCGAGAGGCCGTCTGGGTTGGTACCACCGCGCCGTTTATTTCTAGCGCCAAGCAACAGTGTGTAAGCACTGTTGTGTTTCGGTTTGAAGGACATTAAAGCCAGTGAAATTACTGGCCATTGTGAGACTTAACATGTTATGTCTCGGGGTGACGAGCGCAGTTCAGTGCCATTCAGTTTGTAATTCAAAATTCTGTGTGGTGTTGCTTCTGTTTGTGGGCAGGCGCTTATCATCAGACAAGCGCCTCGCTTGTCTCGACATTCATTCAAATAAATAATAAATCTGCTGTAATAAAATATAGTGTTAAATAGATTTTTTTGTATATGTTATTTTTAGTTCTGTTCGCTTATTAATTGTTTGTATTATATATTTAAAAAAAAAAATTGTCTAAAGAATTATGCTTACACTTACATAACCTAATTTACTTCTAAAAGTGAAAACTTGTTATTAGCTTTTTGTCACTTAAATTGTTGCTGTTTCTAGGTTAATTAGTGGCTGTAAGTTTTCCATACTGTAAATAAATACATTAACCCACCCATATATCAGCCCGGGGCCCGTCGTAATGTCTCCCCTCGAACAGTTCAGGCGCCGCGTATGGGGGGCTTCCACACCAAGTGGACAGCGGCGAGCCGGCCCTGTACTCGTTACTGAACCCGAAATCCGCCAACTAGAAGTAAAAAAAATGGCAGCCTTCATTGTTTAAAAAAACATGTTGCACCGAGCGACAGCGAGTTTTTTGAGTGGTAGAGCCACGCTGTAGACAGTTTTGTCTACAGCATGAATGGGCTGGCTCGATCGGGTCGTTACCACTGTCTCACAGACAACCGACGTAAAGTAGCGGCTTGCTGCTGCGTTTCGTACGGTGAGTGAGATATCCGGAAGCCCAAATGCCCTTTCCTTCCCAATCCCTAATTATCACTTTCCTTTAAGGTCGGCAACGCGCCTATGATTCTTCTGGTGGTGGGCGTACATGGGTAGTGGAGATCACTTACCATCAGGTGACACACTTGCTCGTTTGCCGACGTATGCTATTAAAAAAAAGGAGCAAGCAGGGTATTTGAAAATGGAACACTTAAATATTCAAGCTTTATATTGTTCTTTGACTTTTGAAGTTAAACTCCTCGAAAGCTGGTGGGAGGATACTTGTATCCGACCGGATAGCGACCACCGTACACTGGTGCTAAAACCTGCCATAGTGGCCCGCCTCGTGTGGGTCGCGTTCCAGGGTCAGCCAGTGTATATCCGGTTCTCCCCAGGGGGCTTGCTCTCTGATACTAACCCTTTCCCCATCCCTTTTTCCTTCCCCTCCCCTTTGGCGCGTTGGCAGGCCGGCATGATCTTGCCGACCTACGACAAAAGCTCGACCAAGGGATAAGTAGACTTTGAAAACACACTAAATATTCAAGCATAGAGCTAAAAATTGTCGTTACAGTACCTTGATATTCATATTTTTGTCCAATAACAGGTTCTCTGCTTTTAAATCCCTGTGTACAACACCGTTGGCATGACAGTATCCGACCGCAGCTACCATCTGAGCGAACGCGCGCGCCGCCTCCGGTTCGGACATACGACCTTTTGACACCAGGTGATCTGGAAAATTACACGGAATACATTGAAAGTACTGGTCGGAGGATACTACTATCCGACCGGATAGCGACCACCGTACACTGGTGCTAAAACGTGCCATAGTGGCCCACCTTGTGTGGGTCGCGTTCCAGGGTCAGCTAGTGTATATCCGGTTCTCCCCAGGCCTGCCCCCTGATCCTAACCCTTTTCCCATCCCTTTTTCCTTTCCCTCCCCCTTGGCCCTTTAGCAGGCCGGCATGATCTTGCCGACCTAAGATAGACCCATTGTTTGTCGTTGGTCGACACTATTCCTGGATTGCGCTACACTTACCATCAGGTGTAGCGTAGTCACTTTGCCGAGCCAGGATAAAAAAAAAAGTGATCATCAATCCTATCATTTATAGATCTAGTACGAGTTACAAACACGTTTTTTTTATCCGAGCACGGCAAAGTGACTGTACTACACCTGATGGTAAGCGTAGTGCAATCCAAAAAACCAGCGACCACAAACAATCAATGAGTTTATCGATGGTCACCAGCCGGCCAGTATAAATGCCTCTTCCATCTTCGGAGAGGTAAGAAGCAAATCGAGGGGCCTGCGACAGGACAGGCGGATGACCGATGCAGGCACAGGGATACAAGGATGTACTCTTATACCCGCCCAACTAACCATCAAGTCATGTCGCAAGCCCCTCGGGAGAACCGGATATACACTGGCTGATCCTGGAACGCGATCCACAACAGGCGTGTGAATCACTATGGCAGGTTTTAGCACCATGTGTACGGTGGTCGCTGTACGGGTGGGTATGAATATCCTACCACCAGCAAATCAGTTTCATCATCATCAGCCACAGGACGTCCACTGCTGAACATAGCCCTCCCCCGAAGATTTCCAGACCGACCTGTTGGAAGCGGCCTGCATCCAGCGACTTCCTGCTACCTTTATCAGGTAGTCTGTCCACCTTGTAGGCGGACGTCCAACGCTGCGCTTGCCAGTACGTGGCCTCCATTCCAGAACCTTTCTGCCCGATCTGTTGTCGGTTCTGCGAGCTATGTGGCCTGCTCACTGTCACTTGAGCTTGCTAATCCGCTGGGCTATGTCGGTGACTTACAATACTTTAAGTTTACATTTTTCGAATTATTAAATAATACTATTGATGGTGACAGTGGCTGTTGTAACGGGTAGTCTCTATGGTTAATATGGATACCGGAGGTTCTCAAGGTTCATAAGAAGCGCTAAGTGCTAGAACTTACCAAATATTTCACCGTTAGGCGCGAACTCTGTGACTAAGTATATCGTGTGACTGCTTTCCATGACCTGGAATCAAATACGAATATGGTATTAATAAATAAATAAATACACCCAACAGTCACACACATAGTCCTGACCCCACAGTAAGATACGAGTCTTGTGTCGTGGGTATCACGAACTACGAGAGACTTTAGACCCCAAATAGATATTTGTGAATCACACAATTGATTGAATGACAAAACGAGTAAGGCCCTCGCCTGATGGTAAGCGCCACGCCTGCTCATAAACAGAAGCAACACCACACAGAACTTTGAATTACAAAGCATTGCACGGCAATGAACTGCGCTCGTCACCCCGAAACATAAGATGTAATTCTCATAATGCCCAGTAATTTAACTGGCTTCAATGTAATTCAAACCGAAACACAAGAGTGCTTACACACTGTTGCTCGGCGGCAGAAATAGACGGCGCGGTTGTACCAACCCAGTCGGCATCTCGCATACGAGGGACCTACCACCTTGTAAGTATCGAATTAGTAAGGTATCAGGAGGCACAAATCCCCCTATCCTTTTCAAACCCTGAATTATCCCTTTCCTTTAAGGTCGGCAACGCATCCATGATTCCTCAAGTATTATTGAGGAGTTGTGGGCGGTGGAGATCACTTACCATCAGGCGACTCACTTGTGCGTTTATCGGCCTGTGCTATAAAATACAGAGAATGTGAATCTCCGACCTGATATTCGAAACCGGGACCCCACGGTTTCTGTGCCTACGCTGCCACTAGGCCAATGAGTCGGCATGAGTAAATATAATAAAAAAATACATTTACAAATTAACAAGCCGAATACATTAAATAATGGTTTTTTCCTAAAAACACACCTGTATAAATATTATTTTATTTACACATCGGAAATTTCAGACCACTTGCATACAGCTCAGTCAACATTTGAGCTAAGACTGGAAAATTCTCGATATAGTAACGTATGCTTTAAGCAATATTAGCAGTTTCTGCCGCTAAGCAACAGTGTGTAAGCACTGAGACTTAACATCTTACGCCTCGGGATGACGAGCACAGTTCAGTGCCATGCAGTGCTTTTTAATTCAAAGTTCTGTGTGGTGTTGCTTCTGTTTATGGACAGGAATGGCGCTTACCATCAAGGCAAGCGCCTTGCTCGTCTCGTCATTTAATCAAATAAAAACAAAAAGTTACGATAAATATTCCGGTCTGTACCGGAAAACACCGGAAATAGTTTTAATACGCTGACAATGTACAGTTAGATATTGACACACACAGGACACTGATGACTGATGACTTTGAACTACAACTTGACTACATTGAAATTTAATTTAGTTTTAGTTTTGCAGGGTGCCAACAAAACTAAAGCTATAATATGACCGAAATGTAAATATGTCATTGTATTACAATTGTATCCGGAAAATTCCGGTAATAACATACATAATATAAAAAATCACACCTATATCACTGCGAGAGGAAGATGCAGCTAGTATATTCACGTTTCACCGAACATATTTCCGGTCCATTCCACGACGCTTTCGCCCAATCGGGTATAATTTAAATCCCGGCGGACGACCGTGATTTTTTCTAATCGCAAACTCAAATGTATTGGCTGACTTGGGATTTATATCTAGACTCTTAACCTAAGTCTTATTTACGTGGACAGTTTCTAGTGCGACGTAAGCCAGAATATAACAGAAAACTCTAATTTACAAATCCGAGTCATAAATTCATGTTTAACGTGACTACAACAAGAAGAGCTTTCAGTTACATTCTCGGCTCTTTCATGCGATAAATAAGCTCCATATAAATGCATATGCCCCTGTGTATTCCGATATTAACCAGAATATTCCAATATTAACCGGAATTTCCCGATATTAACCGGAATATTCCGATATTAACCGGAATATTCCGATATTAACCGGTATTTTCCGAAATTAACCGGTATTTTCCGAAATTAACCGGAATATTCCGTTGTTAAAATAATTTCCACTAACCTGGTATAACCTGACTATGTGAGGATGTCGCAGTCTCTTCATGATGGCTATTTCTCTGAACGTCTTCTTTAAATTATCTTCATCTAACCGTGATTTGTCTATTATTTTTATTGCAACCTGGAATAAAGAGATAACAATAATTAATGCATATGCAAAGCAGCGATAGCTCAGCGGGTAGTGGTATGGACTGTCGAGACGAAAGTCGCAGGTTCGAAACCAGCCCCAAGAGCATACACCACTGACTTTTCTAAGTTACGTGTATGTTAATTGTTAATTATCGCTTGCTTTAACGGTGAAGGAAACATCGTGAGGAAACCTGCATACCTGAGAACTCGATAAGATTTTTCGAAGGTATGTGAAGTCAAACCGCATTAGGCCAGCGTGGTGGACTAATCCTTCTCATACAGTAGAGGAGGCCCGTGCCCAGCAGTGGGACGTATATAATACAGCCGCCGTGGCGCAATTGGGGAGTAGCCGACTGTGAGGCCGCGGGTTCAATCCCCGCAACGAGACAAATATTTGTCTGATCCACAAATATTTGTTTCGGGTCTGGGTGCTGTGAAACCGAAAGTCTCTCGTAGTTCCTGATACCCACGACACAAGACTCGTATCTTACTGTGGGGTCAGGACTATGTGTGTGACTGTTGGATGTCATTTATTATTAGTATTCAATCTTTTTGTATTTTTTCTACTGGCAAATGAGCAAGCGGGTCACCTCATTGTAAATGTTCTCTTGAACTCATGAACACCTATGATAACAGAAGAGTTATTAATGAGGTAAGCTCCTAAAGCAAACGAATGGGGACTTTTATTTGGGCCTCCGGAATCTCCCTCTACGTAAGAAACGCAACAATAAGCTGGCATTACACGTCCTCCTTCGGCCAGTCAATGGTACTATCTCGGTAGACCCAGCCCGTTCATGCTGTAGACAATTTTTTTAACACAGACCGGCAAATGAGCATATAGGTCACTTGATGGTAAGTGAACTCCACCGCCCATGTCCGCCTACAATATTAAAAGAAAAATTTATCCATTGCCGACCTTAAAAGGAAGGGACTGGGAAGGGGAGGGGGATTTGGGCCTCCGGATATCTCGTTCACCGTACGAAACGTAGCAGCAAGACACTACGCAGGTCTTCTGCGAGACAGTGGTAACTGGTCGAGCCGGCCCATTCATGCTGTAGACAAAACTGTCTACAGCGTAGTTCATCATGATAATATGTAAGATTTATTCCCCGTTTCCGCAGGGACACTAATCACATGATCTTTTTCTTCTTTCTGCCTTGCGTTATCCCGGCTTAGTGCCAGGGTCCGCCTTCCTACTTAAACGCCTCCACTTCGCCGGATCTTGAGCATCCTCTGTAGTGAGACCATTGGCTCTTATGTCTCACTCCAATACGTCAAGCCAACGCTTGGGACACTAATGTTATGATATGCAGAAATTTTGGTTTTCCCGCCAAAGGACTTAAGAGCGAGTGCTGGCAGGTGTCTGATAACAATTTAACTGATAAACAAATCTGATGGGCATCGCGTGATAACCGACGTGATAAAACGGACAAAATGAATATATCCTTCTTTCATTGTTGTTTATTTCAAATCATAAGTTCTAAAAATAAAAAAAGAAGTGTGTGTGTGTGCAATTCACACACGGCAGAAGTGAAACTTCAGAAATGTAGCCTACAAGAGAATGAGATAAAAATAGAGTATCAGTGGTATTAGGATAATTAAAATGTTTATTATTTTTATAATACTTTTACCAAGCTTAAAAATTATTTAAAATGTTAATGCGATATATTACATTTTATATATTTACATACTTGAGATCTTGTTTCTTTCCAACCTCTTTAGTGACGCCTTTTTCGTTCATAAAATTTTCCAATCACAACGATTCTAAAGAAGTTTCACTTAATAAAAAACATTTAATAGTAGGATATTCGTATCCGTCCGGATAGCGACCACCGTACACTGGTGTTAAAACCTGCCATAGTGACCCACCTTGTGTGGATCGCGTTTCGGGATCAGCCAGTGTATATCCGGTTCTCCCGAGGGCCTTGCCCCTTCTTCCTATCCCTACCCCTTCCCTAATTTCTTCCTCTCCATAATGTTTAACCCAGCTGGTGGTAGGATATTCGTATCCGCCCGGATAGCGACCCCCATACACAGTGTTAAGACCCGTCATAGTGACCCACCTTGTGTGAGTCGCGTTTCGGGATCAGCCAGTGTATATCCGGTTCTCCCGAGGGGCTTGACCCCTCTTCTACACTTTTCCCATCCTTAAATCCTTCCCTCCCCCCTTAGCCCTGGGATGAGATACTGTAGGAGTCGCCAGTATCGCCAGGGACCCCTGCAGTTCATCCCAAAGGCAAAAAAATAATAATAATAGAATATTTGACATTGTCTAATTTTTTAAATTATGCTATACGCAACTGACAATAATACGAAAAAGAAACTATTTTACGAAAACTGAGTTAAAAATCGGGTAAAAAATAAGGTCGCAGTTCATGTTTTAAATATTAGTATGAGCAAAGTTGGGCGAGTAGTAAAATCTGACTATCTCTCTCGCACGCGTGCATCGTAACAGCGTGACCTGTCTTCTGACGTCACACAACATGTCGTGTATCTTTTTCCGTCATTTGACAATTAGCAGCAGATTTCCCCTTCCAGCAGATATGAATGGCGTCTCACTTATTAAATATTGACTTGATTTATATAATTTTTTCGATAATAGATTTTAGGGAACGTTATTTATTGATTAAAATAATAAAAATAATCGAACTCCGATAATTAATACTAATTTCGTTGGGTTTTCTTATCCGTTGTAAATTTTGCATGTCACCATGACAATCGGGTAGGCATATTTATAGTTTTTACATATTTTTTTGAATTATTACAATTATTAGAATGGAGGCCACGTACTGGCAAGCGCAGCATTGGACGTCCGCCTACAAGGTGGACAGACGACCTGATAAAGGTCGCAGGAAGTCGCTGGATGCAGGCCGCTACCAACAGGTCGGTCTGGAAATCTTTGGGGGAGGCCTATGTTCAGCAGTGGACGTCTTGTGGCTGATGATTATGATGATTACACCACCTGTAGCCCTAGTACAAGTTCTTGTTTTGGAAAACGGCGACAGTTTTCGTTCACTCTCCATACATACATTAATTAGTATTGATAATTTTATTAATTTAATATCTTATTAGTCGAATACGAAATTAGTTTGCCAGCGATTCTTTCCTTTTTAACACGCTTTTTTTTACAGCATAAATTACTAGTTTGACACTTCGCCAATAGTAATTTTATACGAAAATTGTAAACGTATTTGCAGCTCGTACTAGACTGCTGTATAAGTTACAACACATTCCACCTCACCCTGTATATTCAGTAAAGGCATACGAGCGGCGCCCTTGACCCCGCGGAGGTCACGCGGCGACCTCGCATTATACTGTCTGCGTTCATGACCCATATACTCGGTACCTACTTAGGGACCAAAGTCATCACCTACTTCTGACCTATATACACTCATTTGCAAAAAAAAAAAGAAGTGTGTGTGTGCAATTCACACACGGCAGAAGTTAAACTTCAGAAAAGTAGCCAACAAGGGAATGAGATAATAAACATTATTTAAAAATTTAATGCGAAATATTACATTTCATATATTTACATACTTAAGATCTTGTTTCTTTCCAACCTTTTTAGTGACGCCTTTTTCGTTTCACCAAATTTTCAAATTACAACGATTCTAAAGAAGTTTCACTTCAAAAATGGGCGGTTTAAATTTTTTTTTGTCTGTAAAAAATACAATGGTATCAAATTCAAATAATTTATTCTGTAAATTGGATCATAAACTTTTACATGTCATTTTTTTTTATACTAGATTACATTTTTATTTTTATCTTTTATCGGCATTTCCTGGCTAGCCATGAGACGAAATGCCGAAACAAACTCATGGGTTATGGCCTCCTTTAATCGAAATTCTAATTATCATTTTTTTTAATTATATTTATTCATTTTAGTATGTCACTGGCATGTTAGTGAAGTGTTGTAGTTTAAAAAAAGTTCATTCCAAATTCAAAATTAAGCGGGCTGGTAAAGTAATGACATATTTTGGTGGAGTTTTGGCGGGAATTCTGACAGTGCAGTTCATCGCTTATTTTAACTTATTTCATAAACTAGTTTACAGTTGTGTTTATTTTATAAAAGTGGTGTGGCTTTGTTCAATAGACATTGACGGTGATGAACAGTGTATGGAAACATTGAAATAAGTGAATTAAGCATCGTACTGAAAGGAGTTAACACCAAAACTCCGGCAAGACCTTGAAATCGACAGCACCCGTTGTTTCATCGTTCTTGTAAAAATAACTTGAGAATAAATTATACTTGACACTGGCTAAATGCTTAATAATGCGAAAGCCATGAATAAAAAAGAAGAAGACATATTTTGGAGTTTTGGCGGGAATTCTGACAGTACGGTTCATCGCTTATTTAATTTATTTTAAAAACTAGCTTTGTGTTGTATAAAAGTGGTGTGGATTTGTGCAATAAACATTGACGGTGATGAACAGTGTATGGAAACATTAAATTAAGTGAATTAAGCATAGTACTGGAAGGAATTCACACCAAAACTCCAACGAGACCTTGAAAATGTCCACACCGATATTTCATCGTTCTTGTGAAGACTTGAGAATAAATTATACCAGCATAGGCGAAATGCATAATAATGCGAAAGCCATAAATAAAAAGAAAAAGAAGAATATTCTCACTGCATATTATGGCGCGAATTTTTGACATAGCATGAAATTTACATATTTATTGCTAAATTGTTTAATTTCCTTGCCGTTTAAAGACTCGATACAGTCAACAGTCACCATAATGCCATGCCCCCATAATAATAATATTATGATAACAGCCAGAAAAATAATATCGCTACTCGATTTGAAGGTTGCAATCAAGGTATGTGTTCCAGAGGTTAAATGCGAGTCGTTCGATAGTAAAGAGGACTTCGCAGTGATATCAAGAGTTTTTTTTTATTATTTGATTGAATGACGAGACGAGCAAGGCGCTCGCCTGATGGTAAGACGCCTGCCCATAAACAGCAGCAACATCAGACAGAACTTTGAATTACAAAGCACTGCATGGCACTGAACTGCGCTCGTCACCCCGAGACATAAGATATTAAGTCTCATAATTCCCAGTAATTTCACTGGCTTCAATACCCCTCAAACCGAAACGCAACAGTGCTTACACACTGTTGCTTGGCGGCAGAAAAAAAACGGTGGTACGAACCCAGGCGACCTCTCGCATACGAGGGACCTACCACCTTGTAAACCTGTAAGAAAACCATGCATTGAACCCTTTTCAATGAGACTGGCGTTGAGAAATCGTCATCTTCATTTGTCGGCTTTAACTTAGAGGCAAGAGGTGTGCTTAAAAAATTAAAACTCTATGGACAATAAAAAAAGAAATCTAAGAAAAGTCTATGGACGGCTAAGAGAAGGCTTTTCACTGCTAATATGCTCATTCGCCGAGTTTTGGCGGGAATTCTGACAATGCAGTTCATCGCTTATTTTTGGGTACACTACAATAATACGACAGACTTTATTCCGACAGTCACAAATACGAATTTCAAAATACCGATTTTCATAATTCCGAATGGTTCAAAATTCCGAATATAACAACTCCGATGTATCATTTATCCTATTTTTATAATTCCAAAATTTCAAAATTCCTAACGTATATAATTACGATTCTCAAAATACCGAGTTTCAATAGATCGAATAACAAAAAGTCCGAATTAATGATAATTCGAAACATCAAAAATACGAATTCCGATTATTGAAATACCTATTAATTAAAATTCCGAAAAAAAACGCCTTGTAAAACTGAATAGAAAGACAAATCAACACATAATTGCTTGTCAAAGAGAAGTATGAGGAGGTAGAATTAAAAAACTAATGTCAAATGCGTTTTAAAAATATTTTCTTTCCAATAAAAAGATTTTTTCGCTGGTCACAATTTTAACCTAACCTAAATGATTCACCAACAATAGAGGGGATCTGGCGCTCGGCGGCCGCTGCCGCGGCACGCTCGCTGCGCTCGCTCGCCTTCGCGCTTTAGTGGTCACAGTTCTAACCTAACCTAACCCAAATGTATGTAATGATTATACTAACTGAATCGAAATCCTAATTTTAGCAATTTATTCGGAATATTGAAAATCGGAATGTCGTTTTTCGGACCGAGAACCCATCGAGCATTTGACTCTTCGAACATATAATAATCGGAAAACAAACAGATCGTATTTACAACTTTCGGTAAAATCATTTTCGTAAATTTGAATAATAGACATTATAATTTTTAGGCATTATAAAATTCGGAATTTTGAACATCGGAATATCGAAATTCGGAATAAAATATTTCGGAGTATTTGGGTGTTCCCCTTATTTTTATTTATTTCATAAACTAGTTTAGAGTTGTGTTTGTTGTATAAAAGTGGTGTGAATTTGTTCAATAAACATTGACGGTGATGAACAGTGTATGGAAACATTGAAATAAGTGAATTAAGCATCGTATTGAAAGGAGTTAACACCAAAACTCCAGCAAGACCTTGAAATCGACCGCACCCGTGTTTCATCGTTCTTGTAAAAATAACTTGAGAATAAATATACTTGACACTGGCAAAATGCATAATAATGCGTAAGCCATAAATAAAAAGAAGAAGATGCTCATTCACCAGCCATAGCCCTGCCCGTGGCCTTAAATTACTCCGTGAGCAGTTGCTAGACCTAGTTTTGTTCTAAATTGTGCAACATCTACTCGAGAGCTCTGATTAGGATAATAATAATAAATACTACCCTGTATAGACGTCCCACTTCTGTGCACGGGCCTCCTCTATTAACGAGAGAGATTAGGCCTTAATCCACCACGCTGGCCTAATGCGGGTTGGCAGACTTCACATACCTTCGAAATTCTTATGGAGAAATCAAGTATGCAGTTTACCTCACGATATTTCCTTCTTCGTTAAAGCAAGCGATAATTAACAATGAATACACAGGTAACTTAGAAAAGTCGTTGGTGCATGCTCTTGGGGCTGGTTTCGAACCGGCGACTTTCGTCTCGACAGTCCGTACCACTCCCCGCTTAGGTAATGCTACCATCGGAGTAAACCGTATCGAATATAAAGGAAATCATAAAAATCGGTCCACACTTGGCAGACGAATTTCCTTTAAACGGAGTGTGAAGAAGCAGTTAGGCAGGCCGGCATGATCATGCCGACCAACGATAGACACACTGTTTGTCGTTGGTCGACACTATTCCTAGATTGCGCTACACTTACCATCAGGTGTGGCGTAGTCATTTTGCCGAGCCAGGATAAAAAAAAGAATTATCCTTTTCTTTTTTATAGTAGGTTAAGAACTAAGCAAAGCGCCTGAAAAACTACCCAACACTGTAAAAAAGGCAGTGAAAAAACATCAAGTACGTTCTCCGAAGAAAAAACAGCGAGAAAAACCGTAAGCACGACAAGGCCATGACAAGGCGGTTCATTGACATTTAAATACAGAGAAAGTAAAATTTTCCCTAGTCGGGATGTAAAATTTGAGTGGTAGAGCCACGCTGTAGACAGTTTTGTGTACAGCATGAATGGGCTGGCTCGACCGGGTCGTTACCACTGTCTCACTGAAAACCGACGTAAAGTAGCGGCTCGCTGCTGCGTTTCGTACGGTGAGTGAGATATCCGGAAGCCCAAATCCCCTCCCCTTCCCAATCCCTAATTATCCCTTTCCTTTAAGGTCGGCAACGCGCCCATGATTCTTATGGTGGTGGGCGTACATGGACGGTGGAGATCACTTACCATCAGGTGACCCACTTGCTCGGCCTATGCTACAAAAAAAATGTGTTAGTCTACCGTGTTTGGGCTGAGACCGGTGAGGTCGTGGGTTCAGAAACCAGATTGGGTATCACAATTTGTTTCAGTATACATTCGGTAAACACATCTGCTGCAATTGCTGGTGGTAGGATATCCATATCCACCCGGATAGCGACCACCGTACACAGCCTCCGTGGCACAGCGGGCGAGTAGCCGGCTGTGAAGCGAGAGGCCGCGGGTTCGACCCCGCACACAGACAAATGTTTGTGTGATCCACAAATATTTGTTTCGGGGTCTGGGTGTTGTGAGAGCGGAAGTCTCTCGTAGTTCCTGATACCCACGACACAAGACTCGTATCTTACTGTGGGGTCAGGACTATGTGTGTGACTGTTGGGTGTATTTATATATTTATTTGTCAACTAACAGACAACGCAATCTTTGACGTCACAACGGTAAATGGCCATTGAGATCGACGTGTGCGAGCGAGATAGTGAGATGTCCCCACTACACGCCCACCTTTGCTTATACCGATATTTAAAATCATAATTGCGGGCTCCTTTTCGAGCCAATTTTGATTGTGTTTCTACAAAGGGTTTCCTTTTCATATTATTTTGTGTAACGAATAAATTTTTTACATAGTATAAAATGAAGTCGCTTCTGCTGTCTGTTCGCTTAGATCTTTTAAACTATTCAACGGATTTTAATGCAGTTTTCAGCAATAGATAGAGTGATTCATGAGGAAGGTTTATATGTATATCACATACAGGTGAAACGGAGAGGGGCAGCCAGTAAGAAAGAAAGAAAGAAGAAACATTTATTATTGGACTAGACACAAAATACATAGTTTTAACATATAATATTCAACATATATATTACTAGCTTTTGCTCGCGGCTCCGCCCGCGTGATCTGCTTTTACCGGGATAAAAAGTAGCCTATGTCCTATTCTGATGTATAAGCTATATTATTGTAAAGTTTCATTAAAATCCATTCAGTAGTTTTTACGTGAAAGAGTAACAAACATACATCCATCCATCCATACTTACAAACTTTCGCGTTTATAATATTAGTAGGATTCAGTAATGTATAATATTCAACATAGAAAACTATCCTATTGGCTTAACGCCTGCTGTCAGTCGAGAACATCCGGGAGCGAGTTTGTGCCCTCCGAAGTACGGAGACGCTCAGTTGAAATACCACCGAGCGGTCACCCATCCATAGACTGACCGAGGGTGCCTTAAATCACAAATCGTTTACCGATCATCATCATCATCAGCCACAAGACGTCCACTGCTGAACATAGGCCTCCCCCAAAGATTTCCAGACCAATTGGAAGCGGCCTGCATCCAGCGACCTCCTGCGACCTTTATCAGGTCGTCTGTCCACCTTGTAGGCGGACGTCCAACGCTGCGCTTGCCAGTACGTGGCCTCTATTCCAGAACCTTCCTGCCCCATCGGTCATCGGTTCTGCGAGCTATGTGGCCTGCCCACTGCCACTTGAGTCGATCAACCGACATATAATTCTAAGAACCGACTACAAAAATAGAATGCTGCGACACGATTCGCGATTTGTGGCGAATCGATGCCTGCCCACAGGAGTTACAGTGGCGGGTGTGTGGGCGAGATATTCTTATACGAGTATGTTTTTCTATTTGTTTAATTTTGTTTCGGGATAACAGTAGCTTCGCATTCCGAGCGATTCGCCCACCTTCATTGATCGGTGTCTAGATAATCCCATTGTTGATTCCAGTTTACCCATTTCTTTTTATAGCATAGAACGGCAAACGAGCAAATGGGTCACCTGATGGTAAGTGGTAAATGAATGAAGTGATTGAGTGGTAGAGCCACGCTGTAGACAGTTTTGTCTACAGCATGAATGGGCTGGCTCGACCGGGTCGTTACCACTGTTTCACAGAAAACCGTCCGGCCTATGCTATAAAAAAAGTGATCACTGCCCATATACGCCCATAATACTAGAAGAATCATATGCGGGTTGCCGACATTAAAGGGAAGAGATATTTATGGGATTTGAAAGGTCCACCGGATATCTCACTAACCGTACGAAACGCAGCAGCAAGCCGCTCCTTTTACTGTGAGACAGTGGTAACGACCCGATTGAGCCGGCCCATTCACGCTGTAGACAAAACTGTTTACAGCGTGAATGGGCCGGCTCGATCGGCTTTTTACAGCCGCCGCTTTTTTACAGTCAAAAAGTGTGGAGGGTGTTTTTTTTTATCCTGGCTCGGCAAAGTGACTACGCTACACCTGATGGTAAGTGTAGCGCAATCCAAGAATAGTGTCGACCAACGATAAACAATGTGTCCATCGTAGGTCGGCAAGTTCATGCCGGTCTGCAAAGGGACAAGGGGGAGAGGAAGGAAAAGGGATGGGAAAAGGGTTAGGATCAGGGGGCAAGCCCCCTGGGGAGAACCGGATATACACTGGCTGACCCTGGAACGCGACCCACAAAAGGTGGGCCACTATGGCAGGTTTTAGCACCAGTGTACGGTGGTCGCTATCCGGTCGGATACAAGTATCCTCCCACCAGCTAAATTATTTGCTGGTTTGCAAATTATTGTTTTATAATAGCAACTCTGCAACCTTCGCATACAGAAGTAAGCTGTATATATTACATTACATGTATATTTCTAAGTGCCACGATGGCGCAGTTTTATTGCACACGCGGTACGACTGAGGTCTCAGGTTCGATCCCGGGTCGGGTAAAAATTATATTCTGTTTTTCTATCACCAAATGCTAATGGAACGGAAATACGCTCGGCGAAATGTGGGTGTAATGGTTACACCCACATTTCCTCTTCCTACCCTTTTGGGGATCAAATCAGCCCATTCATTTAGGCGCTACGGTGCCACACACATATACAAAGAGACAGATCCCTCTTTTTGTCGGAAGTTAATAAATAAATACACCCAACAGTCACACACATAGTCCTGACCCCACGGTAAGATACGAGTCTTGTGGATATCAGGAACTACGAGAGACTTTCGGTCTCACAACACCCAGACCCCGAGACAAATATTGTGGATCACACAAATGTTTGTCTCGGTGCGGGGATCGAACCCGCGGCCTCTCGCTTCACAGCCGGCTACTCGCCCGCTGCGCCACGGAGGCTGTCTACCAATCTACCAAAAATGAACCCGCGACCTCGCGTTTCATAACCTCATTAATTCCAAGCATTGACGACGCGAAGGTCACTACACTCCAAAGTTATTATTTCATTAGGCTTCTAGAACTTAGCCGGCATTTACCAGGATTATTTGCTTTTGTGTAGACCAGTAAAACTTTTATGAATAGCATTGTGGAGTACTGTTGTGCCTGTAAAGGCGGAATTTAATGTGAAGGATCCTTTTTTTTTATGGCATAGGCCGGCAAACGAGCAATTGGGTCACCTGATCTCCACCGCCCTTGTACGCCCACCACCAGGAGAATCATGGGCGCGTTGCCGACCTTAAAGGAGAGGGATAATTGGATTTGGATTGAGAAGATTGGATTGGGAAGGGGAGGGGATTTGGTCTTCCGGATATCTCACTCACCGTACGAAACGCAGCAGCATGCCGCTACTTTACGTCGGTTTTCTGTGAGACACTTCTGTGTGACACACTACCACTCAAAAATCCTCAAACTCAAAGATTTTTTGTGTGGTAGAGCCACGCTGTAGACAGTTTTGTCTACAGCATGAATAGGCCGGCTCGACCGGGTCGTTTTCACTGTCTCACAGAAAACCGACGTAAAGTAGCGGCTTGCTGCTGCGTTTCGTACGGTGAGTGAGATATCCGGAAGCCCAAATCCCCTCCCCTTCCCAATCCCTAATTATCCCTTTCCTTTAAGGTCGGCAACGCGCCCATAATTCCTTTGGTGGTGGGCGTATATGGGCGGTGGAGATCACTTACCATCAGATGACCCACTTGCTCGTTTGTCAACCTACGCTATTAAAAAAAAAATAGACAAAATTACTTAGAAATAAAAATGGCTAAAGGAAGTGGCTCAGCTAACTGCTGTCTGAGGCATAAAACTCAGCCAGCGCTGGTTTTCAGCCACTGCTGGCCCCTCTGGTGTTACTGTACTTAGGAGTTAGGCCTAACTGCTCCTCCATTGATTTTATAGCTGCTTAGATCTAATAACATCAATTAAAATTTTCTTTCACAATATACACGAAACTGAAACTATTTTGCGAAAACCAAACTAAAATTGGGTAAGAAATGAGGTTGCAGTTCATGTTTTACATGGTCGTAGTGGGAAAATCTCGCTATCTCCCTCCCACGCGTGCACCGTAACAGACATGACCTGACTTGTGACGTAACATACCACGTCGTCCATCCTTTTTCCGTCATTCTACTATTACCCCTTTCAGCAAATTTAAATAGCTTCTATTTTCTTTTTTATCATTATTAGCGCACTCAAAAACGATTAATTTTGTTTTGAATATTCCTTCTTTAGAGTCGGTTATATTTTTGCTAAAATGTTTTGAAGTTTGCCGACCACTGCCCTAATGACTTTTACGCTCCCCCGCAATTCTTACACAGGAAGCTAAGCCGCGGGATAAATTTAGCGCAGATAAATACAGAAATATTATAAAAATAGGTATATTTTTCATAATAATAAACGAAAGCTAAGGGAAAATCTCCAGTGTGACCATAATAAAAACATCCGTCGCCGCGGTGTTGCCAATGAAAATATTGATTATCGTCACAAATATTACTTTGCTATTCCCAGGTATTTTTAGATAATGTTTTGAATGGATTATATTTATTTTTGAAGACTAATTAGATGGCATTGATAAATATAGAGGTCTATTTAGACCGTCGAGGTTTCTTTAGCCCTTGGGTAAAACTACAAGGGTCCCTTCTAATGGGATTCTGGCGACCCCTGCAGTACCTCATCCCAGGGAAAAGGGAGGATTTAGGATTGGGAAAGGTGTAGGAAGAGGGGGGAAGCTCCTCGGGAGAACCGGATACACTGGATGATCCTGGAACGCGATTTTACTAAATTGCTGGTGGTAGGATTTATATCCGGCCGGATAGCGACCACCGTACGCATGGTGTTAAAACCTGCCACAGTGATCCACACGCTTTGTGTGGATCGCGTTCCAGGATCAGCCAGTGTATATCCGGTCCTCCCGACGGGCTTGCGACATGACTTGATGGTTGATTGGGGCGGGTAAAGTCTTTGTATCCCCGTGCCTGCATCGGTCATCCGCCTGTCATGTCGCAGGCCCATCGATTTGCTTCTTCCCTCATTTATTCAGGCCGGCATGACTCTGGTGACCACCGATAAACTCATTGTTTGTTGGTGGTCGCTGGTTTTTTGGATTGCACTACGCTTTGAATACATCAGTGCTAACACACTGCTGCTTTTTTTATTCAAGTCAATGATGAAGCCTTCGTTGTTATGGATAGTAAGCTTTCTAGTGATATGATTGTACCCGCAGTTTCAGAAAATATATATTTTTTTATTATTTGATTGAATGACGAGACGAGCAAGGCGCTTGCCTGATGGTAAGCGCCACGCCTGCCCATAAACAGGAGCAACACCACACAGAACTTTAAATTACAAAGCACTGCATGGCACTGAACTGCGCTCGTCACCCCGAGACATATGATGTTAAGTCTCATAATGCCCAGTAATTTCACTGGCTTCAAAGTCCCACTGTGCTTACCTACTGTGTTTACACACTATTGCTTGGCGGCAGAAATATGCCGTGCTTTGTATTTTAAAGTCCTGTGTGCAGTTGCTTCTGTTTATGGGCGGTTACCATCAAGGGGAGGGGATTTGGGCTTCCGGATATCTCACTCACCGTACGAAACGCATCAGCAAGCCGCTACTTTACGTCGGTTTTCGGTGAGACAGTGGTAACGACCCGGTCGAGCCAGCCCATTCATGCTGTAGACAAAACTGTCCACAGCATGGCTCTACCACTCAAAATAGCTACGCAAGCAACTTGTTTCTTTCGTCAATATAAAATAAAACACTATATGCACATACACAAATAAATCAGGACATATATGTTTTTCCTTAAGGTTTGTTAGCTAAATACAAAATGACATCATATTTCTAATCTCTGTTTCAAAACTGCATATTTATGATGCAATAAATTAAATTGGTAAAATCCCTGGGCATATTTGAAAATAAATAATAAATAAATAAATACACCCAACAGTCACATACATAGTCCTGACCCCACACTCCACAGTAAGATACGAGTCTTGTGTCGTGGGTATCAGGAACTACGAGACTTTCGGTCTCACAACACCCACACCCCGAGACAAATATCTGTGGATCACACAAATGTTTGTCTCGGTGCGGGGATCGAACCCGCGGCCTTCGTTTCACAGCCGGCTACTCGCCCGCTGCGCCACGGAGGCTGTCTGAAAATTATCTGTAATACCTAAATGGTTTTTAGAGTGGCAGAGCCATGCTGTGGATGGTTTTGTCAACAGCATGAATAGGCCAGCTTTACCGGTTTTTTACCATTGTCTCACAGAAAACCGACGTAAAGTAGCCGCTTGCTGCTGCGTTTCGTACGGTTAATGTGATATCGGAAGGCCCAAATCCCCCTCCCCTTCCCAATCTCTTCCCATTAAGGTCGGCAATGGGTCTATGATTCTTTTAGTATTGTGGGCGTACATGGGCGGTGGAGATCACTTGCTATCAGCTGACCCATTTTTTTTTTTTTCTTTTTTCGTGGCTCGGCAAAGTGACTACGCTACACCTGATGGTAAGTGTAGCGCAATCCAAGAATAGTGTCGACCGACGACGAACAATGTGTCCATCGTAGGTCGGATGAACTACGGGGTCCCTGCAAACGGAATACTGGCGACCCCGCAGTATCTCATCCCAGGGCCATGGGGAAGGGAAGGACAAAGAGATAGGAAAAGGGTAAGGATTAAGAGGCAAGCCTTCTGGGGAGAACCGGATATACACTGGCTGACCCTGGAACGCGACCCACACGCGGTGGGCCACTATGGCAGGTTTTAACACCAGTGTACGGTGGTCGCTATCCGGTCGGATACAAGTATCCTCCCACCAGCACTTGCTTATTTGCCGCTCTATACTATAACAAAATGTCTCAATATATTTTCTTCATACTTAAATTATATAAAAAAAACAACAAGTTGATTAGACCAGCTTTCAAATAAGTTCCTATATTATTTCTTCTATTGTAATAAAAAAAATGTATGGAGACTAAACTCTAACATATCTACACTAATATTATAAAGAGGAAAGATTTGTATTTTTGTATGTAACAAATAAACTTAAAAACTACTGGACCGATTTGAAAAATTCCTTTGCTGTTGGTAAGCTACATTATCATTGAGTAACATAGGCTACTTTTTATCCCGGAAAAAGCAGATCGAGCGGGCGGAGCCGCGAGGAAAAGCTAGTTTTTCAAATAAGCATTGACAAACAGAAGCAACGCCACACAGAACTTTAAATTACAAAGCACTGCATGGCACTGAACTACGCTCGTCACCCCGAAACATATTGGACTGTGCTGTGTTACCCTAAATACAGAATGTTAACACCTGGTTTCTAAAGTCTAACCAAATCAACATTTAATTTTTGACTAACTTTGATTTTGACAGTGCTGTCAAATCAATTCAAGTTTCTGAAACGTTATTTAGTGAAAAAAAATATTCTCTGATTGAACAATCGCTTGTTAGTAATTGATACATTGTTTGATGACAGAATTATCTATGAATCTTCAAGAAACCCAAAATAGCGTTTAACACATGAATTTTTCATATCAGTTTGAAAGCCTTGTTAACTAACAGGTGTGTCAAATAAAAGCGTTGACCACGATTCTAGCAAGTCAGTTTTGACTTGACATGAGATTTGACAAAAGATTAGTTAATTTCGACATTGATCAGCCTTTCAGCAAACAGGCGTATTTTTTTATTTATTTTTTATCCGTGCATGGCAAACTGACAGCACTACACCTGATGGTAAGCATGGTGCAGTCCAAAAAACCAGTGACCACCAGGTGGTCCCCAGAGTCATGCCGGCCTGTTTAAATGCTTCTTTGCTCTTCGAAGAGGATCAACGGATGACCAATGCAGGCAGAGTATAACAAGGATGTACCCCTATACCCACCCTAACGAACCATCAAGTAATGTCGCAAGCCCCTCGGGAGACCCGGATATACACTGGCTGATCCTGGAACGTGATCCATATGTGGATCACTATGGCAGGTTTTAACACCGTGTGACGACATATAATGCTGTCAATCTGGGTTTAATTTTCCTCAAACTGAAACTTGTGTTTACACACTGCTGCTTAGCGGCAGGAGTAGACAAGAGGTGTTACCAGTCCAAACCGCCTCTCACATACAAAGAACATACCATCCAGTGTGAAATAAGTAATACTGTTAGCTTTTTTAGCATTGATAAGGCTAGTGCTAACTTTTGGTATAAACAAGTCTCAGTAAATGGACTCAGTTTACTTAAAAACATGTGATTTACATGATAGAAACGAGTTTGTTTTTCATAACTGAGAAAATGACATGTTTTTTAGTTGTAAAGCATGATTTGGAGTAGCAAAGTTTAAATTTTTCCAGAATAAGATTCCCATAAGAAAATATAATATAAATGTACTTATTAATTTGATGTGCAAATATTGTCTCCTTGTCGCTACGCGTAATGTCAGAGAGGGACAAAAGAATTAATATAGGAAGTAAATAGTTAATAGAAGCCAAGATAACACTCCATAGTATGACTATGTTAGCCGTAATTGGCGATGCGAGGCAGTGAATGAAAAATTCAATTGAAATAATTGTTGCGAAAAGTCTGCCCAGCGAGGTCACGGGCGGCAACCCGTACAGTGCCGTCAAAAAAACAACAAACAAGTGACGGATAATAACATTTTTTAAATTTCACAAATTTTTACCAATGTTATAAACCGACCGAGTGTCGTAGGCACCGACGCACACGCACCCGTGACCGTAAACAATGTGCCATCAAACTGGTCGTGTTTAATATTATTTTTTTTTTCGACAAACACGTTTTCGCCCCTCATCCATCAGGCTGTAACATCAAAACGAGTTCTTTATAGTGCGGCGTGAGTCGAAGGCGAGTGCCGAGTGTAGGGATCTCGCAATGGAAAATAACCACGGCCACACGATAAACAAACTATGGCAGCACACCAGTACACAGCACTCACGCACGGCGCACCGTGTCGCTTAGTAAAAGGATAATGCGCGTATTAAACACAAAAAGCACAGCATTTCACGGCGGAACGAACTTCTGTACGCACCTTACTTTTAGTAATAACATGTGTGGCCAGTTTCACTACGGCAAAGTTTCCTGTGCCTATGGTCTTTTCCAGCTCGTAGTTGCCCACGCACACGAGCTGGTCTATCGGGAAGTGTTTACTTTTGTGCGGTGGCTTGATATTGCTGGCCATTTTCGTGAAAAACGCGTGAAAACCAGCTCGAACTCACGGCCCGACGAGCGATTTTCGTCCACTGCGGATAGTTCTCGCCGTTAGCCGCCACGGCGCTAGTGGCTCTCACGTCATTCGCCTGGGGAGGTTCATGTGCGTCCTCCGATGTTTCATTAACAAACGTAATTTTGTAATTAACTTATATTTTATTCGCACGGTTTTTACGCCCAGTAAACGCACGGGACTCTTTAGATCATTTATTTGGCGCCTGTGGTTACGATTTTTTACTATTTGCTGCATCGCTTATCAGCAATTCTCTTATCAATACGTAGGGATGTAGTTGAACATCACTGGGCTGTGAAAAAAGAACTCGATTCACAACCTTTACGCGACATGTGCTATCTCTGTCGCTGCCATTCATTTGTAATGCGATAAAGCGGGACGGGGATAGTGATCTCCGTCAAGCGGCTGGTGGAGTGACGTCAGTGATGCCGGCTGACGTCACACGCGGCAATTTCAAACCGACTATGTGAGGGGATAGGTACGTCAGTGAAAAATATCGATTTGTGCTAGCTCGAAGCAGCGACGCGACGTGCCGACTTGAATATACCACGGCTTTTTGTTTTAGTAGTCCCTAAAAAATAAAACATTGACTAGTAATTGCTTGGTAACTTGTATCGATTTTTACAAAATAACCTCGCAGTAATATTCCCTCTGTACATTCTCTGGTTTTGTCGATTGTTTGTACCTACATTTACTTATTTTTAGATAACATCTCTGTAATGTAAATAATTATTTATTTTTACATTACAAATAAAAATCATGACTAAAAAACAAAATGTTTATTTAGGTAATATGTTTATGACAATGGGACGGATTTAACAATCGCAATAGATATAATTAATCTAGTATAAGCTTTACGATGTGCCAGGATGGCTTTTCATTCATAAATTCATGCACTATTACAATTTTATCTCCATTGTTGAGTCTGTATCGATTATTTAAAAGCGAATGGCAGAGTGAAAGCCATCTTTATTCAAGAATGTCAAACTTTTTATCCTTATACTTCAACGGTGTGATTTGTGTATAATAGATGGCGCTATTATCAACAAACATTTTTGACGTAGTGCAGTCAGCTGATTCATCTCATTAAACTGACTTGATATTTGGTACTAGATGTCGCTTGCATACCTTTTTTTAAATTTCAGGTAAGTATATGACAGTGACACTTAGTTAATCCTTAATAACTTAAGAAAACTTTTTTTAAATAATAAAAAAAAATTATAGCGTAGGCCGGCAAACGAGCAAGTGGGTCACCTGATGGTAAGTGATCTCCACCGCCCATATACGCCCACAGGCCACAATACCAAAAGAAACATGAACGCGTTGCCGCCCTTAAAGGAAAGGGATAATTAAGGGATTAGGAAGAGGAGGGTGATTTGGGCCTCCGAATATCTTACTTACCGAAACGTAGCAGTCAACCGATACTTTACGTCGGTTTTCTGGGAGACGATGGTAACACCCTGGTAAAGGCGGCCCATTCATACTGTAGACCAGTGCTCCCAACCTTTTTTAGGCCATGCCCCACCTTAACATTTTTTTGTTTAATTTGTCACCGATATCTAGCATTGCATTTAAATAACCCAAAGCGAAAGGGTTAAAGTCGTATCGAGTCCATTTTTATATTGCCCCCCTGTGGGGCGTGGGCCCCACGTTGGGAAACACTGCTGTAAATTATCTACAGAATGGCTCTACCACTCATTTACAGGTAAGCCCTAATATCGTAGTGTCAATATGCTTAAGCTATGCTATATTTTTCTTTATAATGCTACACTAATATATGTGTGATTGGAATTTGACATTACATTTATTTACACAATATACATGTACAATTCTATATTTTGTATTAGTTAATAGTATAATAATTATAGCGCAGCGGTGGACGTCCACCTACAAGGTGGACAGACGACCTGATAAAGGTCGCAGGAAGTCGCTGGATGCAGGCCGCTTCCAACAGGTCGGTCTGGAAATCTTTGGGGGAGGCCTATGTTAAGCAGTGGACGTCTTGTGGCTGATGATTATGATGAATAGTATAATGTGTAGATGCAGATGCACCTCCCTGAAACTAATCCTGGCGGCGCTCATATGCGTGGCGTATATCTACCATCAAGCGAGCGACTTCAACGGTTCGTCGTTCAAGGTAAAAAAAAAATGTGTTAACTCATAACACACCTCTTTTTGCAGGGACTCAAGAATAGGTGAATAGATACAAACAAAAAAAATCATGCATTGTAAGTTTTTTAATTTATTGAAATAACAATGACCAGATAATAAATAATTCGGTGTGACGAAAATGGATTTATATTTTTTTTACACTTTATGCTATACATTTATAGGAACTTAGCATTGTATGTGTTAGAAAACCAGAAAAAAATATTAAAACGTTTTTTATAGAACAGTTCGAAATTCAAGATTTATGAGACAAAAACACACAAACATTGGGTCCAACGTTCGTCACACACGTTTAACATAATTCAAACTATTGATCAAACTGCAACATTATCATAAATTAATAAAATGCATATATTCACAAATAAGTCATCGCACGGGTTTTCCATATAAATTATTAGAAAGTTAACAATTAATGTTAAAATTAATTCCAAGACATTGAGAAGAAAAAACGTACTATTAAAAAAACCTCGACCAACTTCTCTTATTTGGTTGGACATTACTTACTTTTTCTTAGAACAATATCATAAATAATAATATAGAGCCACGAGACTACGAGATATTTTCGGTCTCATAACAACCAGACGAGGAAAAAATATTTAAAAATAATTGTATAATTTATAACAGACTCTGCCTACCCCAAAAGAAGACAGGCGAGTGTTTATGTAAGACAGAAAAAATCCGCTATGTCCAGCCAAATAGGAAATTTAATCTATATTTATATAACCTATGAAAAAATATATTTTATCTAACTAAAGTGGCATAGAGGCCGCGATAAATAAATATACTCTCGATAATACTGGACCAGAGAGACGCGATGCTGGTAAATCTACCATCAATGGTATAGTTACCATCAATTGACTATTATAAAAGTAAGTTATTTGGTAATTTTCTATTTCAGATATTTATTGAAGGTTGAACAAAAATAATGCTTTATTTTGATTTTACACAGCAAACGTATTTAAATTTTATTTTTTTCCAATCTTATTTGATGATTTTGTTAATTTTTAAGACATGATAGGTAATTATTTTTGTTTCTTGAATAATGCTATAAGCGAATAGTCGCTTCTTCGCTAGACCAGCTTCATACTGATTAAATCTTAAATTATATTTGTTGCGTTATGTTTTGTTATTTCAAGAATCGCGTCCAAATATTTAGCGCTTGTACAACCTTTGAGTAAATGTTACTTACCGAATAAAATATGACACGTTCAAGTACAAAAGTCGCACTTCTACATATTATTATATCAAAAAAGATGTGTACTGGTTTTTTCAATATATGTGTTGTCAGCTAAAACTTATGTGAATATTGTGAAATAGGGCTTTATATAGGTACATTGTACACAGGAGAGAAGTATACTAAAAGTCAAAAGAATTCAAAAGATATCACACAAAACTATTCGAAAAAAGACATAAGTTACTGATGCACTGTGTCACTGTAAGAAACTTAAGTGGCGTTGGGCTGGTCATATTGCTAGACTTACAGACAACCAATGGACTCACAGGATAACATGTTGGAGCGGACCACCAGGCATCAGGAAGAGAGGAAGACCAGCTGCCCGGTGGGCAGATGACATCATTCAAGTGGCTGGCGAACAGAGACAGCGAAACAAAAGGAAACTTGGAAATCTCTAGAGGAGACCTTACAGAGAGCGGGTTCTTACTAGCATACTTAATATGTATTGAATATTATTTTTATGTCATTTTTATTTAGTAAGAAATATAAGGCTATTTTATTTTATTTATTATAGGTACATTTTGACTAACTTACCCTACAACAATCCTACAAATTTTAACGATGCGCCTAAGCTCGTGCTAACTGCACTATAATTCTACATCGAATGCTGTGACCAACATAGTAGGTATCAAAGTTTTCAAGCTGCCCAAGGCCTTCTTGACTTAAAGACTGCTAACAGTTGATAACAGCTGGAACCGAGTTTGTACGTGCCCTCCGAAGCACGGAGACGCTTAGTTGAAATGCCACAAAGCGGTCACCCATCCATAGACTGACCGCGCCAAAGGTTGCTTAAATCGCTAATCGTTTATCGATTAGCGAGTGCAACTGGCTATGAGCGCCTCAATGAAGTGTATCTACTGTAGTTTGTACTGCATCTTTCTCTTCCTTTCTTTCTGCCTGGCATTATCCCGGCTTAGTACCAAGGTTCTTGTTTTTAATTTATGGCTTCGCATTATTATGAATTTCGCCAATGACAAGTACAATTTATTCTCAAGTCTTCACAAGAACGATGAAATATCGGTGTGGACGTTTTCAAGGTCTTGTTGGAGTTTTGGTGTGAATTCCTTCCAGTACGATGCTTAATTCAATGTTTCCATACACTGTTAATCACCGTTAATGTTTATTGAACAAATCCATACCACTTTTATACAACAAACAAAATATTGAAATAGTTTTTAAATAAATTAAAATAAGCGACGAACCACACTGTCAGAATTCCCGCCAAAACTCTCTTAAGGTTGGTCTAGTTTGTACTGCATCGTAATGCAATAGTTTCCGAATTAAACCTACTCGCCGCTTACTATACGTATCGCAAGCATTTGTTGTGCACAGGGCCGTTTTAGGCCATACAGGGGCCCTTGACCACCCACTATGACCTTTTTTTATAACCGATGAAAAAAAAAAACTTGTATTTATTAATGCTAGCCTAGAAAATTGACTAAGAAAATTTCACTTCTTTCATATATATCGAGTGGCATGACCCATTTTAAGGCGAATTTTTAATGATAGATAATTATAGGGCACATTTATGATGCATTTAAACGATAAGTAGGGCATACCGAACCTACTTGTGTACTGAAGTACTGGAGTTTTGATATAAGAATATACGGTGTTTGGGGTCGCATATTTAAGTAGGTTGTGTTTCGTTTGTTTGGACCTTTATTTACTTTTAACTGTTTAAATTTTTATTAAGATATGATATTTGTAAATAAAATAGCAACAGGTTTTTCATGAACTTTTTTGCTGCATGAAAGCTGGGCAGTTACAGTTATTTGTAGGTATATCATTTTTGAGATTCTTAATTTTTTTACAAACCTATTTTAAGGAGAATATCAATGCAGGGTGTCAGACGATTGACGCGACCTTTGGAAGTCGGCTTTTACAAGGTCTAGGCAAATATATACTATAGATAGTTCTACTCATTTGTGCACGTCTTGCTGTGTGCATGAGCTTGTAAATATGTAGTTTTGATTTGTCAATAGAACGTAAGTCATTTACTTATTGATAGACACAAATATTGTGTCTATAGAAACATATCACGCACACAGTATCGCGTGCATAAATGAGTAGAATTATCTAGAATTAATGTTATATAACCTGTTACACAGTAACAAAAACTCTGTTGGTCCTTTTAGGGTCTGAAGATAGACATATACGCAGCATAAGTTAATTAAAAAAATAAAATAAACAAAAGCGAGATAAGGTAGGTTAGAAAAATTAGTACATTTAACAAAATGTTATTTACATCTAAATTTCTAACCTGTGATAACTACATATGTGGACGCCGCAACTTGCTATCTCGCTCTGTCTCACGTCATCGGCCATGCAGAGGTAGTCAATCGAAATAAGCTTTACAAACAATAAATTAATTTAAGTTAAAAATGATTCAGATATCACAGTTAAAACGGCCGACAGGGTTTTAGTTACATATTGTATATACTGAGAGTGAGGGAAACCTGAAAACTACTGCAGAGGTTGTAGTGCTGGTGATTACGGACAGGGACAGTCAAAAATAGCGAAAGCTACCATTTCTAGCAGACGACCCCTAACCCCGAGCGGCAGCTAATATTTTACTAGCGTTATATTGCCATTTAAAAAAAGTGTTTGTGTGCAATTTGCACACGGCAGAAGTGAAACTTTAGAATTCTAAAAATAAATTAACCAACGAATTTTAATGCGCAAATGCAAAAATAAAACACGTGAATAATACACCACCTTGTTTATGACACATTTTCCGAAGGCTTCATTGTACGCGCAAAGACAAGTGATAGCATACTTGTAATCTATCTAATTCTCTCGCAGGCTAAAACATATGTATGAATATGTCTGTCTTTGTCGTGACGCATTTTCGTTTCATCGAGTTTCAAATCACAACGATACTAAAGAAGTTTTCCTTCAAAAATATTTAAATGAATAACCGCTGTATTCGTCTATTCTAATATATAAATTGAAATTTTTAATGATTTAATGTCCAAGTATTTGAAGGAGACCTTCATCCAGGAACATACAGATACACTTGCGAGTCATATAGTATGAAAGTTGTTGAATTTTGTAACGTATTTCTGTTTGTGTCTGAAATAAAGGCTATTTATTATCATGTACTATACTTCTTATTTGAAAAGGCCTTGTTAATATTATGATGTGGCATTCACCAGCACTGTCTGTTTTCAAAGCGACTACCTTAAACACTGTATAGTTCCGGTCTTACAAACTTACTTCTATTAATTTAAAACAAGATAATAATCATCTGATTTGGTTTTATTCACAACACAAAAGTATTAGACAACTTTAATAATTATCAAATTACAATTTTTAAAGTTATTTTCTTGCGTCACAAAAATTAAATATAACACTTGTAAATAAATAAAAACACATGTTTTTTAAAAACACCTCACTTACATCTCTCTGGTCGAAAACTTTTTGCACGATCCAAAAGTAACATTTTTAAACAAATAACACTCAACTGTCATACACATAGTCTTGACCACACAATAGCGTGTTCGACCATTTATCAGGGAACTTAGCACGTTAAAAGTTCAAAACTTGGGAAGAAATGCTTTTTGGTAATATACCAATAGATGTATGTAGTTTTAATATACGAAAGACTAAGAGCGGCTCATTTGTGCGTGTGCGTTCTACTATATGTAATAAATAAATACACCCAACAGTCACACACATAGTCCTGACCCCACAGTAAGATTCGAGTCTTGTGTCGTGGGTATCAGGAACTACTAGATACTTTTGGTCTCACAACACCCAGACCCCGAAACAAATATTTGTGAATCAAACATTTGTCTCGATGCGGGGATCGAACCCGCGGCGTCTCGCTTCACAGCCGGCTACTAGCCCGCTGTCCCAGGGAGGATGTCAGTATTTAGTTTGGTTTGGGACTGAATATGTGAGTTAATTCTTTACCATCGAATGTCGAGTTCTGTGTCTATGATTGGTTTGACTGTTTTTGTTTAGCGCCAAAACCAATGACGTTTAGACAAATAATCACTATGCGTTCGCGCTCATACTGAGACCTAATTTATTTCGTTTATGAATACGAGGGTAAGTTATTGTCTCTAGACCACTGTTCCCAACCTTTTTTAGGCCACGCCCCACCTTAACATTTTTTTGTTAAATTTGTCACCGATATCTAGCATTGCATTTAAATAACCCAAAGCGAAAGGGTTAAAGTCGTGCCGAGTCCATTTTTAAATTGCCCCCCTTAACTATCAAATTGCCCCCCTGTGGGGAGTGGGCCCCACGTTGGGAAACACTGCTCTAAACAAACACACACACACAGCAAGATGTGCAACAATGAGCAAACAACTTAATTCTAATCTAATTACATTTACTACTTGCTTTAAATTTTAATAAAACATTTCTTTCGAACATTGGTATCTGAAGATGCTTTGCCTAGACAAATTTGTGTAATTTTAAAGTTAAGTCTTGAATAAACAATTAAAATTTCTGTACTAATGTATAAATAGGACTATGTGTACGTCAGTTGTATATAACAATTTTTGGACCGTGCCAAGCGCGTGTAAAAAAAAACAAAAAAAAAAAACAGTTCAATATAATAATATTATGGTTTTTGTACATATTATTTGCAGTTTCAACAAACAACGAATTATATCATCATTTAATTACATTATTTTCATATAAATAAGCTTTACACTCTATGTACAAACGGACAATGTCCGCCATCTTGTTTTTATATATTATTATTTGTTCACGAGTGATTTCGAAGCGATGTCGCGGTATTTCGTATTAGTGCAATTTTCCAAATGGGGACGTACTCGAGATTTTTTTTCCGTGGGCCAAAACCCACTTTGTGTGTTTTAACAATAGAGATAAGAAATAAAAACACTTATCAAGGACAACAATAATATGCACAAATATGAGGTTGTTTTTTTATATTCCAAGAACCAAAAGTATCTTACGAGAATTGTACTAGACGAAATTATAGTCCATTACAATTTGTGACATGATATAAATAAATATTTCTCAAGTCTAGTTTAGTAAAATCATTTTTATAAAAAGTTACTATAGTTCTTACTTTTTCTGTAAAGTTGCAATTTATACGCATACGCCTCTATACATTATTGCATATCGCACTAAATTGACGGAATTTGACTTGTTTCGTACCCATTACTGTTCTAAGGGTATACAATTTGACCCCCAAAATCATCCTGAATACGTCCCTCCAGGCTATAAGCAGGACTAGCATGAACGCCCGATGGTAACCAAGTGTATATCACTATCAATAAATACCACATTAGTTAAGAATTCGACTGTATACGTTGTAGGCAGCAATTAAACTTTTTTATCTAATTTTCGAAATTAATCCCAAGACAAAAAAAACATTCTTGTTTACGAGGCCCCGTCCTTCAGTTTGAAAACAAAATCTTTTGACGTGGACTCATAAATGAATTTTCTGTTACAGACCCGTCTCTGACGTACGAAATAATCTCCATCTAACAGACCTTAATAGTGGGAGCGCTGTTAATATCGCTATCTCCCTTTAACGCACGTAACGTAATGGCGGTGACGTCAATCTTGTGTAATCATTTTTTTTGTTATTTCACATATAAAGTTTATTAGAAAATACGTTTATATCCATTTTAATAAGTGAGTGACGTAATTATTAATAAAAAAAAAGTTTACTTATAAAATATTTAATTTACGATCCAAATGACTGTAGGAAAGTCGAAATTTTGTTTCTTTTAAATAAGTAAGAGGTTGCATATGATTATTTCTGATTATTAAACGACTTAAAAAAAGGATTTTCTGTATTTTAACTGAGTAAAACAAAATCTATTTAAGTTTTGATTGGGTTTTAAAATAATTTATACTAAAATGTTATAATATAACAAAAAATATTCCATTCTTATATGAATCGCATAGTAAAACTGGCTTGTATATAGCAATAACTTAAATTTGTAGTTATATGCAGATGTGGTATTTATTGAAGTTGACAAATAAACAAAAAGACAGATCTTTACATTTATATATAGTTTATGGTTTTGCGAGTATAATTTATAGAGTGAAGTGACTCGATTCTATTTTTTTTGTCTATGTCATTTTTTTTTTAAATAATTTTTGTTGTGAACAATAAACTGCTGTTAAATTTGTAATTTTATTTATTTAGACTTTTGGTAATTTTAACTGACATTTTTTTGGGTATATTATTTTAATAAAATATGTATAACATTGTTTTAAAGAGCACACAATTTACGATTTTCATAAAAATAATTAACCTTTTTATAATTAAAAAAAAAACATTGTACGTATCCCTGAAATGGTAGGCAAAGGAAACCAATGAGTCGAGTTTATGGAATAAAACGTCATTAATATTTAGATTAAATTATTTTAAGATTTTACCCATAAACAATTAAATTTATAAAATTACCAACACAGTTTAACAATTACAATAAACATTTTTGAACATTTTCTTACATCCCAAACGGAGACGATAAATTCCTAATTTGTACATAGAAGCGAGTCACTTCACCCTGACACGAGCGCCGTCACCGAGCGTGTGAGTCACGGACCCACGCCTGGGTCACGGGCTCCGCGTGTGAGTCACTGAACACGAGTCACGAGCCTACACACGGGTCGAGGGCTGCGCGTGAGTCACCGAGCGCACGAGCCGCAGGACCCGCACGTGAGTCACGTGTCCCACGTGTTGGGGGGTCACGGGCCCCGCTACGAGCGTGACAGTTCGTAGAACAACACGTAAGCTTCCGATGACACAACATTCCGTGGACTGATTGGCGTAACCCTGCGAAACGAATAGCAAACTATTTATACCGGGGGTAAATTAGAAAAAAAAACCCTCGAAAAAAGTGGATATGCAAGCTAAAAATATCGTTATTTCAAGTAAAAAACTTTATTTCAAGTAGACTATTTTATTTCAAGTAAAAATAAAAATATTTCATTTAGATTATTTTATTTCAAGTAGATTTTTTTTAAAGAGATTTTTAACAATTTCACACATAGTCCTGACTCCACAGTAAGATACGATCTTGCGGTCAACTACGAGATACTTTCGGTCTCGTAACACCTAGACACGCAAAAAAAAAAGGATATTGTTATATTTACCTTGAATCGTTATATTCATGCCATTCCCCTGTGTACGGGTGTTTGCAGTACGCAGTGTAGTGGCCGGAATATGTGGTGCCTGCGAACAATACGCAACAGTTGTAATGTTCATCATCATCATCAGCCACAAGACGTCCACTGCTGAACATAGGCCTCCCCCAAAGATTTCCAGCCCGACCTGTTGGAAGCGGCCTGCATCCAGCGACTTCCTGCTACCTTTATCAGGTCGTCTGTCCACCTTGTAGGCGGACGTCCAACGCTGCGCTTGCCAGTACGTGGCCTCCATTCCAGAACCTTTCTGCCCCATCGGTTATCGGTTCTGCGAGCTATGTGTGTTTTTGTAATGTTGCTTTAAAATAATATTACGCATTCGGCGAACGTTCTTATATCAAGTCGAAGATATATTATTATTCTCGAGAAAGGTCAGGTCAGAAGTACCCTACATCGACGTGCATGGATGAAGAATATAATGAGAGTGTGATGCCAAAGAGGTATGTAAGGATCGTAGCAGGTGGAAGTCTGGTGCCTCTGACTACCCCTATGGGAAACAGGCGTGAGTCTATTGTATGTATTTTGAAATGTATTGTTTTAAAATAAAATTACGCATTTTGAAATATCATTTATCGGAACTTATGAAATATATTATTTACGTTGTTTAAATTATATTACACATTTATTTGCAATAATATACGCTTTCACGTCTGTAATAAAGGCGTAGGCTCACATTTTGTGGAGCTTATCTTTGTCCCATGATGCGATAGGGCGACCCTATTGCCACGTACAATTCAGAAAATGTATACATAATAACGCCATCTGTTGTCTAGTAGCGGAAGTACATTTTTCATTTTGACTTACAACGCCATCTGTTGGACGCGTTTGCGCAAATAAGATCTAACATCTAATTCAAATAGAGATACATACTGATTTTGTTTTACTAAATACATTTTTAGTGTTGGAAAATATTTTACGGCTATCATTATTTTTCATTATTATTACCTACTATTTTTCTGGAATGGAGGCCACGTACTGGCAAGCGCAGCGTTGGACGTCCACCTACAAGGTGGACAGACGACCTGATAAAGGTCGCAGGAAGTCGCTGGATGCAGGCCGCTTCCAACAGGTCGGGCTGGAAATCTTTGGGGGAGGCCTATTTTCAGCAGTGGACGTCTTGTGGCTGATGATGATGATTCTAAAGTTTCACTTCTGCCGTGTGTGAATTGCATACACACACTTGTTTTTTTTACTCTTCAGTTTTTTTTTAATTTATTTGAATGCTCACCCGAGTGGTTGCTGACCGCGTACAGGTCGTAGGTGGCGGGATGCGTTCTGGTGGCCGCGTACGGCGACATGTCCAGTCCGCTCAGCGGAAACTCCACCACCACGTTCAACTTGCCGCGGAAACGCTCCGTCGGGGAGAATCTGTCAACATAATATTGAATGGTTGAATGAATGTTGAATGAATTGAATTGAACATAATATTGAATGGTTGAATGAATGTTGAATGAGTTGAATGAATGTTGAATGAGTTGAATGAATGTTGAATGAATTGAATTGAACATAATATTGAATGGTTGAATGAATGTTGAATGAGTTGAATGAATGTTGAATGAATTGAATTGAACATAATATTGAATGGTTGAATGAATGTTGAATGAGTTGAATGAATGTTGAATGAATTGTATTGAACATAATATTGAATGGTTGAATGAATGTTGAATGAATTGAATTGAATATATCAAAATCTTTATTAATCATGTAGGCTAAGAAAGCGCTTATGACAGGTCAAGTACAGAACATTTGAGTCATTAATAAGACTAACTTAAGATTATGGGAGCTTTGGACTAACCGCCGCGCTAAAGGCTGGCAGGAAAAGACACACCAACAAGCATGGGAAAAGGGAGGGGATCCTTAAGTGAAGGGATTCATGGACTAGGATATGGAAATCGGGATAGGGCAAGACGGAGTAGGGTAAGTTTACAAAAATCTGTACGGGTTTAAAAGGTAAGGAGATGTGTCGTGGACCTTACTGGCAGGAATATCCCTAGCCTAACTAACCTACCAACATAATACTAGTCAACATAATATTGAATGGTTGAATGAATGTTGAATGAGTTGAATGAATTGAATTGAACATAATATTGAATCAGCGAGTTTTTTTTTTATAGCATAGGCCGGCAAACGAGCAAGTGGGTCATCTGATGGTAAGTGATCTCCACCGCCCATGTACGCCTACCAATAGAAGAATCATGGGCGCGTTGCCGACCTTAAAGGAAAGGGATAATTGGATTTGGATTGAGAAGATTGGATTGGGAAGGGGAGGGGATTTGGGCTTCCGGATATCTCACTCGCCGTACCAAACGCAGCAGCAAGCCGCTACTTTACGTCGGTTTTCTGTGAGACAGTGGTAACGACCCGGTCGAGCCAGCCCATTCATGCTGTAGACAAAACTGTCTCTGAGTGTGTTTATGTATTTATCTGCTGTCTACAACACTCAGACCCCGAAATAAATATTAGTGGATCACACGTCTATTTGTCTGTGTGCGGGGATCGAACCCGCGGCCTCTCGCTTCACAGCCGGCTACTCGCCCGACAAGCCACTGAGGCTGTCGGTAACTGCACTGTACTGACCTCTTGAGATGCAGCACTAGTACTTGAGGGAACTTCTGCACCGTGAACCACTTGAGACATTTGCGACGCACACCGCATTTTGAACACGTCTGCAACGGACAAAATATATAATAATATCTTTTCCGCGAATGTTACACATTGAAATAAAACTAATTTAAACGGATTTTATCGCGGTTTTTTATTTTGGTCCCAACGTTTCGAATAAAAATAAAAAAGACGTGTGGCACTCGGAGACTGCCGCGGTAAAGCTATTGCATAGCATTTTTATCAACTTTTTTTTTTTTTCGGGTCGGAGTCGCGTCAGAGTCGGGTCAAAGTCGCGTCAGAGTCGCGTCAGAGTCGTGTCAACGTCCGGTCAAAGTCGGGTCAAAGTCTGGTCCAAGCTGATTGGTCACTATGTGACGCCACCTGGGACTTCGAAATTATCGATGTTCCAGGGAGGTCAGCTAACGCTGGCTGGTCGGAGGAGGGTGTTAGGTATTTTCGTTACGGAATTTCTGTATTCGGTCTCGCCGCTCAAGGCCCGCGATAAAATCTATACAATAGCTTAAAAAAACGCGATTACAATGGACACATTATGATTAATAGCGTAGCCTCTGCGAGAGTTGATATATTTATTTAAAAATATATTTATTTATGGCTTCGCATTATTATGCATTTCGCCAATGACAAGTTGAACACGCCTGCCCATAAACAGAAGCAACACCACACAGAACTTTGAATTACAAAGCACATTACACTGCGCTCGTCACCCTGAGACATAGAATGTTAAGTCTCACAATGCCCAGTAATTTCACTGGCTTCAATGTCCTTCAAATCGAAACACAACAGTGCCTACAAATACATCCTTCTCCTTCTGTCGTATTCCTCAGTATTGGTCGTGACCTCCCTTCTGCATCACTTTTTCTCATAACATCAAACATACTTTTTGAAGTTATACTTCTTTAGGCGCGTTATGAAAAAATGATGAGAGTGAAATTTTAAGATGCGCGCGCACCTGTGACACAAAAAATTAACAGTATAAAGCCGTCTGCTTAACCGCTCATTAAGTCTCGAAAAAAAAGCTACCAACAAAATAGGAATTGAACCTCGATATTAGTCGCGCATGTTGGTACGCTCGTCACCTCTGATCACTGTTTTCATATTTATAATATTTATCAACATGTCTCTAGTTTATACATTCACAACACGTGTTTGAGTTTCATACAAGTGCGAATTATATATGTGCTAATAAATTATATTCAGTAGTGATTTAAATTGAATATTTTGATTGATATTACTTACTATTTGTGAATATTAGTGAAAAAAATTGTGCTTATATACTTTTTCAAGTGCTCCAATATAATTGAGGTTAACTATCCGTATGTATTATTTATTTATTTATATTAAAATACTTTTATTTAATATAATTAACACTAAATATTATTAAATTATTAATGTTAAATACTTATTATTGGTTATTTATTTTTATTTATATGTACAAATACATCATAATAATAAAACTAGCCCTGTGCTATGCACGCCCCACTGCTGGGCACGGGCCTCCTCTACTGAATGAGAGGGATTAGACCTTAGTCCACCACGCTGGCCTAATGCGGGTTGGCAGACTTCACATACCTTCGGAAAATCTTATCGAGTTCTCAGGTATGCAGGTTTCCTCACGATGTTTCCTTCACCGTTAAAGCAAGCGATAATTAACAATTAATATACACGTAACTTAGAAAAATCAGTGGTGTATGCTCTTGGGGCTGGTTTCGAATCAGCGACTTCTGTCTAGACAGTCCGTACCACTCCCCGCTGAGCTATCGCTGCTTTACAAATATATATATGTTGGTTAATTTTGACCACACCCATTTGTAACAGGTTGTATATCGTCGATGAAGTACCAATACCTCCTAAGTGTTGAGAATCTAAATTTACACCAGACTGGTTAAAATTAGGTTTTATTTTACATCAGACTGTTTAAAATAAGGTTTTATTTATTTTGATCAACTATTGATAGTAAAATAGTTGCCAATACATTATCTTTTTATTAGTTACTAATGGATGTGGTTTATGTTTACGTCTATTGTAATAAAAAAGTAATTTTGGACTAAATTTTCAGTAAGGAGATATTGGTACTTCATCGACGATAATGTTGGTTAAATTTAACTACACCTATATACAGGGTTATTTTTAAAACACCAGCAACCTCGCAGGGGTAGATACCTAAGGTTATAAGCTACTACTTTTGTTCTACGACTTTTCATAATTTGTTAGATTTTATTTTCATACAAAAATAAGTATTCATTTAATTTCCGTATTGAATATTAACAACGCGCATCGCAGATTACGTAAACAAATACGCGAAGCGTGGGGAATCGGGCTAGCGCCTATGACCTTGACCGCTGAACAGCTGACCATGTCGCCCGCAGTCTACGAAGAAAAACACTACACAACCACTACTTGTAAAATCATTTTTTTTAAATATATTGAGTTATATTCAAACTCGTAGAACAAAAGTTGTTCCGTATTGGGTCAGCTATCTACCCCTGCGAGGTTGTCAGTGTTTTAAAAATAACCCTGTATATAACACATACCGGTTTCTCATCACCGTCTAGCTCCTCCTGCTTGGTGAAGTACTGGAGACATTGCTGCAGTTTCAGGTTGCCAGTACGTGAAGGGATAGGCAGACTGTGGACACAAATATATGTATATACATCAGTTCTAGTGAGAAATACTAGCTAACAGATAGTAGACAGTAGGTAACATGTAGATATCAGAAGATAATAACAAAAAAAAGTGTGTGTGTGTGCAATTCACACACGGCAGAAGTGAAACTTCAGAAAAGTAGCCTACAAGAGAATGAGATAAAAATAGAGTATCAGTGGTATTAGGATAATTAAAAAGTTTATTATTTTTATAATACTTTTACCAAGCTTAAAAATTATTTAAAATTTAAATGCGAAATATTACATTTCATATATTTACATACTTGAGATCTTGTTTCTTTCCAACCTCTTTAGTGACGCCTTTTTCGTTTCATAAAATTTTCAAGTCACAACGATTCTAAAGAAGTTTCACTTCAAAAATGGTCTCAACCAACAAAAAAAAAAAACAACAAAAATTAATGATTAAACGAACTTACCTGTAAGTGAAGTTCTATCCTAATTATACGAAGAGCTTTGTCCGAAGAGATTAGCATTAGGTACACATGTATGCTAATCTCTTCGGACAAAGCTCGAGTATAATTATTTATTTGAATTAGAGCAGCTCAAGTTAAGCCAATGAGGAACGTTATAAAGTGAAATATTATGCTCGATTTTGGTGAAATCATCGAAAATGATGGGGCTATTACAATTAGACTTAAACTAGAATATAGAAATAGAACAGAAGGTAAAAAGAAAAGAAAAAAAAAATAAGCGAAATAAGCAAAAATGTAGACAGTTAGGGACAGGCAATGGGGACAGTTTAGGTAACGGGTTGTAGACCTCTCTTACCATCTTTTTTTTACCGTCGTCTTAGTAGACAGTAGATTTAATACACACGGTCTACATTTGAAGTACTGTCTAATATCTATTACCTTCTGTCTACTATAATTTATAGTAGTAGACAGTACTATGACATGTAGATAGACACATAGATAGTAGACAGAAGGTAATTGATTGTAGACAGTAGTCAAAATGTTAGACAGTGGGTAACAAATAAACAGTAGATAATTACTAATTATACAACAGGTAAAATCTGTAGTTACCTGAGGTCCCAGAACGGATCGAACGTGACACTGTCGTGGTTGCAATGCGTACAGCGCAATGTGGACTTGAGTTGGCCCACGAATATGTCGCCCACACGACTGTCCTCCATGCGCAGGTAACGGCTCCACGCCTCGGCCGCCTTCGCTGAGTCGCTGGAATAGGAATCATGTTAAATTGTGAGTGGTAGAGCCACGCTGTAGACAGTTTTGTCTACAGCACGAATGGGCCAGCACGAATGGGCCGGCTCGACCGGGTCGTCACCACTGTCTCACAGAAAACCGACGTAAAGTAGCGGCTTGCTGCTGCGTTTCGTACGGTGAGTGAGATATCCGGTAGCCCAAATCCCCTCCCCTTCCCAATCCCTGCTTAAATCTTCTGGTGGTGGGCGTACATGGGCGGTGGAGATCACTTACCATTAGATGACCCACTTGCTCGTTTGCCGGCCTATGCAATAAAAAAAATATATTATTTGACAGCCTCCGTGGCGCAGTGGGCGAGTAGTCGGCTGTGAAGCGAGAGGCCACGGGTTCGATCCCCGCACCGAGACAAATGTTTGTGTGATCCACAGATATTTGTTTCAGGGTTTAGGTGTTGTGAGACCTAAAGTATTTCGTAGTTCCTGATACCCACGACACAAGACTACTGTGGGGTGCTTATACTTGCGCTCGTTTACTTTCCCTAATTATTCCTTTCCTTTAAGGTCGGCAACGCGCCCATGATTCTTCTGGTGGTGTGCGTACATGGGCGGTGGAGAACACTTACCATCAGGTGACCCACTTGCTCGTTTGCCAGCCTATGATATAAAAAAAAAAACACTTGCCTGGCGGCAGTTACAGACGGCGCGGCGGTACCAACCCAGACGGCCTCTCGCATACGAGGGACCTACCACCTTGTACATTGCGTTAATGATGATCATATACTCACCTGAGACTATCATCGATCTCCGTCAGTATCGGTTTCGGTTTGACGGTGACCCGGTTCACATCCTCGTGCAGACCCTCCAGAAGGTATCGGAGGAACTCCTGAAACAAATCCGTGGATTTAAATACAATATTAATAAATAAATACACCCTACAGTAACATACATAGTCCTGACACCACAGTAAGATACGAGTCTTGTATCGCGGGTATCAGCAACTACGAGAGACATTCGGTCTCACAACACCCAGACCCCGAGACAAATATCTGTGGATCACACAAATGTTTGTCTCGGTGCGGGGATCGAACCCGCGGCCTCTCGTTTCACAGCCGGCTATTCGCCCGCTGCGCCACGGAGGCTGTCGTCAAAACCGGCCAAGATTTCAGGATTGGGTGGCAGAAGAGTAATTTTTGTTCGCTCTTCGTGAGTTGTCTGTGACCACCAAAATAAAGATATTTTGGCTAGAGATGGGAATGGGGAGAGGTAGGGGGGGGGGGTCAATATCACCCTAAGAGAACGAGCTCACGTGAACTTTCTGCTATAAAAGAGACATGGGCAGAGATAGGAAGTTTCGCAGTGAAGGCAAATTGCTGCGGCAGAAATATGAACTTTGCTATATAAAAGATAGATTGGTGCGGCAGAAATATGAACTTTGCTATAAAAGACAGATTGCTGCGGCAGAAATATGAACTTTTGCTATTAAAGACAGATTGGTGCGGCAGAAATATGAACTTTGCTATAAAAGATAGATTGGTGCGGCAGAAATATGAACTTTGCTATAAGACAGATTGATGCAGCAGAAACAAGAACTTTTGCTATAGTTACATCAGTGCGGCAAATACAAACCTCTTGAATCACAGGGAATGAAATTGAATTTCAGCTTGGTGCGGCAGGAATGCGAACTTCTAAACTAATATTGTAAAGAGGAAAGATTTGATTGTTTGCATTGAATAGGCTCTGAAACTACTGGACCGCTTTGAGAAATTCTTTCACCATAAAAATCCTACATTATCCCTGATGAACATAGGCCACTTTTTATGCCGGAAAAAACAGAGCACGCGGGCGGAGCCACGAAGAAAAGCTAGTTTGCTATAAAACAGGTGCGGCAGAAATACGTATTTTTGCTATAAAACAATTACGTGCGGCAGAAATACGAACTTTTGCTATAAAACAGGTGCGGCAGAAACACGGACTTTTGCTATAAAATAGTTAGGTTCAGTAAAAATATCAAAAATGCTATAAAAAAGGTCGGTGAGGCAAATTTACGAACTTTTCAAACCACCATTAACCTTGTTGTAGTTAATGTAAAAACTAGAACCTTAGTTACCTGCGCGTCCTGTTGGCTGTACCCCATAAACCTGGGCGCGAATCTTTGAACCTGGGACTTCAGAGAGGTGGTGTTCACGACCGAATCTCTCTCACCACAACGCCATAGCTCTTTGATAACGCTTGCAAACGCTGTAATAATCAATAATAGGGATTTTTGTCAGTTAAAAATAATAGGTGCATGAAAAAATATAACATGACAAATATTTTGTATTTTTATCTCCTTCATACATAGTCCTAACCCCACAGTAAGATACAAGTCTTGTGTCGTGGGTATCAGGAACTACGAGAGACTTTCAGTCTCACAATACCCAGACCCCGAGACAAATATTTGTGGATCACACAAACATTTGTCTTGGTGCGGGGATCGAACCCGCGGCGTCTCGCTTCACAGCCGGCTACTCGCCCGCTGCGCCACGGAGGCTGTCAAAATGAATAAAATATAGGTTTTTTTTTTATCCTGGCTCGGCAAAGTGACTACGCTACACCTAATGGTAAGTGCAGCGCAATCCAAGAATAGTGTCGACCAACGACAAACAGTGTGTCTATCGTTGGTCGGCAAGATCATGCCGGCCTGCCTAATTGCTTCTTCACACTCCGTTTAAGTGTAAAAATAGAAGGTTGTACACACAGAACTTTGAATTACAAAACACTGCATGGCACTGAACTGCGCTCGTCACCCCGAGACATAATATGTTAAATCTCATAATGTCCAGTAATTTCACTGGCTTCAATTTCCTTCAAACCGATAAAACACACTGTTGCTTGGTGGAAAAAATAGATGGTGGAAAGAATAATGGTACCAATCCAGACGGCCTCTCGCATACGAGGGACCTACCACCTTGTAAAGAGTGCAGCAGTTGATAATTATAAGCAAATGACTTAAATTTTAACTATAAAAAAACACTATGGTAATAATTCACGACAGAAAATTCAAACACAACCTTGGGAATCAAGAACCTATTTTTGCTGGTGGTAGGATATTCATATCCGCCCGGATAGCGATCACCGTACACATGGTGTTAAAACATGCCATAGTGATCCACACGCCTTGTGTGGATCGCGTTCCAGGATCAGCCAGTGTATCACCGGTTCTCCCGAGGAGCTTGCGACATGACTTGATGGTTGGTTGGGGCGGGTATAGGGGTACATCCTTGTATTACTGTGTCTGCATCGGTCATCCGCCTGTCCTGTCGCAGGCCCCTCGATTTGCTTCTTTCCTCTCCGAAGAGGGAAGAAACATTTATACAGGCTGGCATGACTCTGGTGACCACCGATAAACTCATTGTTTGTCGGTGGTCGCTGGTTTTATGGACTGCACTACGCTTACCATCAGGTGTAGTGCAGTCAGATTCATCATCGTCATCAGCCACAAGACGTCCACTGCTGAACATAGGCCTCCCCCAAAGATTTCCAGCCCGACCTGTTGGAAGCGGCCTGCATCCAGCGACTTCCTGCGACCTTTATCAGGTCGTCTGTCCACCTTGTAGGCGGACGTCCAACGCTGCGCTTGCCAGTACGTGGCCTCCATTCCAGAACCTTTCTGCCCGATCTGTTATCGGTTCTGCGAGCTATGTGGCCTGCCCACTGCCACTTGAGCTTGCTAATCCGCTAATTATAGTTATTATAATTATAGTTTATCTTAATTTCTACCTTATATTCTAGTGTTAGGTGTTAATTTTTATTAATTTATGCGAACGGTGTTTATAAAATTGTCGTCGGGTAGATACGCCTAAAATAATGTATAAAAGAGTGGCGTACGACTTGACAGGGACAGTTCGCATTCAGTCGTCGCGTAGTAAGGACCATCGTGGTCGTTATTATCGTAGTCAAGCCTTTTGCTTGGCTGTCCGTTACTGTAGTAGTAATTCTGTCGTAGTTAATCATACTAAGCGTGTATACAAGTGCAGTTAAAGTAAAGCCTACAATTGGTTAATCCTGACACGGGTTTGTTCTCTGTGAATAGAAGAAATTGTATTGAAAGTGATCATTATATTTGTGCCCTATTATTTTTTTAAGTCATTTCTCATTAAATTTCTAAGACTAGTTACTAGTACTATATAATATATGAATCTGGTACCTTTGATGAGAGCCCCCTTCATACATGACAGCGTGGTGTTGATGTGAGCGCAGTGCTGGTCGTTGGTGAGGTACTCGAGCAGTGGCCGCGTGTTGGACAGGCACTGCAGCACACTGTTCATGAAGCACGTACCTTTGATGAGTGCCCCCTTCATACAGGACAGCGTGGTGTTGATGTGAGCGCAGTGCTGGTCGTTGGTGAGGTACTCGAGCAGTGGCCGCGTGTTGGACAGGCACTGCAGCACACTGTTCATGAAGCACGTACCTTTGATGAGGGCCCCCTTCATACAGGACAGCGTGGTGTTGATGTGAGCGCAGTGCTGGTCGTTGGTGAGGTACTCGAGCAGTGGCCGCGTGTTGGACAGGCACTGCAGCACACTGTTCATGAAGCACGTACCTTTGATGAGGGCCCCCTTCATACAGGACAGCGTGGTGTTGATGTGAGCGCAGTGCTGCTCGTTGGTGAGGTACTCGAGCAGTGGCCGCGTGTTGGACAGACATTGCAGCACACTGTTCATGAAGCACGTACCTTTGATGAGGGCCCCCTTCATACAGGACAGCGTGGTGTTGATGTGAGCGCAGTGCTGGTCGTTGGTGAGGTACTCGAGCAGTGGCCGCGTGTTGGACAGGCACTGCAGCACACTGTTCATGAAGCACGTACCTTTGATGAGGGCCCCCTTCATACAGGACAGCGTGGTGTTGATGTGAGCGCAGTGCTGCTCGTTGGTGAGGTACTCGAGCAGTGGCCGCGTGTTGGACAGACATTGCAGCACACTGTTCATGAAGCACGTACCTTTGATGAGGGCCCCCTTCATACAGGACAGCGTGGTGTTGATGTGAGCGCAGTGCTGGTCGTTGGTGAGGTACTCGAGCAGTGGCCGCGTGTTGGACAGGCACTGCAGCACACTGTTCATGAAGCACGTACCTTTGATGAGGGCCCCCTTCATACAGGACAGCGTGGTGTTGATGTGAGCGCAGTGCTGGTCGTTGGTGAGGTACTCGAGCAGTGGCCGCGTGTTGGACAGGCACTGCAGCACACTGTTCATGAAGCACGTACCTTTGATGAGGGCCCCCTTCATACAGGACAGCGTGGTGTTGATGTGAGCGCAGTGCTGCTCGTTGGTGAGGTACTCGAGCAGTGGCCGCGTGTTGGACAGACATTGCAGCACACTGTTCATGAAGCACGTACCTTTGATGAGGGCCCCCTTCATACAGGACAGCGTGGTGTTGATGTGAGCGCAGTGCTGGTCGTTGGTGAGGTACTCGAGCAGTGGCCGCGTGTTGGACAGGCACTGCAGCACACTGTTCATGAAGCACGTACCTTTGATGAGGGCCCCCTTCATACAGGACAGCGTGGTGTTGATGTGAGCGCAGTGCTGGTCGTTGGTGAGGTACTCGAGCAGTGGCCGCGTGTTGGACAGGCACTGCAGCACACTGTTCATGAAGCACGTACCTTTGATGAGGGCCCCCTTCATACAGGACAGCGTGGTGTTGATGTGAGCGCAGTGTTTGTCGTTGGTGAGGTACTCCAGGAGTGGTCGGGTGTTGGACAGGCACTGCAGCACACTGTTCATGAAGCACGTACCTTTGATGAGGGCCCCCTTCATACAGGACAGCGTGGTGTTGATGTGAGCGCAGTGCTGCTCGTTGGTGAGGTACTCGAGCAGTGGCCGCGTGTTGGACAGACATTGCAGCACACTGTTCATGAAGCACGTACCTTTGATGAGGGCCCCCTTCATACAGGACAGCGTGGTGTTGATGTGAGCGCAGTGCTGCTCGTTGGTGAGGTACTCGAGCAGTGGCCGCGTGTTGGACAGGCACTGCAGCACACTGTTCATGAAGCACGTACCTTTGATGAGAGCCCCTTTCATACAGGACAGCGTGGTGTTGATGTGAGCGCAGTGCTGCTCGTTGGTGAGGTACTCGAGCAGTGGCCGCGTGTTGGACAGACACTGCAGCACACTGTTCATGAAGCACGTACCTTTGATGAGGGCCCCCTTCATACAGGACAGCGTGGTGTTGATGTGAGCGCAGTGCTGGTCGTTGGTGAGGTACTCGAGCAGTGGCCGCGTGTTGGACAGGCACTGCAGCACACTGTTCATGAAGCACGTACCTTTGATGAGGGCCCCCTTCATACAGGACAGCGTGGTGTTGATGTGAGCGCAGTGCTGCTCGTTGGTGAGGTACTCGAGCAGTGGCCGCGTGTTGGACAGGCACTGCAGCACACTGTTCATGAAGCACGTACCTTTGATGAGGGCCCCCTTCATACAGGACAGCGTGGTGTTGATGTGAGCGCAGTGCTGGTCGTTGGTGAGGTACTCGAGCAGTGGCCGCGTGTTGGACAGGCACTGCAGCACACTGTTCATGAAGCACGTACCTTTGATGAGGGCCCCCTTCATACAGGACAGCGTGGTGTTGATGTGAGCGCAGTGCTGGTCGTTGGTGAGGTACTCGAGCAGTGGCCGCGTGTTGGACAGGCACTGCAGCACACTGTTCATGAAGCACGTACCTTTGATGAGGGCCCCCTTCATACAGGACAGCGTGGTGTTGATGTGAGCGCAGTGCTGGTCGTTGGTGAGGTACTCGAGCAGTGGCCGCGTGTTGGACAGGCACTGCAGCACACTGTTCATGAAGCACGTACCTTTGATGAGGGCCCCCTTCATACAGGACAGCGTGGTGTTGATGTGAGCGCAGTGCTGCTCGTTGGTGAGGTACTCGAGCAGTGGCCGCGTGTTGGACAGGCACTGCAGCACACTGTTCATGAAGCACGTACCTTTGATGAGGGCCCCCTTCATACAGGACAGCGTGGTGTTGATGTGAGCGCAGTGCTGGTCGTTGGTGAGGTACTCGAGCAGTGGCCGCGTGTTGGACAGGCACTGCAGCACACTGTTCATGAAGCACGTACCTTTGATGAGGGCCCCCTTCATACAGGACAGCGTGGTGTTGATGTGAGCGCAGTGCTGGTCGTTGGTGAGGTACTCGAGCAGTGGCCGCGTGTTGGACAGGCACTGCAGCACGCTGTTCATGAAGCACGTACCTTTGATGAGGGCCCCCTTCATACACGACAGCGTGGTGTTGATGTGAGCGCAGTGCTGGTCGTTGGTGAGGTACTCGAGCAGTGGCCGCGTGTTGGACAGGCACTGCAGCACGCTGTTCATGAAGCACGTACCTTTGATGAGGGCCCCCTTCATACAGGACAGCGTGGTGTTGATGTGAGCGCAGTGCTGGTCGTTGGTGAGGTACTCGAGCAGTGGCCGCGTGTTGGACAGGCACTGCAGCACACTGTTCATGAAGCATGTGTTGCCGATGTTACGGAGGCCGTTCAGACCTGGAAACATACATCATCATCATCATCATCAGCCACAAGACGTCCACTGCTGAACATAGGCCTCGATAACCGACAACCGATGGGGCAGAAAGGTTCTGGAATGGAGGCCACGTACTGGCAAGCGCAGCGTTGGACGTCCGCCTACAAGGTGGACAGACGACCTGATAAAGGTCGCAGGAAGTCGCTGGATGTAGGCCGCTTCCAACAAGGTGGGCTGGAAATCTTTGGGAAACATACAGGACCTTAATAATTTTAATCGCAGCGATAGCTCAGCAGGGAGTGGTATGGACTGTCGAGACGAAAGTCCCTGATTCGAAACCAGCCCCAAGAGCATACACCACTTTTCCAAGTTACGTGTATATTAATTGTTAATTATCGCTTGCTTTAACGGTGAAGGCAACATCGTGAGGAAACCTGCATACTTGAGAACTCGATAAGATTTTTCGAAGGTATGTGAAGTCTACCAACCCGCATTAGGCCAGCGTGGTCGACTGAGGCCTAATCCCTCTCATTCAGTAGAGGAGGCCCGTGCCCAGCAGTAGGACGTATATAATACAGGGCAAGTATTATATATAATTTTAAATGTGGTGGAGTGATGCTGTTTTGTCTACAGCATTAATAAGGCTTATCAACTGGGTTGTTACGTGTCTTACAGAAAACCAACGTAATGTAACGGCTAGCTTCTGCTTTTCGTACGGTGAGGGTAATCGGTAAAACGGTAATCAGCTGATAAAATTTTGTTGCGAAGATAGATTTTGTTTTTCATATTTCGACCCGTGTTTTGGAAAAAGTTAATAATTTCACTGTTAGCTTACGTCAATTGTCTTTTTTTTTTTACTAGCCCTGTATTATACATGTACATACATGGCACGGGCCTCCTCTACTGAATGAGAGGGATTAGGACTTAAGTCCACCACGCTGGCCTAATGCGGGTTGGCGGACTTCACATACCTTCGAAAAATCTTTTCTCAGGTATGCAGGTTTCCTCACGATGTTTCCTTCACCGTTAAAGCAAGCGATCATTAACAATTAATATACACATAACTTAGAAAAGTCAGAGGTGTATGCTCTTGGGGCTGGTTTCGAACCTGCGAATTGTCTTACATAGTAATTACCTAATATAGACCATGTTATAGAAAGGTGCGGTCATACACCTGACGGGAGTGTTCATGTACTGGAATTTATCAAAATCTAGACATCTTAAAGTTTAACGCTAAATTCAATCACTAATTTATGAAGATCGTTCCCATCACTATAAATATTTACGTTAACTCTACGCGCCTAGTAACGGCTCCATTCTTCTTTTTTTTTTTATTTATAGCTTCGCATTATTATGCATTTCGCCAATGACAAGTATAATTTATTCTCAAGCCTTCACAAGAACGATGAATTCCTTCCACGGTACAAGGGCAGGAGGGAGTAGGGCAAATCAACAATAATTTGTATGAACCTGTGCCTAACAATAATCAATTCACACTCACCACTAGTCTGACTAGATTGTTTGTCCGACCGCGACTCCGACAAAGAGTCGGATCTCTCGCTGCTGTGGCGTAGACCGCTGGGTCCGCTCTTGCCGCCGGCCAACTCCTGCAAAATCCGAGGAAACGATTAATTTGCCCTGCGACTTTTTTGTCGCAGCGATTTTTTGTCGACGTTTCGTTTAAACTTTCGGCGCTTTGAGCCCGATTGAGCCAATGTAGGGTCGTATTGACCTTGTCTAATTTTATTAAAGAATTACAACGACAAAAATCGCTCCATCGCAATCTCACTCCAGACAACATGCCATTAATGGTTATGGGTGATAAAAAGCATCGTGCAATAACGAAACAAAAATACTGTGGTTATACTAATTTGTAACACAAACGAAAATACATACAGACTTGCGACAAAAAATCTTTCGACGTTTTCCTACCGAATATCAAATGCCCTTCTTAGCAGTACAAAATGTATGTTTACCTTGATACGTCAAACATGATGGAAGTCCAGAGGATAGAACAAAACAAGAGAAGAAATAGTTTACTGCCAAAATGTTAATTAAATTTAATTGGCAATTAATGCCTTAGAATTCGAGAATTCCCACACTCAAGCTAGTTAATGCTGTAAGCACCTTGAGTACAGAAAATGAATTTACTAATTGGCCATTAAAGTTAATCGACGTCTCTGAATGCCGCCATTACGGTCTCCATTAAATAAAATCCAAAATATACTACCAGCATCTCTATTTCCGCGATTTTTATACACAATTGGTAGCAAAAGTCCTCGACCAATATTTCTTTTGGTGGCATGACTGCCCATAAACAGAAGCATTGAATTACAAACTGCACTGCACTGTGCTCCTTACCCCGAGTCTTATAATGCCCAGTAACTTCACTGGCTTCGATATCCTTCAAACTGGAACACAACTGTGCTTACACACTGTTTAGCGGCCGAAATAGATAACCAATATGAGCATTGTAGTTTTCTATTATGATATATCTCATTTTGTCTAGTGACATTTCAAATGAGCGTAAACGAGACAGCATTTTTCGACTAAACAACTGAACAAATCTGTTATTTGTAATACATAGTTTGTAGTTATCGTATTTTTTGTCACTTTCTTCTTCAAATACCATACACGCTGTAAAACCTCTTCCCTTCCGACAATCCCAATCCAAAACAAAATCACCATAACCAAACGCATGCGACTAAACCGTGCGACTTTTAGTCGCGCACCATCCGCGCCAGTGTCACCGCCGCGAGTCGCACCGCGTACCGACTGTGCTCGCGTCCGGCGACAGCGACGCGCCGCGACATGCGACCGTTAGGGACGGGCCGTCGCTCCGTCTGCGGGCGGTCTAAAGCCACCGACACAAGATCAATTTTAAAATCGCAATTGTAATTATAGGACTAAGAATAAGAGCGTACTCCAATAAAAGAATGTAATTGAAAAGAGGAAGTAAGTTACCATTTGACGGAAATCTCGACCTTTCGACTAGGCTTTTACGGAAGTCCAAGCAACTACCAAGACGCCTGCCATGTACCTAGGTTTGTTTTCCGGACTAGATATTAAACCTTTGTTTCTAAATTCGTAGGCTAATGTATTTTTCTTTATATTTTTAACTTCGTATTTCAATCAATAAACTACTAAATGAAATTCTACGACTTCTAAAAATATCCAAACTACTGAATTAGACAATAACCTGAAACGAATTGACTCCATATTTCCTCTCTAGGCCTCTCTGTCGCGCTGGACGCGGGGGCAGAGCTGCGACGGTGCGAGGACGCGGTTCGTAGCAATGCCTGCATCCACACCTCATGCTTGAGGGCCAATATGGTCGTCGTCACGCATGCTACTATCACCAGGGCTTCGTAGTAGCTCAGCATATATGAGGAACTTTGAAAAATGGGAGCCACTTGGTGGTTCTTCCAATGGTATATTTCTTAGTAATATAACAGTCTTATCTTCGATGGTATTTTTGGCAAGATATGTTGTCTAGTTAGTATGGTCTATAACTCTTCAGTAATAAGCCTCAAGTAACCAGAAGCTAGCTTTTAATATTCAAATACTGTACAGGATCATGAGGTGGTACAGATTTTTTCGGTCATTTAAGTTCCCTTGAAACTTTTATATCTATCTTTATCAATATACCTCAGGCTACCTTTAGAAAAGGACCTGGTATTGCTTTGAAATTTTCAAGTGCTGTTCTTTTTTCTTTCTTTGCGAGAAGTGAAAGTGAGAAAAATAGAATATCTTGAGACGATGTATAGATTTTTTTGTTGATTTGTTAGTTTGCCTTAGTCCCTGCTCTCGTGTCGTGCCTGGGTATAATCAGAATATCTTGTGTTATAGATAACAGATGGTATTCTGTTTTTACAAGACTGTTTCAAGGGTAGATGATTTGTAATCTTGAATTTAGTATAATTGCTGGAGATTCTCTATCAAATTAATTTTACCAAAGTCGGAATGCAACTATAACTTAGAATTCATCCGGTTCTCTGTTCCTCGTTCTAATTGGTTTATAGGTCAGCTATTTTTCTTGTTTTCAGGAAATTTTCGTAGTATTTCTGTCAAGAAAGGTGTAATAGCTTTTGAGACCAAATATCTTCTCTGGCCCTTGATTCCTCGAAAGTCGTGATTAAGTTAGCAAACAAAGATGTTATAAAAATCTAGAGAAACTTCGCGATTTGTTATTCCAGCCTGAGCTTTTCCAGAGTTCTTTTCTATAACTGGAAATAGAACTGACTATGATTTGGATTCTTTCTTAGTGTCACTTCAAAGCCTACTCAGTTTGATCAGTATTTATAGGTATTGTATAATTTGTTAAAATTCAACTCCTTGTCTCTTCAGATGAGATTTCAAAGATAGTATTATAACATTCAGATATGTAAATCTGTTATCAGCTTTGTAACAATAATGTGAGATAAGATTTTATTTTTGGTTTATATTTTTTAAAAGCAATCTCATATAAAACGTATTAAGTCAACAAATCTCCAGAAATGTCGCGTCACTGTAAATATTTTAAAGTAAATCTATCTTGGTTTGACGGAAATGTGTTTAACTATTTTTGTGGTTAATTTAAGTTTTGAAGTATCGCCTACCTGTGAAAACACGTTGATTTCTCTTTTGGCGGAAACAATTACTCCAGTATTTTCATCTACTAATACATAGATTAATATCTCTTCCTATTCCAATTATAATATCGAAATTTCTTATACATGTGACAATAATTTATCAGATGTTTAGAGTTTTATGCCAGTCGCCAAATTTTGTTAAACTCTTTTTACAAACGTTTAGAGATTCTATTTTGTTGCAGTTATAGGAATTGGAGCTTTATATAGTTTCCTAAGTTAACTGTTTCCTTTCAGTAGTCTGTGTATAACTTGATTTAGGATTGATAATTATTTTCAGGTCAAGTTCAACTTCAAAGTCACTAATATTGTCTTTAAACTCACTGCTTTTATACTTTTTATCAACTGTATGTACACTTTTGTCTTTATAAACAAGACGAGTTACTTGTCGCACGTGAAATGTTAGTCCACAAATACAACACTGCACTTTGTCTACAATATAGCACCAACAATAGGCATCGAAATTATCTTCGTCAAAATGTATCGACAATATTCTCTAAAATGGCGGATTTTGACAAGAAATAAGCCAGTATAAGATGATCTTTAAGTAATACCCGCGGAAAGGGACATTTTGGTCGATTTTTCGACAGTTCCCTGCGTGAGGGCACGGCGTTTACTGCTCGGGCGCCAGAGGGCATGCCAAGAAACATTGCCAAATTTCACAATAGTGCAATGGATCCAAGTCAAATCAACCACGTGCTACAATATTCATTGATGGTACGCGATTAAAGAGTGTGTTGTGGGCCTGTGAAACGTGGTCATTGGTTGGCTTATGTGTGATCCACAAATTAATGTCGAGTCTGGTGCTGACACCGAAAGCTTCTGACGCACGACTCTTATCTTAGACAGTGTTGAAAAATCCACCATAGTGGCTCATCATGGCGAGTTGCGTTCCGCTGACAGCCAGTGTATATCCGATAAGTGACAGCCTCCGTGGCGCAGCGGGCGAGTAGCCGGCTGTGAAGCGAGATGCCGCGGGTTCGATCCCCGCACCGAGAGAAATATTTGTCTGATCCACAAATATTTGTTTCGGGGTCTGGGTGTTGTGAGACCGAAAGTCTCTCGTAGTTCCTGATACCCACGACACAAGACTCGTATCTTACTGTGGGGTCAGGACTATGTATGTGACTGTTGTGTATAATAATAAGTTCAGGCCAGCATAATTCTGCCGAGTTGGAGATATCAGCACAGCAGTCGTACCGCGGACGCAAAATAACTGACCCGATTGCTATAGAAGTAGATATTTTTTACATAATAACTGCGCAATCCAAGAATAGTGATCACGCCGGCCTGCCTAATTGCTTCTTCACACTCCGTTTAAAGGACCCCATATTATAGGAAGGAGGGAACACGTGTGCCGGCACACTATTCCACAGCATAATGGTCCGACAGAAGTAAGATTTCTATAACATAAAGCTGTGACTCCGCAAGCCAGCCCGCATGGTACTGTCAAGGAAAGGTGGGGATATGATAAGGTCAAACAATTCTTCAGAGCATTGTGTGATACAGATGAAAAAGGACGCTTAGCGAAGCAATTGCAGCGGTTCTAAGTTCTAAAAATCTTAACTCAACCTGTGCTATTTTAACCTACGGATTTTAAGTTACTGGTTAAAATAGCACAGTTATTTCAGGGCATATTATTATCCGTGTATTGTATAGCATCTATTTGGATCTTGTGTTGGGGACGAAAACTATTTGATTCACTGTTCGCTTAATAAATAGAACAACAAAATATTGATTCCGCCCATTGCACTTGAATGGTGTAGAATACGCTGGGTTCGATGCGCTGATTTAATAACAAATGCTTTTATTATGAGTGATAATTGATAGCCTAGAATACTACATATTGATATGAAGATTTCCCATGCTCTTGAAAATGATATAACTATATGGCAAGTAAACTCTATTGAGGACAAAAAAGAAAAATCGCTCAATACTTGGCGAGAAAATATGCGCGTCAAATTCAAAACCTCTAGATTTGAAGTCGGTAAAAACCTAGCGACGGTGAAAAAGAAGGTAATTATGAGGAAGGATTTTTATGGCCTCAGTGTCACTGCATGAACAGTAGCAAAGAAGGTGCGAGTTCACATAAATGTTGATAGTAACAGTTGTCTACAATATCGTAGAGCCACTCACTAAGAAAATAAGAAAAAATCTTACCAAAGCAATCTGTACGAGGTACACTGCCATGACGTATAGTCCACAAACGAACACCGGGTGTCACATTATTGCACTACATTTTTTTTACAGGCCAAATGTCTAGTATAGCCTTTATAAATATTTTTTGGAACTAAGATTTTTCACTGCAGGTGCAAAAAAAGTCACGAATTTTTGTTATATTGATTTATCAAAGCCATACTTTACTACAAGAACTGAGCACGCATTTTTTGATTAGGTACACTTAAATTAACCTCAATTACGTAAAATACGTCCCAATTATGACACTTTTTAGTGTTTCTGCACAAACGAACTAACTACCCAGTTGTTTATTTGCTACACAAAACTGATCCAAAATGTCTGTTACTACCAGGACTACACACTTTCGAAGAGGTTTTAAACTAAACACATAAAATATACAAAAACCTTCGCATAACCTAACCGTAACTACCAGGATGGAATATTTTCAAGGAGGTATCACGAATTCTATTTCTCATAACGCAAAAAATCCTCACAAAACTTGACCGTAAGTACTAGGTAAACATATTTTTAAGGAAGTATCGCGACGTGCTGTCCCCTCAACAAATCGTGATAAACTGACTAGCAGTGGCAAATTTTACATAATATCTATTATATAATTGATAAATATTATCATATGATTTATTATCACGCGTATATTCATACTGGGTAGGTATAATTCACTTTTGCTCAGCTGGCTTAAGGTCATTGACCAGATACAATCTCAATTTATCAACAAGTCATGCAAAATATATCATTGAAAAAGTTACAATGCAAATTATATTCCACGTTATTTTTAACCCACGTCAAAAAAGAGAGGTTGTCTATTTTTTTTTTTTTATCCTGGCTCGGCAAAGTGAGTACGCTACACCTGATGGTAAGTGTAGCGCAATCCAAGAATAGTGTCGACCAACGATAAACAATGTGTCCATCGTCGGTCGGCAAGATCATGCCGGCCTGCCAAAGGGCCAAGGGGGAGGGGAAGGAAAAGGGATGGGAAAAGGGTTAGGTTAGGGGAGAACCGGATATACCCTGGCTGACCCTGGAACGCGACCCACAAGGTGGGCCACTATGGCAGGTTTTAGCACCAGTGTACGGTGGTCGCTATCCGGTCGGATACTAGTATCCTCCCACCAGCAAAAGCAGCAGCAGCTGTCAGTCTGTCGTGGCATCGTAGCGTAGATTTGTCATTTATCGAGTGTTCTTACTAGATGACCTTGAACTGATGCTGCAACTAGAGTTGAGTAGGACACGATTTTTAAATTAATTTGTAAGAGTAGCCTGATTTTTGTAATGAGCCAGTACAATGTCCCACTTCAAATGAAGCGTGGAGTGTTGAAGCTAGGCGTTACATTTGAAGTATGCCATGATTTATGCTCATCTTATAAATATGTTTGACGCAATAAATAAAATGACGTGTCTACGGTTGAATTGAGTCATGTGACTCACTCCTCACTCTTTCACACACGCAGTCCGCGTCATGGCACTAGTAAAGGAGTAATGCGACATAATTTGAAGTAGTACATTTAAAAATTTTGAGGCGGTTACTTTATTTCGTCATGGAGAAATGTAATGCCTCTTGCATATCTTACTCAACTCTTGAGATATTTGCAGTTTCTGATTACTCGGTATTTAATAGGAGCATAATATATTGTTTAAATAAGATCCAAAATACGAAAACGGAACTAGACTAATTCCGTCTTTTAGCTGTCGTTTTTTTCAAATAACAGTCATGGCCGCGAATGTGGTTCGACAGAATTAAGTTAAGGGATTTGAGAAGGGAGTGACGACTTAGGAAGGTAAAGTAACAGAAAAGGGTGCAAGCCTACCGGGAGAATCGGATACACACTGGCTGATCCTGGAACGCGATTCACACAAAGCGTGTGGATCACTATGGCAGGATTTAACACCATGTGTACGGTGGTCGCTATCCGGGCGGATATGAATATCCTACCACCAGCACAATACACAGAATTCGACAGTTGGCAAAGAGCTTACTTAAGTGTTATTTGTGAATACGGCCCATACATCACATTATTATACACTCGGGACTAGATTTGTTTTTGGTAAATCAAAACTTCCGAAGTGACTTCTATAAGTAAAAATACCGCACATTACAATTCTTCTCTTCGCATCACAATTCACTGTAGTTATTTAATCTGAAATAAAATATTTATACAAAAGTTACAGCACAAAACCATTTCCAAAATTACGATTGACATATTTGACAGATTTCTTTTCATATAATTGTTGATCAGTTTGACAACCAGTAATAAATAGTACAGTGTACTACAGGAAAAAGTTTTAAGGATAATTTCCTATGTTGAATATTATATTATATTTTATACGTTTTTTTATCCTGACTCGGCAAAGTGACTACGCTACACCTGATGGTAAGTGTAGCGCAATCCAGGAATAGTGTCGACCAACGACAAAAAATGTGTCCATCGTAGGTCGGCAAGATCATGCCGGCCTGCCAAAGGGCCAAGGGGGAGGGGAAGGAAAAAGGGATGGGAAAAGGATTAGGAGCAGAGGGTAAGCCCCCTGGGGAGAACCGGATATACACTGGCTGACTCTGGAACGCGACCCACACAAGGTGGGCCACTATAGCAGGTTTTAGCACCAGTGTACGGTGGTCGCTATCCGGTCGGATACAAGTATCCTCCCACCAGCAAAATACCACTACCACTTATTGATTTAAATAATAAAAAAATCAAGTTAACTACCCTATTGGTGGTGGCAAATAAGTTGGCGGGATCGATGCACTACTTGCACCGGTGCTTACCCTTTCGGGGATGCAGGCGTCGCCTTATGTTTAGAACTAACTATCTGGGACGCTCTAATTGGGAATTTTTAAAGGTATTTTTTTTATTTGATAGAAATTTTTAAGGTTATACACAAGCTTCCTTATAGTAAAAGGTCATCATAAAATATTTCTGGACGTGTTTCGATAACAATCAAAATACGATTCACGTGTATGAATATTTTCTGTCAATATTATGTCATACAACCTTGATATTACCATAATACGTGATAATTGATATCGAAATGATAAAGTATCTGTGGCATTTCATGATCAACCCCTTTGCATGTTGCGAGTAAAATTTTTAAACTCTATAGTAAGTAAAAATCTAATAACCAACCCACATGAAGTCTGAAATCTGATTTATAAATAAGACATATGATCTAAGCCAAAATAGAAAAAAAAATGTGTCCCAAATACGTCGTCTCACCCACACAACCTAACGTTAGAAAAGAAAATTCTATAACAGACTTCGCAAAACTGTCTGCACTATATAAATTAAGAACTAGATATGAATCGCAAACAACAAACGGTATTTGTCTCTTTTCAGTCTATAAATCTGTTTATGATCTATCTCGCTCGCACATGAACATTCCCGAGAAAATTTAAATTACGAACACGCGTGTTTCTGTAAAACCTGGCGCATATACTTCATGTACTCGCTAGGTATGTAATCATCATATTTGAGGTTAACATTTTTCTTCGAATTCCGATCCAATTATAAGAAAAGTTTTCATACACAAAGTATTCAAGAATTTAATTATCGTGCTATTTTTAAAAGACTTTATTAATTTGAATTATACGTTCACTTTAAATGATGTGTAATGATTTTAAAAAGGATAAAAAGGCTTTCTGCATTTCAATAAAAAAATAATACTATCAATTCACTTCCTTGGCAATCTCCTACAGGCTTATAAACTCCTGGTACCTTCATTCTCACCTCAACCTCTCTACCGTATCTATGGAAGTCCAGAGACAATCCAGGCAAGATGGCGGCGTGTTTCGCTTGCAAGCACGTGGCGAAGAGAAGCGTGGCGCGAGTTTTCAATCTATTTTATTTCTGGACGTTTCATTTCCACTGTGATTATATTTAGATCGGCACGTAGTTGCGCGAATGGTATTGTCACTTGGTGTGAAAAAAAGTTATAGAAGAAATATTTTGGCTTGGAACTCGGTCGTCCTATTTCACCCTTTGGCTAAAGGTTATTTTGGCGGTATGCGAAATTGCTTTGTCATTTGTGGTATGGCCGCTGAAAACGTAATGTACATCCGTGCACACAAATACCTGTGCCAGATCCTACTAAGGCATTAATTGCCATTTTTTGGAGTGGTAGAGCCACGCTGTAGACAGTTTTGTCTACAGCATGAATGGGCTGGCTCGACCGGGTCGTTACCACTGTCTCACAGAAAACCGACGTAAAGTAGCGGCTTGCTGCTGCGTTTCGTACGGTGAGTGAGATATCCGGACGCCCAAATCTCCTCCCTTTCCAAATACCTAATTATCCCTCTCCTTTAAGGTCGGCAACGCGCCCATGATTCTTCTGGTGGTGGGCGTACATGGGCGGTGGAGATCACTTACCATCAGGTGATCCCACTTGCTCGTTTGCCGGCCTACGTGTCCACGGGAGATTTGACGGGGGTCTACGTTGGCATGACAAAAAAATGGGGGTTCACAATTCGTAAGACCACGAAAATGTATCTGCTTTCGATAGTGAAGAACTAAAATGTTGGCTTGACTTCACCTATCCATGTAGGCAGATAATAGTTTAAGAAGCTCAGCGTGGCTCCGGTTCATTTTTCAGGTCCACCGGAACCAGCTAAATTTTGAAAGTGGTCTATGAAAAAAAAAAAAGAAGTGTGTGTATGCAATTCACACACGGCAGAAGTGAAACTTCAGAAAAGTAGCCTACAAGAGAATGAGATAAATAAAAATAGAGTATCAGTAGTATTAGGATAATCAAAAGGTTTATTATTTTTATAATACTTTTACCAAGCTTAAAAATTATTTAAAATGTTAATGCGAAATATTACATTTCATATATTTACATACTTGAGATCTTGTTTCTTTCCAACCTCTTTAGTGACCAACCTTTTTCGTTTCATCAAATTTTCAAATCACAACGATTCTAAAGAAGTTTCACTTCAAAACGTCTGGTAACCTCTATACTAGGGGTACTAACCCAGGGACCCGGATGGTCCAAAAAGCACTTGTTTAACATAAAGACATGAGAAATGGAAATGTCTTTTTTATACTATAGTCCGGCAAACGAGCAAGTGGGTCACCTGATGGTATGTGATCTCCACCGCCCATGTGTACGCCTACAATACTTGAAGAATCATAGGCGCTATGCCGACCTTTAGCACCATACACCCAGGATTTCTTCAGGGTGACTCACATGTTCAAATAGCTTTAGTTATGACAAATTCATGGCCTATTTATTTTTTGGAGTGAAACTTCTTAAGGACCGTAGTGATTTGAAAATTAGATGAAACGAAAAAGCGACAGTAAAAAGAGACACACATATTCATAAGTAGGATTTAGCCTGCGAGATAATGATATACATTACAAGTATGCTATCACGTGGCATCACGGGGATCGAACCCGCGGCCTCTCGTTTCACAGCCGGCTGTTCGCCCGCTATGCAACGGAGGCTGTCAAATTGAAAACTTTCTGAAATCTCATAGACTATATCATAACCACCAGGTGTACATAAAATGGAATTCATACGTATCTACATATACATACATACGTACAGACAACACTCACACAAATAAATGACCTCAATAGTGAAATGCCAACGAACTCAACGCTTGTCATTTTTACACTCACACCTTATGGGATTGTGCGGTTCCGCTAATTACTGGATGTGCCGCGAGGGGAATAGTAGAACTGCTTTCTAGTTATGTGTTCCTAGTATATTGTGACTGAGACATTCCTTTTATGGGGAATGGTAAATAAATAAAGGACTCTCTTGCTATATGTTCCTAGTACCTATATTAGACCCTAGAAACGAAGGAGTCCCTGACCATGTTTTGTATTTTAGAGGACGGGCGAATGGGGCACTTGATGGGTGGGAGTCATAACGGCCAAATACACTCACTATACCCAAAGAATTGTGGGTGCAAATGAAAAAAAAATAATGAAATATGGTGTAGAGAGACAACACGATTCTGTCACTTGTTAATTGGACTTAAATGTCCCTGCTTCTATGAGGAACATTGTAATTGAAATGAATGTTAGGAAATTATAAGACTCCCCAGAAATTATGCTGTCCTGGTAGATAGATAGTGCTAAAGTCTAAAAGGCATCTCAGAATTATTACGACGCTATTTAATTTTGCTAAATTCGTCGTATCCGTTGTAGTCATAATTTATTTAAATGTCATGTGACCTTGGTACTTTGCGGGCTGAGAATGAGGTGTCCTTAGATTCTATTATGGGGGAGTTAAGATTAGAAATAATTTTATTGATCTACTCTGGTAGAGAAAAAATAGTAAAACTCTTTGTAGTTATGTGTTTCTGGTACTTATATCTGGTATTATCACGTAACGTATAAAATGCACCTCATCGTATATTAAAGTCTGTTGAAAATCATTATTTTTATAGGATAGGTCGAAAACCGAGCAAGTGGGTCACCTGATGGAAAGTGATCTCCACCGCCCAGGTACGCCCACAATACCAGAAGAATCATGGGCGCGTTGCCGACCTTCAAAGAAATGGATAATTAATGGATTAGGAAGAGGAAGGGCCTCCGGATATCTCACTCACCGTACGAAACGTGGCAGCATGCCGCTACTTTACGTCGGTTCTCTGTGAGAGTGCTAACGACCCGGTCGAGCCGGCCCATTTATGCTGTAGACAAAACTATCTACAGCGTGGCTCTACAACTTATTTCATACAGAATTCACGCGAAATATGAAACGAAAGTATATTTATACAGGTTTTATATAAATGCTTTAAAATGTGATGATTTTCTTATATTTTATAGACAAACGCCTAATAGAAATATATGCGATGGTAAGTTTGTATGTAATCAATAAATAAATGTAGCCAACAGTGTTAGTCCTGACCTCACAGTAAGATCAGAGTCTTATATCGTGGGTATGAACTTAATCCTACAATAGGCCACGACGAAACAAATATTTGCGGATGACACAAACATTTGACCAGGTACAGAAACCATAATAAATCAAACAAATTCGGCTAAAATCTGGACAACCATAAACTTACAATTCCATTCTAGGATAAACAAAACCAAGTTCATTATCCCAAAGTAAATATCGAACAATTAAAGGACACATAAAATTATCTTCCCAATCCAACGAAATTTGAAGTAACAAAAAACTTAATAATAAAACAAACTCCGCACAATCAAAAACTTAAATCTGTAGTACTTCATACATCTACCTAGCAAAAAAAAGTAAATTATAACAACACGTGCATACAAAAAGAGCCAATGAAATCAATTCTGATGACAATTCCACAATCTGAGTTCCTTAATCTAAGAATAAATATTTTTAATACGGAAGTTCGATTGAAATTATCATCGGAATATATGAATAAATATTTATAGTGAAAATGCTGCAGATTTTGACAAAGCTGTTTCCCATGAAATACATTATGTAAATATTGCCATAGGTCCAAAAAATATAGCATAAGACCTTGATATATGAAACCAATACACCAAAAATCTACCACCAAATCTACAAGATTATCAAATTTGGTAAAAAACAGCTCCATTCAAAACCTAATGAGATTCCCTACAAGTACTTACCAACTTGATGTCGTCGTAGTCGTTGCTTATAACTCTTCTCCGGGCCGACGGTGTCTCAGGACTTGAGTCTTCTGTGGGTTCACTAATAGTACTCTCTGTACTCGTCTCCATAGATTTTAATCCATCTTCTTCCCTACTTTCTTCTGCATCGTTCTTTTCTGAACGCTTTTTCAAATAGTTTTCATGTTCAAATGTCTTATTCTCAAATCCAGTGCCACTTGGAGATTCAACATCATTAGTAAGTGCTAAAGTATCCTGTTCAGAATCGATATATTTGAGATTGACTCTGGATTTCCTAGCTTCAGGTTTTTCTTTGACTTCCTCAACTTTATTATTCACCTCGGTTTTCTTCGGCGTTGAAGTGCCCGAAGCGATCGGCTGCGAAATTTGTATGTACGAAGCGAAATTAGACGTGTGTTTTGGGGTCTTGACTTGTTTTTCTATGTCATTTTGCAGCGACTCCTTTTTTATTGTTACTTCTGGACTATTCCTTATCTTTTTCCTGTCGTATGCATCACCGTTCTCGACCTGTATGACGGTGGATTTTTCTAAAATTTTCCCTATAGGATTGTTTGGGTCTAATTGGCTTTTGATGCTAGCTAGACGTTCGGAAGGCAATTTTGAGGTAAGGGATGTGGACATCGCTCCCGGCTTGTCTGGTGAGGTTTTCGCTAGACACACCGGTTCAGACGTTGTCTTGCTAATGGACAGATCCGAATTCGAATTCGACCGTGAGCTGCTCGATCCTAAATCCCATTTGGACGTGCCGTTCTTATCGACGTATGGTAAATGGACAGGTACGGGTTTATCGTCTTTCGGCAGTATTTTCGCGTACCCACTGGTGCCGTTTTCACATTCTTTCAACTGATTCAGATATTGCTCAACGGAACTGCGCGACGCATACCTAGATTCGTTTGCCGGCAGTTTGGTGACCGTCATTTTCGGATCGAATCTTTTTCGAATCTCGGGAACGGACGGCAGCTCGTTCCCGTTATTGTCTCTCACGCCATTCGTCATGGAGTTACGTTTGACGTACGACGGCGTCGGCGAGCTATCCTTGTACCGACGACTTTCCGCTCTCTGGTTTTGAAAATGCTTATATTTTTTTTACGTCTCTATTAAAAAGTGAATGCGACATGTGATTGTGTGTGTTAGTTCGTTTGTCGACATGCTTTGCTGTAATACTTTGGACTGGACAGACTGTACTTTGCTGGATTCTAAATCCAAAATCTACTCCAGGAAAGTCGAATCCGTCTTTCCAAGCACTATTACTAGCAAATACTGTTACTACTGATGCGTCCGCGTAGGACGAGACGGTTTGGCTTGCGGCCTCGTTATACGCGTCTCGGCCTACGCGATGGTATCTTGAAGCTAATGGCTCTCTTTAGTGCGGTAGTTAACGTACACACATCACACGGCGCACACAAAGAATTTTGCGTGTCTGCGAAATTTTGACCAGTTCATGTGGTGTTTTGGTCAATCATCGAAATGGTATATCGGCGGTGATGTAAGATCAAACGTGATTTTTACATCCGTGCCCCGGCCGTGCCGCATCAGGGTCTTTTGAAGTATATGTGATCTTAATGAATACTGACAAATGCAAGATATGGAATAACCCTTGAGCAAGTACGGTTCGGCGTCGACACGGTGTGTGGACAGAGCATGTCTCTCGAATAGTTCGACCAATTATAAGCTAGCAAGAGGCAAATATAGGAACTAATTTAAAATATGTTAAAATTTTACATTGACATAAACACAGACTGTGCTAACTTATGCTTATTGATCTGTACTGAGTTTTGTCCTATTTAAATAGCAGACAAGTCAGAAAAAACAAGTCGAAAACACAGTACAAATCTATCAAGAGTTATACCATCGTTTAGTCAAAAGATACAAGTCACTGAATTGACTAATTTAAGAAAAGATGTTAAACAATTGGAAATAAAAATAATGGCGCGAAAAAGTACTGTCATATTTGGTTTGCGCGGGAAGTTTTAAACTACATTGCACTTGATGGTAAGTACAATGCAGTACAAGGTCGAACGAGTAGTTATAAGAGACTGCATCTCTAGACGGTCATTTACTTTGACATGTTTTTTTTATTTGATTGAATGACGAGACGAGCAAGGCGCTCGCCTGATGGTAAGCGCCACGCCTGCCCATAAACAGAAGCAACACCACACAGAACTTTAAATTACAAAGCACTGCATGGCACTCAACTGCGCTCGTCATCCTGAGACACGATGTTAAGTCTCATAATGCCCAGTAATTTCACTGGCTTCAATGTCCTTCAAACCGAAACACAACAGTGCTTACACACTGTTGCTTGGCGGCAGAAATAGATGTGAAACTGTAACTTTTGTTACTGCACTAAGGTCTAATATCCTCCAATAATGCGAAGGTATTAAGAACCCAACAGTGAGAAGTATGGAGAAAAACATTAACACAATAGCCTACCTTTTAAATTCCAAACACCGCTATTTCGACACGCGTAGATGGCGCCACTGGACTGGTAGATTAATGAACTATGACGTCATAACACACGTAACAAAAACACTCAATGATACACCCATGTTAACACACTCTGAGTGGATTTGGTTGAAATAGATGATCGAATTAGTTGATTCGAGTTAATTTAGATGAATTTGAGAGTGTGTGTATCGTGGTGTGTTCTGTTTTTTGACGTGTTTGTATTTATTACGCGTTTATTTTTTTTACGCTTACGCGACCGTCTAATTATTATTGTGTTATATTAATGTTTATTATTTTTTTAACTAGCCCTGTATTATACTTGTCCCACTGGGCTAGGCACGGGCCTCCTCTACTGAATGAGAGGGGTTTACTCTACTGAATGTTTATTATTACATATTATTTAATTTGTTTATTTATATTTGTTATTTTTTGCAAAAAACCTACGAAAAATGTTATCAAGCATCTATTTTCTTCTTATTAAATCAAATTATATTTTATGTCTTTTCTACTATTTTAATTTTGTTGATAACGAACGAATAACTTTATTTGATATTTATTAGGAAAATATTTTTTCGAAAAGATACTTCAATAGATAGGTATTTTGCAAGAGTAGTTTTCCCTACTGACCTATTTTATTTCGTTATATAAACTCGATAAAACGAATAACCACAGGCATAGATCTAAATAGACATCATGTGTACAAACCTACTTCACGTGTACAAATTAAGGATGAGATTTTGCTCATGGGTAATCTGATTTAAGGCGCATTCAAAATTTACTGACAGTGTTGTAGTTTTATTCTAAAATACTTTCCATTACGACTGGGGTTATTGATGAACACCTTGATGTTACAGAATTACTCACTGATTATTACAAGGGTACCCTTATTCTATACCCGAGGTTACCGCAGTAATACGTCAGCAGATCACAAAAAAAATCATTTCGTGTCGTAACATATTGTAAAAGTAGTTCTAACGTGTTTCTCATCATTGAAGTGTTCAAAAAAATATGACCCGCTACTTTTCATACAGATTGAGTATTGTTGGCGTTGTCTATTTAGATTTATGATCTATGTCTGTGCGAATAACCGAATAACTTATTATCTCTCTTCGGTACGCTTGCCAAAAATATTTATTATGTTGCGAGATTTAAAATGTTATATATACCGTACTAGCTGTCCCGCGCGGCTCCGCCCGCGTGATCTGTATTTTCCGGGATAAAAGTAGCCTAACAGTGGCGCCATCTGTCAGCAATGTGTCACGCACCGACGCCATCTACTTAAAATATTGGTTTGTAGTACATGCTATGTATCAGAGATGGCGCTGTATTTAAAAAATGATTTTCCCTATTTTCCCGCTTTTCTATTGAAATTTTTCCTAGATTTTCGTTGCTATAAACCTCACGGAGCCCGAGACCTTTCCAACGAATGCAAAACCGTGGAAATCGGTTCGTGCGTTCTGGAGTTATATCGTCAGGAAGGAAAACCCGACTTATTTTTATATAATAGATTACTGATGGAAAAAAAATATATATTTTCATATACTGAAACGATTTCTCAGTACCTAGCTCGTAACGATATATTTTTAGAGCCCGCGCGGAAATGCTAGTCACCTCTTCTGTGCACAAACTATAGCATTTAACATTCTTAGAATTAGTTTAAGATTTTTTTACAATTAGATTTTAAGTGCACTCCAATAACGACTAACAATAAGACTTATCAGTCGCTATCCGTCCTACAGAGCAACCACGAATCAAGTAAGAAAATTATTTTGTAATATTTTATGGAACATTTTACAGAAAATCGGGTAAATGTATTCAGAAATCATGTTTCTCCAACTTAACTGTTCAATCAGCCCACGATTCTGTAGCCAGGGTCCGCGGATCTACTGCATTCAAGGATATAAGTCAGAAATTGCATAAAAAGTTATAGGGTACTTCAGTTGCAAAGTGGTATAAGGATTAAAATCTAGATAAGAATATTTTTAATTTATCTTTAAATCATTGTTAATATTAATTCATTAGATACCTTACACCAACACAATACATATATGTCTTCCCGCCCTTAGGGAGTTTGACAACCAATTATTTTAATTTTTTTTCGTTAAGTCTTTGACAGATAAATGCGACACGGAAAAAATCATTTTTTTAACGTGACGCAATTCATGGGTGCAACCTTATTAATGCAATATCTCGTTTAATCCACTATGGGTGGACCCAGAGTATTTCGATTAAAGTTACCAATTTCTCCGAAACTGAGGCACCAAAATAGAGTAAAAAAAGCCAACACTTCCGAACCCATCGGTCATATAAAAAAAACACCATCATATAATTTCGCAGACACCCAAAAATTTACGAAAATAAAAAAAAAATACCTCTGAAATGACAGCGGCCGCTGAGGTCCTAGTCTTGCGGGTCCTATCCGACGCGGGAGGTCTTCCTATATCGTTCGATATAGATTTGGACCTTGATATTTCACTGTAATTCTGATTTTGCTGTTGTTGAACCCTCAGGGTCAGTGGTATGTAATTCGCCGGAGAGTATTTATTATATAGCTCAGCAGCGGACATAGCCAAGGCTGCGGAGCTATAATTTCTTTTACTTCTCGGCAAAGGATCGCTCGTTGTCTTCGAACTTTCGCTCCTAGTCGTCGATATGTCTCTAGATCTCGACTCGCTCCGCTCAGATCTGTATCGAGACGATATTCCACTGTCAGAGTCCGTGACGCTCGGCGCTCGGGAACTTCTAGAATATTCCACCAACGATGTCTTCCTCTCCCGTTTGCCGTCTACATCGGAATACTTCGACCTGTATTCTGAATTAATGTCGCCGTACGAATTCCTCAAAGTTGTGGTTACGTATGTGCTGCTTCGGGTCCGACAGTACGGCTTGTCGAGACTCGAGGAAGACGCCAGGGTCGAGCGGTACGAGCCAGAAAGACTCGACGAAGACGAGTCGTATCGTGAAGGCGACACCACAGGCATGTTTGTATCTTATTTACAACTGGTTACAAATATAAAGTTCGCTTAACATATACGGATTTTCATTCTGGACGGCCTTTGGTTTGGTTGCATTTTCACTTTTCTACATTTGTGTATTTCTGGAACAAAAGAGATGAGTGTTAGATATTTATAATTAGCATCAATTTAATTATAGTTTGGCACAAACAACTTTGAATGGAATACAAACAGTGAGTCACTCTGTAAGCACTTTTACAGCAGGGCCGGTTCGACTGGGTTATTCTTTTTTATCCGGGCAAAGTGACTGCACTACACCTGATGGTAAGCGCAGTACCGCCCAAAAAAAAACAGTGATCACCAACAAACAAGTTTATCGGTGGGCACCAGAATCATGCCACATCCTATATAAATGCATGCAGTACTGGTTACACCTCTGCCTACCCCATCGGGGACTACAGGCATGAGTGCTTATATATCTGCTCTTGTAATAATGCTATAATGTGACACGCTTGGTTTTATATACATCGAAATGACTGCGACGTCTACTTTGATATATATCTGTAAACACAACACTAGCTCATCAACTAATAATATTTTTGAGTCTTGCTAAAAAGTTCGCGATCTATATAAAAGTGTGGGGTCAACGGCCGCTGGATTGACGTCCGCAATAAGGGGGGAGTGCCCCCAATTGGGATATAGCACGTTAGGTTGGATGTCCGCGTTGTTAACACTTACACTTACTGCCGCATTTAGATACGTCGATTAACTTTAATTATCAATTAGCCAATTCTTTAGTGTAGTTGAGTGGTAGAGCCACGCTGATAGTTTAATCTACAGCATGAATGGGCCGGCTCGACCGGGTCGTTACCACTGTCTCACAGACAACCGACGTAAATTAGCGGTTTGCTGCTGCGTTTCGTACGGTGAGTGAGATATCCGGAAGCCCAAATCCCTACTCCCTTCCCAATCCCTAATTATACCTTCCCTTGAAGGTCGGCAACGCCCATGATTCTTCTGGTAGTGTGGGCGTACATGGGCGGTGGAGATCACTTACTATCACGTGACCCATTGGCTCGTTTGCCGGCCTATGCTATAAAAAATGTCTCGGGGTGACGAGCGCAGTTCAGTGCCATGTCGCACTTTGTAATTCAAAGTTCTGTGTGGTATTGCTTCTGTTTATGTGCAGGCGCTTACTATCAGGCGAGCGCCGTGCTCGTCTCATCGTTCAATACCTAAGTACATACGCTATATCAATGCGAGACTGTGTTTAATGGTTGAGGTAAATAAATGACAATGAATGACGCGGTTGACACGTCACAGTGAGTCATCAAAGTGCGTCATGTGTCAGCCAGCCGTTGTTTATTTTGTTTAGGTAATAATAGTTTTAATGTGTGTCCCTACATTTTGTATATTCGAGTGCCGATTACATTGTAATCCTGTAAATGACTTAGCTTTTTAAACGATTACTTGTAAAAATAAAAAGAAAAATAAATACACCCAACAGTCACATACATAGTCCTGACCCCACAGTAAGATACGAGTCTTGTGTCGTGTGTATCAGGAACTACGAGAGACTTTCCCTCTCACAACACACAGACCCCGAAACAAATATTTGTGGATCACACAAACATTTGTGTCGGTGCGGGGATCGAACTCGCGGCCTCTCGCTTCACAGCCGGCTACTCGCCCGCTGCGCCACGGAGGCTTTATTTTATATTCAGTGATTACACTTGACCTTTTTTTTATTTGAATGACGAGACTAGTAAGGCGCTCGCCTAATGGTAAGCGCCACGCCTGCCCATAAACAGATGCAACACCACACAGAACTTTGAATTACAAAGCACTGCATGGCACTGAACCGCGCTCGTCACCCCGAGACATAAGATGTTTAGTCTCATAATGACCAGTAATTTCACTCAATGTCCTTCAAACCGAAACACAACAGTGCTTACACACTGTTGCTTGTTACGCACTGTTGCGTCCACTGCTGAACATAGGCCTCCCCCAAAGATTTCCAGCCCGACCTGTTGGAAGCGGCCTGCATCCAGTGACTTCCTGCGACCTTTATCAGGTCGTCTGTCCACCTTGTAGGCGGACGTCCAACGTAAGTATGTATAGACAATGCGTATATGTAAAATCCCAAAAACCAATTGTCTGGCAACACAATTCTCATATGATAACATTTTTACGTAATGCGATGACGTAACATTTCTGTTGCGTAGAAAGCGTGACCTTGGAGATATAGAGCCTTGTTTAGAGGCTCATTCTTACATGAATATGTTGTGAAAAATGATTCAGTTAGTAACAAGTCTGGACTTTGGTCTGCCACGCTGTAGACCAGTGTTTCCCAACGGGGCCCACGCCCCACAGGGGGGCAATTTGATAGTTAAGGAGAGCAATTTGAAAATGGACTCGACACGACTTTGACCGTTTCGCTTTGGGTTATTTAAATGCAATGCTAGATATCGGTGACAAATTTAACAAAAAAATGTTAAGGCGGGGCATGGCCTAAAAAAGGTTGGGAAACACTGGTGTAAGTAGATTGTGTTAAGTGAACTAATTGTACGCTAAAATTTCATCATATGGCTATTGGCCCACATATGACCATATGGTAGATGCTAGAGGTCTAAAATGACACGGTAATAGGTAACCTAGGTATGATACTTAGGGGCCTGTTTCACCGTACACATGGTCTCAAAACTTGCCATAGTGACCCACACATCTTGTGTGGATCGCGTTCCAGGATCAGCCAGTGTATGTCCGGTTCGCCCGCGGGGCTTGCGACATGACTTGATGGATTACAAAGCACTACATGGCACTGAACTACGCTCGTCACCCCGACACATAAGATGTTAAGTCTCACAATGCCCAGTAATTTTACTGGGTTCAATGTCCTTCCAACCGAAAAACAACAGTACTTACACACTGTTGCTTGACGGCAGATATAGAGCGGAGTGTCTTTTTGCATTTAACCGTGTGATATCTTATTTATCAAGTAGCATTAACAGAGGTGGTCAAGGCGCTTGTAAAAAGCTTATGAATTCATACAGACATTTAAATTTTATTTATACCTATGTACCTAATGGTCTAAGATCCCGGGTAACATCGACCTTCACCCATCTGTTTACCGGATAAAAAATATATTTTAGGGTATGAAACGTGTCGCTGAACACATTGTGTAGTATACACTTTTCATTGAAGGTTCATTTTTTTTGGTAAGCAAGTCAGGGAAATTGTAAAAAATATTTTTTTGTTTAATTTTAATTGATCATATCCTTGACCATATTTTTTAGGCGACCCTATTGGTATGTGTAGCAACACATTTTATACCCTAAAATATATTTTTCATTTGGTAAACAGATGAAAACGGCACTGAGACGTGGCCTCTAAATATGGGCCGTATAAGACGGCTCACAGTCACTCAGCGAGCTATGGAGAGAGCTATGCTCGGTGTTTCTCTACGTGATCAAATCAGAAATGAGGAGATCCGTAGAAGAACGAAAGTCACCGACATAGCTCAGCGGATTAGTAAGTTGAAATGGCAGTGGGCAGGCCACATAGCTCGCAGAACCGATAACCGATGGGGCAGAAAGGTTCTGGAATGGAGGCCACGTACTGGCAAGCGCAGCGTTGGACGTCCGCCTGCAAGATGGACAGACGACCTGATAAAGGTCGCAGGAAGTCGCTGGATGCAGGCCGCTTCCAACAGGTCGGTCTGGAAATCTTTAGGGGGGGGCTATGTTCAGCAGTAGACGTCCTGTGGCTGATGATGATGATGATGAAACAGATGGGTGAAGGTCGATGTTACCCGGGATCCTATACTATAATACTGTGTAAATTTGTCACATCACCACACGTAAAGTGCGGCGCGTGCTATTTTGAACCTTTATATGCGTATTCTGACCCAATTGCATTTGCGAGACCATGTTCATTGCAGTAATATTAGAAATCCTTATTTTTACAGTTCTGTACCAAAAATATGAATACTGATTATATTTCCTCATAAAATTATTCCTTTTTTATTTTTTTATTTGATTGAATGACGAGACGAGCAAGGCGCTCGCCTGATGGTAAGCACCACGCCAGCCCATAAACAGAAGCAACACCACGCAGAACTTTGAATTACAAATCAATGTATGGCACTGAACTGCGCTCGTCACCACGAGACATAAGATGTTAAGTCTAATGCCCAGTAATTTCACTGGCTTCAATGTCCTTCAAACCGAAACACAACAGTGCTTAAACACTGTTGCTTGGCAACTGTCCCTTTACATGTTAGCTTTTGATAATTTGAAATAGTGCTTTTTGCATGTAATTTTTATCTATTAGTTAACTAAGGTTGTCTAAACTAATATTATAAATGGTGCTGCCACACTGGTGTTAGAAAATGTTATATAACATTTTATAACACCGGTGTGGCAGCATCATTTAGTAAACATTTCTTAACAATTTGTAACATTTTGTAACATTTCTTAACATTTTATAACCGCAGGCGGCGGTACTTTTGAGAGCGGCGCCGTCAAAGAAGCCGTCAAAGAAGAATGTTCAGAAATGTTAGAAAATGTTAAGAAATGTTATAAAATGTTAGATTTAATGTTAGAAAATGTTTGTAAACATTTTATAACATCGGTGTGGCAGCACCAAAGAGGAAAGTTTTGTATTTTTGAATGTAACGAATAAACTAAACAACTACTGGACTGATTTGAAAAATTCTTTCACCATTAGAATCCTACATGATCCCTGATGAACATAGGCTACTTTTTATCCCGGAAAAAGCAGATCACGCCGCGAGGAAAAGCTAGTCTTTTTTTTTTTTACTATTTTATCCTGGCTCGGCAAAGTGACTACGCTACACCTGATGGTAAGTGTAGCGCAATCCAAGAATAGTGTCGACCAACGATAAACAATGTGTCCATCGTAGGTCGGCAAGATCATGCCGGCCTGCCAAAGGTCCTGGGATGAACTACGGGGTCCCTGCTAATGGAATACTGGCGACCCCGCAGTATCTCATCCCAGGCCTTGGCCCTGGGAAGGGAAGGAAAAAGGGATGGGAAAAGGGTTGGGATCAGGGGGCAAGCCCCCTGGGGAGAGCCGGATATACACTGGCTGACCCTGGAACGCGACCCACACAAGGTGGGCCACTATGGCAGGTTTTAGCACCAGTGTACGTGGTCGCTATCCGGTCGGATACAAGTATCCTCCTACAAGAAATAGTCTGTAATAAATCGCCGGTTGCGATAAGTCGAGAGACATAGCGTCCCGCGACGGTCGGTATATAGATTCCTCTTTAATAACTCTTTCATGGACCAAAAATTATTGCAACCATGCGCCTCCCTATTTCGCGATCTTTGATTGCTTGAAAGAAGACAATTTAGCATAGGGTTTCTTATTTTTCAAACTTATTTTTTTCTCCAATCCTGGAAATTCCTGACCAACATTTCTCGATAATTGTCTAGTTGTCGAGATTTTTTTTTATATAATTTATTATAAAGTACTTTCCTTTAGAAAAAATAAAATACTACACAACATAAAATTACACTGATTCCTTTTCTTTTAACTAGGTAAAACGTTTTATCTCAGAATAAAAACTGGTGGTAATATTTCATGAGCATGCTAACTAATTTATGGGAAGTGTCAAATAACAGCCTCCGTGGCGCAGTGGGAGATTAGCCGGCTTCGAAGCGAGAGGCCGTGGGTTTCATTCCCACACTGATACAAATGTTTGTGTGGTCCACAGATAATTGTTTCGGGACTGGGTATTGTAAGACCTTAAGTCCCTCGTAGTTCCTAATACTCACAATACAGGTTAACCTAGTGGGGTCAGGACTATGTGTGCGACTGTTGGGTGTATTTATTTATTTAATTTAATTCATTTGAATTAGTAAAGTATGTAATTATTTCTTATGTTTACGCGAATATTTTATTTAAACAGATTTTATCACTTGTATTTTTATTAATTTTGATGAATTTCAAAAGCTTTTCAGCCTTTGTGGTCACGGGGTGGACTGAGCTGTAGGTTGTCCAGAAAAGTTAATGTTACAGTGCCAACCTTCAGTTTATAATAATTGTTAATTTTTTTAGTAAAGTATGACCAATACTGCATTTTGATCACTTATGTCTGTGCCAGATTATGATCTGTTATGACAGGGATGTGATCCCATAAACACCTTAAACAGTACTGGCTTGATATGTTGGAAGGACACACGAGAGCCTCACTATGGATATGTAAGATTGGGCAAAGTGAACTTACTTTGGAGGGTACCCGTTATTTTTGTACCCAAGTGGTTAGTCACCAACATACACATGGGGAAAGGCCTACCACAGTTGCTCATTCAGGCGAGGCACTTTCCAAGACCAGCCAGTGTATATCTAGTAATTTCAGGCCTGTATGATCCTGCAGAAGGGACCCAATGTCTCTTGATTTTCGACATTATGTTTTGACTGCACTGTATTTGACAGCAGGTACAATGTGGTCACTTTGCAGAGCCAGGATAATGAAATCTTAGTAGGAAGGTGGACCCTGGGGCTAAGAATAATAGCAGACAGAAAGAAAAGAAAGTATGACCAATATTGCTTTGGAATTTGCTGGAAAAAATTGTAATTACTCTAGATAGTCTATGGTTCATATTTTTATTCTGTGATGATTTAGGATATTCAAGTTATTAGTGGCAAAGAAGTAAAATTATTTTCAGCCCGTTTCACTATACTCAAGTAAGATTATCATATTACTTTTAAAATAATTTTAAAGAGATATGAGACTTTTGTATTTGAATGTGTTATAATTTATTCGATGAGTAACATTTTGTCAGAAATGGTAATACAGGTGTTTTGTGTTTATGAGGGATTGCTATATTTTTTAATTCACACACAATTTGTACAAAACTGACAATGATACATTTTACATAATTATGTGCATGTGATTGTGTGTTTTTTAAATAGTTTGTCCAGATATTTTGATTCCGATTTGTGTTAAGTTAAACATGTGTAGTATAGAAAGTTAGAGGCTATAGACTCTCAATTATACCATTTTTGTATTATTATACAATTTGGCGACCTGTATATAAGGCAATAATTAGTAAAAGTTTGCTATGGAAAAAACTTTTAAAAATATTTTAAGTAGAAAGGTGTGTACTTAGTGAAAATTGAAATTGTTAATACCATTCTTGTGCATTAATTAAAATAAATATAAGCAGAATATAAAATTAAAATTTACATAAACATTAATAAAAAATGAACACTTTCCAAAACTCACTTTCAACATAGGCTGTATGATTAGGGTTCCTTTGTTTAAAAAACTATGCAAACAAAAACGTGTGTTTACTTTTAACGGCAAACATATTTTTTGCGTTCGATAAAATGACATACCGAGATCGTATTTTGCGCTACTCGTGCGCTATGAGGCAGTAATTCAAGGTCGCAACGAGTATTTAATCCAATTAGACTGCTGTCATACAAAGAACACATTTTCTAGCACTATTTCACTTCGTACGTAGCATATCGTAAACACAGGATTGTAATATGACACCGAAGGCAAAAAATTGATTCGTGCTTTCAAGGCCACAGCCAACTGGCGCTTTTTAAGCTCACAAAAGGCGCATTAAACACTTTCACACGACTCACCCGGCCTCGCACTCGCAAAATCTCCAAGTATAATTCCCAAAATACGTTCCCGCGTATTATTTTTAGACGTACCAAGAGAGTAAGTAGTGCACACCACATCATAGTTTAATAAATACTAATTTATTTTTTAAAACGTAAAGTGATGTGCCACGTTTTGAAAATATTTAGTATCGATCGTTTACTATTAGTTCGAAGTGGAAAATACGCTAGGATACTCACAAAATTAATAAAATATCTTCGTTACTAAGTAACAGTGTTGCACTTAACTGCACCGCGGTAAATCACTGCGGATGTAACAACGAGAGGTTATCACACGCGCCGTACACGTATCTCGACACTTTCGTGCTTTATTGTATGAAAATGGAGCGTATACGTTTAGAAAAATATTTTTTTTTCCTCGTATGTAATTTTAGAAGACACGGTGACTCCATTGGTGTGACGTCACGCAAATTGTTGGCAATCCTATTTTTATGCCACTTCCTACACAAACGATAAAATGTCTTATTGAAATTATTTTATTAGCTATTATAGCCCTTATGTATATGATATAGGGCTCAAAATAATAATTGTGATAAGCTTACAAACCTTTGATAGTTATGCAGTGTAGCCAACATAAAAAATTAGATGATTTTATCACACTTCAATGGTGGGTGAGCACCAGCTGATCGGGGTCAATAAATATATATTTGATTTATTGACATAAAATTTATTAAAAAAATAGCACAACAATAGTAAAATATTCAACATATTTGTTATTTTAATTATTTTTTAAGTATTAATCATAAAATTATTATAAATATTTAATCAGGGAATGAAAATATATTTCTATTCGACGCTAGATGTCACTGTATTCAATTCAATTCTGAATAGGATACAGAAGTAAGGTTTTAATTTTCATATCAACAGATGTCGTTACATGGAAACCAACCTACACTGAAATAATACTTTAAGTAGGTAGTGCAGTTGCACATAGCAACATAGTTTGTTAAACTCGAAACTAAATTCATTTCCATCATAGATATTTCTCTTGTTTGGATAACCGACTTGCAAAAAAATAAAAATGTAAAGTTAAAAATTAATCATTTCCACAGGTTTGTTTGTCGCTGCCGGTCAATTGAAATTGCACCTACTCAAAATAGATCCTTATCAATTATCGTCCATTGAAATGTTACAATTTAAGGACCTAATATTGCATTCATTAGAGGACGCAATTTTATTTTTGAGACGTGTGGGGGTCAATAGGAGTTTAACCCCAAGTTTGTGGGGTTGACGCACTTGTCCCCCGGCCGCCATCTTGGAAAAAGGGGTGCAAACACCTTTTTCGCGATATCTCGGAAACTATGCGTCCTACAAAAAAATCGTAATTACATAATTTGTAGCAAATCGCTTTGCCTACAAATATAGTCATATAACTTTTATTAATAGTTTTGACATTTCAGTGTTAATTTTTTAAAGACGGTTTTAACTTTTGTTGAAAATTATTTAACTTTTAGTTTTCAGTGGTAAATAAGTACGGCTATGGTATGTAAATTACAATTCATTACTACAATCGCGACGAGTGTGCTGTTATCCGTTGCATCGTTGAGAAGTTTATTTTTTTTACTCCGTACTCCGTCATCAGATCTAAATTAGAGTGGTAGAGCCACGATGTAGATAGTTTTGTCTACAGCATGAATGGGCTGGCTCGACCGGGTCGTTACCACTGTCTCACAGAAAACCGACGCGACGTAAAGTAGCGGCTTGCTGCTGCGTTTCGTACGGTGAGTGAGATATCCGGAAGCCCAAATCCCCTCCCCTTCCCAATCCCTAATTATCCCTTTCCTTTAAGGTCGGCAACGCGCCCATGACTCTTTTGCTGGTGGGCGTACTTGGGCCGTGGAGATCAGTTACCATCAGGTGACCCACTTGCTCGTTTGCCGGCCTATGCTATAAAAAAAATAAAACAGATCTAAATCAAATGTATATGGGACCACATCCCAGCTAAACACTATCGAATGAAGTTTTTTTCTGGAGATTTTCTTGAAATTTATGTACTTTTTACAATCATCCTTTTCGAAGTCGGTTTAAAAATAAATGTAGTCTCAAGTCTGTAGTCTACGAGCACTGCATGGCACTGGACTGAGTTTGTCACCCCGAGAAATAAGATGGTATCATCATCATCATCATCAGCCACAGGACGTCTACTGCGGAACATAGGCCTCCCCCAAAGATTTCCAGACCGACCTGTTGGAAGCGGCCTGCATCAATGAAAATCAAAATCAATTTTGGCATTTTTATTTAATAAGGGATGAAAAAGGGGGTGAAATTAAATGCGAAAGTGAGTTTTTAGGCTACTTTTATCCCGGAAAATGCTGTTCACGCAGGCGGAGCCGCGAGCAAAAGCTAGTATTATATAAATAAATGTCATGTCAAATTCAAATCGCGCGGGTATTTGATTGAATATGTGTCGCTAATCTAAAGCATACTTAATCTCTGTAGTCGATAGTTGGAGTTATTGTTCGGGGAATCCCCGCAGCCCCCTGAGGGGGGGGGGGGGTGCAAGTGGTGCACCCCATTGCACCCTGCTGCCTGCGTCCATGGCTTTACTATAGATTAATTTATTCACTTAAATTATAAGTCTCTACGTTCTGCAATAATTTCATATGGACCACATTTAGTGTGAAGTCTGCCAACCCGCATTAGTCCAGCGTGGTGGAGTAAGGCCTATCCCCTCTCATTTAGTAAAGGAGGCCCAGTAGAAAGGCAAATATATTAAAACACCAATACGTGGACTCTATGGTAGAGCTTTAAACTTTTTTTACGATAAAAATTCATATAAATTTACCTACTGGATAATTTTCAGTGAAACTTATATTTTATTGAATTATATTTTTTTCCTAATATAATTATTATGATATTTTTGCCTTTACATTGTCGATATGTAGATTCTGTTTTACATTAAGTATGCATATCTAGTAACTTTTTTTTTTTACTAGCCCCGTATTACACATTTCCCACTGCTGGACAAGGGCCTCTTCTACGGAGTTCTCATTCGGGTTAGGCCTTAGTCCACCACGCTGGCCTAATGCGGGTTGGTAGACTTCACATACCTTCGAAAAATCTTATCGAGTTCTCAGGTATGCAGGTTTTCTCACGATGTTTCCTTCACCGTTAACTTTAGGCTAGAATAATTCTGCCATCGATGGAATATCTCTTGACTAATGACTGTTCCTTATAATCTGTTTAATGACAGATTTGTTTACTGGCAATCATTTTTTAACACATTTTTTTGGAAGTTTAGTCGAAACAATATTGGTAGTAATCACAATACAATTGCATCTCTAAATACAATTTATAGATGACCATTATTGAAGTCCATTTTTTAGATAGTGTAATTAAAAACCGAATTAAAAATTAACATTGAAATGTCATAAATAGTATTAAATTAAGACATGAACGGTAATTGAGTCGAGATATTTTTTTACCGACGAAAAATAGAGGATGACATCAATTCGACGCGTATATTTATTTACATAGTTTAATGTATAATCACGCATAAGTGCATAAGTGCGAGTCCCATGTATGATGGGTATACTCAGGGCTATTTCCTCAAAAATCCAATCCAGGAATTCCTGTACATTGCACTCACACAATTCTGGAAAAGCAATGTCTGGACATTAAAAGAGGCCATAACCCATGAGTTTGTTTCGGCATTTCTTCTCATGGATAGCTATGAAATGTCGATAAAAGATATTAAAAAAATATAAAGATTTAATATAAAAAATATTGACATGCAAAAGTGATATTTATGATCCAATTTACAGAATAAAAGATTTGAATTTTGAATAACTTTCCACTGAAATATCGGATTTTGATAATGCTTTATTCGCTTAAACAACCTTCGGTTATTGCTCAATATTTAACTTAAATTTTAGTTAATGACATACGTTCAATCTGGCAACTAACAACTCATAACCTAAAACTGCATTTGATACTTTCATAGGTTATAATCACATTGTAATAGTGTACATTTATTCTTTAATAAAAACTGTATCACAGTGGACAACTGTAACTATCAAAGTTTGTGGTTATAATTGAGGAATATCCAGTGAATTGGAGATTGAATTTTATCTGGGTAAGTATTCATAAATCTGTCTTTATTGTACATCAGATTTTTTTTTATCTAACTGGATAGCTTTTTTTTTACTAGCCCTGTATTATATACAACCCACTGCTGGGAACGGGCCTCCTCTACTGAATGAGAGGGATTAGGCCTTAGTCCACCACGCTGGCCTAATGCGGGTTGGCAGACTTCACATACCTTCGAAAAATCTTATCGAGTTCTCAGGTATGCAGGTTTCCTCACAATGTTTCCTTCACCGTTAAAGCAAGCGATAATTAACAATTAATATACACGTAATTTAGAAAAGTCAGTAACTAAGCTAAGTAACTGGATAGCACTGTAAAAACCCGGGTCGTTTAGGCGACTCGTTTTCCATCCAGCCAGTGTATATCCAGTAACTTCAGGTATAATTCTGCCGACTGTCGATGCACGCCATGTCTCTTGACGGTCGACAGTATGTTTGGACTGCACTGTACTTAACATCACGTCCAGTGTAGTCATTAGCCGTGCCAGGATAAAAAAAAGAAGTGTGTGTGTGTGTGCAATTCACACACGGCAGAAGTGAAACTTCAGAAAAGTAGCCTACACGAGAATGAGATAAAAATAGAGTATCAGTGGTATTAGGATAATTAAAAGGTTTATTATTTTTATGATACTTTTACCAAGTATAAAATGATTTAAAATTTTAATGCAAAATATTACATTTCATATATTTACATACTTGAGATCTTGTTTCTTTCCAACCTCTTTAGTGACCAACCTTTTTCGTTTCATCAAATTTTCAAATCACAACGATTCTAAAGAAGTTTCACTTCAATAGATACTCACGCCTGTTTCCCATAGGGTAGTCAGAGACAACGTACTTCCTGCTATGATCCTTAAACACCCCTTTGGCCTCCTTCGCTCTCATTATAGGTATTAGAGTATAATATATAATATCTATGTATAACAGCCAAGACCCACAGTAGAAAGTTTCTGCTCAAAACCAGCGCCAGTCAAAGTCTAAGAGTAGTAGAGCCACGCTGTAGACAGTTTTGTCTACAGCATCATTGGTTTTACGCCTACAATACTAGAAGAATCATGGGCATGGAAGGGGAATATAGGCCTCCGGATATCTCACTCACCGTACGAAACGCAGCAGCAAGCTGCTACTTTACGTCTGTTTTCTGTAAGACAGTGGTAACGACCCGGTTGAGCCAGCCCATACTGTCTACAGCGTGGCTCTACCACTCGAAAATGCTCTACCACAAAGTTCACTTTGAAATAAAACTAATTTAAACAGATTTTCTACCGCGACCGAACCTCTATTCTATTCTTTTTTATTCTATTTTTCGGACCGCGATAAAATCCCTTTAAATTAGTTTTATTTCAATGTGTAACATTCGCGTAAACGTAAGAAATCACTAAGTTCACTTATTGGCGGATAGTATTTCTGCCTTTCTTGTGCCATGGGCATGTCATTCGATCAGTAGTTGGTATCTAGGGCATTGTACTGCCCCTACTGTGTACATTTTTTGAAGTGAAACTTTTTTAGAATCATTGTGATTTGAAAATTTGATGAAACGAAAAAGGTTGGTCACTAAAGAGGTTGGAAAGAAACAAGATCTCAAGTATGTAAATATATGAAATGTAATATTTCGCATTAAAATTTTAAATAATTTTTAAGCTATTATAAAAATAATAAACCTTTTAATTATCCTAATACCACTGATACTCTATTTTTATCTCATTCTCTTGTAGGCTACTTTTCTGAAGTTTCACTTCTGCCTTGTGTGAATTGCACACACACACTTTTCGTCAAACCCATTTGCTCAAACGAGCAAATGGGTCTATTGAGAGAACTCGGTGTGACTGACAGCCTCCGCGACGCATGGGCGAGTAGACGGCTGCGAGGTGACAGGCCTTGGGTATGATCCCCGCACCGAGATAAATGTTTGTGTGTTACACAAATGTATGTTGTTGTGGGACCGCAAGTCCCTCGTAGTTCCTGATACCCACGATACAGGTTAACCTAGTGTAGGGTCAGGACTATGTGTGTGACTGTATATTAATTACTAGCTGTGCCCGCAAACTTCGTTTCGCCATCAAAAAGCTTTCATTCAAACTTTCATCCCCTATTTGGGCCCTTTAAGGGTTGAAATTTAAAGAAAAAATTGGTTGTCTGTAAAGTCGGTTTACTGACGATAGTTGAACGTGACAACGTCTTAAGAAAATACTGATGGAATGGTAGCATTTTTCAAAAGAATATTTTAATTTCATTTGTTTAATAGATTTGTATGTATATAGAGAAGGAGGTAATTGGAAATCACAATGAAATTGATCAAGTTAGATTTATTTGTACGCATAAATACAATTATGTAAATTTTTTTTTACAATTTAATAGTTTTTACAAGTATAAATGAGCGTTGAGCAATAGCAGCTGTCCACGCAGACGCATCGCTCACTCAAGTAGGAGAGAGACGGATGTCGAACGCTGCCGAACGCAAAGGCCAATTGTGCTTCTTTGTCGCTCGTTCCACGCTCTCGCTTGCACTTCAAGCCTTATATGGAACGCCTCAGAGCGAGGTAACGCCGCATGAGTCATGTTTTTTCGTGCGTGCAGCCGGCTCTATCGAATTATAAGACGTTGTCACGTCAAAAAATACCCTATGTTTAACTATGGTTCAGGGGTTTAGATTTTTCATACAAACTTTCATCCCCTTTTTAAACCCTTCAGGGGTTGATTTTTGAAAAACATAGTAGCCTATGTCTTATTTTGATGTATAAGCTATATTATTGTAAAGTTTCATTAAAATCCATTCAGTAGTTTTTACGTCAAAGAGTAACAAACATCCATCCATCCATCCATACTTACAAACTTTCGCGTTTATAATATTAGTAGGATTGTTATTATTTATAACTTTCATAAGTAAACACACTAATGTACGCTAACGTGCACTGTAGCAGTGCTTTATTAAATACTAGGTTTTCCTCGCGGCACCACCCGCGTGATCTGCTTTATCTGGGATAAAAAGTAGCCTATGTTCATCAGGGATAATGTAGGATTCTAATGGTGAAAGAATTTCTCAAATCGGTCCAGTAGTTTCAGAGCCTATTCAATGCAAACAATCAAATCTTTCCTCTTTAAAATATTAGTTTAGAAGTTTGGAAATAAATAAAAAATTTGGCACGAGTCGAAAGAAAGGAAATCCATGTTTGTTAAGGAGGTAATCTTTTATATATCTTATTTTTTATTACTATTATATTTATATTTTAACCGATGAAAGACGGAAAACGGAGTAGGTTTTTTGAGTGGTAGAGCGGTCGTTACCACGGTCTCACAGAAAACCGACGCAAAGTAGCGGCTTGCTGCTGCGTTTCGTACGGTGAGTGAGATATCCGGAAGCCCAAATCCCCTCCTCTTTCCAATCCCTAATTATCCCTTTCATTTAAGGTCGGCAACGCGCTCTGGATTCTTCTGGTGGTGGGCGTACATGGGCGGTGGAGACCACTTACCATGAGGTGACCCACTTGCTCGTTTGCCGGGCTATGTTATAAAAAAAAAGGTCCCGCATTCGAGGCGTATACATATATTTATACCTATGTGTGTTTCATAGCTGAGACCGTCAAACTATGAAGTGGGTCATGTGATGGTAAGTGATCTCCACCGCCCATGCACATCCACAATACCTGAGAAAACATGAATACATTATCGACCATACAGGATAATTAAGGGATTGGGAAGTCGAAGGGGATTTGGGCCTCCGGATATCTCACTCACCGTACGAAACAATAGCAAGTCGATCACGTCGATTTTCTGTGAGACAGTGGTAACAACCCTATCGAACCGGCTCATTCATCTTGTAGAAAAAAATTGTCTACAGCATGGCTCTACACTTTTAAATGTATATAATGTATATATATGATCAGATATTTCATTTTAAAGACTTAAAGTTGGTCTCATTTAAATATCAATAAGAAATGTCACCCCTAACGAAATTAAGCCGGGGACGAAAGATAACAACTTGAAATTTTGGCGGGAATTCTGACAGTGCGGTTCGTCGCTTATTTAAATTTATTTCAAAAACTAGTTTAAAGTTGTATTTGTTATATAAAAGTGGTGTGGATTTGTGCAATAAACATTGACGGTGATGAACAGTGTATGGAAACATTGAAATAAGTAAATTACTTAAGCATTGTACTGGAAGGAATTCACTCCAAAACTCCAACAAGACCTTGAAAACGCCCACGCCGATATTTCATCGTTCTTGTGAAGACTTGAGAATAAATCATACTTGTCATTGGCGAAATGCAAAATAATGCGAAGCCATAAATAAAAAAGAAGAAGATTACAACTTTTTAATGATTCCTTCACTTAAAATAATAAATGAAAAACTTTTCAACAATAGTAAAAACTACTTAGAATACTAAAAAGCTAAAAATAACTAATCAATTCAGAGTCAACGGTATCAACTAGTGACTAATAAACTGCAATTAAGTATTTTTATTTAAGTTTTATTTATTTTTTCAAGTTTATATACTTTTATCTATACTTATAAAATAACATGTCCTGACTGACTGACTGATTCATCATCGCCGAGCGCAAACTATCAAGGCTACAAGCATGAAAATCGGACTGTATATTCATTTTGTTATGTAGGCACCCACTAAGAAAGGATTTTAGAAAATTCCACCCCAAAGGGGCCAAAATAGGGAATGATAATATGTATCTACAGGGATAGATGGAACCCTAGAGACGTTTACAGGCTACTTTTATCCCGGAAAATGCTGTTCACGCGGGCGGAGCCGCGAGCAAAAGCTAGTTTTTCATAAATTTGAATTGCATCAAGACACAGGGCCGTAATTAGGATCGCAGTTTCTATTAGAGTCCTTAATATTTTTTTTAAATAGGTAAAATGTTTTTTTTCGTCTTAATGGTTAAATGACAGCGTCCGTGGCGTAGTGAAGCTTAGCCGGCCTTTAAGTGAGAGGCCGTGGGTTCCATTCCCGCATCGGCAAAAATGTTTTTGTGATCCACAAATATTTAATTTTGTTTCGGGTCTGGATGTTTTTCTCCAGACGGGTTAACGATAGGCATGTCGTAAAACTACAAGCCAAATATTTCTGTATTATGTGTCAAAAAGCATGCTCTGCCAACCAGATAAGAGGAGGTGGAAAGAAGAAAGGATTAGTTTAGTGACAGCGTCCATAGTTCGTCCTTTGAAAACCGTGGTCGCTCAATCACAGTTTCTCTTCGACATTTCATTAAAAAAAATACACACACACACAAGAGTAATAGAGCCACGCAGCCAGACAGTTTTGTCTACAGCATGAATGGGCTGGCTCGACCGGGCCGTTACCACTGTCTCACAGAAAACCGACGTAAAGTAGCGGCTTGCTGCTGAGTTTCGTACGGTGAGTGAGATATCCGGAAGCCCAAATCCCATCCCCTTCCCAATCCCTAATTATCCCTTTCCTTTAATGTCGGCAACGCGCCCATGATTCTTCTGGTGGTGAGCGTATATGGCCGGTGGAGATCACTTACCATCAGATGACCCACTTGCTCGATTGCCGGGCTATGCTTTAAAAAAAAACACTAGAATCTGTGTCTATGTCGAGTATCACATTAAGGGGTAGAATTTTGCACGGCAAATAGTAAGTGTACGAATTGCACCTCCGACTATCCCTTTGGGGATACAGCCGTGAGAATACGTAGATATTTATACTAGATTAGTTTAATAGATAGTTTTTGTTTGTCTTTTCAAACTCTTATATGGCATCTGAATAAATATTTTTTTAGTTTAAATTTTTTTTTTTATGTTTGTCTTTATTATATGTATATATTCTTAATATATTTGTAAATAGTTTATGTGCTGCGTATTTTTAATAGGTAAAAACACTTCAAAGTATGTAAGACAATAATCCTATCCTACTAATATTATAAACGCGAAAGTTTGTAAGAATGGATGTATGTTTGTAACTCTTTCACGTAAAAACTACTGGATGGATATTAATGAAACTTTACAATAATATAGCTTATACATCGGAATAGGACATAGGCTCCTTTTTATCCCGGAAAAAGCAGATCACGCGGGCGGAGCCGCGAGCAAAAGCTAGTTTTAAATATGGTATGATTTTTTGAGAGAAAAATCTTAAGGCCAATAACCTATCATCCAAATTTATCATCCATATTAAGGTCGCGCTACTAAAATGAGATTTTTCTATAAGATTATAAGCCTAGCTTATTACATCCTACTAATATTTTAAACGCGAAAGTGTGTAAGTATTGATGGATGGATGGATGTTTGTTACTCTTTCACGTAAAAACTACTGAATGGATTTTAATGAAACTGTACAATAATATAGCTTATACATCAGAATAAGACATAGGCTACTATGTTTTTCAAAAATCAAACCCTGAAGGGTTTAAAAAGGGGATGAAAGTTTGTATGAAAAATCTAAACAGCTGAACCGATTTCAATGAATTTTGGCACAAATATAGTTGATGACCCAGGATTAAACATAGGGTATTTTTTCTTTAAATTTCAACCCCTAAAGGGCCCAAATAGATGACCAAAGTTTGAATGAAAGCTTTTGTATGGCGAAATACTTTTATCGCTTCTGGTGTATCATAATTTACCGGCTGAATAAACTGGGATGAAATTTGGTACATAAGTATATGATCTAGCATAAAACTTACAATATATTGTATTCAGATAGTCCGTTCCCGTGGGATCTAATACAAAATTACAATCACGCGGACAGGGTCGCGAGCAAAAGCTAGTATTATGTGTCTACTTTCCTCTTTTATGTACTGCCTATTGGTGGAAACTTTTTTGGATTAAACGTTTAAAATATTACATGGTTTATTCTGAATGTTTCCTAAATAAATAAAAAAATAAATTAATTAAAAATAATATTACAAAAAGTCAACGCGACTTTTGTAGTCTACTTTGTTTAAGGTTTTCTCTGGAAATGCTGATTCCATTCTGGGAATTATTCTACATCAGGATTTATACTGCTTATATCATCATATTGCTTATACTTTATCGCTTTATGCTTAATATATTATATTTTGATAAAAACACTCACGAGACGGAGGTGCAAGTATAAGATAGTGTAAAAAAATATACAACTAAGTCTAGAATCAAGGATAATATTTGATAAATTGTGTTATATTTGAAATTTTGTATTTTTTTATAACTCATTATTCTAGGATATAAATATATAGAAATACCTAAATAAATGTAATAAGAATCTACAGGTACATAATGCAATTCATTTCTATATTGCATAACACCGTTTTTTTATAAATATTTATATTAAAAAGTGTTTTCATTTATCTCTTTTAATGATTTATATTGTAAAATTATACTCCATGTTAGTACATAATTAAAATTGTGTTTTTGAAGCAGTGTTGTTTTTTTACAATAAGCACTATGGTTTAAATATTTTAAAATGTCAATAGGCATGTTTTAGGGCAAATTATTTGACTTTTTTTGACACTAAAAGTAATAATAATAAACACTAAAATCCAAACATATTGAAATATAAAAAAAATACCTTAGATATCTATACTATAAATAAGCGTAAAGACGTGTAAAAATATTTTTGGATATATTCTTTAGTCAAGTAGTTTTTTTTTTTAAATGAAAGCAAACTATTACATACTTTTTTATTCTCTATATAAGTAAAATTAGTCTATTTGAAAGACAGTCATTTTTTTAAAGAACTTTTTGGGGTTCCTCAAACGGGAAGTGCTTGAAATAGATTTTTCACACCATAATCAGTGACGGTGTGTAATAATTAAACGGTAGGTAGTAACGATTATACCTACCGTTCTGGATGCCTCTTTTAGGCATAACTACGGCCGGCAGGTCGCCGATGCAAGGTTAAAACGTACGAGCGTGAGGCCAAGCCGAGCCCGCCATTTGGGCAACGATAGTCGCGCGCGCGCCACCTCCCGTCGTGCCAACTGCCATACGAGCCACGCTTCCGTCTCACCCTCGCCCTTTGCACCCTCAGACACACCCCTACAGCAAAACAACCCCAATACTATTCCCGAAAACAACAAACACCCATCATAATCACAAAGCGATTCCCACATTCCCGCCAAAAAATTAATTCCATTTTCGAAAAAACCCTTCGATCCTCCCGTAACGTGGCTCGTGGCAACAAAAACAAAAGCCGCGTCGTGAACATCGTACGAGTCAACTTTTCGCGTGTGCTGTTTGTGTGAAGGTTGTTGCGAACTGTTACGTCCACGTTTATTATATTTCTGACCCTTATCAGGGCTTTATCCATTTTTATCAGTTGTATAATATATCGTTTTGTGTTCAAAAAGTGCTCGTTTTCGGTGAGTGGCGCGCGCGCGACGCAACGCCGCGGCCTCTAGGCCTAAATGAACGGAAGGCGTGCGCTCGTGCAAAATTTTTGCACAAATCATCAGCAAAAATATCCAATAAGATTCTTATAGGCCTATTTAGAAAACTGTTAATATTCACTCAGTGGACAATGTATTTCATATATAAAGTGGTTTTTGGACAAAACAAAACGTTATTTTATGTTTTTTTAACATTTTTGTGAAGTGATTGTGCGCGGACCTACAATGGATTGCAAATGTGTTTCACTTGATTAATTTTTGGATTTTTTATCTCAACTCACCATGAAACCGTAAGTAGTCGTATTGGTTTACTTATTTGTGTAAAAAAAAAAGACAAAAATAAGGGGTTTCCTGGATTTTTTAAATAATTTTCTAGCGTTGTCCATGTAGTCATGCGGGTGTAAAAAAAAGTATAAACATGCCCAGACCATACAGCCAAATGATCAAAAACTATTTAATATATGAAATTTAGGGCCCTTTAAACATTACTAATTGCTTTTTTTGCGAAAAAATATTTGATTTTTTTCAAAAAACTACATCAAAGTTGACCATCCTTTCTCTGCAACTTCTAATTGCGTCACGTTTGATTTAAAGCTTGATTATGGTAAAACAATGATTTAATTCTAATAAACGAGACATATCTTTTTGTAAAAATATTTTTTTGATCTATCAATAAAGACTTACATAGACAATGGAATAGAATATATTAAAACTTGGATATTATTAAACTTTTCGAACTACATAAAAGCGCAAACGTAAAAAACACGTATATCAAAGCTAAAATGAAAAATAATTTATATATTTTTGGAGAAAAACAGTCTGTTAGCTTGTTAGCCTATATTTGATTTATTTACGTAATTTGATCTTTGAAATTGTATAAAAGATATTAAACAAGGGATAAAAAATAGAAATCATCCCGATTTGTCCCGGAAAAAAGGTTCTATAGGTTAGTTATTACCTTCTGTATGGTACTATGTTTTAAATACTTTAGGCCTAGAAGAAAATAAAATAATTTTTATACGTTCAATTTATAATCATCTATTACGCGTCGAATTGAGTAAAAGCCGTGGAAAAAGATTATAAAAAAATATTTAAAAACACTCTTTGAGTGTCTTTTTTCTATTTGATATTAGGCCTTAAATGATATCGTATTTTTGTAAAAAAGCGTGTTAAAAAAAAGAAATAATTTATGCCCGGTTAATACCTAAAAATGCATTTACGATGATATGTACTAAACAAATCACTAGTTTAATATTAATACGATCGCCACACCACAAATTTGAATATGTATGTATTTTGTCCTTTGCCCTTCGTATAAGTAGCATATTATGAGCCTTATATGTCAGTCCCTTATAATAATATGCATTCAGAGTCGTCGTAAGCCAAGCCACTTTGGTGCCTTTTTGACTGACGTAAAAAAGAAAGTTCTATTTTTTAACCAGCAATTGTCTATAAAATTGACAAAGAAGTAAGATGCGTAACTGATTTAAAAGTGAAGTTTTGGTGAGAAATAAATTCGTTGAAGTTTGTGCATTTTAAGGCGCGGTCACCTAACTTAACACTGGCATAATGTCTAACAGATGCCATTAAAAAAAAAGATAAAAGACCATAGAGTAAAGACGGAACGGCATTGATGACCCTTTGAACATGCAAAATAAAGAAAAATATTCATAGTTAGGCCTCATGTTAGTTAAAAGCTGCCTGTCGTACTCAAAGACGCCAATTAAGTTTAAGAATAAATTAGCCGTTTCTCAGAGACGTCAATTATGATTTCTATACTCAGTAACAGAGTATAATTTTCTATACTCAGTAACGGGGCATAAGGCATTAACTAGCTCTGACTGGAAATATATAATAAAATTTTAAGAAATGAAATGTCATTTCTTATGAAATGGTACAATGGTAGGCCGGCATGATTCTGGTGACCACCGATAAACTCATCGTTTGTCGGTGGACGCTAGGTTTTTTTGGCCTGCACTGCGTTTACCATCAGGTGTAGTGTAGTGCAGTCACTTTGCCGTGCTAGGTAAAAAAAAATACATTTCTAGACACGGTAGTTATTTCTATATGTAATGACTTTTCATTCTCATATATGTAGGTTATGTTAGGTAAAAAAATATGTAGGTTATTTTTATCCTGTCACAGCAAAGTGACACTGTACCTGATGTTGTCAGTGCAGTGCAGTCCAAATGTAACGACAACCGTCAAGAGACATTACGTCCCTTAACAGCAAATTCGAGTGGTAGAGCCACGCTGTAGATAGTTTTGTCTACAGCATGAATGGGCCGGCTTGACCGGGTCGTTACCACTGTCTCACAGAAAACCGACGTAAAGTAGCGGCTTGCTGCTGCGTTTCGTATGGTGAGTGGGTTATCCGGAGGCCTAAATCCCCTCCCATTCCCAATCCCTAATTATCCCTTTCCTTTAAAGTCGGCAATGCGCCCGTGATTCTTCTGGTATTGTGGGCGTACATGGGCGGTGGAGATCACTTACCATCAGGTGACCGACTTGCTCGTTTGCCGGCCTATGCTATATATAAAAAAAACTGGATATACACTGGTTGACCAGTTTTTTTCACCATGTATATGGTGGTGGTTATCCAGTCGGGAACAAAAAATACCAGGTACCCTCCCATTTAAGAAGAGTGCATTATATTGAAATTAATCAGACGATGATGCAGTTTATTATATTTATGGTATATGCAGTATACACAGCACATGTAATTAATATAAAAAAACATATTATAAAGGCTTTATCCGTATATGAGTTTAAATAAATATACCCTACAGTCTTGCCCTGACCCCACAGTACGATACGAGTCTTGTGTCGTAGGTATCAGGAACTATGAGAGACTTTCGGTCTCACAACACCCAAACCTCGAAACAAATATTGTGGATCACACAAATGTTTGTCTATGTTGGTGATAGGTATTACTTACCACCTTTCTTTCTTTCTATATATAACAGTTTTTACTTTGCTATCTATCTATACTTATAAAATAACATGTCCTGACTGACTGACTGATTCATCATCGCCGAGCGCAAACTATCAAGGCTACAAGCATGAAATTCGGACTGTATATTCATTTTGTTATGCAGGCACCCACTAAGAAAGGATTTTAGAAAATTCCACCCAAAAGGGGTCAAAATAGGGGATGATAATATGTATGAAAGTCCGTCATTTTGAAAGTTACATAAACAAAATTTGTATTTATTTTATTTTACCATTTTTTGTTAAAGAATCGTCTAAGTTAAAGTTTTTCCAATCCTTCCATCCCCGAATTGACCTTCTTGTGTGTAATATACCTCTCTTCGAATTTAAATGAAATCATCTTTATGTTAGATATGATATAATATGCTGGTGGTAGGATATTCATATCCGCCCGGATAGCGACCACCAGGACCATCAGGTGACCCACTTGCTCATATGAAAAAAAAAAATTGCGTCTCTGTCTACGTTCCGGAGATACATGCGTGAACATACACACACACTGTTTCATTAAATTCCATTCAGTGGTTTTTGCGCTAGAAACGGTCGCAGACGTATAAAAAACTTCATAACCCGATATCATGGCCTCCGTCATTACGTCTATTAATTATCGGAGACTAGGCGGTGCACTCGGTTCTGTTTGTTAACCGACTTTGAGTGGTAGAGACACGCTGTAGACAGTTTTATCTACAGCATGAATGGGCTGGCTCGATCGGGTCGTTACCACTGTCTCACAGAAAATCGACGTAAAGTAGCGGCTTGCTGCTGCGTTTCGTACGGTGAGTGAGATATCCGGAAGCCCAAATGCCCTCCCCTTCCCAATCCCTAATTATCCCTTTCCTTTAAGGTCGGCAACGCGCCCATGATTATTTTAGTACTGTGGGCCTACATGGGCGGTGCAGATCACTTACCATCAGGTGACCCACTTGCTCGTTTGCCGATCTATGCTATAAAAAAAAAACCAAAAATATGGAAGTTGAGAACTTCCATTCAATGCGCTCAATTCTATTTCTGCCGCCTAGCAACAGTGTATAAGCGCTGTTGTGTTTCGGTGTGAAGGACATTGAAACCAGTGAATTACTGGGTGTTATAGACTTAACATGTTATGTCTCGGGCTGACGAGCGCAGTTCAGTGCCATGCAGTGCTTTGTAATACAATGTTATGTGTGGTGTTGCTTCTGTTTATGGACAGGCGTGACAATTACCATCAGGCGAGCGACTTCCTTGTCTCGTCATTACATTAAATAATAAAAAAAATGTGAATCTAAACTATACAGGAACCTAATTAAACACACAAAAATATCATCGAAATGGGTCCAACTATTTACAGGTTATTTAACATTTTAAGGTTCCAGGAAGTCGCTGGATGCAGGCCGCTTCCAACAGGTCGGTCTGGAAATCTTTGGGGGATGCCAATGTTCAGCAGTGGACGTCCTGTGGCTGATGATGATGATGTGTCGGTGCCTGTAAAAAAAAACGTTCAAATTTAATTTATTTTTTCAATTTTAATATTAGGTACAGGTATGGCAGCTAAAAATCAATATAATAAAACAATGACAAGTGTGCTGTTGTTGAGTTTTTATTAGATTGATTTTTTTTTTTATTGCCTTGATAGGCAGACGAGCAAGCGGCCCGCCTGATGGTAAGCGGTCACCGCCGCTCATGGACATCGGCAATGCCAGGGGCACAGCCAAGCCGCTGCCTACCACAATGAATGACGAGACGAGCAAGTCGCTCGCCTGACGGTAAGCGCCTGCCAATAAACAGAAGTAACACCACACAGAACTTTGTATTACAAAGCACTGCATGGCACTGAACTGCGCTCGTCACCTCGAGATATAAGATGTTAAGTCTCACAATGCCAAGTAATTTCACTGGCTTCAATGTCCTTCAAATCGAAACACAATAGTTTCATTGTTTACCGTGTACGCTGTCACATCGTAAGCTATCACAACTAAGCACTATCAGATGTTTTTTTTTTCAAAATTGGCGAACAAACCGATGTACATACATTGAAAAGAAAAAAAATACAATCGATTTCAGAATTTACTCTTTTTTCGAAGTCGGTTACAACTTTCTAGATTAAATCAATTCCAAACAAAACTGCATTCAAATCTATTTATTCGTTCAGATCACACGCACAGATAGACGAGGGGTCAAAGAACTTTTTTTTTATCCGAGCACGGCAAAGTGACTGCACCACACCTGATGGTAAGCGTAGTGCAGTCCAAAAGACCAGCGACCACCGACAAACAATGAGTTTATCGGTGGTCACCAGAGTCATGCCGGCCTGTATAAATGCTTCTTCCCTCTTCTTTTTTATCGGGTGCTAAAATATAAGTGAAGCCGCTAGTAAAAGCTACTCTTAGTTTTACAATGAGTTTGATTATTGTTAACAGTCACGTGTAGAGACTAGTCTAAAGTGATATTTTTTATATCTCATCTAAGTGACGTCATTCCGTTGTTGCTAACTGGTAACAGCTATTTATTAATTCTGATACAGGATTGGACGTAAACTGTACTAGTTTTTTATCGCGGCTCGACTTGCGTGAATTTTCCTGTGATTTTTTATTCTTTTATCCGAGCATGGCAAAGTGATTGCAATACACCTGATGGTAAGCGCAGTGTAGTGACACAACAATGGGATTGTCGGTGGTCACCAGAATCATGCCGACCTGCATGAATGCTTCTTCGAAATCCGAGAGAAGAAGCATGTCGTGGGGCCTGCGACAGGACAGGCGGATGATCGATGCAGGCACAGTAATACAAGGTTGTACCCCTATACCCGCCCCAACCACCATCAAGTCATGTCGCAAGCCCCTCGGGAGAACAGGATATACACTGGCTGATCCTGGAACGCGATCCATAGAAGGTGTGTGGTTCACCATGACCGTTATCCAGGCGGATATCAATATCCTACCACCAAAATCAAAATTAGCCCATGTCCTAAACCTAATCCTGGTCATGGTCTAGCTGTATGCGAAATTACATCCAAAACCATTCAGTCGTTAAGGCGTGATTGCCTGACTATTATACAAACAAACATCCAAACTTACACATTTATAGTTTTAGTAAAATTAGTCTAGGCATTGTATATGTATATAGACAGAGAAACTGGTATGGTCCCGGGTTCAAATACTGAATCCAACCACAATATGTGTTTCTATTGATGGAATGTGTGTCCTTAATGATGGAACCGTAGGTGCACTTCTCCCAACCCCCTCGGGGATACAAGAGTGAACATAACTCCATTAATGATTACATAATGTGATACGAATATATGTTTCGGATCTCGGTGTTGTGGGACCGCAAGTCCCTCGTAGTTCCTGATACCCACGGTACAGGTTAACTTACTGTGGGGTCAGGACTATGTGTGTGACTGTTGGGTGTATTTATTTATTTATGGTATATATATGTGTGATATATTCCAAAATATATTTTATCTTCTTAATGTCTCAGACCATCTCTGATAGTATCAGATGTTATCGAGTCTTATCTTTGTCTCTTCTTTTATAGCAGACATCGACAAACGTGCAAGTGGGTCACCTGATGGCAAGAGCTCTATCGCCTTGAACACCTACAATATAAGAAGAATCATGTTTGTGACTTTAAAGGAGAGGAAAGGGGAGGCGGATTTAGACCTCCAGAAACCTACTCACCGTCCGAAACGCAATAGCAAAGTACTTCACGTCTATTTTTCGTGACGGTGGTAATGACCCGGTCGAGCCGGCCCATCTATGCTGAAGACAATTGTGTCTATAGCATACATACATACGCAATCACGCTTGTAATCGAAAGGGTAGGCAAAGGTGTAATCAGTACACCCACATTTCGCCGAGCGTATCTCCGTCCCATGATGTGATAGGGGACGAGATTATCGCCGTAGCATACAAGACTCCGGGCTGATACTTTTCGTGATAGAAAAACCCAATATCACTGTTACCTTACAAGGTGGAAGGTCCCTCGTATGCGAGAGGCCGTCTGGGATGGTACCACCGCTTAGTCTATTTCTACCGCCAAGCAACAGTGTGTAAGCATTGTTGTGTTTCGCTTTGAAGGAGACTGAAGCCAGTGAAATTATCAGGCATTATGAGATTTAACATTTTATGTCTGAATTATGCTTTGTAATTCAAGGTTCTGTGTGGTGTTGCTTCTGTTTATGGGCAGGCGTGGCGCTTACCATCAGACGAGCGCATTGCTCGTCTTGTCATTTAATCAAATTAAAAAAAAACCTAACCCAGGAATCGAACTCAGGACCTCAGCATAGTCATACCGCACTACACCACCAAGGCAGTCTATAGGTCTAGTGTCTACTGTATGGCTCTTCTATCTATGGCTTTTGTATACAACATAAAACCGTGTGACCAATGGGACTTGTAACTAGACAAACTAGTAGGGGAAACTACTTTACTATTATAAATAATATGGGGACATCTGGTCCCCTAACATTGATGTACCCATTACCCTATTGGCGCAAACGAATTATCTATTAGTTTACATAAGGGTCACTATAACGGAAAATAGTTGGTCTAGGCCAATAGCGTCATAGATAATAGTGTGTGATATTTAAATTTCGAATTCGAACGTTCTAATTACGAATTCACCCCGTTTTATTTAAATTACAAATTAACCTGTTTACAGATACAGGTTTTATGGGAGTGTCCTTGAGCTCACTTAGGGTTAACCCCCCAAGGTCGAGGGACCTGACTTGGTATTATTTCCCCAAGGTCGGTTTAATGAATTGGGGTGTTTTAACCGCTTTTTTGGTGCAAGTAGCTAGCTGGTATCTTTTGTGTTGGTCACATCACGTGATTATGCGATAGGGTTAAATTTTGTTGCTATGAGTTAAAAATTACACAGAAAAAGGAACTAGAAATTAATGTCGTTTCGTCTCGGTTGGCACCACCGCTTTGTTTATTTCTGCCGCCAAGCAACAGTGTGTAAGCACTACTGTGTTTCGGTTTGAAGGTCATTGAAGACAGTGAAATTACTGGGCATTGTGTGGTGACGAGCGCAGTTCAGTGCCATGCAGTGATTTGTAATTCAAGGTTCTGTGTGGTGTTGCTTCTGTTTATGGGCAGGCGATGCGCTTACCATCAGGCGAGCGTTGTGCTCGTCTCGTCAGTCAATGAAATAAAAAAAAAATATTTTTTACTCTTCAGTGATAATTTTTAAAGGTGGTTTCAACGGTTTTGTAAGACAGAGGCTAGCAAACGAGCAACGGAGTCACCTTCTAGTAAGTGAATACCTCCGCCGATAACACCCACAATACATGAGTAATCATGGATGCATAACTGACCTTAAAGGAAAGGGATAATTAAGTTATAGGGAAGGGCGAATTGGGCCTCAAAATATTATTAACCTTTCGAAAAGCGACAGCAGGCCATTTCACGTCGGCTTTCTGCGAGACAGTGGTAACAACCCAGTCGAGCTATTCACGCCTATTCATGCCGTAGACAGAACTGTCTATAAAGCGTCTCTACCACTTAATTTTTTGACTTATAATAAGTTTAAGTACATTAAGATTTCCAGACCGACCTGTTGGAAGCGGCCTGCATCCAGCGACTTCCTGCGACCTTTATCAGGTCGTCTGTCCACCTTGTAGGCGGACGTCCAACGCTGCGCTTGCCATTACGTGGCCTCCATTCCAGAACCTGGAAATGTTCAGCAGTGGACGTCCTGTGGCTGATGATGATGATGATAATGATGATACATTAAGAGGTCGGTTATCGGTTCTGCGAGCTATGTGGCCTGCCCACTGCCACTTGAGCTTGCTAATCCGCTGGGCTATGTCGGTGACTTCGTTCTTCTACGGATCTCCTCATTTCTGATTTGATCACGTAGAGAAACACCGAGCATAGCTCTCTCCATAGCTCGCTGAGTGACTGTGAGCCGTCTTATATGGCCCATATTCAGAGGTGGGGCAGAAAGGTTCTGGAATGGAGGCCACGTACTGGCAAGCGCAGCGTTGGACGTCCACCTACAAGGTGGACAGACGACCTGATAAAGGTCGAAGGAAGTCGCTGGATGCACGCCGCTTCCAAGAGGTCGGGCTGGAAATGTTTGGGGGAGGCCTATGTTCATCAGTGGACGTCCTGTGGCTGATGATGATGATGATAATGATGATACATTAAGAGGTCGGTTAAGAAGGTGAATTCATTCCAGAAGTGTACATAGTATGGTCGAGCCAATATTATGTTTTTAATAACTGGTTACGTCGCCCACGCAGTCCACAGAATATTGGGTGATCCTAACTGTATATTAATTAACAGAATGGCGAAATATTATGGATGATATTTTATTTCGTCTGTTTATATCAAGATTTGAAGTTGATATCAAAGAACTGCTTCGGTGGTGCAGTCGGGTTTCGTACGCGTTACGACTGCTGTGCTGAGGTCTCGGGTTCGATCCCCAGGTCGGGTGAAAGTGATTGGAAAAGTCGATGCTTTTTAACACATGTTACAGAAAGATTCGGATTATAGTTTTTTTGTAATTAAATGACGAGACGAGTGAGTCGCTCGCCTGATGGTAAGCGCCACGCCTGCCCATCAACAGAAGTAACACCACACAGAACTTTGAATTACAAAGCGCTACATGAATATGTATGTGACGTGTATGTAATTTCACTGGCTTCAATGTCCTTCAAACCGAAACACAACGGTGCTTACACACTGTTGCTTGGCGGCAGAAATAAATAAATTGTATTTAGACTGCACTGTACTTAACATCAGGTCCAGTGTATCTTTGTCGAGTCAATAAAACTTATTATTGTATACGGAACGCTAAGATTACGATGCCGACTCGCACTTGACCGTTCTCATTTCGAAAGTGTTTGATTTTTTATCTTCTACATACATATGCACTGTAATCCCAGAAACGGTAAGCAGAGATTTAACCAGTACACTCACATTTCGCTGAGTTTGGCTCCGTCCCATGATGTGATATGGGGCGAGCCTATCACCATATCGGACACAATTCCATACTACGGGCTGATACTAAACGTTTCGTGATAAAAAATCCTATTTATTTATTTCACTTTATTGAATGACGGGATGAGCAAGGCGCTCGCCTGATGGTAATCGCCACGCCTGCCCATAAACAGAAGCAACACCACACAGATCTTATGACACTATCACTACAATATAAACGACTAGCTTTTGCTCGCGGCTCCGCCCGCGTGATCTGTTTTTTTCCGGGATAAAAAGTAGCCTATGTCTTATCCTGATATATATAAGCTATATTATTGTAAAGTTTCATCTAAATCCATTCAGTAGTTTTAACGTGAAAGAGTAACAAACATAAATCCATCCATACTTACAAACTTTCGCGTTTATAATATTAGTAGGAAGGATATATCTTACCAATATCACTTTCACCCTACCCGGGGATCGAACCCGAGACCTCAGCACAGCAGTCGTACCTCGTGCGAAAACAACTGCATCACCGAGATCAGTTTAAAACACGTTAAAATTATCTCATTGTTACTGACCTTAGTCGAAGTGCCCAACTAATCCCAAATTGTCTTAGGAGCCCATTTAAATACTTCCAAAGTGCATCGGTTGCCAAATGGTACAAATCTTGTTAATTATGTGGCAACACTCCAAGTTTGTCATCCGCCAGAAAATCAATTTTTTTTTTTTTTTATCCTGGCTCGGCAAAGTGACTACGCTACACCTGATGGTAAGTGTAGCGCAATCCAAGAATAGTGTCGACCAACGACATACAATGTGTCCATCGTGGGTCGGCAAGATCATGCCGGCCTGCCTAACTGCTTTATAGGAAGGAGGGAACACGTATACCGGCAAACTATTCCACAGCTTAATGGTCCGGCAGGAGTAAGAATTCGCGAACTTTTTAGTTCGAGCCGAGACGGAGGAGACCACGAAACTGTGGTTCGAGTCATCGATATTGCTCGCAAAATTAGCACGCTGAAGTGGAAGTGGGCCGGTCATGTCTGCCGACGGACAGATGGTCGGTGGAGCAGACAGGTGCTAGAGTGGAGACCACGCTTAGGCAGGCGTACTGTAGGGCGCCCGGCTACACGGTGGACCGACCACTTGAAAAAGATGGCGGGTAGCGGATGGATGCGGGCTGCCCAAGACCGGGATTATACCGGGTATTATGTACGCAGTACGTACAGTGGTGAGGTCTCGGGTTCCGATCCGTGAAAGTGATATTAGGTTTTCTATCACGAAAGATCGAAATCTATCACTATTCTATCCTGCTGGTGGTAGGATATTCATATCCGCTCGGATACCGTATATACACTGGCTGACCCTGGAACGCGACCCACACAAGGTGGGCCACTATGGCAGGTTTTAGCACCAATGTACGGTGGTCGCTATCCGGTCGGATACAAGTATCCTCCCTTCCCAATCCCTATGAATATACTACCACGAATTGACAACCTCCGCGACTTTTTTCATCGGTTAAAAAGAAAATAAGGATATGGATATTAGGAACGAGGTCCTGTCTAGACTGGCCCAGATTAGAACTGTCAGTATGCGACCAGACTCCCCGGCGCCCCAAAACACTGCTTATCACTGATAACGTATGTTATCAACGCACCGACAAAGCTGTCAAAGCTGAACGAATTGGCAGATGCCGAAATTTAGTGAATACTAGCTTTTGCTCGCGGCTCCGCCCGCGTGATCTGCTTTTTCCGGGATAAAAAGTAGCCTATGTCTTATTCTGATATATAAGCTATATTATTGTACAGTTTCATTAAAATCCATTCACTAGTTTTTACGTGAAAGAGTAACAAACATACATCCATCCATACTTACAAACTTTCGCGTTTATAATATTAGTAGGAAGGATTAATACACTAGCTGTGACCGCGAACTTCGTTTCGCTATCAAAAAGCTTTCATACAAATTTTCCTCCCCTATTTGGGTCCTTTAGAGGTTGTAATTTAAAGGAAAAATACCTTATTTTTAACCCTGGGTCATCAACTATATGTGTGCCAAAATTCATTGAAATCGGTTCAGCGGTTTAGATTTTTCATACAAACTTTCATCCCCTTTTTAAACCCTTTAGGGGTTGATTTTTAAAAAACAGTAGCCTATGTCTTATTCTGATGTATAAGCTACATTATTGTAAAGTTTCATTAAAATCCATTCAGTAGTTTTTACGTGAAAGAGTAACAAACATACAGCCATACTTACAAACTTTGGCGTTGATAATATTAGTAGGATTATACTACGCCTCCGTGGCTTGTCGGGCGAGTGGCTGGGAAGCGAGAGGCCGCGGGTTCGATCCCCGCACCGAGACAAATGTTTGTGTGATCCACAAATATTTGTTTCGGGGTCTGGGTGTGGTGAGACCGAAAGTCTCTCGTAGTTCGTGATACCCACGACACAAGACTCGTATCTTACTGTGGGGTCAGGACTATGTGTGTGACTGTTGGGTGTATTTGTTTATTAGGTAGGTTCACGAAGTGATTGGTTCTTAGTGTGCTTTAGTCCGTCTGGGCAGGCACCGCTTTGTCCATTTCTGCCGTCAAGCAGCAGACACTGGTGTGGTCCGATTTGATTTTGATAGAAAGACTGAGCATTATTTTTTTTAACCCTGCTACGGCAAAGTGACTACGCTGGACTTGGTAGTGGTAGAGCCACGATGTAGACAATTTTGACTACAACATGAATGTTCTGGCTCACCTGGGTCCTCCGGATATCTCACTCACCGTACGAAACGCAGCAGCAAGCCGCTACTTTACGTCGGTTTTCTGAGAGACAGTGATAATGTCCCGTTCGAGCAGGCCCATTCGTGTTGTAGACAAAACTGTACAGTGTGGCTCTACCACTTGAAAATAATTCCAAGATAATTCCATGTTTTGTGTGGTGTTGCTTCTGTTTATGGGGAGACGTATTACCACCAGGCGAGCGCCTTGCTCGTCTCGTCATTCAATCAAATAAAAAAATATGTATGGTAAACCATGCAGAATAATAATACATACTATTAAATAAATATATAAACCCAACAGTCACATACATAGTCCTGACCCCACAGTAAGATACGAGTCTTGTGTCGTGGGTATCACGAACTACGAGAGACTTTCGCTCTCACAACACCCAGACCCCGAAACAAATATTTGTGCATCACACAAACATTTGTCTCAGTGCGGGGATCGAATCCGCAGCCTCTCGTTTCCCAGCCAGCTACTGGCCCGCTACACTATGGAGGCTGGCATATACTAAATGTCTCGTCATTCAATTAAATAAATAAAAAAATATGTATGTCCTTTTGCAGCCCCAAGATCATACACCTCTGACTTTTCTAAGTGACGTGTATATTAATTGTTAATTATCGCTTGCTTTAACGGTGAAGGAAACGTCGTGAGGAAACCTGCATACCTGAGAACTCGATAAGATTTTTCGAAGCTATGTGAAGTCTGCCAACCCACATTAATCCAGCGTGGTGGATTTAGGCCTAATCCCTCTCATTCAGTAGAGGAGGCCCGTGCCCAGCAGTGGGACGTATATAATACAGGGCTAGTAAAAAAATATGTTCTTTTAAAAAATAATACATTAAAAATCTTTAAAATATTTTATATAATATTCTGCGACCTTGTATCAACACGTACTAAACCACCGGCGTCGTGAGGTCATTGACACCGGCTGACACAGATATGCTAGATTTAGACATAGCAGCGTCTAGACGACTAGTGTTCGGATAAAAACCTAAGATACAAGATTCCGACAGCCTCCGTGGTGCAATAGCCGGCTGTGAAGCGAGAGGCCGCGGGTTCGATCCCCGCACCGATACAAATGGACGTGTGATCCACTAATACTTGTTTTGGGGTCTGGGTGTTGTGAGACCGAAAGTGTCTCGTAGTTCCTGATATCACACAAGACTCGTATCTTACTGTGGGGTCAGGACTATGTATGTGACTGTTGGGTGTATTTATTTATTAATACTAGTTATTTTTTTGTGTGTCGTTTTAAGCACATGAGTGGTAGAGCCACGTTGTAGACAGTTTTGTGTATAGCATGAATGGGCCGGCTCGACCGGGTCGTTACCACTGTCTCACAGAAAATCGACGTAAAGTAGCTTGCTGCTGCGTTTCGTACGGTGAGTGATATCCAGAGGCCCAAATCCCCTTTCCCTTCCCAATCCTTTAATTATCCCCTTACTTTAATGACGGCAACGCGCCCATGATTATATTAGTACTGTGGGCCTACGTGGGCGGTGCTGATCACTTACCATCAGGTGATCCACTTGCTCGATTGCCGGTCTATACTATAAAACAAGAAATAACACTATGCGCTTAGGAAATTTTAATTTTCACTTTATCTATTAAAAAATTTCCCCCGCTTTTTTCATTAAAAACACATAACGCTGGAATCGAACCCCCGGCTAGACGTTATGTATATGTGTATATGTAAAGTTGAACAAATAGCGTCGGCGCGTCACTTCACAATGTATCGGTCGGCCGGGGCCCTTAGACCGGTTCTATGATGGGACGGATGCAGGAGACAAAGTAGGGGGCAATTTACTAGCCTCTACTACTTTTAATAGCATAGGCCGGCAAACCGAGTGGGTCACCTGATAGTAAGTGGTCTCCACCGCCCATGTACGCCCACCCCCAGAAGAATCATGGGCGCGTTGCCGACCTTAAAGGAAAGGGATAATTAGGGATTGGGAAGGGGAGGGGATTTGGGCTTCCGGTTATCTCACTCACCGAACGAAACGCAGCAGCAAGCCGCTACTTTACGTCGGTTTTCTGTGAGACAGTGGTAACGACCCGGTCGAGCCAGCCCATTTTTGTAGACAAAACTGTCTACAGCGTGGCTCTACCACTCAAAAAACTTACTTGTTAGCGATCCCTAAATTCATTCAATAATTTAAACCAATCTAATTTGTCCCTATTATGTCCCTACACAGGTGTATTGGAGGAGGAGGTTTTGTATTAATATGTCTCGATACAACAATATTTCCTTCCCTCAAAATATTTGTACTTAGTCAGACAAGTTATATGCGAGTGATTAGTTAATAGTGGCATAGACTGGCTACTAGTGATAATTAATGAATGGACGTTTCCATCTAGGTCACACAGAGCGTCTAGCAAAACACTGATAGTGTCTCAAGTCAAAGATCAGCCACTGTAGTGTACTTGTCTGTTGTCAATATCAATTTAATATTAGGATTATAAACCGTTTTAAACGTTACAAAAATAATCAGAAAACGTATTATTGGTTGATTGTGTGATAACGTATAACATGCGAGATAAGCCCGCTTAGCATAACACCACAAGATATCGTGCGTGAGAGAAAATGCTGTGTCGATATCGATTAGTTTTTCGTTGACACAAGACGTTATAGAGAAAGTGATGATGATATAAAGATAGTAGAAGAAAATGAAACGACAATTCCTCGTGTCGTCAATATTGTGAATATTATGTATTTTTTTTAATCCTGGTTCGGCAAAGTGACTACGCTACACCTGATGGTAAGTGTAGCGCAATCCAAGAATAGTGTCGACCAACGATAAACAATGTGTCCATCGTAGGTCGGCAAGATCATGCCAGCCTGCCAAAGGGCCAAGGGGAAGGGGAAGGAAAAAGGGATGGGAAAAGGGTTAGGATCAGGGGGCAATCCCCCTGGGGAGAACCGGATATACACTGGCTGACCCTGGAACGCGAACCACACGAGGTGGGCCACTATGGCGGGTTTTAGCACCAGTGTACGGTGGTCGCTATTCGGTCGGATACAAGTATCCTCCCACCAGTATATGTGTGAATATTAGCTTTGATTGATATGTAGAGATAACACGAGAAAACGACTCGACGGAACAAAAGAAATCTCGATGCGTTACTTATACAATAGCGACATACGTGTATGTCACCTTCATATATCCTCGATATGATATCAGCAAAGTGTCGCGATGCCAATTTACCTATAATTGGGGTCAAGGCCTTGCAAATCGTTGATAACTGAACGCTTTGTCTCAGATTAGATTGGACGGGGGAGGTGAAAGTTATTTTGCGTCGTTTATTGAAACAAAGAAATTACTAAATATAGACTTTGTTTATTTTCCATGGAAAGGAGATAATGTTTTTTTCAAATAAGATTAAGTGCAATATGTCAGTGTATATCTACATTGCCTACTTGGTTTGTAACCATGTATAATTTACTGTTAAATTTGATGTTCAACTTTAAGAAAATAGTATTGCAGTGATAACGAGAGCCGAGTATGGTCGAAGAATGATCGAGGCGAACGTGTACACGATGCTGCGTATCTCGAAAAGTACCAAAGTTTTATTGAATCACTGTCACTAGTATCTATGAATAAACGGTGTGCGACGTCGTGTACATGAGTAGACTACGCCTCCGGTTCGTTTCACGTTATCACGCCTTGTTTAAATGCACCATAAGGATTTTTATATAAATAATCAAATTTAACGTGTAAAAAACACGTGTTCATTGGGGGTCACAACTTATAAATAATGTAATAGTAGTGGGGGATCTGGGGCCCACTCCAGCCTGAGTCCGCTACTTACACTATCCTGGAGCGCACGAGATAAGATTTTATATAACTATAGAACATGGTAACCATTAGAAAAGGACGTATGCTGCTTCGCAATCTATACGTGTTAAGTCTGATTATTAAATTACGTAAGCCTTGCTTGATATGAATATCAAATTCTTATAATAATTTATATGTGCATTTTAAAATGAGAGTTTTAATGGGAGGGGGCCCCGCTAGAATTTTTATATTTGTTTTTTTCTGAAAAGGATCGACCAATGGTGTTCTGCGTCCAAATTGAACACTATTGTGGTAATTATTTTGGAACTATGTTCAACTTGCTGAAAAAATCCATACTTGTATAATAAACGCTTGAAGTTACCTAGGGCTATGGTATTATTAAGAAATGGCATAAAATAATGCAAAAACTAGCAAATCTTAGCAGATCATAGAGAAAAATAGCAGAATCTGGAGGAGGCCTTTAACCGAGAGGGGTCCCAACGATTAAAAAAGAAAAACTGCATTGATTTCCCTTTTAAAGTGATAACTTCTTATGGGAGGGTAAACCGTTTCGTAACGTAACGCGTTACGGCGCCACTCTGTCTGGCTTCCCTTTCTCTCACGCATACACGGCAGCAGTAGACAGGCTCCTCCTCTCTCACTTTGACCCACATTAGTTTAAGTTATCACTTCTGTCGAGCGTCCCGAGACGCACTTTCTTTTTTTAAGTTTAGATATTTTTTACTTAAATACTTTTCTAATTGGTATGTCATATCTAATTTTAATCGGTCGTTGAGTGGAGTTTTTGTATTCCGGCGTTACTCTATCTAATTCAATCATTAATACTACATAATAAAACCAAGAAATACTTCTTCGTGAACAAAAAAATATTGGGGGGTCACTGTACAAGAATATCCAATAAGTATTGGGGGGTCACGGCTTCCCATTCCCATCCAAGTCCGCAAAATTATCCTAGAGCGGCCGGACGCGATAAGCGACTGTATATAAACCCCACTAGGAAAGGATCCACCAATAGCGATTGAGCGCGGCGCATTCCGAATTTGATTTATTTTTGACAGACAACGGTTTTGGAGGGAAAAGGGACGGTTTGTTTTTTTATTGTCTATGTTGCGTTTCGTTCCACGTGATTAATACGTGTGTATGGCGGGGTTGGTCTGGATGTATTTTTGTTTTTTTTTTATGTACGTTTTTCAGGTAGCTATTTTGTTTGTTTTTTTTTTATAGTACCCAAGTCAAGCCGGCTTATCATGTGGCAGAAAGAACTGTATACAACGTGGCTCTATTACTTGTAGAAGCTGTCTTGTCGAATAAAATCACAAGATTCCATTTCGACTTTTAAGTAGAATTGAAAATTGGAGCGTCGTGCTAAAAATAAATTTAGCCTGACTAAATTTAAAAATTAAAGTTCTGTGTGGTGTTGCTTCTGTTTATGGGCAGACGTGGCGCTTTGCTCGTCTCGTCATTCAATCAAATAAAAAAAAGAAGTGTGTGTGTGCAATTCACACACGGCAGAAGTGAAACTTCAGAAAAGTAGCCTACAAGAGAATGAGATAAAAATAGAGTATCAGTGGTATTAGAATAATTAAAAGGTTTATTATTTTTACCAAGCTTAAAAATTATTTAAAATTTTAATGCGAAATATTACATTTCATATATTTACATACTTGAGATCTTGTTTCTTACCAACCTCTTTAGTGACCAACCTTTTTCGTTTCATCAAATTTTCAAATCACAACGATTCTAAAGAAGTTTCACTTCAAAAAGCGTGGCTCTACCATTCATAGAACGTCATCTCAGAGTTAGCTCCCAGTCGGCCCCATGTATTGATACGTTATCGCAATCATATCAGTCGGTGTATCACTCACTATATCTAGAGTGGAACAAGGGCGACGATTTGCGTATTAGAGGGTTCTTACGATTCATTTTAATTGGATCAATTGACTTGAATCAACAAAACCTGAATGTATTTGTTGATCGATTCTTTTTTCATTTGATTGAATGACGAGACGAGCATGGCGCTCGCTTGATGGTAAGAGCCACGCCTGCCCATAAACAGAAGCAACACTACACAGAATTTTGAATTACAAAGCACTGCATGGCATTGAACTGCGCTCGTCACCCCGAGACATACGATGTTAAGTCTCATAATGCCCAGTAATTTCGCTGGCTTCAATGTCCACACTGTTGCTTGGCGCTAGAAATAGACGGTGCGGTGGTACCAACCCAGACGGCCTCTCGCATACGAGGACCTACCACCTTATAAAGCTGTTATATAATATCGGTTTTCGGTAATAAAGGTAACAGCCCGAACGAGCCGGCCCCTTCATGCTGTAGACGAAACAGTTTTTACCGTGGGCCTACCATTTTGCAAGATATTAAAATAAAAGTTATTCTATCCCCAGTTGGGGAGGCATGCATAAATCATAGTGTATACTTGGCAAGTATACAAGAATGCCCACTCGGCATTAACGGTTCGTTTTATTATCATACTTATGTCAATCATTTCTGTAGCTAACGAGGCTAGGCTCCCTTGGGATCGGTGTTTTTTTATTTAAAGCAAACATTAAGAGGTCAATTAGGTACCTCAGAAACCAAGTATCATTATTAGTACAATATCAATATAGACCGAATGGAATTCACTTTCAGTATCAAGCATTCATAAAGCCAAAGGATCAAATACTTTTAACATTAAAAACAGAACATAAATTTTTATGTTTTTATTTATGGCTCTTACAGTACTATGCATTTAGCCAGTGTCAAGTACAATTCATTCTCAAGTTATTTTTACAAGAACGATGAAACACGGGTGCGGTCGATTTCAAGGTCTTGTCGGAGTTTTGGTGTTAACTCCTTTCAGTACCATTCTTAATTCACTTATTTCAATGTTTTCATACACTGTTCATCACCGTCAATGTTTATTGAACAAATCCATACCACTTTTATACAACGAACACAACTCTAAACTAGTTTATGAAATAAATTAAAATAAGCGATGAACTGCACTGTCAGAATTCCCGCCAAAACTCAGAACATAAATTTAAACTATTTAAATGAATTAACACTGCATCTATTTCATTCCTTTAACGTTCCTACATTTTCCGTCTCACTCAATCATATTTACATGTGGGCGTCATTCATGCAATTTTATTGCTATTTGAATTTCGAACAAATGTAGAGTCTCGACTGCAGATTTAACTACTAATCACTTATGAAGATCTGGTACTTGTATGAGATTATTTCTTCAGTCTCGCTAGTAAAAGGGCCCCCCACCACCTAATTTAATGGGCTAGGGGGTAGACTCATGCTAATCCAATTTGGGTTGGTGGGTCGCAATTACTTCGTCTGTTGGTCGATAATACCACATTGATGTGGAGAGTTGGGATAGGACCGAATTATCCCAGATAAACTAGATGCCCTTAAGCTAGAATTGGACCGTTCGACCGGGTTCTTACCAACGATTTATAGGAGACTACGGCTGCAGACTATTGTGTTGTAAATTTGACTCCTTCTGCCTGTCTCTGGGATCGTAAAGCCTAAACGGATGGACCGAATTGGAAGCATTCTGGTTGTTTGAAAGCTGGTGTAACTATATTTCAATTAAATCTATTAAACTATAATTATTTCTTATGTTCACGCAAATGTTACACATTGAAATAAAACTAATTTAAACGGATTTTATCGCGGTTTTTTATGCCTATTATTTTCTGGATAACCTACATCTCAGTCCACCCGGTGACCACGAAGGCTGAAAAGCTTTCGAAACGTCGGGATCAAAATTAATTAAAAAACCGCGATAAAATCCGTTTAAATTAGTTTTATTGGAACGAAGTTCCTTACGGCAGGCTTGGAGGGGATAGGGATTTTGCTGCGTGACCGAACTGAAAAAAATGTGATAGTAAAACCGTAAGAAAAATGCGTGGAATAAAAACCGTTAAATGAGACTTTTTTTAACTTAATTTGATATCTAGCACACAAAGTTAAAGTCGAAATTCCGTTAATAAAACAGATGGTTGTGAAACTTATGACATTTGGAAATGTAGACGCGGTTTGAAATTTGAATTTTTGATTATAGAACACGGCCGTCCGTTATTTTTAAGTTGATAAAAAATGCTATACAATAGCTTTACCACGGCAGTCTCCGAGTGCCACACGTCTTTTTTTTATTTCTATTTTTCTTTTCTATTTCTATGTAATTGTATGTTGTCAAACAAAAATAAAGAGACCTATTTTGTTATTTCAGTTGATAATTTGAATTTTTTGCAATTTGTGTCGATTCTACATTAGCCGAAGGAACTTCGTTCCTACCTGGTGTCCCACGACACACACCAATTTTTTTTAAATTTATTCAACTATTTATAAGCTACAGATGTTTTTTTTATTTAACACTAGCTGTACCCTGCGCGCGTTGCTACGCCACCAACTAAAATAAATTTGAAGTAAAGACATTACACAAATATACGAAATTCATTGGAATGCCAATGGCGCCATCTGTCGAAAATTGGTGGTACCAACTCAGAAACCTTCGTGGGCTCATGCACAACAACTTTGCTAAAGATCATCACACGATCAAATGCATAGTTTACGATTCTATAATGAACATGCAGACAAACATTCATTTTTATATATATACTAGATTTTGCTCGCGGCTCCGCCCGCGTGATCTGCTTTTTCCGGGATAAAAAGTAGCCTATGTCCTATTCTGATGTATAAGGTATATTATTGTAAAGTTTCATTAAAATCCATTCAGTAGTTTTTACGTGAAAGAGTAACAAACATACATCCATACTTACAAACTTTCGAGTTTATAATATTAGTAGGATGTATGATTTATAAAGACCAAAAGACGAAGCAGTTGTGTGTTGTGTCGGTAAACAATTATCACTGTACCCGCAATTAATTCCTTAACACGTAATCGAATCGCCACCCACGCGACACGACCGCTGTCCATTAACACCCGTCCATTATTAATGTTTAGTTTAAATTTCAATGGATTTTAGACGAGTCTAGGCTAGTTCCAGATAGCGATTACGTTGAGTTTAGTTTTTTATTTGTTTGAATGACGAGACGAGTAAGGCGCTCGCCTGATGTTAAGCGCCACGTCTGCCTAAAAACAGAAGCAACACCACACACAACTTTGATTTACAAAGCATTACACTGAACTGCGCCCGTCACCCCGAGATATAAGATGTTAACTCTCATAATGCCCAGTAATTTCAATGGCTTCAATGTCCTTGAAACCGAAACATAACACTTACACACTGTTGCTTGGCCGCAGAAATACACAAAGCGGTAGTACCAACCCTGTTGCTGTTACTGCCCTGCTCCCATGGGTCATAGCGTGATATACATATAAACCTTCCTCATGAATCACTATATCTATTGCTGAAAACTGCATTAAAATCCGTTGAATAGTTTAAAAGATCTAAGCGAACAGACAGCGGAAGCGACTTCATTTTATACTATGTAGAGATATACACCTTTAAGCGCAGTGCAGTCCAAAAAACTAGCGATTACCGACAAAAAATGAGTATCGGTGGTTACCAGAATTATGCTGGCCTTTATAAAACAACCACCAACCATCAAGTCATGTCGCAGGCCCCTCGGGAGAACCGGATATACACTGGCTGATCCTGGACCGCGATCCACATAGGATGTGTGGGTCACTATGGCAGGTTTTAACACCATGTGTACGGTGGTCGCTATCCGGGCGGATATGAATATCCTACCACCAGTATAAATATACGTAGCCTCCGTGGCGTAGTGGGCGAGTAGCCGGCTGTGAAGCGAGAGGCCGCGGGTTCGATCCCCGCACCGAGACAAATGTTTATGTGAGCCACAAATATTTGTCTCAAGGTCTGTGTGTTGACTACACGACACAAGACTCGTATCTTACTGTGGGGTCAGGACTATATGTGTGACTGTTGGGTGTATTTATTTAAAAAAAATATCATACTAATATTATAAACGCGGTTTGTAAGTATGGATGGATGGATGTTTGTTACTCTTTCACGTAAAAACTACTGAATAGATTTTAATGAAACTTTACAATAATATAGCTTATACATCAGAATAAGACATAGGCTACTATGTTTTTCAAAAATCAACCCCTCAATGGTTTAAAAAGGGGATGAAAGTTTGTATGAAAAATCTAAACCGCTGAACCGATTTCAATGAATTTTGGCACAAATATATTTGATGACCCAGGGTTAAACATATGGTTTTTTTTTTAATTTTAACCCCTCAAGGGCCCAAATAGGAGATGAAAGTTGGAATGAAAGCTTTTTGATGGCGAATTACATAATTACCTGTAAATTTCGATATCACCAAAATGCAGTTAAAATTTTAACCGAGTAACTAAAATAAATCTGTAAAGTAGGAGACATGTTTTAAAAATTGCATTTTTCAGGGCGTGTGTAAATTTCAAATCCGTTTTCGTATGGTGGATTCACAACGCGCGCGAGGGAGACGGGTGTATGGGTCGGCGTGCGTGCGAGCGGGACGGACTGATCTTTCGATATACGTAACTGTCTGTGGAGGGTACGGTGCCAGTTGCAGCGTGTATGGAGGTTTTAATTATCGCTTCGTTTTGTATGCGCTCCTGGTATTAGGAATGTATAATTATTTTTTTTGGTAGGAAAAAATATTACCGACTCCTGAAGTACAGCAACGATGATAGAAAGAAAGAAAGGAAGTATTTTTGGCAGGCATAATTTTTTTTGTTTTTGGAACGAAGTTCCTTATCGCGCGTTGTGAAAGGGGGCTAGACGGAAAAAATTCTTACGAAAAGTTGTCACGACACTTTTTTAAAGTGATAACTTAATTTGATATCTAGCACACAAAGTTAAAGTCGAAATTCCGTTAATAAAACAGATGGGTGTGAAACTTATGACATTTGGAAATGTAGACGCGGTTTGAAATTTGAATTTGAATTTTTGATTATAGAACACGGCCGTCCACCGTTTAGTAGCCAGTCTAAGTCTAAGTTTTTAATTAGAGTTGTTACACTTCGGTAGTGTTTTGGGATGAAATATTACTGAATAAAAGTTTATTACAATTCCTTCACTAATTAATCGAAAGGAACTTCGTTCCATCCGGGTGTCCCTTGACACCTCTCAAGTTTTTTTTTTGGTGGCACATCTACAATTTAAGTGGGTAATTTTCATAAGTAGTAGGTAGGGTACACCACGATTGTGCCAAAAGGATCCAAATCAGCATGTGCCAAACGCTCAATGCTTGGCGCTGGTTTTAATCCCGCGATCCCACAACACCCAGACACCACCATTTGTGGATCACACAAACATTTGTCTCTGTGCGGGAATCGAACCCACAGCCCCTCGCTTCGTAGCTGGCTGATGGTAAGTGATCTCCACCGCCCATGTATGGCCACAATACTAAACGAATCATAGGTGACCCGACCGACCTTAAAGGGAAGGGATAATTAAGGGATTGAGAAGGGCAGGGGGATTCGGGCCTTCGAATATCTCACTCGCCGTACTAAACGCAGCGGTAAGCCTCTATTTTACGTCGGTTTTCTGTGAGACAGTCGAGCCGGCCCATTCGTGCTGTAGACAAAATTATCTACAGCGTGGGCTCTACCACTCAAACAACGGTGTCAGCTTGCTCCCTGGCAAGTTTTAAAAGCCGTCTCGCATCTGGTGCTAGTAAGCAAAGGTGAGACCTAGTAGTTGAGTGGTAGAGCGACGCTGTAGATTGAGTGGTAGAGCCACGCTGTAGACAGTTTTGTCTATAGCATGAATGGGCTGGCTCGACCGGGTCGTTACCATTGTCTCACAGAAAACCGACGTAAAATAGCGGCTTGCTGCTGCGTTTCGTACGGTGAGTGAGATATCCGGAAGCCCAAATCCCCTCCCCTTCCTAATCCCTAATTATCCCTTTCCTTTAAGGTTCGCAACGCGCCCATTATTCTTCTGGTGGTGGGCGTACATGGGTGGTGGAGATCACTTACCATCAGGTGACCCACTTGCTCGTTTGCCGGCCTATGCTATAAAAAAAAAAGCAGCCATCTTGGTTAAGATTTAAACGCTCCATAGATATTTAGTTATTTCTGAATAAGTACACTTTTTAAGGAATACCTTTTTGTTTCAGGTATGAGAATAGACTTGATATATCGAATGGTAAGTTATATAAGTTTTATTTAAACTCAATTCCTAGTGTTTACTATTGATTGATTGATTTGGTTACTCCTTCGAGGATTATGTGTGTATGTAAATATTTTTTTTTGTTAATATTGCATTGTCATCGGTCCTTGATAAGTATGCCAAATTTCCGACATATTGAAGACATTTTTCATTAACATTTTTTTTGTATTTTTTTTTTATTTAATTTAATGACGAGACGAGCAAGGCGCTCACCTGATGGTAAGCGTCACGACTGCCCATAAACAGAAGCAACACCACACAGAACTTTGAATTACAAAGCATTGCATGGCACTGAACTGCGCTCGTCACCCCAAGACATAAGATGTTAAGTCACATAACACCCAGTAACTCACTGACTTCAATGTCCTTTAAACCGAAACACAACAGTGCTACATACTGTTGCTTGGCGGCAATAGACAAAGCTGTGGTACGGACAAGCATGGAGCTAATAAGAGCGTATTAATAAGCTTTACCACCCGCTGGCCGCTGTCAGTCCGACCTCGCCGACCGAGTCTTGTCGGGCCGGTTCGTTGACCCGCCGCGCCGCTCGCTTCCGCGGCCCGCTAAGGGTGTCTGGGTCCCCGGTCACCTCGCCGCACCGCTCCGCTCGAAACGCTCACACCGCTCGCTCAATACTGACTGGGTGTACGACAAGTCACTGAGCCACGGAGGCTGTCAAAAACAAAATGGAGCTAATAAGAGCGTATTAATAAGCTTTATCACCCGCCGGCCGCTGTCAGTCCGACCTCGTCTACCGAGTCTTGTCGGGCCGGTTCGTTGACCCGCCGCACCGCGCCGGTCGCTTCCGCGGCCCGCTAAGGGTGTCTGGGTCCCCGGTCACCTCGCCGCACCGCTCGAAACGCTCACACCGCTCACACCGCTCGCTCAATACTGACTGGGTATTCTACACTCGCGATATTTGTTTTTTTTTTAAATCAATAAATGCACCCAACAGTCACATACATAGACCTGACTCCACAGTAAGATACGAGTCGTGGGCATCAGGAACTATGAGAGACTTTTGGTCTCACAACACCCAGACCCGAAACAAATATTTGTGGATAAGACAAATATTTGTCTCGGTGCGTGGATCGAACCCGCGGCCTCTCGTTTCACAGTTGGCTACTCGCCCACTGAGCCACGGAGGCTGTCAAAAAAAATGGAGTTAATAACAGCGTGTTAATAATACGCTTTATCACCCGCCGGCCGCTGCCAGTCCGACCTCGCCGACCGAGTGTTGTCGGCCGGCGGGCCGGGCCGGTTCGTTGACCCGCCGCGCCGCTCGCTTCCGCGGCCCGCTAAGGGTGTCTGGGTCCCCGGTCACCTCGCCGCACCGCTCCGCTCGAAACGCTCATACCGCTCGCTCAATACTGACATGCAGTGCTTTGTAATTCAAAGTTCTGTGTGGTGTTGCTTCTGTTTATGGGCAGGCGCTTACCATCAGGTGAACGCCTTGCTCGTTTCGTAATTCAAGCAAAAAATTGGGTGTACGACACGCGCGATATAACTTTTCCGTGCTGAAGTTGGTGACTTTTTTTTATCTGTGCTCGGCACTACACTTGATGGTAAGCGTAGTGCAGTCCAAAAACCAGCGACCACCAACAAACAATGTGTTTATCGGTGGTCACCGGAGTCATGCCGGCCTGTATAAATGCTTCTTCCCTCTTCGGAGAGGGAAGAAGCAAATCGTGGAGCCTGCGACAGGACAGGCAAATGACCGATGCAGGCACAGTGATACAAGGATGTACCTCTATACCCGCCCCAACCAACCATCAAGTCATGTTACAAGCCCCACGGAAGAACCGACATTGGCTGATCCTGGAACGCGATCCTCACAAGGTGTGTAGGTCACTATGGCAGGTTTTAACACCATGTGTACGGTGGTCGCTATCCGGGCGGATATGAATATCCTACCACCAGCTACGGTACGGTACTTTACAGTAGAGCTCTTTAAAGTTGTTTTTCACGATAAAAATTCATATATAATTCATATTTTACCGGATAGCGACCACCGTACACTGGTGCTTGCTGGTGGGAGGATACTTGTATCTGACCGTATAGCGACCACCGTACACTGGTGCTAAAACCTGCCATAGTGGCCCACCTTGTGTGGGTCGCGTTCCAGGGTCAGCCAGTGTATATCCGGTTCTCCCCAGGGGGCTTGCCCCCTGATCCTAACCCTTTTCCCATCCCTGTTTCCTTCCCCTCCGCCTTGGCCCTTTGGCAGGCCGGCATAATCTTGCCGACCTACGATGGACAAATCGTTTATCGTTGGTCGACACTATTCTTGGATTGCGCTACACTTACCATCAGGTGTAGCGTAGTTACTTTGCCGAGCCAGGATAAAAAAAAAAAAAAAAATATAAATTTACTTACTGGATAATTTTCAGTAAAACTTAAATCATATTTGACAGCCTCCGTGGCGCAGCGGGCGAGTAGCCGGCTGTTAGGCGAGAGGCCGCGGCTTTGATCCCGCACCGAGACAAATGTTTGTGTGATCCACAAATATTTGTTTCGGGGTCTGGGTGTTGTGAGAGCGAAAGTCTCTCGTAGGTCCTGATACCCACGACACAAGACTCATATCTTACTGTGGGGTCAGGACTATGTGTGTGACTGTTTGGTGTATTTATTTAATCTTTCTTCTTTCTGTCTAGCTTAGTGCTAGGGTCCGCCTTCCGACCTTAACGCTTCCACTTCGCCCGATCTTGAGCATCCTCTATAGTGAGACCATTGGCTCTCATGTCTCCCTCCAATACGTCAAGCCAACGCTTTTTGGGCCGTCCACGGGACCGTACCCCTGGTACGATCTGGCTCAGGCATCTGCGACCTACGTACTCCTGCGGTGTATTTATTTATATTTAGTCTTATCTTATTATCCAGCGTGGTGAACTAAGGTCTAACCCTTCTCATTCAGTAGAGGAGGCCCGTGCACAGCAATGGGACATGTATAATACAGGGCTAGTAAAAAAAACATTGTGTGTGTGCAACTCACACACGGCAGAAGTGAAACTTCAGAAAAGTAGCCTACAAGAGAATGAGGTAAAAATAGAGTATCAGTGGTATTAGGATAATTAAAAGGTTTATTATTTTTATAATACTTTTACGAAGCTTAAAAATTATTTAAAATTTTAATGCGACATATTACAATTCATATATTCACATACTTGAGATCTTGTTTCTTTCCAACCTCTTTGGTGACCAACCTTTTTCGTTTCATCAAATTTTCAATTCACAACGATTCTGAAGAAGTTTCACTTCAAAAATCTTATTATAATTATCACCTCTGCCTATCCCATTGGAGATTACAGGCTTGAGTGTGCCTTTAAATTTTTACAAAGTCACCCGAGCTTTATAAAAACGTTGGCACCTGTCAAATACGTTTCCGCAATTAAAAAATAAACGATATACTATATACCTAACTAGAAAAAATGCAGTATCTGAATTCCTAGAATGTCTAGTTAAAACCGTCAATTCGTACATCCGCTCCGGTTGGACGTGGGCCAGAATTGGGCCAAATACTAAGGATTTTATCAGTGATTATCAACGGTGTGACGTAGACATTTTTAAGCTATTGTATAGATTTTATCGCGGGCCTTGAGCGGCGAGACCGAATACAGAAATTCCGTAACGAAAAAACCTAACACCCCCCCCTTCCGACCAGCCAGCGTTAGCTGACCTCCCTGGAACATCGATAATTTCGAAGTCCCAGGTGGCGTCACACAGTGACCAGTCAGCTTGGACCGGACTTTCACAAGACCTCGACCTTGACCCCGACCTTGACCTTGACAGTGACCCGACCTTGACCCGACCTTGACCCACAAAATTAATAAACACCCAATAATAAACACCAAACAGTCACATACATATGTATATACAAAATTAAAAACAAAGAAAAAAAAATTCTGCATAAATAAAATAAATAAATAATTATAATTATTTAAGTTGATAAAAAATGCTATACAATAGCTTTACCGCGGCAGTCTCCGAGTGCCACACGTCTTTTTTTTTAATTTTTATTATTCGATTGAATGACGAGAAGAGAAAGGCTCTCGCCTGATGGTAACAGAAGCAACAACACACAGAACTTTGAATTACAAATCACTGCATGGCACTGAACTGCGCTCGTCACCCCGAGATATAAGATGTTAAGTCTCACAATGCCCAGTAATTTCACTGGCTTCAATGTCCTTCAAACCGAAACACAACAGTGCTTACACACTGTTGGTTGGGTTGAGAAATAGAGGGCGCGGTGGTACCAACTCAGACGGCCTCTCGCATACGAGGGACCTACCACCTTGTAAAGTGATTCCTTGGTCAGATGATAATTTGTGTAATTTATGGTGCTGGCACACCGGTGTTATAAAATGTTATATAACATTAAACATTTACTAACATTATCTAACATTGTGATAAAATTATAATAACCTTTTTCGTTTCATCAATTTTTCAAATCACAGCGATTCTAAAGAAGTTTCACTTCAATAAAAATCGTAGCTAATTCATCTTCTTCATATATCACGTGGTACAAAGGTCAAAATCAAAACTTAGTACGTACGTTGTAACGACCCTATCGCGAAGGACACTGTTCGAGTCCTTGCGATGAAAAACAAACCAGTATTCTCTTTTATCAATTATTCTCGACCAGTATGCAATAACATGTTCACATCAAAACCAACCTTATCGTAATGGAATAAAGCTTAATTTCCTCTAAAGAGTTTCATTTAAACAGCTCGGTACCAGTACAGAGACATCACTCCATTGAAACATCAACTTTATTTTCAACGAATAAAGTGTATATTAGCTTGAATAGCTGGAACTACAAAGTCGCTGTTGCTACGTGCACTCACAATAAAGCGCTTCAATCGTCAACACTTTGTGTTTGTTAAAGCGTAATGCGCTTTAAAGCTTTTTAATTGCTGTTACTTATACAATAGGATAAGATAATAATTGAATTTTAATCTTATAAATAAATACACCCAACAGTCACACACATAGTCCTGACCCCACACTAAGTTACAAGTCTTGTGTCGTGGGTATCAGGAACTACGAGAGACTTTCGGTCTCACAACACTCAGACCCCGAAACAAATATTTGTGGATCACACAAACATTTGTCTCGGTGCGGGGATCGCACCCGCGGCCTCTCGCTTCACAACCGGCTACTCACCCGTTGCGCCACTGAGGCTGTCAGAATAAGCCGTCGCGATTGTGTAATTGTATTGAGATTTATATGCTATAACTGGATCTCTTTTTTTTATTTGATTGAATGACGAGACTAGAAAGGCGCTCGCCTGATAAGCGCCGCGCCTGCCCATAAACAGAAGCAACACCACACAGAACTTTGAATTATAAAGCACTGCATGGCACTGAACTGCGCTCGTCACCCCGTGACATAACATGTTAAGTCTCATAATGTCCAGTAATTTCACTGTCTTCTATGTCCTTCAAACGAAACACAACAGCGCTTACACACTGTTGTTTGACGGCAGAAATAGACGGCGCGGTGGTACCAACCCATACGGTCTCTCGCATACGAGGGACCTTGAAAGGGTGGAAGGAGACAATGCTACTAGACAATTTTCTTCGAAATATACCTCCAAAGGGCAGACAGTGTGGGTAGTGTTTAGTCTTGAGATATTTAACAAGGTTGTTGACAATAAATACATTGGGGGCGAAAATCGATGCCTTACTGACGTATTGAGAGAGGTCAATTAAGTTAAGGAATTCATTAACTAAGATAAGCAACGATAACTCAGCGGGGAGTACGGGCTATCGAGACGAAAGTCGCAGGTTCGAAACCAGCCCCAAGAGCATACACCACTGACTTTTCTAAGTCACGTGTATATTAATTGTTAATTATCGCTTGCTTTAACGGTGAAGGAAACATCGTGAGGAAACCTGCATACCTGAGAACTCGATAAGATTTTTCGAAGGTATGTGAAGTCCGCCAACCCGCATTAGGCCAGCGTGGTGGACTAAGGCCTAAACCCCTCTCATTCTGTAGAGGAGGTCCGTGCCCAGCAGTGGGACATGTATATAATATAGGGCTAGTAAAAAAATCAATAACAATCATTTGGTAGGTTTTGCCATTACTCGCCACGCTTGGCAGGAGGGTTGGCGAGCGCAGAGGCGTAGCTTCTTGCGCTGATGATGCTGCTGCCTATCATCAGCTCAAGTGGCAGTGGGCAGGCCACATAGCTCGCAGAACCGATAACCGATGCCGATGGGGCAGAAAGGTTCTGGAACGGAGGCCACGTACTGGCAAGCGCAGCGTTGGACGTCCGCCTACAAGGTGGACAGACGACCTGATAAAGATCGCAGGAAGTCGCTGGATGCAGGCCGCTTCCAACAGGTCGGGCTGGAAATCTTTGGTGGAGGCCCATGTTCATGTTCATTAACTATTATAATGAGATTATTGTTCAGAGAAGTTAATTACTACTATTTACTCCGAAACAATAAATAAGTTTGAGTGTAGTGTGTTTGTTGTTTGTTACCGGGCTCCAAGTGGGTTAATAATAGAATTCAAAGGAATAACTAAGTGAAAATTAAAGTTAATGTGTACGGTACGCCTGCTGTGGTGAGGTCTCTGCTTCGATCCCCGGGTCGGGTAAAAGTGATATTGGGTTTCTATCACGAAATTCCTAGTATCTTATTACGTGGTCTCTCAGTGTTACAAGGTAGGTCCCTCGTATCCGAGAGGCCGTCTGAGTTGGTACCACTGCTTTGTCTATTTCTGCCGCCAAGAAACAGTGTGTAACACTGTTGTGTTTCGGTTTAAAGGGTATTGAAGCCAGTGAAATTGCTGGGGATCTGGCTGGCTGTCTGGGATATCAGATATCATTTACTCAGTAGTATTATTGCTCTACCATAGTGCTATAGCTCTAGTTGCTGGTGGTAGGATATTCATATCACAAACGATAATATAATAACATAACTATAATAACATAACATAATATAATAACGTAAACACGATGTTTAAACCTGCCATAGTGACCCACATACCTTGTGTGGATCGCGTTCCAGGATCAGCCAGTGTATATCCGGTTCTCCCGACGGGCTTGTGACAGGACTTGATGGTTGGTTGGGGCGGGTATAGGGGTATAACCGTGTATCCCTGTGCCTGCATCGGTCATCCGCCTGTCCTGTCGCAGGCCCCTCGATCCCTCTCCTTAGAGGGAAGAAGCATTTATACAGGCCGACAAGATTCGGGTAACAAACGATGAACTCATTGTTTGTTGGTGGTCGCTAGTTTTATGGAATACACTACACTTATCATCAGGTGTAGTGCAGTCACTTTGCCGTGCTAAAAAAAAGTTTATTTAAAGTTACACTAATAATAAAGTACAATAGAATTGGTGCAAACTTAACTCCAATTTTGTAGTGCAATAGCTTTTGCTCGCGGCTCCGCCCGCGTGAACGTTTAAAATTGACAAAGTTTCATACAAACTTTCATCCCCTATTTTATCCTCATGGGGGTAGAATTTATCAAAATCCTTTCTTAGCGGATGCCTACGTCATAACATCTACCTGCATGCCAAATTTCAGCCCGATCCCTCCAGTGGTTTGGGCTGTGCGTTGATAGATCACTATGTCAGTCAGTCAGTCAGTCACCTTTGAGTTTTATATATTTAGATTTTAAAGATAACCTCTTACTTGACGGTCGTTTACAGAGCTCCATCTAGTCAAGCTGTGGAGTGGTAGAACTGTGTACATGACTGGAGATTTAAATCAGATTTTTGAAGTGATAACTTCTTATGGGAGGGTGAACCGAAACGTTCCGTAACGCGAGCGGTCCATCGACCAGCCAGCGTTAGCCGACCTCCCTGGAACATCGATAATTTCGAAGTCCCAGGTGGCGTCACACAGTGTCCAGTCGGCTTGGACCGGACTTTGACCGGACTATCACAGGACTTTGACCGGACTTTGACAGGACTTTGATCGGACTTTGACAAGCCTTGGACCGGACTTTGACAAGAATTTGACCGGACTTTGACCGAAGCCTTTGGCGCCACTCTGTCTGGCTTCCCTTTCTTTCACGCATACGGCAGCAGTAGGCAGGCTCCTCCTCTCTCACTTTAGTGACTGCACTACATCTGATGCTAAGCGTAGCGCATTCCAAAAAAAATCAGCGACCACCGACAAACGATGAGTTTATCGGTGGTCACCAGAACTATGCCGGCCTGTGTAAATGCTTCTTCCCTCTTCGGAGAGGGAAGAAGTAAATCGAGCGGCCTGCGACAGGACAGGCGGATGACCGATATACACTCAACAGTCACACACATTTTCCTGACTCCACGGCAAGATCTCGTATCTTAGTAAGTGATCTCCACCACCCATAAATACCCACTATACCATAATAATCATGGGTGCGTAACCTTAAAGAAAGGGAAAAGGGATTGGGAAAATGAGGAGAATTGGGACCTCCGGAAATTTATTTATTTATTTACACTTTATATACAACTAGCTTTTGCTCGCGGGTCTGCCCACGTGAGCAGCATTTTCCGGGATAAAAGTAGCTTGTAACCGTATCCAGGCCAGGATCCCATCTGTCTCTGTAGATAAATATATCAAATACGGTTCAGTGATTTAGGCGTTAAAGCGTAACAAACAAACTCACTTTCGCATTTACTTCCACCCCCTTTTTCATCCCTTATTAAATAAAATTTCCAAAATTCCTGAAACATGTATTTATTTGTTTTACTTCAATAACCGAAATACAAAATTTTGTTTATGCAACTTTCAAAATGACGGACTTTCATATACATTATTATCCCCTATTTTGACCCCTTTGGGGTGGAATTTTCTAAAATCCTTTCTTAGTGGGTGTCTACATAACAAAATGAATATACAGTACAAATTTCATGCTTGTAGCCTTGATAGTTTGCGCTCGGCGATGATGAATCAGTCATTCAGTCAGGACATGTTATTTTATAAGTATAGATAAAGGCGGACTTAATGCCAAAGGCATTCTCTCCAAGTCAACCTTAAGGTAATGCAGAGATGAACAAAGTAGCTGCAAAAAAAAAGAAGAAGATACATAATAAATTTCACTCATACAAAACGCAGCAGCAATCTGCTACTTGACGTCGGTTGTCTGTGACACGGTGGTAACGACCCGGTCGATCCAGCCCATTCATGTTGTAGACAAAACTGTCTACAGCGTGGCTCTACCACTCACAAAAAACAAAATATCTTTATCTTTATTTCCGCTAAGCAACAGTGTGTAAGCACAGTTGTGTTTCGGTTTGAAGGGCATTGAAGCCAGTGAAATTACTGAGCATTGAGACTTAACATCTCATGTCTCGGGGTGATGAGCGCAGTTCAGTACCACGCAGTGCTTTGTAATTCAACGTTCTGTGTGGTGTTGCTTCTGTTAACGGGCAGGCGTGACTCATTGAATATGCCAATGTTGTGAAGTAAGGAAAATATATTAAAAACAGTCATCCTTAAAACCAACCATTATTGTGGTAGGTTAAGTTGACCTACCATAATGTTTCAACATTTGAGCTTCAAATAAAGAGTACAGCAGTGTATCCCAACCTCTTTTAGGCCACCTTAACATTTTTTTCTTAAATTTGTCACCGATATCTAGCATTGCATTTAAATAACCCAAAGCGAAAGGGTTAAAGTAGTGTCGAGTCCATTTTTAAATTGACCCCCTTAACTATCAAATTGCCCCCCTGTGGGGCGTGGGCCCCACGTTGGGATACACTGGAGTAGACAATGATTTATTTATGTATAATAGAGAAGCGGCGATAACTCAGCGGGTAGTGGTACGGACTGTCGAGATGAAAGTCGCAGGTTCGAAACCAGACCCAATTAAGAGCATGTATGTCTTACTTTTTGAAGTTATTATTTGGTAGAAGTCGGTGAACGAGCAACCGGGTCATCTGATGGTAAGTGATATCCACATGTACGCCCACAATATCAGAAGAAACATGAATATGTTGCCGTTAAAGGAAAGGGATAATTAAGAAATTGGGCAGGGAAGGGGTATTTGGGCCTCCGGATATCTCACTCACCGTACGAAACGCAGCAGCAAGCCACCATTTTACGTCGTTTTCTGTGAGACAGTGGCAGACGACCCGGTTGAGCCGGCCCATTTCATGCTGTAGACAAAACTTTAAAATATAAGTAGAATAACATAGTAGACATAAACTGTAAATGGACAGCCTCCGTGGCACAGCGGGCGAGTAGCCGGCTGTGAAGCGAGAGGCCGCGAGTTCGATCCCCGCACCGAGACAAATGTTTAAGTGATCCACGTTCATTTGTTTCGGGGTCTGGGTGTTGTGAGACCGAAAGTGTCTCGTAGTTCCTGATACCCACGACACAAGACTCGTATCTTACTGCGGGGTCAGGACTATGTATGTGACTGTTGGGTGTATTTATTTTATTTATTTATTATGTAAATAAGTTATGAGAAGTACTCCAGTGATATATGGCAAAGCGAGTGTCACACTGTCGCACAGACAAACAGGTAAACATAGTGTTTATCCTTAAACATAGCATATTATATATTGTTGATAAGAAGGAAATCCAGTCTGAAATGAAAATGAAACAATATCATTACTCAATCACGTATGAAATTCAATTAAAACAGCGCTTAAAGTCAAAACAATATACGAAAAAAAAGTATGTGTGTGCAATTCACACACGGCAGAAGTGGAACTTCAGAAAAGTAGCCTACAAGAGAATGCGATAAAAATTATTTAAAATTTTATTATTTAACTAGATGACCCGGTGAACTTCGTATCACCTACATATATTTGTGTAAAATGTGGTCAAAACTTAATACAAATGTTTCATTTAAATTAAATGCAATTAAGTGAGGTACTGCACCATTGCACGTGGGGTAGCCCAGTCCTGTCCGTGTCCTGTCTGCGTCCTGTCCGCGTCCTGTCCCTGTCCTGTCCCTGTCCTGTCCCTGTCCTGTCCCTGCCCTGTCCCTGTCCTGTCCCTGTCCTGTCCCTGTCCTGTCCCTGTCCTGTCCCTGTCCTGTCCCTGTCCTGTCCCTGTCCTGTCCCTGTCCTGTCCCTGTCCTGTCCCTGTCCTGTCCCTGTCCTGTCCCTGTCCTGTCCCTGTCCTGTCCCTGTCCTGTCCCTGTCCTGTCCCTGTCCTGTCCCTGTCCTGTCCCTGTCCTGTCCCTGTCCTGTCCCTGTCCTGTCCCTGTCCTGTCCCTGTCCTGTCCCTGTCCTGTCCCTGTCCTGTCCCTGTCCTGTCCCTGTCCTGTCCCTGTCCTGTCCCTGTCCTGTCCCTGTCCTGTCCCTGTCCTGTCCCTGTCCTGTCCCTGTCCTGTCCCTGTCCTGTCCCTGTCCTGTCCCTGTCCTGTCCCTGTCCTGTCCCTGTCCTGTCCCTGTCCTGTCCTGTCCCTGTCCTGTCCCTGTCCTGTCCCTGTCCTGTCCCTGTCCTGTCCCTGTCCTGTCCCTGTCCTGTCCCTGTCCTGTCCCTGTCCTGTCCCTGTCCTGTCCCTGTCCTGTCCCTGTCCTGTCCCTGTCCTGTCCCTGTCCTGTCCCTGTCCTGTCCCTGTCCTGTCCCTGTCCTGTCCCTGTCCTGTCCCTGTCCTGTCCCTGTCCTGTCCCTGTCCTGTCCCTGTCCTGTCCCTGTCCTGTCCCTGTCCTGTCCCTGTCCTGTCCCTGTCCTGTCCCTGTCCTGTCCCTGTCCTGTCCCTGTCCTGTCCCTGTCCTGTCCCTGTCCTGTCCCTGTCCTGTCCCTGTCCTGTCCCTGTCCTGTCCCTGTCCTGTCCCTGTCCTGTCCCTGTCCTGTCCCTGTCCTGTCCCTGTCCTGTCCCTGTCCTGTCCCTGTCCTGTCCCTGTCCTGTCCCTGTCCTGTCCCTGTCCTGTCCCTGTCCTGTCCCTGTCCTGTCCCTGTCCTGTCCCTGTCCTGTCCCTGTCCTGTCCCTGTCCTGTCCCTGTCCTGTCCCTGTCCTGTCCCTGTCCTGTCCCTGTCCTGTCCCTGTCCTGTCCCTGTCCTGTCCCTGTCCTGTCCCTGTCCTGTCCCTGTCCTGTCCCTGTCCTGTCCCTGTCCTGTCCCTGTCCTGTCCCTGTCCTGTCCCTGTCCTGTCCCTGTCCTGTCCCTGTCCTGTCCCTGTCCTGTCCCTGTCCTGTCCCTGTCCTGTCCCTGTCCTGTCCCTGTCCTGTCCCTGTCCTGTCCCTGTCCTGTCCCTGTCCTGTCCCTGTCCTGTCCCTGTCCTGTCCCTGTCCTGTCCCTGTCCTGTCCCTGTCCTGTCCCTGTCCTGTCCCTGTCCTGTCCCTGTCCTGTCCCTGTCCTGTCCCTGTCCTGTCCCTGTCCTGTCCCTGTCCTGTCCCTGTCCTGTCCCTGTCCTGTCCCTGTCCTGTCCCTGTCCTGTCCCTGTCCTGTCCCTGTCCTGTCCCTGTCCTGTCCCTGTCCTGTCCCTGTCCTGTCCCTGTCCTGTCCCTGTCCTGTCCCTGTCCTGTCCCTGTCCTGTCCCTGTCCTGTCCCTGTCCTGTCCCTGTCCTGTCCCTGTCCTGTCCCTGTCCTGTCCCTGTCCTGTCCCTGTCCTGTCCCTGTCCTGTCCCTGTCCTGTCCCTGTCCTGTCCCTGTCCTGTCCCTGTCCTGTCCCTGTCCTGTCCCTGTCCTGTCCCTGTCCTGTCCCTGTCCTGTCCCTGTCCTGTCCCTGTCCTGTCCCTGTCCTGTCCCTGTCCTGTCCCTGTCCTGTCCCTGTCCTGTCCCTGTCCTGTCCCTGTCCTGTCCCTGTCCTGTCCCTGTCCTGTCCCTGTCCTGTCCCTGTCCTGTCCCTGTCCTGTCCCTGTCCTGTCCCTGTCCTGTCCCTGTCCTGTCCCTGTCCTGTCCCTGTCCTGTCCCTGTCCTGTCCCTGTCCTGTCCCTGTCCTGTCCCTGTCCTGTCCCTGTCCTGTCCCTGTCCTGTCCCTGTCCTGTCCCTGTCCTGTCCCTGTCCTGTCCCTGTCCTGTCCCTGTCCTGTCCCTGTCCTGTCCCTGTCCTGTCCCTGTCCTGTCCCTGTCCTGTCCCTGTCCTGTCCCTGTCCTGTCCCTGTCCTGTCCCTGTCCTGTCCCTGTCCTGTCCCTGTCCTGTCCCTGTCCTGTCCCTGTCCTGTCCCTGTCCTGTCCCTGTCCTGTCCCTGTCCTGTCCCTGTCCTGTCCCTGTCCTGTCCCTGTCCTGTCCCTGTCCTGTCCCTGTCCTGTCCCTGTCCTGTCCCTGTCCTGTCCCTGTCCTGTCCCTGTCCTGTCCCTGTCCTGTCCCTGTCCTGTCCCTGTCCTGTCCCTGTCCTGTCCCTGTCCTGTCCCTGTCCTGTCCCTGTCCTGTCCCTGTCCTGTCCCTGTCCTGTCCCTGTCCTGTCCCTGTCCTGTCCCTGTCCTGTCCCTGTCCTGTCCCTGTCCTGTCCCTGTCCTGTCCCTGTCCTGTCCCTGTCCTGTCCCTGTCCTGTCCCTGTCCTGTCCCTGTCCTGTCCCTGTCCTGTCCCTGTCCTGTCCCTGTCCTGTCCCTGTCCTGTCCCTGTCCTGTCCCTGTCCTGTCCCTGTCCTGTCCCTGTCCTGTCCCTGTCCTGTCCCTGTCCTGTCCCTGTCCTGTCCCTGTCCTGTCCCTGTCCTGTCCCTGTCCTGTCCCTGTCCTGTCCCTGTCCTGTCCCTGTCCTGTCCCTGTCCTGTCCCTGTCCTGTCCCTGTCCTGTCCCTGTCCTGTCCCTGTCCTGTCCCTGTCCTGTCCCTGTCCTGTCCCTGTCCTGTCCCTGTCCTGTCCCTGTCCTGTCCCTGTCCTGTCCCTGTCCTGTCCCTGTCCTGTCCCTGTCCTGTCCCTGTCCTGTCCCTGTCCTGTCCCTGTCCTGTCCCTGTCCTGTCCCTGTCCTGTCCCTGTCCTGTCCCTGTCCTGTCCCTGTCCTGTCCCTGTCCTGTCCCTGTCCTGTCCCTGTCCTGTCCCTGTCCTGTCCCTGTCCTGTCCCTGTCCTGTCCCTGTCCTGTCCCTGTCCTGTCCCTGTCCTGTCCCTGTCCTGTCCCTGTCCTGTCCCTGTCCTGTCCCTGTCCTGTCCCTGTCCTGTCCCTGTCCTGTCCCTGTCCTGTCCCTGTCCTGTCCCTGTCCTGTCCCTGTCCTGTCCCTGTCCTGTCCCTGTCCTGTCCCTGTCCTGTCCCTGTCCTGTCCCTGTCCTGTCCCTGTCCTGTCCCTGTCCTGTCCCTGTCCTGTCCCTGTCCTGTCCCTGTCCTGTCCCTGTCCTGTCCCTGTCCTGTCCCTGTCCTGTCCCTGTCCTGTCCCTGTCCTGTCCCTGTCCTGTCCCTGTCCTGTCCCTGTCCTGTCCCTGTCCTGTCCCTGTCCTGTCCCTGTCCTGTCCCTGTCCTGTCCCTGTCCTGTCCCTGTCCTGTCCCTGTCCTGTCCCTGTCCTGTCCCTGTCCTGTCCCTGTCCTGTCCCTGTCCTGTCCCTGTCCTGTCCCTGTCCTGTCCCTGTCCTGTCCCTGTCCTGTCCCTGTCCTGTCCCTGTCCTGTCCCTGTCCTGTCCCTGTCCTGTCCCTGTCCTGTCCCTGTCCTGTCCCTGTCCTGTCCCTGTCCTGTCCCTGTCCTGTCCCTGTCCTGTCCCTGTCCTGTCCCTGTCCTGTCCCTGTCCTGTCCCTGTCCTGTCCCTGTCCTGTCCCTGTCCTGTCCCTGTCCTGTCCCTGTCCTGTCCCTGTCCTGTCCCTGTCCTGTCCCTGTCCTGTCCCTGTCCTGTCCCTGTCCTGTCCCTGTCCTGTCCCTGTCCTGTCCCTGTCCTGTCCCTGTCCTGTCCCTGTCCTGTCCCTGTCCTGTCCCTGTCCTGTCCCTGTCCTGTCCCTGTCCTGTCCCTGTCCTGTCCCTGTCCTGTCCCTGTCCTGTCCCTGTCCTGTCCCTGTCCTGTCCCTGTCCTGTCCCTGTCCTGTCCCTGTCCTGTCCCTGTCCTGTCCCTGTCCTGTCCCTGTCCTGTCCCTGTCCTGTCCCTGTCCTGTCCCTGTCCTGTCCCTGTCCTGTCCCTGTCCTGTCCCTGTCCTGTCCCTGTCCTGTCCCTGTCCTGTCCCTGTCCTGTCCCTGTCCTGTCCCTGTCCTGTCCCTGTCCTGTCCCTGTCCTGTCCCTGTCCTGTCCCTGTCCTGTCCCTGTCCTGTCCCTGTCCTGTCCCTGTCCTGTCCCTGTCCTGTCCCTGTCCTGTCCCTGTCCTGTCCCTGTCCTGTCCCTGTCCTGTCCCTGTCCTGTCCCTGTCCTGTCCCTGTCCTGTCCCTGTCCTGTCCCTGTCCTGTCCCTGTCCTGTCCCTGTCCTGTCCCTGTCCTGTCCCTGTCCTGTCCCTGTCCTGTCCCTGTCCTGTCCCTGTCCTGTCCCTGTCCTGTCCCTGTCCTGTCCCTGTCCTGTCCCTGTCCTGTCCCTGTCCTGTCCCTGTCCTGTCCCTGTCCTGTCCCTGTCCTGTCCCTGTCCTGTCCCTGTCCTGTCCCTGTCCTGTCCCTGTCCTGTCCCTGTCCTGTCCCTGTCCTGTCCCTGTCCTGTCCCTGTCCTGTCCCTGTCCTGTCCCTGTCCTGTCCCTGTCCTGTCCCTGTCCTGTCCCTGTCCTGTCCCTGTCCTGTCCCTGTCCTGTCCCTGTCCTGTCCCTGTCCTGTCCCTGTCCTGTCCCTGTCCTGTCCCTGTCCTGTCCCTGTCCTGTCCCTGTCCTGTCCCTGTCCTGTCCCTGTCCTGTCCCTGTCCTGTCCCTGTCCTGTCCCTGTCCTGTCCCTGTCCTGTCCCTGTCCTGTCCCTGTCCTGTCCCTGTCCTGTCCCTGTCCTGTCCCTGTCCTGTCCCTGTCCTGTCCCTGTCCTGTCCCTGTCCTGTCCCTGTCCTGTCCCTGTCCTGTCCCTGTCCTGTCCCTGTCCTGTCCCTGTCCTGTCCCTGTCCTGTCCCTGTCCTGTCCCTGTCCTGTCCCTGTCCTGTCCCTGTCCTGTCCCTGTCCTGTCCCTGTCCTGTCCCTGTCCTGTCCCTGTCCTGTCCCTGTCCTGTCCCTGTCCTGTCCCTGTCCTGTCCCTGTCCTGTCCCTGTCCTGTCCCTGTCCTGTCCCTGTCCTGTCCCTGTCCTGTCCCTGTCCTGTCCCTGTCCTGTCCCTGTCCTGTCCCTGTCCCTGTCCCTGTCCCTGCCCCTGCTCCTGTCCCTGTCCCTGTCCCTGTCCCTGCTTCGCAACGCCAACAATCCGGTTTATACGTGCGCTTATAGATGTTTCACATCAAAAAGACATCAAGTGTTTCATACCCAGGAACAGATTGTATTAGAAAATTAAGTTGTCGTTTTTAGTGTTTTCCTTTACTTATTATTTATGTTACTCATTTTTTCTCACCGGGTAAACCTTCCCTGAACTTCCACAAATATTTCAAGATCAGAATTAGCCAAATCGGTACAGCCAGTCTCGAGTTTTGGCGAGACACACGCACAGCGATTCATTTTTATATATATAGATTATTTTATTTAAATATATGAAATTTACATTTCATATATTTACATACTTGAGATCTTGTTTCTTTCCAACCTCTTTAGTGACTAACCGACCGATTCTAAAGAAGTTTCACTTCAATAAAACACGTCAATAATACACCACGTTGTTTATGACACATTTTCCGAAGGCTTCGTTGTACGCGGGCGCAATGACACGTGATAGCATACATATTCATAATCCTATTTATGAATATGTTTGTCTTTGTCGTGACGCATTTTCGTTTCATCTAGTTTCAAGTCACAACGATTCTAAAGATGTTTCACTCCAAAAAATAAGTATTGAAAAAAATTACACTGAGAAGTTAAAAATAACAATTTCCAAAGGTCTGTTTGGAGTCGGTGCCTGTGTCGCTGAAGGTCAACTGAAATTACAAAGAAAAATATGTCAATTGCCTGCTGATATGTATTTATTCATTTTCTGTAGCGTTAAGCCGACACGATCATGCGGGTCACCTGCTGGTGAGTAATAATAACAATAAAAACACCCAACTTTTAACTTCAACTTTTTGAAGTGAAACTTCTTTAGAAACGTTGTGATTTGAAAATATGATGAAACGAAAAAGGTTGGTCACTAAAGAGGTTGGAAAGAAACAAGATCTCAAGTATGTAAATATATGAAATGTTATATTTCGCATTAAAATTTTAAATAATTTTTAAGCTTGGTATTATAAGTATTATAAAAATAATAAACCTTTTAATTATCCTAATACCACTGATACTCTATTTTTATCTCATTCTCTTGTAGGCTACTTTTCTGAAGTGTCACTTCTGCCGTGTGTGAATTGCACACACACACACACTTCTTTTTTTTAAGTGGTAGAGCCACGCTATAGACAGATTTGTCTGCAGCATGAATGGGCCGGCTCGACCGGGTTAACACTGTCTCACAAAAAATCGACGTGAAGCTGCAGCTTACTGTTGCATTTCGTACACGGATAATACGGAGGCCCAAGTCCTCCTACCCAATCCCTTAATTATCTCATTCCTTTAAGGTCGACAGCGCGCCCATTATTCTTGATATTGTGGGTGTACATGGGCGGTGAAGATCGCTTACCATCAGGTGGCTCACTTGCATTGAAACCAGTGCAGTTACTGGGCATTATGAGACTTAACAAGTTATGTCTCGGGGTGACGAGCTCAGTTCAGTGCCATGCAGTACTTTGTAATTCAAATTTCTGTGTGGTTTTGGTTCTGTTTATGGGCAGGCGCGGCGCTTAACATCAGGCGAGCAACCTGCTCGTATCACCGAACAAGCAAAACTTAAAGTCTGATTTTAATAATGACCAGTGGGAAGTCTTGAAGTACTTCAATTTCTTACTTGAATGATAGTAGAGTAGTGGTGTTATTGAAGCGATGCATTAGTGACTGACTTCATAAACACGTTCTGAATTGGTCTCTGAATATATTATTTGTTCTTTTTTTATTTGATTGAATGACGAGACGAGCAAGGCACTCGCCTGATGGTAAGCACCACGCCTGCCCGTAAACAGAAGTAAAACAACACAGAACTTTGAATTACAAAGCACTGCATGGCACTGAACTGCGCTCATCAGTCCGATACATAAGATGTTAAGTCTCATAATGCCCAGTAATTTGGCTGGCTTCAATATCCTTCCAACCTAAACACAACAGTGCTTACACACTGTTGTTTGGAGCCAGAAATAGACGGCGCGGTGGTACCAACCCAGACGGCCTCTCGCATACGAGGGACCTACCACCTTGTGTTCCCGCATAGCTCCGCCAAATATGGACCGATTTTGATGTTTTTTTGATAGGAGGTTACTACGGTGGTGGTCCCAAATAAATTTGGTTAACATAACAAAAATGCTAAAGTCTAGTAAATGCACTGCGGTTTAGGGTGTCACTTTTTAAAGTTAAACTTTTTTTTATAGCATAGGCCGGCAAACGAGCAAGTGGCTCACCTGATGGTAAGTGATTTCCACCGCCCATGTACGCCCACTATACCAGAAGAATCATGGGTGCGTTGCCGACCTTAAAGGAAAGGGATAATTAGGGATAGGGAAGGGGAGGGGCCTCCGGATATCTCACTCACCGTACGGAACGCAGCAGCAAGCCGCTACTATACGTCGGTTTTCTGTGAGACAGTGGTAACGACCCGATCGAGCCGGCCAATTCATGCTGTAGACTAAACTGTCTACAGCGTGGCTCTACTCGTAAAAAGTACATAGGGAAATGTCGAAGTCATTTGCCTGGTTTTAGCTCTATCGTGTCGCGCTGAGCGGGGTGTACGTAGCGGGGAGGTGGAGATGAGTGCGGGGGGGGTAGCGGGTGTGCAGCCGGGCCGGGGGGGGGGGGGTGGGGGGGGCGAGGTGCATCGCGCCTGTGTGCGTGCGTCCGCGGCCCTGCGGTGCAACCGCCGCCCTCAGTACACGTCGGTGCATCCGTCCGAATGCATTCACGCGTCCCGCATCACAAATCACCACAAAATCACACAAAATAATCATAATAGCAGTGATTGTACACACGAAAATCATCCCGTTACAATCAAATGTAATATAGGATTTCAGTTGTGCACCGATTTTCCTTTGTCGTCGGCCATGTTGGATCCGACGCGATTATCAAGATGCAACCGTGTGGTGAGTGTCGCTTTCTTATTTTATCATTTTCGAATTTCGAACGCTTTGCGATGACATTTTGTTTTTTTAAATTCACTTTTTAAGACATATAATTTGGGTGAAGGTATGAAACGCTTACAGCCTTGTCATGGAAAGTGTAAAGGAAATTCGTGATAAACTTTGTCACGAATTCGTATATGCTGAAATATTTCATGTATTAGAATCAGAAATAAATCAATACGCCGCCATATGCGCGTCGAAGCTTCCCGGCGATTAGTTACATCATATGATAAAAATATCGTTCGTCGCCGTTATGCATGGGTCATACTGGGAAAATTTCCATTTAGGCCCTATACAAGGAGATCGATGAGAAATCGGACGTTACGTCAGAGGTACGCCATTTTGAAAATACCTCCCCCCCTTTCGAAATAGGTGCGCTGCTTCGGTTTTCTTACGGCAAAGGCACACGGCGCAAGGGGCGGGTCCACGGGGCCTCTAACGCGCGGTTCTATGCTCCCTCTAGACCTTAAGCAGTAAGCCTTAGTAACAGTCGGTTGGCTGTACGCTCACGATGCCTTTGTGCAGAGAAATTAAAAGGTAAACGCCAAGAATTTTAGTAACAAGTACGCGAAAAGTAAGGTAATGATTTTGACACTAAAAGAAAATGGCGTCTGACTTGACGTTTTGGACTATTGATTTTCATATTTCGAATCATAAATTTTATTTAAATGGCGATTTCAAACTATTCGTCTTTTGAATTATGTGTTAAATGCTGTCTTAATTCAAAGGCATGGCCTAAAAAATGCAATACAAAAAAAAATATATAAAATTATTATTCGATCACAAATATTGTGAAAAAGAGAGGTGTATTACATACCATACTTAATAAAATAATGAATAATATAAATATGAAAGTAAATCTATTTGCATGCGATTACCTTTTCACGGCTTAACGGATTTTATTGAATTATGGTTATATCTTTGAGAAGGACAAGGATACTTTGTGTCCCGAAAAAAGACATTAAATCCTGGAAAAAACATTCACGCGGGCAAAGTCGCGATCAAAAGCTTGTATAAAATAAATGTTATAACCGGATAATTATATAATACAATACGTAATTACACCACCATGCCACCGTACACATGGTGTTATAACCTGCCATAGTGACCCACACATCCTATGTGGATCGCGGTCCAGGATCAGCCAGTGTATATCCGGTTCTCCCGAGGGGCTTGCGACATGACTTGATAGTTGGTTGGGGCGGGTATAGGAATACATTTCTGTATCCCTGTGCCTGCATCGGTCATCCGCCTGTCCTGACGACCTTAAAGGAAAGGGATAATTAGGGATTGGGAAGGGGAGGGGTTTTTGGGCTTCCGGATATCTCACTCACCGTACGAAACGCAGCAGCAAGCCGCTACTTTACGTCGGTTTCCTGTGAGACAGTGTCTACATCGTGGCTCTACCACTCAAAGGCAGTGTTACTGACTCAAATGGCATTGTAATGCATTTCTGACCCCGAACATAGGATGTAGGGTGGCTGTGAAGTAATTTGAATGTCCTTCAGACTGGACTTTACTAGTGCATACACACTTAACATGAGTTGGGATAATCATTTCATACGTTTACGCGAATGTTACACATTGAAATAAAACTAATTGAAACGGATTTCATCCGTCCGTCATTTCATCCGTAAAATCCGTTTAAATTAGTTTTATTTCAACGAGTTAGGATATCATCTGGATGGATGACATTCCACAACAGAGCGCTTTACTCGAAGTTTTCATCCCCGTTTTTTTTTAATTAATTCAATGACGAGCCTAGCAAGTCACTCGCCTGATGGTAAGCGCCACACCTGCCCATAGACAGAAGCAACACCACACAGAACTTTGAGTTATAAAGCACTGCATGGCACTGAATTGCGCTCGAGATGTAAGATATTAAGTCTCATAATGCCCTGAAGTTTCAATGACTTCGATGTCTTTCAAACCGAAACAGACACTGTTGAAAATATGAAATAGACGGCGCGGTGGTACCAACCCAGGCGGCCTCTCGCATACGAGCGACCTACCACCTTGTAAATACATCAAAAGTCGAAGTTTTGATTGATGTTGTCTGTTTATGGGCAGGCGTGACGCTTACCATCAGACGAGCGCTTTACTCGTGTCGTCATTAACGCTAATAAACATAACCTACACAGATGACTTCTCGAGAGCTACCTAATAAAAAGTAACTGTACTACAAGCGAAGTAGTCGCGGTGTTATATTGCAAACGCTGTATCGAATTTCTATTGTAAACAAAAAATATAAAAGCACACTCCAGCTAAATTTATATTGCATAATAAACGTTTCATAACCTTTGAGAAGCAGCGATAGCTCAGCGGGGAGTGGTATGGACTGTCGAGACGAAAGTCGCAGGTTCGAAACCAGCCCCAAGAGCATACACCACTGACTTTTCGAAGTTACGTGTATATTCATTGTTAACACAGCTCTACAAAACAAAACTTTTTTTTTGTTGCCCTGGATGTGATCGCAATTTTTTACGTTTTCAAGTGCCCAGATTACGAATATATTCATGAAAGTTCTCAATGTGCTCGTATTTTCATGATTTTTGCATATCTTATATTTTGAACAATTATCGGCTTGTTAAATCTAAAATTTAATTTTCCAGTCCTGATTAGGCTTCTGCGCAACTTTTTCGCGCATACAAACATCACGTGATCCCCACTCTCAGACCCCTTGCAAATTTCCGAAGCTTAGTATGGAAAAATTGAAAGGTGGAATATTTTATGGTCCTCAAATACGGCAATTAATGAAAGAATCAGATTTTATCAAAGTTATGACTGTTCCGGAAAATAAAGCTTGGAAAAGTTTTGTGTTGGTTGTCGAAAATTTCCTAGGTAACCATAAAGCAGCAAATTATGAAGAAATTGTGCAAAATATGCTGACAAACTTTCATACATTAGGAGCAAATATGGGTATTAACTATCTCCGCAATCATCTAGATACATTTTCGGATAATTTAGGAAATTATAGTGAGGAACAGGGAGAGCGGGTCCACTAAGATCTAAAAGTGATGGAGGAAAGGTATCAGGGTCGATGGGATTGTCACATGATGGCAGATTACTGCTCATCTTTGAAAACTCATTGTCCCCTGAAAAATTGTAATATAAAAGCTCGTAAAAGGCGTTTTATGGGAATATTAAATATATTTTCGACATTTTCCTCTTTATTTACTTCTATGTATCCTAATTTCTCAAAACAATATAAATATATCAAGACATTATAAATATATCTGTTAATTTGTTTCTGGTTTTTGATTTTTATAACGTAAAATGAAAATAAAGATTTAAAAAAAAATCAGAGCAAATCTTACAAAATTATTGATGATTTCATGAATTGTGTGCATAAATAGACCCAAAATCATTTTCATATCTAGGGCAACAAAACCACTGTAGACCAGTGTAATTATCGCTTGCTTTAACAGTGAAGGAAACATCGTGAGGAAACCTGCATACCTGAGAACTCGATAAGATTTTTAGAAGGTATGTGAAGTCTGCCAACCCGCATTAGGCCAGCGTGGTGGACAAAGGCCTAACCCCTCTCATTCAGTAGAGGAGGCCCGTGCCAAGCAGTGGGACATGTATAATACAGGGCTATTAAAAAGTGGTAGAGCCACGCTGTAGACATCATCTACAGCATGAATGGGCTGGCTCGACCGGGTCGTTACCACTGTCTCACAGAAAACCGACGTAAAGTAGCGGCTTGCTGCTGCGTTTCGTACGGTGAGTATGATATCCGGGGGCCCAAATTCGTCTCCCTTTCCCAAGCCTTTAATTGGATCTACTTTAACAGGAATCAGCCCACAGCAAGTTCAAGTGTAGATACTGATTTTGTTTTGCTAATTTAAATTGATTTTAATACTGTATTTTTTTCAAAATCATAGAATGTAAATAATACAAGTTTTTTTTTATTTGATTGAATGACGAGACGAGCAAGGTGCTCGCCTGATCGTAAGCGCCACGCCTGCCCATAAACAGAAGCAACACCACACACAACTTTGAATTACAAAGCACTGAATGGCACTGGACTGCACTCGTCACCTCGAGACATAAGATGTTAAGTCTCACAATGCCCAGTAGTTTCACTGGATTCAATGTCCTTCAAACCGTAACACAACAGTGCTTACACACTGTTGCTTGCTTGGTGTTAGGTCCCTCGTATGCGAGAGACCGTCTGGGTTGGTACCACCGCACCGTCTATTTCTTCCGCCAAGCAACAGTGTGTAAGCACTGTTGTGTTTCGGTTTGACGGACATTGAAGCCAGTGAAATTACTGGGCATTGTGAGACAACACCTTACGTCACGGGGTGACGAGCGCAGATCAATGCCATGCAGTGCTTTGTAACGCAAAGTTCTGTGTGGTGTTGTTTATGTTTATGGGCAGGCGTGATTACCATCAGACGAGCGCCTTGCTCGTCTCGTCTGACTCTGAGCTGAGTATATATTTACTAAGTACCAATAACGTATCCTTCGGGATAACGTTTGAGATAAACATACGTGACGGGTCATCGCCCCGAGTCGTTATCAGTGTGTTTATTCGCAATTAGTGATAACGAGCCACTGGCCTCGCACGCCCACTGGTGGAGGTCAGTGTAGAGGGCGAGGAAGGGGGGGGGGGTGTTATACAACAATAACCACTAACATTAATTAGAAAAAAATTCATCATCATCATCATCAGCCACAGGACGTCCACTGCTGAACATAGGCCTCCCCCAAAGATTTCCAGCCCGACCTGTTGGAAGCGGCCTGCATCCAGCGACTTCCTGCGACCTTTATCAGGTCGTCTGTCCACCTTGTAGGCGGAAGTCCAACGCTGCGCTTGCCAGTACGTGGCCTCCATTCCATTAAATTAAGAAAAAAATTATTAATAAAAAAAAAACTTGAGAGGTGTCAAGGGACACCCGGATGGAACGAAGTTCCTTTCGATTAATTAGTGAAGGAATTTTAATAAAATTTTATTTGTCTATCTATTGTAGTTTCTGAGATATTTGAATTTTTAGAGATATTTTTACAGATCTTTCTTACTGGGGGGTCGAAATTTATTTTTATTGGGGCCAAAGTGTCGGGCTCAATAAGCCGATTGCGACAAGCCGTCGCACGACCCTCTAGCCTCAAAAATTACCGATTTAGGCCGAGGGGGGGTGAGGACAAATTGGGTGGGGGTAGGGGGAACGGGTTTGAACACCTGGTACTTCCATAATTCTCGAAGCTCCAGGGAGGTCGGCTAGCGTTGGCTGGTCAATCGGCGCGCGTGACGTCACCCGGAAGGTTCTCGATTTCTCTCGAACCTTCCGTTGATCGATGGACTGCTCGCGCTTGACCACCTCTCGGGCTTGACTAAAATGATCTCGATCTCGGGGGGGACGGAGGGTCCGAAGGGAGCACACCGGCTGCTACGTCGCCCAGCCCGTAAATCGGCGAGCACCGGCCGGTCTTACAGTCTACGTGACGTCACACCGAACGTTCTAGAGAGTTCCAGAACATTCGATGTGAGTCGTAATATTAAACAGTCATCCCGTAGACTATATATTAGACACTGTATAATCTGGAAGCAGCCAACATTCAAATATTTTATGATAGGTAATTTGGTGACTGGCTACTAAGGGCGCATTTATATGACAAGGAATCCCACCGCGTTGTGGCCGCGCGGCCGCCGCGCTCGAATCACTCGAAAAACTAATGTAAACTCTATTGACTAAGCCATAATGTTTAATACTTCGCAACGCTCCAACCACGCGGCGACTGCGCGATCGTGTAAACGGCCGCACGAAATTTTTCGCGTCGTCTAAACGCAGCCTAAACGGTGGACCGCCGCGCCGTGTTCGATAATCAAAAATTCAAATTTCAAACTACGTCTACATTTCCATATGTCATAAGTTTTACTTTTATTAACGGAATTTCGACTTTAACTTTGTGTGCTAGATATCAAATTAATATTATATTTATTCTTGGTCGGAGAATTATGTCGTGCCAACTTTTCGTACCAATTTTTTCCGTCTAGCCCCCTTTCGCAACGCGCGATAAGGAACTACGTTCCAAAAATTACACTATGGGCGAGTAGTCGGCTGTGAAGCGACAGGACGTGAGTTCGATTCCCGCACCACGAAATATGTCTGTCTGATCCACAAATATTGGTTTCGGGTGTGGAGTTTTTCTATCCAGGGGATAAATTGATGAGGAATGATTTTTTTTTATCCTGGCAGTGACTACACTGGACCTAATGTTAAGTACAGTGCAGTCGAAATACAATGTCGATCGTGAAGAGACATTGCGTGCCTCGACGGTTTGGGACGGGATTGGGAAGGGGAGGGGGATTTGTACCTCCGGATATCTCACTCACCGTACGAAACCGCAAGCCGCTACTTTACATCGGTTTTCTGTTAGGCAGTGTACGCAGTGTGTAGACAAAACCGTCTACAGCGTGGCTCTACCACTCGTAAAATAATATATCCAAATAGTCTATCCAGTAACTATGTTTTTTTTATTAGCCCTGTATTATATACGTCCCACTGCTGGGCACGCGTCTCCTGTACTGAATGAGAGGGATTAGGCCTTAGTCCACCACGCTGGCCTAATGCGGGTTGGCAGACTTCACATACCTTCGAAAACCCTATCCAGTGGTCTAGTAACTATAATATATCCAGTAACTATACCCTGATATAAATCTGGCGACCATCGAAGAAAGCAGTGTCTCTGAACGATTTATTATCTTCACATAGTATAAAATGAAGTCGCTTCCGCTGTCTGTTCGCTTAGATCTTTTAAACTATTCAACGGATTTTAATGCAGTTTTCAGCAATAGATAGAGTGATTCATGAGGAAGGTTTATATGTATATCACGTTATGACCCATGGAAGCAGGGCAGTAACAAGCAGGTGAAAGCGCGAGGGATAGCTACATTATATTTGAATTGCACTAGACTTATGAAGTTAAGTTTTTAGAAGGCTGTCGATATTAACTAATCATCTGTCAAATCTCATGTCATCAAAATTGAGTTTCTAGAAGCTTGGTCAACGCTTTTGATTTGACACACTTGTTAGTTAACAAGGCTTTCAAACTAATATGAAAAATTCATACGTTAAACACTATTTTGTGGTTCTTGAAGATTCATAGATGATTCTATCGTCAAATAGTGTGTTACTAACAAGCGATTGCTTGCAAATTAAATCAGAGAATAATAAATGTTTCACTAAATAACATTTGAGGAGTAACAGATCAAAGTGTATTAACTCTGTCAATGTAACTTTTGAGATAAAGGAATAATCCATAATATTTTAAAGAGAGCACACAAAAAAAACAACTTTTTTATATAATAGGGTTTATTAGCAGTCAAATCAGCAAATAAAACAGTAATCTACATACATTCTTATTATTCTTCTTCTTTCTACCTAGTGTTATCCCGGCTTAGTGCCAAAGTCCAGTGTAACCCTTCGCAACCGATATTTATTTTTAAATCGAATTCTGTCATTTTATTGCTGTTGTATAAAACCATGACCCATAAACGCAAACAATCCACATTTGTTCTATATACTGACATCATCATTACGTCATCATTGTACACACAACGCCCTACTATAGGGCCAAAGGGCGGGAAGCGTCCGCGCCTGATTGGCCCATTCAAATTTCGAAACGCATCCGTTGCACCGGCTCATAGACCCGACACTATTGGTCTATTCGAAATTCGAACAACGATTGGTTGTTGCCAAGTCAACGTTTCAAGTTTGGAAGGAGCGAATGATTTTGGCCGTTGATGCAAGTTTTTTTAACTAGTTCCACATTGTTTATGCATAGTGGGGATATGGGACGGGCGTTATTTATGTTTGGGTGTTCTAGGATTTTTTTTTCTATGTCGATATTTCTTCGGTGCGGTCCTTTGGGTTGGGTTTTTTGTGTTTTTTCTTTGGTAAATAGTTTAAAAAAGGGCTGTTGGTGGTTTTTTCTGTTTATATGGGATTAAGACGCTGTGATTCGATGACGGGACTCAGATGGGCCCTTGGGTGGTTTTATGTTTGCCAATAGAAATTCTATTCAGAATTAGGTGGGAGGCTGCCTGATTCATATTTGTACCCGACTGGTTAGCGACCGTATTTAAGGTGACAAGGTGGTGGGTCCCTCGTATGCGAGAAGCTGTCTGGGTTGGGACCACCTATTTGTCTATTTCTGCCGCCAAGCAACAGTGTGTATTTTAGTTTGTAGGACATCGAAGCCAGTGAAATTATTGGGCAATATGAGATTTAACATCTTATGTCTCGGGGTGACGAGCGCAGTTCAGTGCCGTACAATGCTTTGTAATTCAAAGTTCTGTATGGTCTTGCTAATGCACAGGCTTACCAGCAGGCGAGCGCCTTGCTCGTCTCGTCATTCAATCGAATAAAAAAAAAGGTGAAATACCAAACATAGCCGCTCGTTACCGCGACAAGCGTTCCGGGGTCAGCCAGTGTATATCCAGTTAGACTGGTATCATTCTGTCGTCTGTCGATGCAACGTCTCTCGGCAATCGCCATTACATTTATACCACATAGCATAGTAATTATTTACCATCAGTGTTTATCTACACTAATATTATAAAGAGGAAAGATTAGTATTTTTATATGTAACGAATGAACTTAAAAACTACTGGACCGATTTGAACAATTCTTTCACCATTACACATGTACATACAGAAGAAGGATTTTGTTATTTATTTATATTAATGTTTGTATTGACATATCATAAGAGCACGAGTTGCCTACACTGGTGCTAAAACCTGCCATAGTGGCCCACCTTGTGTGGGTCGCGTTCCAGGGTCAGCCAGTGTATATCCGGTTCTCCTCAGGGGGTTTGCCCCCTGATCCTAACCCTTTTCCCATCCCTTTTCCTTCCCCTCCCCCTTGGCCCTTTGGCAGGCCGGTATGATCTTGCCGACCTACGAGGACACATTGTTTATCGTTGCTCGACACTATTCTTGGATTGCGCTACACTTACCATCAGGTGTAGCGTAGTCACTTTGCCGAGCCAGGATAAAAAAAAACATGAAATAAATGAAATTTGAATTGAAATTGAAATTTGAATTAGAATTCTACATAATCACTGAGTAACATAGGCGTGATATGCTTTTTGCGGGGTAAAATTATTTGTAGGATTATAATGGTGAAAGAATTTTTCAAATCGGTCCAGTAGTTTTTAAGTTTACTCGTTACATACAAAAATACAAATCTAACCTCTTGTACCATTGTACAAGATCAACCCTATTGTACCTTTTACATATTAAATAGATACAAATTACACAACTAGATATTGGTCCCCAAATTGCAGAGTCCTTTAGCCACATCAGTCCTTGGGTATGAAGAATTGGCTGAATTAGGTAGGTATAATTAAAGGAAGCAGCAATAGCTCAGCGGGGAGTGGTACGGACTGTCGAGACGAAATTTGCAGGTTCGAAACCAGCCCCAAGAGGATACACCACTGACTTTTCTAAGTTACGTGTATATTAATTGTTAATTATCGCTTGCTTTAACGGTGAAGGAAACATCGTGAGGAAACCTGCATACCTGAGAACTCGATAAGATTTTTCGAAGGTATGTGAAGTCTGCCAACCCGCATTAGGACAGCGTGGTGGACTAAGGCCTGATCCCTCTCATTCAGTAGAGGAGGCCCGTGCCTAGCAGTGGTACGAATATAATAGGCACCTATATAGGTGTTATAAAATAAAAAAATTGAAGGAAGGTATAATTGTGAATCTCAAACACAAAAAAAATCATCGAAATCGGTCCAACCGTTTAGTTTTTGCGAGACTAACGAATGACGATATTTTTTTTATTTATAAGGAGAAGATATATCAATGTTGCATAATATGGCGTGATGTGTGGTGGCGCCTGATCGACGACGCGACGCCACGGTGCCTGTCACAGTGTGAGCTAACAGATAGCTGGTCTATTGTATGCGAAACGCTGTATAGCTCTGCCGTGTGTAGCCTTGTAGGAGACTGATGTGTAGTTTGTAGAACATTGAAGCCGGAAATTACTGGGCTTTATGAAACTTAAGATCTTATGGGCACGAATAGTCGGACGACCTTGTTTGTTTTTTTTTTATATAGCATAGTTCGGCAAACGAGCTAGTGGGTCACCTGATGGTAAGTGATCTCCACCGCCCATGTACGCCCACCACCAGAAGAATCATGGGCGCGTTGCCGACCATAAAGGAAAGGCATAATTAGGGATTGGGAAGGGGAGGCGATTTGGGCATACGGATATCTCACTCACCGTACGAAACGCAGTAGCAAGCCACTACTTTACGTCAATTTTCTGTTAGACAGTGGTAACGACCCGGTCGAGCCAGCCCAGTCATGCTACAGCGTGGCTCTACCACTCAAAGAGCTATATATAGCTCAAACAGTATAGCTAATAGCTTTACATAGGACAGTGGCAGACACCGGCGCCACTCCACTCTTAAGCGATCCATCAACGGTAACTTTCTACTAGATGTCAAACATGACTGGGGCCTTAGTGGCATCCACTCACTGGTTCCTATTTTTGAAGTGAAACTTCTTTAGAATCGTTGTGATTTGAAAATTTGATGAAACGAAAAAGGCGTCACTAATGAGGTTGGAAAGAAACAAGATCTCAAGTATGTAAATATATGAAATGTAATATTTCGCATTAAAATTATTAAATATTTTTTAAGCTTGGTAAAAGTATTATAAAAATAATAAACCTTTTAATTATTCTAATACCACTGATACTCTATTTTTATCTCATTCTCTTGTAGGCTACTTTTCTGAAGTTTCACTTCTGCCGTGTGTAAATTGCACACACACTTCTTTTTTTTTTAATGATTAAATGACGAAACGAGCCTATCTCTCGTCTGATGGTTAACACGCCTCATGAACAAAAGCAACGCCACACTGAACCTTGAATAACGTAGTTGTGCTAGTGGTAGGATATTCATATCTCCCCGGATAACGACCACCATATACATGGTGTTAAAACCTACCATAGTGACCCACCTTGTGTGCGTTCCAGGATCAGCCAGTGTATATCCGGTTCTCCCGAGGGGTTTGCCGCCTCTTCCTATACCCTTCCCTTTCGCTTAGCCCTGGGATGAGATACTGTAGGGGTCGCCAGTATCCCATTAGCAGGGACCCCTGTAGTTCATCCCAAGGGTAAAAAAAAAGAAGTGTGTGTGTGCAATTCACACACGGCAGAAGTGAAACTTCAGAAAAGTAGCCTACAAGAGAATGAGATAAAAATAGAGTATCAGTGGTAATAGGATAATTAAAAGGTTTATTATTTATATAATACTTTTACCAAGCTTAAAAATTATTTAAAATGTTAATGCAAAATATTACATTTCATATATTTACATACTTGAGATCTTGTTTCTTTCCAACCTCTGTAGTGACCAACATTTTTCGTTTCATCAAATTTTCAAATCACAACGATTCTAAAAAAGTTTCACTTCAAAAATTGGGTAGTTGTCTTGTATTTTTATTATTATTTAAATCAATAAGTTACGTTACCCAAAATCAATTGTAGAAAGAATTTAATTAGTCCGACCATAAAAAAATAATTGGAAGCCATTCAAATCCTACATTATTACTGAGTAACACAGGCTTTACTACTTTTTATTCCGGAAAAGCAGATCACGCGGGCGGAGCCGCAAAGAAAAGCTAGTGGTATATAAATTCCAACTCAATAATACAATCGCGACGACTGAAATGTTGTTCGTTGAGGAGTTAAAGTTTTGACAGCCTCCGTGACGCAGCGGGCGAGTAGCCGGCTGTGAAGCGAGAGGCCGCGGGTTCGATCCCCGCACCGAAACAAATGTTTGTGTGATCCATAAATATTTGTCAAGGTCTGCGTGTTGTGAGAGCGAAAGTCTCTCGTAGTTCCTGATACCCAAGACACAAGACTCGTATCTTACTGTGGGGTCAGGACTATGTGTGTGACTGTTGGGTGTATTTATTTATTTATTTACTCTGTACTCCATCATCAGATCTTAACTAAATTTATATGGGACTACATCGGAACTATAATCTATCGTATGATTTTTATACCGACAAAATCGGTCCACAATCAGCGGAGAAATCGATGAACTGTCATAAAAAAAAGTGTGTGTGCCATTCACACGTGGCAGAAATGAAACTTCAGAATTATTAAAATAAATTAACCAACGAATTTTAATACGCATATATGCAAAATATTTAAAATTTTAAAACGAAATATTACATTTCATATATTTACATACTTGAGATCTTGTTTCTTTCCAACCTCTTTAGTGACGCCTTTTTCGTTTCATCAAATTTTCAAATCACAACGATTCTAAAGAAGTTTCACTTCAAAACCTCGCTGAATTGAGATCCTCCTCTTCTTTTGAAGTCGGTTAAAATTACATGAATTACACTAGTGACTCATGATCATAAACTTCATATGAATTGCAATATTATATGAGTCAATGTGTAACATAGCATATCGCTGTATCATACACAAATACAATTAAACAAATGCACACAACAGTCATATAATCACCAATTGCTTCTATGGTGTAGTGCTGATAAAGGTGCGTCTACACTTTAGTGACACCCTCCTCATCCTGACACATAATTGTTAAGTCTTATAATGCCCAGCAGTATCACTGGCTTCAGGGTCCTTTAAACAAAAACACAAAAGAGCTAACAAACAGCTGCTTGACGGCAGAAATAGACAGAGCTGAATATTCCATTAAAAGACGAAGTAGTCCATGCGATTACAAGATATCTATCGCTGTTCAGTATTTAAGGCAATTCAATGACAGCCTGCGTTGCGCAATGGGCGTGTAGCTGGCTGTGAAGAGAGAGGCAGCTGGTTCGATTCCCGCACACAGACAAATACACGTGTTGTGTGAAAATGTTTGTGTCATCCACAAATCGGTCGGACTCGCCCACACTTAAATGTTTGTTTTAGTTTTTTTTTTAATAAACGACATTACTATACGTAATAATGAAAATACCAGCCCTGTACATGTCCCTGGACATGTGGATACGGGCCTCCTCTACTGAATGGGAGAGGTTAGGCCTTAGTCCACCACGCTGGTCTAATGTGGGTTGACAGACTTCACATACCTTCGAAAAATCTTATCGAGTTCTCAGTTATGCAGGTCTCCTCACGATGTAGACCTAATGTATCCTAGAATATCCATCACAATAATAATATTTGTAATTCTACTAATATTATAAACGCGAAAGTTTGTAAGTATGGATGGATGGATGGATGTATGTTTGTTACTCTTTCACGTAAAAACTACTGAATGGATTTTAATGAAACTTTACAATAATATAGCTTATACATCAGAATAAGACATAGGCTATTATTTTTTTCAAAAATCAACCCCTGAAGGGTTTAAAAAGGGGATAAAATTTAGTATGAAAAATCTAAACCGCTGAAACGATTTCAATGAATTTTGGCACAAATATAGTTGATGACCCATGGTTAAATATAAGGTATTTTTTTCTTTAAATTTCACCCCTAAAGGGCCCAAATAGGGGATGAAAGTTTGAATGAAAGTTTTTTGATGGCTGAATACTTTTATCGCTTTTATATTTTTAATATTAACAGAAGTTAATATTATAATTAATGTGAATGTAAGTTTGTTCGTTACGTTTTCACGCGAAAACTACTCAACCGATCATCATGAAACTTTGTACATATATTTTTGATGGTATTAGAAGTACCTAACATAAACTTTTTATTCCGGAAAAAGCAGATCACGCGGACGGAGCCGCGAGGAAAAGCTAGTATAAAATATTATGACTAAAATAAAAAGTCATTAAAAACATGTTTATAAAGGGGAATATGTTTTATTATTGCAACGTGTTACGTTACAATAATTGTAACGTAACACGTTACAATAATAATACTTATTTTTATGTATCTTTTAATTATTTTTTATCATTAAACAAAAGTATTATAAGAATCCTTATAAAGGTCGCAGGACGTCGCTGGATGCAGGCCGCTTCCAACAGGGTCGGGCTGGAAATCTTTGGGGGAGGCCTAAGTTAAGCAGTGGACGTCCTGTGGCTTATGATGATGATTATAAGAAACAACAATAAATAGGAAAAATCAATAATTTTTCACATTCGTTTTTACTTACAAATTAGTCTTTATGATAGTAAAATAGAAAATATTATTATTGTAATGGCTATTCTATACCTAGTGCACTCTATGTATGTAGCGAACTTCGTTGCTCCGTTTCGGATTTATAGCATAGGCGCTTCAGTGCATTTTTTTATTCGTGTTGGGAATGAACACGATACATTGTACATAAGGGAACGGGGTTCGATGCGACGGTATTTTTTTTCTCCTTTATCGTCTGGCGAGGGTGGGGTGCAATCGTGGCGAGTGTGGATTCGATTCTCGGAAAAGAATTGTGTTAGAGCAGGCCGAGCTAAGCTACAATAATTGTGAAGAGCCACTGCGAGCTAAGCTAACTTAATTTAGCTTAGCTTTACGAAGCTGATAGAGCAAGAGGCACCATAAAGTGATCTCAGACAGCCTCCGTGGCGCAGCGGGCGAGTAACCGGCTGTGAAGCGAGAGACCGCGGGTTCGATCCCCGCACCGAGACAAATGTTTGTGTGATCCACTAATATTTGTTTCGGGGTCTGGGTGTTGTGAGACCGAAAGTCTCTCGTAGTTCCTGATACCCACGACACAAGACTCGTATCTTACTGTGGGGTCAGGCCTATGTATGTGACTGTTGGGTGTATTTATTATTATTATTATCTGCACCGCCACTAGAAGTGTAAGGTCCCTCGTATGCGAGAGGCCGTCTGGGTTGGTACCACCGCGCCGTCTATTTCTGCCGCCAAGCAGCCGTGTGAAAGCACTGTTGTGTTTCGGTTTGAAGGACATTGAAGCCAGTGAAATTACTGGGCAATATGAGACTTACCATCTTATGTCTCGGGGTGACGAGCGCAGTTCAGTGCCATGCAGTGCTTTGTAATTCAAAGTTTTGTGTGATGTTGCTTCTGTTTATGAGCAGGCGTGGCGCTTACCATCAGGCGAGCGACTTGCTCGTCTCGGCATTCGCTCAAATAAAGAAAAAATTACAAAACTGTCTACAGTGTGACTCTATCTCTCAAAGTCTTCATTTATACATGTTGGTTAATGTAATGCAGTCACTAAATTTTACATCTCCTTTTCAGATGCCGACAAAAAGAATACAGTTAATTCTAAAAATGGTAAGTGCGTTATATTTTAAGTGTATAAGCCGGTTTTGTGAGGTCGCGGATTCGACGACCGGATTACGACAATTCGACATTTAGGGTGGATTGCACCATCTTACTTTAGCAATGACAAACATTTTGTGAGTGGTAGAGCCACGCTGTAGACAGTTTTGTCTAAAACATGATTGGGCCGGCTCAACCGGGTCATTACCACTGTCTCACAGAAAACCGACGTAAAGTAGCGGCTTGCTGCTGCGTTTCGTACGGTGAGTGAGATATCCGGAGGCCCAAATACCCCTCCCCTTCCCAATCCCTTTCCTTTAAGGTCGGCAACGCGCCCATAATTCTTCTGATATTGTGGGCATACATGGGCGGTGGAGATCACTTACCAACAGGTGACCCACTTGCTCGTTTGCCGATCTATGCCATAAATAATGAATATATAAATATGATTACAGTCAATCGGGGTAACTTTGATTAACAATGGTAACTTTGACAGTCAAATCGCCAACTACTTTTTAATTTTTACGTTGACAACGTTAAGTGCAATGACATTGAATTTATGCAATGTGTGTACACAACAAACTTCGTAAATGAACTCTTCGAAAAAAAACGAATCTCTTAAACGAAGTTAATGTAAAAACCTTTCGACAAGTTACTGCGCTCAACTGTTGTATTTTTTTAGTGGAAAACTTTCAGATAAATCGTGAATCGTGCTGCTATCTTTAAACGATCATAGAACTACAACTTTATGGTTTTATTGGCTTAACTATGACTCCATTGCATTTGACATTTGTTATAAATATAAAACAATGCTACCCTGAAGCCATAAAATGTTTAAAATTTATGATTCCTGTGATAATTAACATCTGTATCAAAGTTACCCATATAGGGGTTGTAACTTTGACACACAACAAAATTGCAAGTTTTTAATATAATTTACTATTTTTATAGGCCATAAATAATTTGAGAGTATGAAAACCAACCTGAGAGCACTGATTATGCTAACTCTTTTGTCTCATATTTACCATGAGTAAAATTTAGCTATAAAATATAGTTTTGATGTGTCAAAGTTACCCTGATTGACTGTAAAGTACCGGTTAAGCAAAATATCAGTTGCACCATATCACGTCATGTAACACGACGTCATAACTTTAGCTGTTAACCGTAACCGAGATTCGCTAGTTAAGGCTATTATTTAAGTTAAATAGATGTCAGATAGTTCAATTATAACCTCCAAACCGATATATCTCCTAAAGCGTCTGTGCTCCAAAATAATATGTCCCTGCTTCTAGAATTAATCGAGGAATCTAGTAGTATTAACATACGATGGTGCAACACATTCCGCAGTCAATGTTAAAGTCAGCGTTACTGTTATCGTCAAATTTTACATAAACCTTAACTATAACTGCTTTAATGGTACAATCCAGCCTTTGGGCAATGTAATAATATAACTGTGATACTTGAAGTTGTCTGCTTTATTTACTCGACGTCGACAAACGAGCAAGCGGGTCATCTGGTTAGTAATTACCTCCCTGGAACAGCCGCAATGCCAGAATAATCATGAACACTTTAAAGGAAAGGGCGGAGAATTGGGCCTCCGGAAATCACACTTACAGTAACAGCACCTTCACGTCAGTTATTCTGTGAAAAGGTTTATTTATTTTTATCCGAGCACGGCAAAGTGTAGTCAGCACTACACATGTTGGTAAGCGTAGTGCAATCCAAAAAACCAACGACCACCAACAAACAATGAGTTTATCGGTGGTCTCTAGAGTCATGCCGGCCTGTATAAATGCTTCTCTCCTCTTCGGCGAGGGAAGACGCAAATCGAGGGGCCTGCGACAGGACAGGCGGATGACCGATGAAGGCACAGGGATACAAGGATGTACACCTATACCCGCACCAACCATTAAGTCATGTCGCAAGCCCCTCGGGAGAACCGGATATACACAGGCTGATCATGAAACGTGATCCACACAAGGTGGATCACTATGACAGGTTTTAACACCATGTGTACGGTGGTCGCTATCCGGGCGGATATGAATATCTTACCAGCAAAATTGTATATATCATAAGTAGCTCCGCTACACATTAAATTGTAAGTTTAGTTACAGTTTATGTACATATTCAATTAGATATAAATTTAGGTACGAATTTAGGTACAATGCAAGGTTGGATACAAATCTATACTTATAAAATAACATGTCCTGACTGATTCACTGATTCATCATCGCCGAGCGCAAACTATCAAGGCTACAATCTTGAAATTCGAACTGTATATTCATTTTGTAATGTAGGCACCCACTAAAAAGGATTTTAGAAAATTCCACCCAAAAGGGGTCAAAATATGGGATTACAATATGTGTGAAAGTCCGTAATTTTGAAAGTTACATAAACAAAATTTTGTATTTCGGCTATTGACGTAAAGCAAATAAGTACGTGTTTCAGGAATTTTGGAAATAATAGTTAACAAGCGATGAAAAGGGGGGTGAAAGTTAATGCGAAAGTGAGTTTGTTTGTTACGCTTTCACGCCTAAATCACTGAACCGATTTTGATGAATTTATCTACAGGGATAGATGGGACCCTGGAGACGGTTACAGGCTACTTTTATCCCGGAAAAAGCAGATCACGCAGGCGGAGCCGCGAGGAACAGCTAGTTTACAATAAAAGTAGCTCCGCTACACCTACACGATACGACACACATCCAAACGTTTCCATATAGTAGTAACAGTAAGCCTATAATTTTACAACTGTGTGGCGTCATCCAACCTTGAGACTTATGCAAGTGGAATAAAAAAAATATAAAAAGCCCGCTAATAGCGGGATCGCACGAGATCCACTCGTTAGCGGGAAGCAATGTCGAAATTCTGAGAATCTGTCCCCGGGGTCGAGGGTACATTTTGTCTGGACTCTAATGTTAAGCTCATATTAAAGATTCGGTAGAGATAATTAAATTTACTATAATCTATACTTATAAAATAACATGTCCTGACTGACTGACTGATTCATCATCGCCGAGCGCAAACTATCAAGGCTACAAGCATGAAATTCGGATTGTATATTCATTTTTGTTATGTAGGCACCCACTAAGAAAGGATTTTAGAAATTTCACCCCAAAGGGGTCAAAATAGGGGATGATAATATGTATGCAAGTCCGTCATTTTGAAAGTTACTTCAACAACATTTTTTATTTTGGTTATTGACGTAAAACAAATAAATACGTGTTTCAGGAATTTTGGTATTTTTTTTTAATAAGGGATGAAAAAGGGGGTGAAAGTAAATGCGAAAGTGAGTTTGTTTGTTACGCTTTCACATCTAAATCACTGAACCTTTTTTGATGAATTTATCTACAGAGACAGATGGGACCCTGGAGACGGTTACAGGCTACTTTTATCCCGGAAAATGCTGTTCACGCGAACACCAGCTGATTTTTTTGTTTTTACTTAATTAATACTTATATAATTTAACTGTCATATTGTCCTACAAATAAAATAATAAATTTTTGAGTATCATCAAATCGAAATATTCTATCCTTGCTACCTCTGTTAGCTACAACAATAGAGAATTTTCGCATAGGGAATTGTTGGGCGTCTCATCGAAACGAAGCTACTCACGGAAAATTAGCTTGATAGTAATCAAGTGGATCAGCTGGCCCAGGGAACCCGGACCAGTAGGATTGAAGGTGCAAAAAGTTTGATAAGACTAATTTATTTATAGAATATATTTTTTTTTGGGGGAAAAGGGGGCAAATGGGCAGGAGGCTCATCTGATGGAAAGTGATCACCGCTGCCCATGAACACCTGCAACACCGGAGGGCTTGCAAATGGGAGGATGCAATGGAATTTTGCTGGTGGGAGGATACTTGTATCCGACCGGATAGCAACCACCGTACACTGGTGCTAAAACCTGCCATAGTGGCCCACCTTGTGTGGGTCGCGTTCCATGGTCAGCCAGTGTATATACGGTTCTCCCAAGGGGGCTTGCCCCCTGATCCTAACCCTTTTCCCATCCCTTTTTCCTTCCTCTCCCCCTTGGCCCTTTGGCAGGCCGACATGATCTTGCCGACCTACGATGGACTCATTGTTTATCGTTGGTCGACACTATTCTGGGATTGCGCTACACTTACCATCAGGTGTAGCGTAGTCACTTTGCCGAGCCAGGATAAAAAAAAATGCGTTGCCGGCCTTTCAGGAAAGAATATATTCTCTTCTTGAAGGTTACCAGAAGAGCACGGCAAAGTGACTGCACTACACCTGATGGTAAGCGTAGTGCAGTCAAAAAAAACCAGCGACCATCAACAAACAATGAGTTTATCGGTGGTCACCAGAATCATGACGGCCTGTATAAATGCCTGTGACAGGACAGGCGGATGACCGATGCCGGCACAGGGATACAAGGATGTACCCCTATACACGACCCAACCAACCATCAAGTCATGTCGCAAGCCCCCCGAGAGAATCGGATATACACTGGCTGATCCTGGAACGCGATCCACACAAGGCGTGTGGGTCACTATGGCAGGTTTTAACACTATGTGTACGGTGGTCGCTATCCGGGCGGATATGAATAACGAAGAGTACTTTTTATTACAATTAATGAAATGCTGTAATAATCTTAGTAGCAATAAGGTAAAATAAAATAATTGTATTGTTTGTATTCATGTCTATGATAATAAAAGCCTTTTGTTTAAACTTTATCTAATTTAACTTTATTTAACCAATTTTTGTAAAGTTGCATATAGTAGATCATTTTTCGAAAAATAAGGTCATAAAGAAGTTTCACTTCTTACGTGTGTACACTAGTACACGCACACATTTTTTTTATCATATGTATAGACTAGCTTTTGCTCGCGGCTCCGCCCGCGTGACCAGCATTTTCCGGGATAAAAATAGCCTGTAACCGTGTCCAGGGTCCCATCTGTCTCTGTAAATAAATTCATCAAAATCGGTTCAGTGATTTAGGCGTGAAAACGTAACAAACAACTCACTTTCGCATTTACTTTCACCCCCTTTTTCATCCCTTATTAAATAAAATTTCCAAAATTCCTGAAACACGTGTTTATTTGATTTACGTCAATAACCGAAATACACAATTTTGTTTATGTAACTTTCAAAATGACGGACTTTCATACATATTGTCATTCCCTATTTTGACCCTTTTGGGGTGGAATTTTTTAAAATCCTTTCTTAGTGGGTGCCTACATAACAAAATGAATATACAGTCCGAATTTCATGCTTGTAGCCTTGATAGTTTGCGCTCGGCGATCATGAATCAGTCAGTCAGTCAGGACATGTTATTTTATAAGTATAGATGTTTACTGTCCAGAATCGCTAGAATGCCGGCATGTCTCACTGGATACACGGCGGCTTATTGCAGAACGAGACACTGGTTTTTTCATCATGTGTCATCATTCGAGTGGTAGAGCCACGCTGTAGACAGTTTTGTCTACAGCATAAATGGGCCGGCTCGACCGGGTCGTTACCACTGTCTCACAGAAAACCGACGTAAAGTAGCGGCTTGGTGCTGCGTTTCGTACGGTGAGTGAGATATCCGGAAGCCCAAATCCCCTCCCCTTCCCAATCCCTAATTAACCCTCTCCTTTAAGGTCGGCAACGCGCCCATGATTCTTCTGGTGGTGGGCGTACATGGGTGGTGGAGATCACTTAGCATCAGGTGACCCACTTGCTCGTTTGCCGGCCTATGCTATAAAAAAATGTACCCTAGTACACTAGTAAGTAAATAGTACCCTAATAATGGGTACGCCAACACCATGTTTTTTTAGCCTTGGTGACGGCACGAGTATGTTACTCGTCTGAGGTAACCGCCTATAAACAGAATGAATAAAAATCTTATCTTTAAATCACATGGCTCTGTACTGAGCTCATCGATCCGAAACTTCAAATCAAGTCTCATAATGCACAGTAATATCAATCACAAACCAGGACATAGAGTACATACTGCTTGGGAGCAGGAATAGACAAAGCGTAAATACCAAGACGTTCCCTTGCATGTTTTTTTTATTATAGCATAGGCCGCAAACTAGCAAGTGGGTCACCTGATGGTAAGTGATCTCCACCGCCCATGTACGCTCACGGCCAAAAGAACCATGGGCGCGTTGCCGAACTTAAAGGAAAGGGATAATTAGGGATTGGGAAGGGGAGGGGATTTGGGCTTCCGGATATCTCACTCACCGTACGAAACGCAGCAGCAAGCCGCTACTTTACGTCGGTTTTCTGTGAGACAGTGGTAACGACCCGGTCGAGCCGGCCCATTCATGCTGTAGACAAAACTGTCTACAGCGTGGCTCTACCACTCAAATCGAATAGACGAAGCGTAAATACCCAGACGTGTCCTTGCACGTAACTTTTTTTTATTTTTTTATTAGCCCTATATTTTATATTCGTCCCACTGCTGGGCACGGGCCTCCTCTACTGAATGAGAGGGAATCTATTGTTACAATGAAAATTTCCCAACCGAGAATCGAATCCACGTCTGTACGTTATAACGTCTCGATCGGCGGGTGTCTGCGCGCGCGCTCACCGTTATTTACAATACGGTGCTGGGCGACTATCGCCATCTCTCTCGCACGACCCGCCTACCGGCCGATATACACGCCCCAATATATACAAACCGTCTTGATACTTTGCTATATTTTTTTACGGCATTTTTTATTTTGTAAATTTTTTTTAGGTTTGTTTTTTTGTGTTTATTTACGGGTGAAAACTGTGTTTTAGGCAGACTTGCACAACGGTCCCTGGTCGTATTCTACCACTTGACAGTAGCATATATGTTTAGTCATTAAATAGGATTAGGAATCTTCGTGCAAGTCTGCCTTAGTTAGCAATGTGAAGTTATTAATCATAAATGTAATGATTTGAAAAATTTCGTTTGGAATTTTATGTCTATAAACTGTTTAATCAACAAAGAATATAGGATCTTCTGCCTCTCATATACTAGGACGGATTTAAGCTCGGCGAATCGCAGGTAGATAGACTCTGCCTTCCCTTTCCTAAAGGATAGGCTACTTTTTATCCCGGAAAAAGCAGATCACTCGGATGGAGCCGCGAAAAAAGCTAGTATTATATATGAAACGAAATGTTTGTGAATTTGGATGTTTTAACGGCTGAATCGATTTAGGTAAAATTTGGCATACAGTTAGTCCATGGTGCGAAGTAGGTCGTAGGGTAATTTTTATCTCGGAAAAGGATAATCATGCGGCAGGAACCGCGAGCAAAAATTAGTACTAACAGTCCTTATATTATGCTTTATGCGGATTAACCAGCATACTGTAAATAGCACAATAAAAAGCATGCGTGCGTGATCATTTCATGCATACACTTCAGCTTGTGCGATACTTGACGTAGATACTGTCATTTAATGCTATTACAGCATAGTCGAAATAAAGTCTTATGTGATAATATCATTAAAACTTAAATTGACAATTAAACATTTCATTTTCTATGTTTTATTTTAGTCAATTCAGTAAAAATAACTTTATTGATTTCGATATTTTAGTAAAATTTTAATTGATAGTAAATAAAAAAATAATTATGCCTGAGATATAGCTTGATCTCTGTGAAGTACTCATTTCCATACTTTACCGAGGCCAGTTTTAAATTATCGTTCCTGTGCGACGGAGAGTTCTACGGTCAAAAGATAATGACATAGTAACTGCAATCATACAAGTATAATTAAATAGCTTGATCATTTTGTAGTAGGAGCGTCATACTTTTTGGGGGTCACAATAAAGTGGTCGCTATCCTTCTGATCGAGAACCAGGTGACGTAGCGAGCAAAACCAGTAATATATAATTACAAAATACGATTACAGCTTGGTATCTTAATAGAACATGTAGCTATAATTTTAAGAGGTCAGCTTAAAGTGGTTTTAACTTCCTGCGCCATTGAGTCTTCTTAAATACATATCAATAGGACAAGATTGTCTATATACGTACAAGTACGTACGAGAAGTTTAAATTATAAGTGTCTGCCTACCTTGACATTTCCAAAGCTGACAATGTCCATTATAACAGCTTTTTATGTGCCACTTTTAATTTTGTATTTAGTGTTTACTTGAATTATAAGAATTTTATAACCAACTAGCTTTTGCTAGCGGCTCCGCCCGAGTGGACGATTTTCCCGTCACCTTTTCAGGAAATACCTAATAATAGCAAATTTGACTCTCCAGAACATAAACTATCTCTATACGAATCATTATGTCGTTCCGTTGTTTCGTTGCTGCGTTGACGAAGGATAAACTAAAAACATCCTGTCGTATTTATAATATTTGTAACAACATGTTATCACATTATTATCGATTGACCAAAACTTATATACCTCTATATATACCTCTGCTGTTGGCCTCTTAAAGTATGTAAATTGTCGTCTTAAATTATAGCGTATACTTTGAATTTATGGCTTTTATATCTTAATCATATAATAATATAGTTGTTTGCATTTAGTTGTGGTGTCAGTATTTGGAGTGTTTTTGTACTTTATAAGATTATAAAGACAGTGAAGTAGGCAGTAAAATGGAGATTGTCATCAACGCAGTATTACGTATGAATCGATATTAATGGACTAACTTTTTTACCGCAGAATAGCATGTGCATATTAAGTTTATTTCAAACAGAAGTCCCTTCGAAAATAATATGAATGTAAGAACATTATTTGACATCTAAAATAGTATAGTGGTTTATTCTCTGAGTCTTGTGAATTCGTGAATAGGTAAATACGCACGTAAGTCTTATTTAAAATGTGTTAATAGCATTACGGAGGTGAAACACTTTTTATTGCCATCCACCATATTATAGATGGGTTCTAAATATATGTAAATATTTTTTTAATATAATAAAGGCATTTCTGCAATCGTAAAATATCTGGATTATTTATAGTGACTTCTGTCTGCTTAAGTGACATTTTAAGTCACAGAAAATAATACTGATTTTACGATACCAAAGAACCATGCGAACAATGGAACACTCTGCTCTTATTTAAAGTGACGATCAACTTTAGAAAACAATACTCAACTACTCTATAGTTTTACTACAGAAGTAATGCAATCACAGCGTAGTAGTTAAAAGCTTATTTCTTTTGATGTAAAATGTCAGTTATAATAATGATATAGTATTTTCTAATAGACACTTTAAAACACTTAGCTTTTTGTAAAATAGTTATAAATATGCAGTAATCATTATAAAGAGCGTTGAAATATACAAGGATCAAAACCTTTATTGTTCTACGTGAATATTATAAATAGGTATTTTTTTTAAGTATTTGTTAGATGTAACTACACAGAAACTTTATAATTTGTAGGAAGGTAATATGCAGCCACATTATCCTTAAATGCTATAAGCTGTTTTTAATTGTAATAAAAGGTAGTTTATTGGAAACATCACAATATTAGGCTTAAAAAATAAAGGTAAAAAATATTTTTATGCAGAAATATTGTATAGGTAGTTCAAGGTGAAATGTTGAGTAAAATACTGCTTATATTTTCTAAAATTTAATTCTTGTTAGCTTATGTTTCTTCTATAACAATATTCGGGACGTTAAAGCATGGTCGGTAATTATATAACATTTCAAATTTATAGGAACTTTACTAGCAAAGTATACCTCAGAAACAAACCCGTAGCCCGTCAGTGCAAAAATAATTTTCCATTGCAGCCAATGCAACACAATGACGCAGACAACCTTGACCGTTTATAAACCAGTTTTAAAGATATAGGCAGTGCATTGCGTTTTTTATTTAACTTTTTCACGCTCGGTGCGTCCTCGGCCGAGCAAAGTATGCGCCTCACTATACTACGGACACTTTCTTATATTGTTTTAATTGATTTAATTAGTTGTTTTGTGGAACTATGTGTGATGGTGGTAGATGTAGTATTTTAATATCTGTCACTAAATTGTTCAGAACATACTTCGTATTAAAACAGTAAAGTAATATGTCTTTATTGGTGTAGTTTAAACTACTTAATAGTTTTTGATGCAGTTTTCACAACCGTATACAAATTATTGAGAAACGTTTAAAGTTAAGTTATGTAATGGAGAATGTTATAAGTATGCCATACTTATAACATATATTCCATATATATAATTGTGTATATAAGTTTCATTCAAATTGGTTTAGTATTTTTCTGGAAAAATTAAGATTAATTAGATTCGAAATATGTGTCATACGTACTTGTACATTTTAATGTGTGAATTTTTCCGATTCCAAATTTTATTTTTATTAATATTGCTGAACTAATATACCTATTGATAGGGTATTTAATAAAAAAAAATATGAGAGAAATCGAAGAAGTTTTATATCTTGCTGAGATTAAATGAAATAAAGGAACCATAATATTACATGTAGATCATATGATAGCAATAAACTAAACCTCTGTATATATGAGTATAAACAACATTGTCATAATATCACATCATAAATTGACGTTTTAAATTAAATCAATGTGTAGTTTAAACATGACTGTGTGGTGCATATCAAACTTGGCATTCGTCAACGCTATCGCTTTGAGTGTGTTGTACATGAATTGTAATATGTTAGAATTGATATGAATGGTATGTCACTTAAATCCGTTAGGTACATACATGCCTACAGTTGGTTAGTCACTAGTTGCTTGGGTACAGACTACAGAGACAATATAGGTCTCACTTCGATTAGCTATAATTGGTGCATTACAAAATGCTGGCAAGCAATATGGGATGTCCATTGTCGGTTCCAAAAAAGTGTACTGTTGTTACCACTATTTAGTGCCTTACCTGTACTCCTGTCACGGCAAATGGGTTATATTATTATACATAATTATCAACAATTAAATTTTCATACAAATTGTTGTGTCATGATACCCACATACCTATTACGCATATAATGATGTAGGTATTATTATAATCTACATATCGTAAAATGTATGCAGCAAGTCCCTTATTTAATGAGCACATGAGCAAAATGTAAATATATTTTTTTGTTAATGTAGTTTAAAACAACAGAATAATGAATCTGATTGGTCGCATTCGTCATGCTGTCGTATCTCCAATTGATAAATGAGCAAATTCCAGCAATTTCATTATAAACTAATAATCACTCGAAGCAAAAAACTTATCCGTCGACAAATGCAATATTTATCCAATTGGCGTGCAGTTTTTCAACGCAAGTCTAGACCTCTAATTGACTAATTTAACATCAATAAATAAGTGTCCGTAAATAGAAGCCGCTGTTGCCAGGCGGTCGCAATGCTGCGGCTTGCAGTAAGGCTGCCCGAAAGCGTATGAGTTGTCGCTGCGATTTTTTTTTGCGAATATGCATAAGTCAGTTCAACTCGGATTTTATTAGATAATTAAAAGGTTGATAATGTCATGTAACTTAAAAGGTTAATTTATTCAATAACGATTTTAATGGAAATCTTATTGATTTCAAATTACCAAATATCTTATAAGATAATTTTGATACACAATATGATGTATTATCACACAATATATATATATGATATATACACAATATATATAATCAAAACAGCATCAGTATTTTTCAACAGCCACAATGCCCTTTTTTACACGTATGTATATTCGACTTACTAAAATAAAATCTTGAAATCTCTAATGGTGGTTTGGAAATAAGCACTGAAAGGAAGTGTCAAGAAACTCAGCCGTAGTCGCTTAATTAAAGAAATAAACCCTAGAAGCTAAAATCTTATACCAGTCGACCGCGTGTCGTCTGCCAGTCGTCCATAATTGCGCCGCCATTACACCATTGACAGCGCATTGTTCCGCCGAGTGAGTCGGTGAAAGTTACGAACGCTTATATCTATTGAGCGCTTGTGATCGCGACCTTGGGGGAAAAAATGTGCAACTACATGCATACTGACTATGTGTGGAGAAATTATAGAGTTTTTGTTATTAATGTACGAGGAATTAATACTCTTTAAATAAAATTTGATTGACGAGGGCACATTTTTAGGTTACATGTAAAAGGTTTATTCAATTATGAGATTGGGAAATAAAATGTATTTTTTAAAGTACATTAATTATTTCCTTTTTGGATAATAAATATTTAAGGTCGTGGTACCATTAAATTTAATATACATTTATAATTTACATTGTTCTTATTAAAATAAGGGACACAATTATTATTCAAGGTGATTGCGGTCGATAAAATGTGAATATATTCATAAAACCAAGGTTCTCGATCGAAGAATAAATTTAAAAATATGAGGTATAACATACAATCCGCACATTCGTTTACGCCTAGTAACAATTTAATTAGAAAGTAAAAAATACTGGCCGTAAAAAACATAAGTACCAAGACGGTTCGCGTCGCGCTATATCGATCGAAATTCATGTTTGGAACAAAAAGTGGACCGCGGCGCGCTGTCTTTGTCGCACCCGCGGAGCTATCTCGAGTGCGAGCGAGGAACGAAACCACGTCGCCCGCGCCCACGTCAGGAGGCCGGTACATTGAACCCTGAAAGTTCGAGGCTGAGCTCCGCGAATACGTCGCTCTCTTTCACTCAGAACCGAAACGTCGTAACGCCTCTGTGACCCACAAACCGGGCAGCTCTTTTTAAGATTGCATCGAATAGTCCTGTCCTTGTCAGACGCCTGTGACATTTGTGCGGCGGGTGTTTTTTTAAAAATCGAACGCTTTTAATTTTTGTATTATTTTTTTTTGTATTCGTAAAATGGAATAGTGCGGCCAGTGTGTGGTGCTTACGGTTTTTTTTACATTCACCGGTACTTTATTACGGTTTTCAAGAAGGTGTGTTTAGGCCTAAAGTGTGTGGGTGAAATGTCCCAATTGACTGAGATTTTAATTTACTACGAACTGAGAGTGACGAGTGATTAGTTCGAATCCCGGTCGACAAACTCAGGTATGTAATTCGTTGCGTAATATTTTCATGATTATTGCCCAACGGTGGGATTCGATTGTCTACATTTAATTCTCAATGAAAAGCTGCTAAAATCACTCACAGGTTAAAATAAATGTCTAGACGGAAACCTTGTTGGATCTAGGCTGAATTATAAATTACTCGGTAAGGTGCATTGATTCAATTTTAAGTTCTATAAAGTGGCTAAATTAAAAGAAAATCACGCTCATCGAAAATATATAAAATTATGAATAAAATTATCTGTTTAAAAACATTATGTAAAACTATAAAACAATTGTGCCACGTGTCCCATCAGACTGTTCGATTTATAATTTGAATAATTCAGGCCGTTAAAATTTAAAAATGGAACTAAAAAAATATATAAATCAATAATTACTATGGATAGAATTAAGAATTAATAAAAATGCAAATTGTCAGCCATTTTAAATTGACAACGTGGTAGGTTAAGGATGAGAGAGCATTTATTTTCACGCAAAATGAAAGACAATGGTTTTTCATCCCCTATTTATCCATTCCCCAAGAGCATACACCTCTGACTCTTATAAGTCACGTGTATATTCATTGTTAATTATCGCTTGCTTTAACGGTGAAGGGAACATCGTGAGGAAACCTGCATACCTGAGAACTCCATAAGATTTTTCGAAGGTATGTGAAGTCTGCCAACCAGCCAGCATTAGGCCAGCGTGGTGGACTAAGGCCTAACCCCTCATTCAGTAGAGGAGGCCCGTGCCCTGCAGTGGGACATGTAAAATACAGGGCTAGTAAAAAAAAAAAAAAATATATCCATTAATTTGAAAGCCACGTGTCGAATTAACCTCTAATTTTAGTTTGAAATGGCATTTGAACATAAAACTATGCTAAAATGTCTTATATCTTACACTTTTATATTATTTATGACCTGCACCATCGAAAAATACGATATAAAATAATATTATGTTACCACGTGTTCTAAGTCATCATCTTCTATGTCCCAGTGATAGGTTTTAGACCACCTGATAAAATAAATGGTGACCACACCGGTATTTGATATGACTAATTAAACATTTATAAAAAGTAACTAGTAACCCCCTCTCATTCAGTAGAGGAGGCCCGTGCCCAGCAGTGGGACGTATATAATATAGGACTAGTAAAAAAAAAAAAAACTAGTAAGGATCTACACCTTAGAGGACGAGGCTTAAATAAAAAAAAACAATATTAATTGCTTCCGTATTTAAAAAAAGTCTCTTAAAAATACAGTTGAAATAACAAGAGAGAAGATTTTGAGTGGTAGAGCCACGCTGTAGAAAGTTTTGTCTACAGTATGAATGGGCTGGCTCGACCGGGTCGTTACCACTGTCTCACAGAAAACCGACGTAAAGTAGCGGCTTGCTGCTGCGTTTCGTACGGTGAGTGAGATATCCGGAAGCCCAAATCCACTCCCCTTCCCAATCCCTAATTATCCCTTTCCTTTAAGGTCGGTAACGCGCCCATGATTCTTTCTGCGCGTACATGGGTGGTGGAGATCACTTACCACCAGGTGACCCACTTGCACGTTTGCTGGCCTATGCTATATATATAAAAAATAAGTGTGTGTGCAATTCATACGCGGCAGAAGTGAAACTTCAGAATTATTAAAATAAATTAACCAACGAATTTTAATACGCAAATTTTAAAAGCGAAATATTACATTTCATATATTTACATACTTGAGATCTTGTTTCTTTCCAACCTCTTTAGTGACCAACCTTTTTCGTTTCATTCAAATTTTCAAATCACAACGATTCTAAAGAAGTTTCACTTCAAAAAAAAACAAATCCATAACTAATAATAACTAATCTATACAATATAATTTTGAATTCATTTTAAATTAAATACAATTCAATATTTTAAAAAAAATGTATTTTCGTGCAAAAAGATTAAATAATTGTGAAATATAAAATAATGCCCAGCAGCATAAAACATTTTCATAAAAGAAATAATTGCCATACATAAAATGTTATACATACATAAAATTCTCGTGTCACAATGTTATTTACCTTACTCCTCCACTATTCAGTAGGTCTGAGACTCGGCTACTATCTATTTTTCATACCCCTAAGTGATAAGGGTTGTTCACCCTTAACATTTTTATTTTAATTAATGGACAAAATTTTTTGTTTTTATTTTTCTATAATGTAGCATAAAAAAATACGTACAACCCTAAATTTTTACCTTTTTATCACCAACCCCTATTTTTTAATAGCCATTTTAGTAATTTAATCATTTTTCATTTAGACTACTTTTATCCCGGAAAAAGCAGATCACGCGGGCGGAGCCGCGAGGGACAGCTAGTAGTATTATATAATTTTCAATGAATTAAATTAGGATGTCCGATTTTTCAATGTCCGAATAAATTGAATTTGTGTGATCCACAAATATTTGTTTCTGGGTGTGGGTATTGTGAAACCGAAAGTCTCTCGTAGTTCCTGATACCCACGACACAAGACTCGTATCGTACTGTGGGGTCAGGGCTATGTGTGTGACTGTTGGGTGTATTTATTTATTTATTTATTATATTTTATTTTAAATCATTGGACAGCCAATTTAGAAGTACAAATTTGACATAAGCTTTCTCCGTAGCGTGTTTATTTCTTAGTTTTTTTTATTACATTGAATGACGAGACGAGCAAGCAGCTCGCCTGATAGTAAGCACCACGCCTGCCAATAAACAGAAGCAACACCACACTGAAATTTGAACTACAAAGCACTGCATGGCACTGGACTGCGCTCGTCACCCCGAGACTCGCTAAGTCTCATAATGCCCAATAATTTCACTGGTTTCAATGTCCTTCAAACCGAAATACAACAGTGTTGCTTGGCGTTAGAAATATACAAAGCGGTGGTACCAACCCAGACGGCCTCTCGCATACGAAGGACCTACCACCTTGTAAGTTTGCTGGTATATTTATTTTTTAATAATGTTTTTTTTTTTTTTTATCCTGGCACGGCAAAGTGACTACGCTACACCTGATGGTAAGTGTAGCGCAATCCAAGAATATTATCGACCAACGATAAACAATGTGTCCATCGTAGGTCGGCAAGATCATGCCGGCCTGCCAAAGGGCCAAGGGGAGGGGAAGGAAAAAGGGTTAGGATCAGGGGGCAAGCCCCCTGGGGAGAACCGGATATACACTGGCTGACCCTGGAACGCGACCCACACAAGGTGGGCCACTATGGCAGGTTTTAGCAACAGTGTACGGTGGTCGCTATCCGGTCGGATACAAGTATCCTCCCACCAGCAATTTTTTATATATATAACCAAATCAAACAGTTTTTACACAAATATTACAAATGTTACAAGTGACTGACTTACACACACATAGTCCACACACATAGACTGACTCACACATAGTCCTGACCCCACACTAAGATAACCTGTATCGTGGGTATCAGGAACTACGAGGGACTTGCGGTCCTACAACACCCAGACCCGAAACACACATATATATATATATATATATATATATATATATAAACGTGCATTTGTGTGAGTGAATTGAAACCATAGCCTCTTTTCTCGCAGTCGGTTAATCGCCCACCTCGCCACGGAAGCTATCAATGATATATTAATGGTAGAGAAATCCCAAAAAGTTTAACAACTGGACTACGTATGGTCCTATGATAGTGAACCACGTGACCCTTTTGGTTGGGCCCTAACAAGCCCTAAGTTCCAAATTTTTTTTCTAGCCCTGTATTATACATGTCCCACTGCTGGGCACGGGTCTCTTCTACTGAATGACTGGGGGGTTAGGCCTTAGTCCACCACGCTGGCCTAATGCGGGTTGGTAGACTTAACATACACGTGACTTAGAAAAGTCAGAGGTGTATGCTCTTGGGGCTGGTTTCGAACCTGCGACTTTCGTCTCGACAGTCCGTACCAATCCCCGCTGAACTAACGCTGCTTATAAGAAAGATTTGATTGTTTGCATTGAATAGGCTCTTAAACTACAGGACAGATTTGAAAAATTCTTTCACCATTAGAATCCTACATTATCCCTGATGAACATATGTGATATTGATGATATAACGGTGCAGAAATTCACGCGGGCGGAGCCGCGAGCGAATGCTAGTGTTTACTATAAAGAAAATAAATAAATACACCCAACAGTCACATACATAGTCCTGACCCCACAGTAAGATACGAGTCTTGTGTCGTAGGTCGTCCATTTGTCTGTGTGCGGGGATCGAACCCGCGGCCTCTCGCTTCACAGCCGGCTACTCGCCCGCTGCGCCACGGAGGCTGTCACTACATAGGTACGCGGGGTACAGGCCCAGGGTCTCCGGTTCAATGGAGCCCCTAAAATGCAAAAACCCCATGACTACATAAGTCTTTAAAAGGGCACATAGGGCCAGTTTTGTTTTATAACTGATAGAGCCATGCTGTAGACACATTTGTCTACAGCCTTAGTTCCCAAAGTGGTCCAGGTGGAGCCCAGGGGTCCACGGGAGACTCGACAGGGGTCTACGTTGGCGTGACAAAAAAATGAGGGTTCACAATTCGTAAGCGGGGGACCACGAAAATGTATCTGCTTTCGATGGTGAAGAACTAAAATGTTGTCTTGACTTCACCTATCAATGTAGCCAGATAATATTTTAAGAAGCTCAGCGACTGTTACTTGTAAAATATGACCCATAGTTAGATCTAATCTTCACATTTTTTGTCGAGTTTTGGGAATATGGTAGAAATGTAGCTGCAGGGGATCCACCAGATAAATTTTAAAAGTGGTGTATGAGAAAAAAAGTCTGGAAACCTCTTATGAATATGAATAAATATTTGTTTCGGGGTCTGGGTGTTGTGAGACCGAAAGTGTCTCGTAGTTCCTGATACCCACGACACAAGACTCGTATCTTACTGTGGGGTCAAGACTATGTATGTGACTATTGGGTGTATTTATTTATTTATAAAAAGATTTATAATATGCTTGTCCAAGTTATTAAATGTCACAGAAAACCGTAGAATGGTAGCTTGCTGTTCCGTACGGTGAATGAGACTATCGGAGGCCCAAATCTCCCTTCCGCATCACAATACTCATTCCTTTCCTCTAAGGTCTGCAACGCAAATGATTCTTCTGGTATTGTGTGGTGGATCACGTATAATCAGGTGACCCACTTACCCGTTAGCTGACCATTGCTACAAAAAGGCCAAGGTCCCCGGACTAAAGGGAAGCGCGAAGGTCAATAATTCAATGATTTTTGTGCTTTTTAAAGGGCCCCTAAACCCCGTGCCCAAGGTCTCTTCCATAAATACACCCATAATAAATACACCCAACAGTCACATACATAGTCCTGACCTCACAGTAAGATACCAGTCTTGTGTCGTGGGTATCAGGAACTACGAGAGACTTTTGGTCTCACAACACCCAGACCCCGAAACAAATATTTGTGGATCACACAAACATTTGTCTCGGTGCGGGGATCGAACCCACGGCCTCTCGCTTCACAGCCGGCTACTCGTCCCACAAGCCACGGAGGCTGTCAATGTCATAGCCTAAACCCACCATCACATTACCCAGATTAGTCACATTGTTGTGATGTAGTCATGTGTTGTGAGACCTAAAGTCTCTCGTTGTTCTTGATACCTACGACACAAGACTCATATCTTACTGTGTGATCAGGACCATGTGTGTGACTATTGGGTGTATTTATTTATTTTACTATTTTTTGTGAAAGAATTATAAAAATCGATGCATAAATTAGTGCGTAAGGGTGCTTCAGTCTTTCATCCCGATTTTAACCCCTTTAGAAGTGGAATTATTACTTCAAATTTAAACGGGACCTCCACCGCAATAAACCCTATCGAATACAAAAAGGCTTAAATCCCCCTCCCCTTCCCAATCCCTAATTATACCTTCCCTTTAGGGTCGGCAACGCGCCTATGATTCGTCTAGTATAGTATACATGGTGGAGATCACTTACCATCAGGTGACCCACTTGCTGGTTTGCCGAACTATGCCGGAGAGAATGACTTATAGCATTAAGTCCGTCTTTATACTACATGTATAAGAAGTGTTAAAAAATAAAATAAGTATATGTAAATTTCGGGGGGCCCAAATCTCCCTCTCTTCTTCCCGATTCCCCCCCCCCTCTCCTTGCCAATTCCCCATTCCATTCCTTTTACATTCGAAAAAGCTAAATTTGACTAGCTATTCCTCTCGGCTCCGCCCGCGTGATCTGCTTTTTTCGGGATAATAAAGTAGCCTATGTTACTCAGTGATAATGTAGCTTTCTAACGGCAAAAGATTTTTCAAATCGGTCCAGTAGTTTTTAAGTTTTTACGGTACATACAAAAATACAAATCTTTCCTCTTTATAATATTGGTGTAGATTTTCATTAAAATCGGTGTATGAATGCTTAGGCTGTAGTCTTTCATCCTCTATTTCACACCCTCAGGGGTGGAATATTTTCTTTCAATTCAAATGTGGCCAACATAAAAATTAACAAAACTTAAAAACCGTCTTCAAAAAAATATACTGAAACTTAGTTATGAGGTAAGAAATATAAAAAAAATAGTCGAATTTGTATCAATTCGACTATCCTCCTTCACTTAGGAGGTTCTCCTCCTCTTTTTTTAAAGTCGGTTAAAAAAGAATAATCAAAGTCAGATCACCCTGTAAAAAGTTATGCAATATAATGATTATGTTTAGTTATGGTTGTACTTACAAAAAAAAAGAAGTGTGTGTGCAATACACACACGGTAGAAGTGAAACTACAGAAAAGTAACCTACAAGAGAATGAGATAAAAATAGAGTATCAGTGGTATTAGGATAATTAAAAGGTTTATTAAAAGGTATATATATTTATTATAATACTTTTACCAAGCTTAAAAATTATTTAAAATTTTAATGCGAAATATTACATTCCATATATTTACATACTCGAGATCTTGTTTCTTTCCAACCTCATTAATTTTTTCATTTTTCGTTTCATCAAATTTTCAAATCACAACGATTCTAAAGAAGTTTCACTTCAAAAATACATATGTGTCGAATTAAGAAGCTCCACCATATTTTTGTCATTTAAAGTCAACCCTGAGTTAAAATAAAAAAAACACATTAAATCACCCCACATTCTATGTATGTCAAGGTCACACCGCTATCACTTGCGACGGATAAAATAAGATAAAAAAAATTGGCAGTACGGCAAGGTCAATGACACTGACTACATTATGTATTATGTAAACCAAATACTTAGCCGTTACGTGGTGTGCCTAAATTCTAGATTTAACAATTGATACTAATTTATGCTTATAGCTCTATCACATGTTTATTTTTCTGTATTTAAGTGAAATTTGATCAGATGTCCGTCATTCACTCTTCAATTCTTAGGAGCAAATTAACGATAATCGGCCTAATCTTTTATAGGCTATCCGGATATTTGAGTCACCTATACATACCATAGCTGTACTTAACACTGAAAAATAAAATAAAGTTTAACAAAACTTAAAAACCGACTTCAAAGAAATATACTGAAAAGTAGGAAATAACAAAAAAAATGAAATATATAATTGATGGCGAAAAAAATAAGCCCGGAGTTTCTTTCTGCCTTTCTTCTTCGGGTCGTCATCAGTAGGCAGCTAGAGAAAGGTTGGTAGGTTAGCTAGGCTAGGGATTTTCCTGCCAGTAAGGTCCACGATACATCTCCTTACCATTAAAATCCTTACCCTACTCCTTCCTGCCCTTGACCCGATTTCCATATCCTCCTAGTCCGTGAATCCCTACATTTAAGGATCCCCTCCCTCTTCCCATCCCATGTTGGTGTGCCTTTTCCTGCCAGCCTATAGCGCGGCGGTTATTCCAAAGTTCCCTTAATTTTTAAGTTAGCCTTTTTAATGACAAATGTTCTGTACTTGACCTGTCATAAGCGTTTTCTTAGCCTACATGATAAATAAAGATTTTGATTTTGAACAATTTTAGCTCTCTTTGGAGTTGGTGCCCGTCTCACTCAACTGCATTGTATATTTTTTTTTAAGGCGGTTTTTAAGTTTTGTTAAACTTTATTTTATTCTATAAAAGACTAAACCGTTTAATTCTGTGACGATTCATAGTCATAAATTAATTAATATCTGTCTACCTTATAAGGATAGCGTTATAGCGTGTATATTATTTAAATCTTTTTCCTTTGATACACCGAAGGACATTTAACAAAAGATAAACCTGAATGTTTACAGAGACGGACTGTGATACGGGGGATGTGACCCACCATATAGCTAAAGCTGCGATAGCATAGCAGAGTGTGGTACGGACTGTGAAGATTGTTTTTTTTTATTAACTGGAATGATCAAGCAGCGATAGCTCAGCGGGGAGTGGTATGGACTGTCGAGACGAAAGTCGCAGGTACGAAACCAGCCCCAAGAGCATACACCTCTGACTTTTCTAAGTTACGTGTATCATCATCATCATCATCATCATCAGCCACAAGACGTCCACTGCTGAACATAGGCCTCTCCCAAAGATTTCCAGACCGACCTGTTGGAAGCGGCCTGCATCCAGCGACTTCCTGCGACCTTTATCAGGTCGTCTGTCCACCTTGTAGGTGGACGTCCAACGCTGCGCTTGCCAGTACGTGGCCTCCATTCCAGAACCTTTCTGTCCCATCGGTTATCGGTTCTGCGAGCTATGTGGCCTGCCCACTGCCACTTGTTACGTGTATATTAATTGTTAATTATCGCTTGCTTTAATGGTGAAGGAAACATCGTGAGGAAACCTGCATACCTGAGAACTCGATAAGATTTTTCGAAGGTATGTGAAGTCTGCCAACCCACATTAAGCCAGCGTGGTGGACTAAGGCCTAATACCTCTCATTCAGTAGACGAGGTCTGTGCCCAGCAGTGGGACGTATATAATACAGGGCTAGTAAAAAAAAAGCTGGAATGATTGAACCAGCAAGTCAATCGCCTGATGGTAAGCGCCATGCCTATCCATAAACAGACCTGCCACCTAACACGTATGTGATACAGTTATGTGAGTGGCAGAGCCACGCTGTAAACAGTTTTTTTTACAGCGTTAATAGGCCAGCTCGACCGGGTCGGTCCACTGTCTCACATAAAACCGACGTAAAGTAGTGCCTTGCTGCTGCGTCTCGTACGATGAGTGTCTCCCCATCCCCCCTTCTTCCCCTTCGCAATCCCTTAATTATCCCTTCCCTTTAAGGTCGGCAATGCGCCTATGATTCTTCTAGTATTGTAGGTGTATGACAGCCTCCGTGGCGCAGCGGGCGAGTAGCCGGCTGTGAAGCGAGAGGCCGCGGGTTCGATCCCCGCACACAGACAAATGTTTGTGTGACCCACAAATATTTGGTTCGGGGTCTGGGTGTGGTGAGACCGAAAGTCTCTCGTAGTGTCTGATACCCACGACAAAAGACTCGTATCTTACTGTGGGGTCAGGACTATGTATGTGACTGATGGGTGTATTTATTATTTATTATTATTATTATTATATGGGCGGTGGAGATCTCTTACCATCAGGTGACCCACTTGCTAGTTATCAAAGGTCTGTCTTAATCATCATCACGCGATATTTCCGAAATAAACGAAGATTATTTAACCGCATGAAGAAAGAAGTGCTCTATAAATTTCTCGTTATTATTACGTGTGCCCAAATTTTCCGAACTATTCATTAAACAAACAATATTTAGTAACTGTTACATGTGTTGCGGTCTAAGTGACTAGTCTGGTGTTTTGTCATATGTCTAGGTAATTTTTATAGAGCTATTCTTTGAAATAAAACTTATTTAAACGGATTTTATCGCGGTTTTTATTTTAATTTTCGTATCGACGATTCTAAATCTTTTCAGGCTTCAAAATCTGTTTAAATTATTTATATTTCAATGAACTAATCTTTTGGTGGGGCAGAAATGTTCTGGAATGGAGGCCACGTACTGGCAAGCGCAGCGTTGGACGTCCGCCTACAAGGTGGACAGACGACCTGATAATCAATCACAGGTCACAGGAAGTCACTGGATGCAGGCCGCTTCCAACAGGTCGGGCTGGAAATCTTTGGGGGAGGCCTATGTTCAGCAGTGGACGCCCTGTGGCTGATGATGATGGACTAATCTTTGATGATATTTGGTTTTTCCAACAGGAAATGCTCAGTATCAGCTCGGATTGTGCAATTTGTGCCCGGTATGGCGATAGGTTCGCCCCTTATGACATTAATGTAGGATTCTAATGGTGAAAGAATTTTTCATATCGGTCCAGTAGCAGTCCACTTTCAGAGCCTATTCAATGCAAACAAACAATCAAATCTTTATATTAGTTTAGATCTAGACGTTTTACAAAATAACTGATCTCACGACATGACCGCAACTATAACCTTATAAGTGTAATGATCTCTATGAAGATAACGTTTTATGGTTACATATAATTATGTTAGTCTCATCCTTTGTGTTTTGCCGACATGGTTATAGAGTCGACCGTTCCTTTATATTTATAGCTCATGTACTGAGAATTTGATGTAAATGATTAATTAATAATGAATTAATTCTAACGGTAGAGCCACGCTGTAGATCAGTGTTTCCCAACCTTTTTTAGGCCATGCCCCACCTTAACATGTTTTTGTTAAATTTGTCACCGATATCTAGCATTGCATTTAAATAACCGAAAGCGAAAGGGTTAAAGTCGTGTCGAGTCCATTTTTAAATTGCCCCCCTTAACTATCAAATTGCCCCCCTGTGGGGCGTGGGCCCCACGTTGGGATACCCTGCTGTAAACATTTTTTCTGATCCACAGTTTTGGGTGTGGGTGTTGTGGAACCGCAAGTCTTTCGTAGTTTCTGATATCCACGGTACAGGCTAACCTATGCGGTCAGGACTATGTGTGTGACTGTTGGGTGTAAAAAAAGCACTAGATTATTCTGTTATTGATTATTAAAATTGTAAATAATATTTAAATTGCATGTTTTCGTGTTGGCGAACAACGTTCAAATAAATAAATACGAGAGACTTTCGGTCTCACAACTCACAGACCCCGAAACAAATATCTGTGGATCACACGTCCATTTGTTTGTGTGCGGGGATCGTACCTCCTCCTCCTCTCGCTTCACAGCCGGCTACTCGCCCGACAAGCCACGGAGGCTGCAGTTTTCTGCCTTTCTTTTTTCTCGGAGAGAGTCAATATTATGAATACCATCCCATCCCGGATGTGGAAGGAAGCGTTCCGACCTACGACCTCAGTCCCGAGTGACTGTTAGATCGGGCCCTTTTTTATAGCATAAGCTGGCAAACGAGCAAGTGGTTCACCTGATGGTAAGTGATCTCCACCGCCCATGTACGCCCACCACCCGAAGAGTCATGGGCGCGTTGCTGACCTTAAAGGAAAGGGATAATTAGGGATCGGGAAGGGCTTCCGGATATCTCACTCACCGTACGAAACGCAGCAGCAAGCCGCTACTTTACGTCGGTTTTCTGCGAGACAGTGGTAACGACCCGGTCGAGCCAGCCCATTCATGCTGTAGACAAAACTGTCTACAGCGTGGCTCTACCACTCAAGTGTGTGTGTGGATTGTGGATTGCGCTACACTTACCATCAGGTGTGGCGTAGTCATTTTGCCGAGCCAGGATAAAAAAAAAATCACATTCGAGTGAGACAGCGCCGCGCGCGCCGCGCCGCCGTCGCGTTGACGTTACTCCGAGACCCAGACTTAATGTCAATGCCTTATGAACTTGGTACAATTCCACTGTTACTCACGTCACGATATATCCTACTAATATTATAAACGCGAAAGTTTGTAAGTATGGATGGATGGATGTATGTTTGTTACTCTTTCACGTAAAAACTACTGAATGGATTTCAATGAAACTTTACAATAATATAGCTTATCCATCAGAATAGGACATAGGCTACTTTTTATCCCGGAAAAGCAAATCACGCGAGCAAAAGCTACTACATAAATAACGTGTTACAAAATTAACTGTAACATATTTAAGAATGTTTTTAAAGTCATATTTTAAAATTACGAAGAAAAAATAATTAAAGAACTGGGCAGTTGACTAGTGTTTTTTTTATTATTTCAACCAATCTGTAAAGGAAAAAAAATATATAAATGAAGTCAAAAATAAACGGATGCATTGAAATAAAACTGATTTAAACGGATTTTATCACAGTTTTTTATAAATTTTGATATTAATAAAACCATTAAGTAGTTCTATGCTAAATAATTTTAAGTGATTATTGGTTATACTATAAAGAGTTTTGTATTGTATTGTATTGTAAATCCGTTTAAATTATTTTTATTTCACTGAGCAATGTTCGCGTAAAAATAAAAAATCATTATAAATGGATGCAAATATGCGATAAAATTTCCACCCACATCAAGTACAAATTGATATGTTGATTTTATTTTGCTAAATTTATTACATTTAAGTATGTGGAATTCCGTATTTTACAAAAAAAAACATTAATTGAACATTTCCTAAGTACAATTATGCAAAACAGAACTTTAAATTATTTTTTTAAGTTATTAAATATAGCAAAATAAAATTGATATTTAAATTAGAAGCCATTTAAATCTAGAAAGGAAAGGGTACTTGTCAAATGACTGGAAAGGGCTGCACGACGTGGCATGTTACGTCACAAGTCAGGTATCGCCCTCACGATGCACGTGTGCAAGGGAGATAGACTTTCCCACTACACGCCCACCTAGTATGCATATCGTTATAGATGATTTAAAAATATGTTTGCCAAGTTCAATCCAGTGAATAAAACTACCTTTAATATCTTGTATATAATATGTGCATATTATATATATGTTACTAGCAGACCCGGCCACGCGTTGCTGTGGGTAAGGTATATGTTAAATTATATTGTAGTAAACTATGCAATATAGTATGCGCCATCTATTGGATACTTACTCAATCCAGCCGATAAATTACCTTACACCGCTATCTGTTAGAGTCTTATAACTCTTTGTAAAATAATAAACCAATAATTTGCAATAAAAAAAAATTGCGACTATAAATTGATTGACATATAAACTACCCTATCTCTCAAGTTGGATCAAACTGCACACAGTTTGCAAAATTTGATTTAAATCGGTTCAGTAGTTTAGGAGTTCATCGCGGACAAACAACGTGACACGTAATGTTTATATATAAAGACATATAAAACAAACAATATAATAAAATATATCTCATTTAACTGCCAATAAATTGACCGACCGTACAGCATTGTTTCGACTCTGTGACATCGCAAACAAGTAATTTAGAATTCCCTGAGTTCGTTCCAAATTATTTAAAGAGTGAAAGAATGTCGAATCGTGTCATTGATGATGACCCCTTTATATTGGCTGTGATGCGAAAGGACGTTTTCGATTCCCGAAATAGGACCAATATTTTTCCCGGGTTTTGTTGTCGGATCAAATTTTTTTGTGATTTTTTTTACAAGCTCTGTATGCCGTCCCACTACTGGGCACGGGCCTCCTCTACCGAATGAGAGGGTTTAGGCCTTAGTCCACCACGCTGGCCTAATGCGGGTTTGCGGACTGCACATACATTTGAAAAATCTTATCGAGTTCTCAGGTATGCAGATTTCCTCACGATGTTTCCTTCACCTTTAAAGCAAGCGATAATTAACAATTATGTACACGTAACTTAGAAAAATCAGAGGTGTATGGCTCTTGGGGCTGGTTTCGAACCTGCGACTTTCGTCTCGACAGTCCTTACCACTCCCCGCTGAGCTATCGCTGCTGATTAGTAATTTCTGAGTTTTTTTATTTAATTAACTGACGAGATGACCAAGGCGCTCGCCTGACGGTAAACGCCACGCCTGTCCATAAACAGAAACAACACCACACAGAACAAAATTACAAAGCACTGCATGGCACTGAAAGCAAGGGAAGGGTGACGAGCCCAGGCTCCAGCCAGGCTGCAGGCGGCAGAAATAGACCAAGCGGTGGTACCAACCCAAACGGCCTCTCGCATACGAGTGACCTGCCACCTTGTAGGCGATTTGTCATCCCGTTATCCCATGTTATCCCGTCGGGGTTATAGACGTGAGTTATATATTTATGTGTAAAAAGTCAAGTCAACTGCAATCTGACCATTTTTATATCAAAGGCTTAAATAAATAAACAAAAAAAACACGCTCCAAATTGAATACCTCCTCCTTTTTTGAAATCGGTTAAAATTACTAAAATATATAATAAGTACACAATTAAAACTATTAAAATCTTAAATAACACTGACACTCATAATTAGAAACAATTTAAAATTTACATCCTACTAATATTATAAACGCGAAAGTTTGTAAGTATGGATGTATGTTTGTTACTCTTTCACGTAAAAACTACTGAATGGATTTTAATGAAACTTTACAATAATATATAATAGCTTATACATCAGAATAAGACATAGGCTACTTTTTATCCCGGGAAAAGCTGATCACGCGGGCGGAGCCACGAGCAAAAGCTAGTACATAATCAAAACTATTAAAATCTTAAATAACAATCATAATTAGAAACAATTATAAAATTTATGTATTTTAAAAAATCCTTTATTTGTACAAATCTCAGCAGTAAACTCGTGCCGCGGGGTCCAACGGAGCTGCGCACGCGCCGGTCACACACACACTGTTTCACGTACACACACACACGTACATGCACAGTGCGTAGCGCGGTAGTCGCTCGACCGGCCCACCGCGCCGGGGCCAGTCTATTGCTCCTTGCTGATTCATTTTTGGGGAGCCACGGCGAAAAAATATGCGCGCGAGACGTTTGCGGTGTTGCCGGTTCCGTATATACGTCATTGGATTTTTAAAGAGAAAGTAACCCTACTAATATTATAAACGCGAAAGTTTGTAAGGATGGATTTATGTTTGTTACTCTTTCACGTAAAAACTACTGCTTGGATTTTAATGAAACTTTACAGTAATCCTACTAATATTATAAACGCGAAAGTTTGTAAGTATGGATGGATGGATGTATGTTTGTTATTCTTTCACGTAAAAACTACTGGATGGATTTTAATGAAACTTTACAATAATATAGCTTATACATCAGAATAAGACATAGGCTACTATGTTTTTCAAAAAGCAACCTCTGAAGGGTTTAAAAAGGGTATGAAAGTTTGTATGAAAAATCTAAACCGCTGAACCGATTTCAATGAATTTTGGCACAAATATAGTTGATGACCCAGGGTTAAACATAGGGTATTTCTTATTTAAATTTCAACCCCTAAAGGGCCCAAATAGGGGATGAAAGTTTGTATGAAAGCTTTTTGATGGCGAAACGAAGTTCGCGGGCACAGCTAGTCGTTTTATAAAGACTTATTTCTTAAGTTATTGTAAAATATGAATATAAATAGAATGTTAGTATTAATTGGACCTAGTTACGCAAAAAGGAACCAACCCACAGCAAAGTAAAATGGATATACTGATTTTGTTGTACTAAATACAATAATTTAAACTAACTTTATCAGTTTTGCTGGTGGGAGGATACTTGTATCCGACCGGATAGCGACCACCGTACACTGGTGCTAAACCCTGCCATAGTGGCCCACCTTGTGTGGGTCGCGTTCCAGGGTCAGCCAGTGTATATCCGGTTCTCCCCAGGGGGCTTGCCCCCAGATCCTAACCCTTTTCCCATCCCTTTATCCTTCCCCTCCCCCTTGGCCCTATGGCAGGCCGGCATGATCTTGCCGACCTACGATGGACCCATTGTTTGTAGTTGGTCGACACTATTCTTGGATTGCGCTACACTTACCATCAGGTGTAGCGTAGTCACTTTGCCGAGCCAGGATAATAAAAACATCTCGTAGTTTTTTGGAAGGAAGGGTGGGAGTGTTGATGGAAGGGTTTTTTCTCCTGTGAACTGGCTGCGGAACCCTATTTTAACGTGCATGTGTGAACACCTGTGGTCCAAAGTTAACACATACGAGTCGTACACAGTTCGATTCGTTTTGGGACATTTTTTTTAAACTTAATTATAAAAGTATACAACCCGGATGTAAGCTGTTGAAATCTTCATTACGTAGTTTGAAACAAAATAGCTTTCGGCGTCTGTCTGTCTGTATATCTGCTAACTTTTTCTTCTTGCTGGTGGGAGGATATTTGTATCCGCCCGAATAGCGACCACCGTACACATGGTGTTAAAACCTGACACAGTGACTCACATACCTTGTGTGTATCGCGTTTCAGGATCAGCCAGTGTATATCCGGTTCTCCCGAGGGGCTGGAACGCGATTTGCCTGACAAAGCCCCTATTGAAGGTTTTTTACCCAGTACAGTTGCTATCCGGTAGGGAACTACTTGTATCAGGCACCCCACCAGTATATCAAAATCAAAATCTTTATTCATCATGTAGGCTAAGAAAGCGCTTATGACAATTTAAGTACAGAACATTTGTCATTTATAAGACTAACTTAAGATTATGGGAACTTTGGAATAACCGCTGTGCTATAGGCTGGCAGGAAAAGGCACACCAACAAGCATGGGCAAAGGGAGGGCATCCTTAAATGAAGGGATTCACGGACTAGGACGATATGGAAATCGGGACAAGGGCAAGAAAGAGTAGGGTAAATTAACAGCTAATCTGTAAGGGTTTAAAAGGTAAGGAGATGTGTCGTGGACTTTACTGGCAGGAATATCCCTAGCCTAGCTAACCTACCATATTTGTGGGGTCAGGACTATATGTGTCACTCTTGGGTGTATTTACTACTAACTAATATAACACCATTAAATAAGTTGATTGAGTTTTTTAATATTAGTCAATATAGAGTTCACAGTTAAGTTTAGTTAAATTAACATTGTATTTAAAAAAGTATTATAATTTAGTTGTGCAATATACATCATAATTTTTATAAGCTTTTTGAATATTTTTCCTACGCGTTGATGTCTTTTGTTCTAACTTTGGATCAATTTAACATATTTCATTGGAAATAATGTCGTATTAATGAAAAGGTACTTAGAAGAAACTTGAAAATGTGGATTTATTTATTTTATATATCCTTGGTGACTGAATTTACTAAAACAAAATCAGTATCTCCATTTGAACTTGCTGTGGGTTGGTTCCTGTTTGCGTAAGTAGGTCCAATTAATTGTTAATGTTTGAGTGGTAGAGCCACGCTGTAGACTGTTTTGTCTACAGCATGAATGGGCTGGCTCGACCGGGTCGTTACCACTGTCTCACAGAAAACCGACGTAAAGTAGCGGCTGGCTGTTGCGTTCCGTACGGTGAGTGAGCTAATCGGAAGCCCATATCCCCTCCCCTTCCCTATCCCTAATTATCCCTAACCTTTAAGGTCGGCAACGCGCCCATGATTCTTCTGGTGGTGGGCGTACATGGGCGGTGGAGATCACTTACCATCAGGTGACCCACTTGCACGCTTGCCGGCCTATGCTATAAAAAAAAAAGAATGTCGCTATCTGCGTCTGTCTGTCTGTTTATCCGCTTATTTCTCCTAAACTATGGCATGATTCGATTTCATTTTCTTTCACTATCACTCAGAAAATTTAATCCGCTAGTTTATGTATATCATGCTATGACCCATGGAAATAGGGCAGTAACATGCATGGAGTAAAGTCGCAAGAATAGCTATTTTATAAAAAAAATTATAGCATAGACTGGCAAACGAGTGAGTGGGTCACCTGATGGTAAGTAATCTCCACCGCCCATGTACGCCCACTATACTAGAATTATAGGCGCGTTGCCGACTTTAATAGGTAGGGATAATTAAGGGGTCGGGAAGGGGAGGGGGATTTGGGCTTCCAGATATCTCTCACCGTACGAAACGTAGCAGCAAGCCACTACTTTACGTCGCTTTTCTATGAGACAGTGGTTACGACCCGGTCGAGCCGGCCCATTCATGCTGTAGACAAAACTGTTTACAGTGTAACTCTACCACTCAAAAAATATTTATATTATAACAAAGTCCTTCTTTCTAAATTCGGGTAAAAAGTACCAGTTGTTCTGCCTTTATAAAACATAACAATCAAAACAATAATCCGGATCATAAATTAGTCACGCTGCGGGAATCGAACTCACGACCACACGTTTCTGAGTAGAGCACTGATTATAATACGGTATAATGGAGTCAGATGTACAAACAAATTGGGGTAATAAATACTACTTTTTTTGCATAGTGATAAAGTAACCAGAAAATTTATTATATGTACTTCCAAATACTATTTAGAGTTTTTTATTCTCCTAAACTTCAACTGAAGTGGCAGTGGGCAGGCCACATAGCTCGCAGAACCGATAACCGATGGGGCAGAAAGGTTCTGGAATGGAGGCCACGTACTGGCAAGCGCAGCGTTGGACGTCCGCCTACAAGGTGGACAGACGACCTGAAAAGGTCGCAGGATGTCGCTGGATGCAGGCCGCTTCCAACAGGTTGGTGTGGAAATCTTTGGGGGAGGCCTATGTTCAGCAGTGGACGTCCTGTGGCTGATGATGGTGATGATGATGAAACTTCTAATTTTTATTAATAGGAACATTACACGACTTTGGGGCCGTTCAAGTATTACGTAACCAGATGTATTACAATTATTTAACCATTGCGATGAGACTTAACATGTTATGTCTCGGGGTGACGAGCGCAGTTCAGTGCCATAGAGTACTTTGTTATTCAAAGTTCTGTGTGATGTTGCTTCTGTTTATGAGCAGGCGTGGCGCTTACAAACAGGCGAGCGCCTTGCTGGTCTCGTCATTCAATCAAGTAAAAAAAAACAATATTAATGAGATTTTTTAAAACTTTACATCACTTTTTGGTATAACATGAATTTGTCTATTTGAAACTTAAATAAACAATAATAATTCAACTTTGAAAAAAGTGGATCAACGGTATTACAAACATTAAGTTGCTTTGCTTTGCATACATACATCAAAAACAATACATCAAATCGTCAATCGTACCGAAACGAAACAATAGATTGACGTAAGAAATTGAGTAATAGCGCGCGGTAATTCCCCTAGGCGGTTCTAAGCGAATACCTAAACGTATACATTATTTGTAGGAATCCCCAAAAATGCATTTCATTTACAAACATAGACAATGTGTGGGTTGCCATGTGTTTAAAAAAGTAAATAACTACTTCTGACATAATCACCATCTCGCCTGATGGTAAGCGCCACGCCTGCCCATAAACAGAAGCAACACCACACAGAACTTTGAATTACAAAGTACTGCAGTGCTTGTCACCCCGAGACATAAGAAGTTATACTCATAATGGCCAGTAATTTTACTGGCTTCAATGTCCTTCAAACCGAAATACAACAGTGATTACACACCGTTGCTTGGCGGTAGAGATGGACAAAGCAGTGATACCAACCCAGACAGCCTCTCGCATACGAGGGACTTACCACCTTGTTAAAAGACTAACATAAACAGTATTGTAAGTTGAATACTACAAATGTTCTTATATTACGTATGCTGGAACATATGATACATATAGAGGACTAGCTTTTGTTCGCAGCTCCGCCCGCGTGATTTTCATACAAACTTTCATCCCCTATTTCATCCCCTTGGGGGTAAAATTTATCAAAATCCTTTCTTAGCGGATACCTACGTCATAACATCTATCTGCATACCATTTTCAGCCCGATCCCTCCAGTGGTTTGGGCTGTGCGTTGATAGATCACTATGTCAGTCAGTCTGTCAGTCACCTTTGAGTTTTATATATTTAGATAATCAAGGTGTAAGCGTCTCTGTAAGCCATTGCACAATACTTTTGTAAGTTTGTAAGTGAAACTTACAAATGTAAAATCAATTTATAATGGCTTACAAAATAAAATGTAATTAATAAAAATGTAATTAATAATGACCAAAAATTATTTGTTACAGATTAACCACAGCCTCTGAAATATGTGAGTACAGTATCAAAAATAATATTAGTGTATTTTTTTATGGCAAAGGCCGGCAAACGAGCAAGTGAGTCACCTGATGGTAAGTGATCTCCACCGCCCATGTACGCCCACCACCAGAAGAATAATGGGCGCGTTGCCGACCTTAAAGGAAAGGGATAATTAGGGATTGGGAAGGGGAGGGGACTTGAGCCTACGGATATCACACTCACAGTACGAAACGCAGCAGTAAGCCGTTTACGTCAAATTTCTGAGAGACAGTGGTAACGACCCGGTCGAGCCGTCCCATTCATGCTGTAGTCAAAACTATCAACAGCTTGGCTCTACCACTCATAAATAATCATCATAGAAACAAATTGACAGCCTTCGTGGCGAAGCGGGGAGTAGCCAGCTGCGAAGCGAGAGGTTCGATCCTCGCACCAAAACAAACATTCGTGTGATCCACAAATATTTGTCTCGGGGTCTGTGTGTTGTGAGACCGAAAGTCTCTCGTAGTTCCTGATACCCACGACACAAGACTCGTATCTTACTGTGGGGTCAGGACTATGTATGTGACCGTTGGGTGTATTATTATTATTAGTATAATCATAGGCGTGTTGAAGACCTTAAAAGAAAGGGATAATTAGGGATTGGGAAGGGGAGCGGATTTGGGTCTCCGGTTATCTCACTCACCCTACGAAACGCAGCAGCAAGCCGCTACTTTACGTCGGTTTTCTGTTAGACAATGGTAACGAACCGGTCGAGCAAGCCCATTCATGCTGTAGACGAAACTGTCTATCATAAAAATAAATTGTGATGCTGGGATTACGATTCGAACCGACTATCTCACGGATTATCAGTCAGTAAACTGTACCAGGCCAATGAGGCGTTTACACGCGGAATAATAAAAATAACAATCACAATGGGGTGTAAATCAATACACTTTCTACGAGGGATGAAAGTGAAGGGGTGGCTCTGGTGCTCCATTGGTCCGTTGGACCGAATCGGTCATGGGGTGGGGTCGGTATAAAAAAAAAGGATGAAGTGTGGGGTCCCATAATGGTTCTGAGAAAGTTGTAATTTTTAAATGTGCCTTAATTATGAATTGAGTTGCGTGTTGAAATGTTTCTTCTTTTTTATTTATGGCTTTCGCATTATTATGCATTTTGCCAGTGTCAAGTATAATTTATTCTCAAGTTATTTTTACAAGAACGATGAAACACGGGTGCGGTCGATTTCAAGATCTTGCCGGAGTTTTGGTGTTAACTCCTTTCAGTACGATGCTTAATTCACTTATTTCAATGTTTCCATACACTGTTCATCACCGTCAATGTTTATTGAACAAATCCACACCACTTTTATACAACAAACACAACTCTAAACTAGTTTATGAAATAAATTAAAATAAGCGATGAACTGCACTGTCAGAATTCCCGCCAAAACTCGTTTAAATGGTTATACAAGGTTTATAAGATTTTTTTAAGTAGGGATGAGATATACTTGCAAAATTACTACTGCTTTTAAGTGAGAGTACGTAAAAATACCAGGGTCGAAAACTAGGTTTTAAAATACTTGAAAGTATGCCCATAAACCGACACACAACACAGAACTTTAAATTGCACTGGACTGCGTTCATCGCCCCGAGACATAAGATGTTAAGTCTCACAATGCCCAGTATTTTTTTTTCACTGGCTTCGTTGTCCTTCAAACCGAAATACAACCGTGCTTACACACTGCTGCTAAGCGGCAGAAATAGACAAAGCGGTGGTACCAACCCCAGACGGACTCTCGCATACGAGCGACTCACCACCTTGTATCACTTACCATCAGGTGACCCATTTGCTCGTTTGCCAGCCTATGCTGTAGACATAAAAATACAACACCTACTTACTACAAGACCTGTTCTAACAGAATGTCAAAGGTCAAAAATCTATACCATCTACTTTTTTTTTTATAGCATAGCTCGGCAAACGAGCAAGTGGATCACCTGATTGTAGTTGATCTCCACCGTCCATGTACGCCCTCCACCAGAAGATTCATGGGCGCGTTGCCGACCTAAAAGGAAAGGGATAATTAGGGATTGGGAAGGGGAGGGGATTTGGGCTTCCGCATATCTCACCGTACGAAAGCGGCAAGCCGCTACTTTACGTCGGTTTTCTGTGAGACAGTGGTAACGACCCGGTCGAGCCAGCCCATTCCTGCTGTAGACAAAACTGTCTACAGCGTGGCTCTACCACTCAATATTAGTATTTTTCTTATTCATCATCATCATCATCAGCCACAGGACGTCCCCTGCTGAACATAGGCCTCCCCCAAAGATTTCCAGACCGACTTGTTGGAAGCGGCCTGCATGCAGCGACTTCCTGCGACCTTTATCAGGTCGTCTGTCCACCTTGTAGGCGGACGTCCAACGCTGCGCTTGCCAGTACGTGGCCTCCATTCCAGAACCTTTCTGCCCCATCGGTTATCGGTTCTGCGAGCTATGTGGTGCTTGCTTTTCTTATTAGTAAACAAATATAGGCCAGAAATTCTTATATGTTTATAAGATTTTTATTTTGCCTCTATGTTCTAGTGGTGATGTTTTTAGTGAGAAATCATGGTTTTAAGTTCAAATTAGAGACATAACATCTTATGTCTCGGGGTGACGAGCGCAGTTCAGTGTCATACAGAGCTTTGTAATTCAAAGTTCTGTGTGGTGTTGCTTCTGTTTATGGGCAGGCGTGGTGCTTACTATCAGGCGAGCTACTTGCTCGTCTCGTCATTCAATCAAATAAAAAAAGACGTGTGGCACTCGGAGACTGCCGCGGTAAAGCTATTGCATAGCATTTTTTATCAACTTACGTAATTATAATTATTTATTTATTTTTATTTTATTTATGCAGTATTTTTTTCGTTTGTTTTTCTTTGATATTAATTCAACTTTTTGAGCGTGGTGACCGATAAGAAAACATTTTTTTTCTTTTATTAAATAAATGAGAAGTTAATATTGTTCAAAATATTTTTACTATCTTACAATACATGTAGGTTATTCAGGAATATTTATCATTGAAACTATAGGTTTATGGTAACTGAAATAAGAAACATAAGTTTGAGACTTGATATCTTCTAAATATCTGGAAAATACCGCGTCAATGGTGGTCCCATATTTTTTTGTAGATTCTTGTGGGATGTCCACCTTGTAGACGTTGTCTGTTGGGTTACACATAGTCCTTTATATTTTTCGGGCTGTAGAGTCACGCTGTAGACAGTTTGGTTTACAGCATGAATGGACTCGACCAGGTCGTTACCAATGTCTCAAAGAGAGCTAACATAAAATAACGGCTTGCTACTGCGTTTCGTACGGTGAGTGAGATATCTGGAAGTCCAAATCGCCTTACCTTTCCCAATACTTTAAATATCTTTAATGTAGGCAACGCGTCTATGATTCTTTTGACATTGTGGGCGATCAATGACAGTGCAGATCACTTAACATCGGGTGACTCCCTTGCTCGTCTGCCGGTCTATGTTATAAATAATATTATTAATTAAAACGCATTATTTCCCGGTATCCGAGAAAAACGGTTACTCAATTCACTTTCGTCTAGACTGTAGACATTGCACAATCCGTTCCTATTGCTCAAGTCATCCAGTGACATTAGTCTGTACAATTCGCAATTTGAATTTCGTTCGAAATTTGAAATCTCGGTACGTTGCAAAAACCGCCGCTCGTGTTCGGTCGACGAACTCGTGTCGTGTCTGTGTGCGCCGTCGCGGCCGCTTCACTTACACTAGTCACTTGAGCCTGTGTGCTTTGTAGGGTGACCAACACGTTTGGTGGACTGTAGAATGTCTCTGGCCAATTTTATTGGAACTTTTTTTTTTTTTTTCTTTTTTCTTGACATAAACCGATATTAATAACAAATGACGAGACTGCTCCGTTATGGATCATAGACGAAGCAAATAGATTATCCTGTACTTACGTGGCTTTTAAACGTAGGGGAGGAATCCCGCGTCTTTTATTTTGTACAATGTTTCAAAAAGAAAAGTAAATTGTGTTTGTAATTTTAATACATGCTAAACATGGCAAGTCATGGCACTTTCTATATTTTTAGTTATATCATGTAATATTATCTCTGAATCCTGTTTTATAGGCCATATATGTTTTTTATTGACCACTATTAGTCTACTTGCAATTTACTAGGCAGAGAATCCGTCAGGCTTTTAATCGGATCAAGGTTTTTTTTTACTAGCCCTGTATTATATACGTCCCACTGCTGGGCACGGGCCTCCTCTACTGCATGAGAGGGTCAAGATCAGATCAAGGTTAGGAAATAATAATTAGTATTGAATTTTTACATTAAGAATTTACCTAGGACTGGAATTTGTGCCCAGTATGGCAATAGACTCGCCCTTATCACATAATTGGATAATATAATGTAGAATTTTACGCCGGCGGAGCCGCGAGTGAATACTAGTCAAAGTCAAATTATCCAAAGTAATTCAATTTCAAATTAAATTCAGCTCGTCATGAGAACTAAATATAAAAATGAAGTATCAATAAAAAGACCGAGTCACGTTCGACCAGTACATCATAAAATGTATCCCAATTATTCTATGACAAAACATGGTGTCACCGTTGCGAATTGCGTCTGTGTGCGGCTAAGACGTGTATGTACCCACGTCTGTGTGCGAGCGCTCCTACGTCACTTGTTAGTGTGAGTGAGTCAGACGTGTACGGACACAGCGCGTCGGACGCTAGTGTGCGCGCCGGCATACAGCGTGGTGGAATTTTAGCTTTATACTCTCGAATATGATGTTCGAAATTCAAATTCGAATTTCGAATTGCAATTCTAATTTGATTATCGTGATGAGGTTAGGTTAAGGATCGAAGTTAAGTGTTTGATTCCAAGTTGGAGTGAATTTTTAATTGTTAATATTCTCAATGTTAGTACGGGAGTAGTCTTTTTCATTATATCAATGACTAGCTTTTCCTCGCGGCTCCGCCCGTGTGGTCTGCTTTTTTCCGGGATAAAAGTAGCCTATGTTTATCAGGGATAATGAAGGATTCTAACGGTGAAAGAATTTTTCAAATCGGCCCAGTAGTTTTTAAGCTTATTCGTTACATACGAAAATACAAATCTTTTCTCTTTATAATATTAGTGTAGATATGATGTCGTGGCGCAACACGTAGTCGGCTGCGAAACCAGAGGCCGCGGGTTTAATCCCCGCATTGAGTCAATAAGTACATATATACATACGCACTTTACGCCTGTAATCCCCGAGGGGGTAGGCACAGGCGTAACCCATACACTGGTGGGAGGATACTTGTATCCGACCGGATAGCAACCACCGTACACTGGAGCTAAAACCTGCCATAGTGGCCCACCTTGTGTGGGTCGCGTTCCAGGGTCAGCCAGTGTATATCCGGTTCTCCCCAGGGGGCTTGCTCCCTGATCCTAACCCTTTTCCCATCCCTTTTTCCTTCCCCTCCTCCTTGATCCTTTGGCAGGCCGGCATGATCTTGCCGACCTACGATGGACACATTGTTTATCGTCGGTCGACACTATTCCTGGATTGCGCTCCACTTACCATCAGGTGTAGCGTAGTCACTTTGCCGAGCCAGGATAAAAAAAATAACAATATTTGGCCGAGCCTCTTTCCGTCCCATGATGTGATAGGCGAGCCTATCGCCATACTGGAATTTCAGACTCCGAGCTGATGAGCATTTCGTGATAGAAAAACCCAATATCACTTTACCCGATCCGGGGATCGAACCCAATACTTCAAGACAACAGTCGTATCGCGTGCGCAATACAACTGTGCCACCGAGGCAGGATATTTTGGATATTTATTATTTTTTAAAAATCCATTCCCTAATCATCCCTTTCCTTTAAGGTCGGCAACGCGCCCATGATTCTTCTGGTATTGTGGGCGTACATGGGCGGTGGAGATCACTTACAATCAGGTGACCCACTTGCTCGTTTGCCGGTCTATGCTATAAAAAAAATCAAGAGAATCATATTTGTTTGCCTATTATAATAATATGTTTTTTTTCGTAAAAACAACTTCAATATGCTTTCTTGTAAAGTTCACATGATGCTTTCGCCATTTTGTTGATTATACAAGTACAGAAACGTTTTGTGATATTTAAGGGTTGTTACATACACCTGACAGTGAGTATTTATGGACAGGATATTTCAAAATTGTGACATCCTAAAAAAACACGTTAATTTTAATCACTTATTTAATAAGATAAAAGCGATCACATCACTATTAATTAAGTGAAGTGCCTTAGACAAAAATAACAATGTTGGAGTGAGACAAAAGTTTAGCTGTTTATGATTTATTTATTTAATTTTTATTATATTTATGATTTATTTTTTTTGAGTGGTTCACAGCGAAGGGATAATCGAGGGATTGTAAAAGGGAGGGGGGAATGTCTCACTCACCGAAATGTAACAACAAGCCGCTTATTTATGTCGGTTTTCTGTGAGAATCGAACCCACGTCCTCTCGCTTCACAGCCGTTTACTCGCCCACCACTCCACTGAGGCTGTCTACCCCATAGCGAAATAACAAACACAAAGGGTGTTGGAAATATAAATTGTCGTATAAGTAATGGTTTCTTACGTTTACGCGAATGTTACTTATTGAAATAAAACTAATTAGGGGGTATTCTAGTCTAGAGGCCCGAATTTCGAGCATTTTTTGACGGTGAATAAAAAAAAAGCTATTGATATTTTTACTATCCATTTTTTTATCATTTATTTATTTGTATATTAAGAGCACACAAAATGAATTTAAAAAAAAAATAATAAAAAATTCATGGAATTATGCGTCCTTGAAGTGGAAGGAGAAAACAAAAGGCAGTGTCCTCGTCGTCACGATTTCTACCCTTGTGGTCATCGAAAAAAAAAAAGATGACAAATTCTTAATTAATATGAATGTCATTATCGCATGACGCAGAAAAAAAGGGAAACAATTTTTTTTCATAAAATGGCGGCTACTCAAAAATTGAGGTCGATTTTTCCCTAATTTTTAAGCTTTTTCGAATTGTTTACACATATAAAAAAATTGAAATTTCCCGTTTTTCGTGCGTCATGCGATAGAGATATATTTAAAGAATATTCATGATAAACTTCAAGCAAATCGGTTCATTAGAACTTGAGATATCGTGCCGACCGTATCGAAAGAAGTAGTTTCGAGAAAAACACGTTTAAAGTTTTACGTTAAAGTTTCTGGCAGCGTAACTGATAGAATAGTACATATAACTTACATTCTGTTAATCTGCTATCCCAGCTCCATACATTGGACCTTCCTCTACTTTATATTGACTGTTTTCAGCAGTTCTCTCCTCATAACGAGCAGTTCTTCCTTCTTTTAACTTCCGCACCGTTTAATTGGAATAACTAATCTTTATTTGTCAATAAACAAATAAAATTATTTAAAAAGCAAATTAGCTAACTTCAAATATATTATTTGTTATTGTAAATAAAAATGGGTCTGTTCAACAATTTTCACCCGCTAGAGAGAATGGTTCAAGAAAATGAACTCGAAGACGGATGATTGTAGATACTTATTTCGATAATAGAATGAATTATTTAAGATTTATTAAAATATGTACATTGTTTATTATGTAGTTTATTTAATAAACTGAGCTTTAGCCCAGCGAAGCGGGCTAGGTTCGCTAGTATCATTTATAAGAAAAAGGGAGAGTTATTCATACTCAGGTAGCCCGAGCGTGCACCTGGTAGTCTAGCTGTCGCGTCACTAAAATAGTTGTAACTTCGAAAATAATTCGAATTTTGGAAAATCCTTTTAGGGAGATATTTTTGAATAATTAAACTATCGAATTTTGAAAAATAAAAAAATTTAGATTTTTTAAAATTTCTAGACTAGAATACTCCCTTAAACGGATTTTATCGCGGTTTCTTTATTTTAATTTTGGTCCCGACGTTTCGACGACTTATACGACGTTTGTGGTATAAGGTCAGTGAGATGACGGTACAAGTGGAAGGGAGGAACGGGGTAGGAGGGAGGGGGGGATGCATGACGATAGTGATACGTCAAACAATATCTAATTGATCCGCCACAATTCTCGCCTCGGCACTGAGATAGGGTTGTCACGCAATGAAGCAAAGCGTGAACATGATTTGTTGCATATAGTTTATGGTCTGATATAGGTTACTTTTTGTGTTGGAAATATGACTGGGTCAAGGAGGAGCTGCGATCAAATTCTAGGCATTTAAAATAGTAAAGTTTATTTTTTTTCATTTTGAGGCTGATATGAAGACAATAAAAAAAGTTAGACAAAAAAACACTTTTTTGAATCAATATAAAATTATTCTTAAAATATGTTATAATATAAAAAAATAAACATGATACAAATATGTCTTGCAATTTTATAAACACGCAATAAAAAAATTATAAATGTAATAAAAAAGCAAAATGATATACATAAGGCCGTGGGCTGAATGTGGTTTAGATTGACACAAGACCGGGACGATTGAGATGCCTATAACCAGCAGTAGGTCGAGACGGACTAACAATGATGATGATGATGAAAAAAAGGTATATGTGCCCATTTGTCCATTTAGTTTAATGCCCTCAATATTTAAAACTTTTCTAAAATTATGCCTCTTTTTTCCCGGTACATTATTTACATTAACTCAAATCTGTGGAATATTATGGTATTATTATAGCGGATATAGGGGTACATCCTTGTATTACTGTGTCTGCATCGGTCATCCGCCTGTCCTGTCGCAGGCCCCTCGATTTGCTTCTTTCCTCTCCGAAGAGGGAAGAAGGCCGGCATGACTCTGTTGACCACCGATAAACTCATTGTTTGTTGGTGGTGGCTGGTTGTTTGGATTGCACTACGCTTACCATCAGGTGTAATGCAATCACTTTGCCGTGCTCGAATAAAAAAAATAATTACATTACAACATGTGCCAACCCTAGCTCGCACCTCTAATAGTTTTCGAATTAATCTCAATAAAAAATTGCGCTTGTAAAATGTTTAATCACGTCATTACGTGTGTGTGTGTGTTTGTGTGTACAGGATACAGTCAGGGTTACCAGGTGGTCGGACACCATCCGGGATATAGCGACATTTGTCGAAAATGTAATTGTATTTTTTTTATAACATAGACAGGTAGGTGGACAGACGACCTGATAAAGGTCGCAGGTAGTCGATGGATGCAGGCCGCTTCCAACAGGTCGGTCTGGAAATCTTTGGGGGAGGCTTATGTTCAGCAGTGGACGTCTTGTGGCTGATGATGATGATCATGATGATAGACAGGTAAATGAGTAAGTGGGTCACCTGAAGGTAAGTCATCTTTGTACCCCACAATACCAGAAGAATTATGGGTGCCGACTTTAAAGGCAAGGTACGATTAAGTGATTGGGAAGGGGAGGGGATTTGGGCCTCGGGATATCTCACTCACCGTACGAAACGCAGCAGCAAGCCGCTAATTTACGTCGGTTTTCTGTGAGACAGTGGTACCGACCCGGTCGAGCCAGCCCATTCATGCTGTAGACAAAACTATCTACGGCGTGGCTCTACCACACAAATAGTTTCATATTTTCTCCATACTCCATCATCAGATCTTAACCATATTTATATGGGACCAAATCACAACTGAACTCTATAGAATGGTTTTTTTTAACAAAATCAGTTCACAGTTTGCGGAGAAATCGATGTATATACATATATAAAAACGCAAAAAAACTCATCAAATTGAGAACCTCCCTTATCAAATCGGTTGATAAAATTAATCATACTATCCATTTTAATTTATCACACTCCCCAATAGTGGCTACTGCTACTCAATGTATGGAGAGTAAACGAAAACTGTCATCGTTTTTTAAAACTAGCAAAACCGCCTAGAAATAGTATGTAAGCACACAGGCGCGATGCACCTCGCCCCCCGCCTCCCGGCCCGGCTGCACACCCGCTACCCCCCTGCACTCATCTCCACCTCCCCGCTACGTACACCCCGCTCAGCGCGACACGAGACAGCTAAAACCAGGCAAGTGACTTCGACATTTCCCTACGTACTATTTAGAAGATTAACTTAAAAACTGTCACCCTTAACCGCAGTGCATTTGCTAGGCATTTTTCATATGTTAACCAAATTTATTTGGGACCACCACCGTAGTAACCCGCTATCAAAATATCATCAAAATCGGTCCAAATTTGGCGGAGCTATGCGTGAACACATACAAATATACGGTGGTAGGTCCCTCGTATGCGAGAGGCCGTCTGGGTTGGTACCACCGTGCCGTCTATTTCTCAAACCAAGCAACACTGTGTAAGCACTGTTGTGTTTCGGTTTGAAGGACATTGAAGCCGGTGAAATTACTGGACATTATGAGACTTACATGTCTCGGGGTGACGAGCGCAGTTCAGTGCCATTCAGTGCTTTTTAACTCAAAGTTCTGTGTGGTATTTTTTTTATAGCATAGGCCGGCAAACGAGCAAGTGGGTCACATGATGGTAAGTGATCTCCACCGCTCATGTACGCCTACCACCAGAAGAGTCATGGGCGCGTTGCCGACCTTAAAGGAAAGGGATAATTAGGGATTGGGAACGGGAGGGGATTTGGGCTTCCGGATATCTCACTCACCGTACGAAACGCAGCAGCAAGCCGCTACTTTACGTCGGTTTTCTGTGAGACAGTGGTAACGACCCGGTTGAGCCAGCTCATTCATGCTGTAGACAAAACTGTCTACAGCGTGGCTCTACCACTCAAAAACTCTGCTTCTGTTTCGGGCGAGCGTCTCGTCATTCAATTAAATTAAACTTTTTACTAACGCTGCAGGTTTAAAAAGATCTTCGTGTGTCGAAGATTAAATTCTTAACATAAAATATCCATCCGCACCGCGGCCCCAATTACCCCGCTTTCCATATGGCGTGCGATATTACGAACTTTTGTTATTTTTGTACAATTTCTGTAGCCGTGAGAATTATTATATAGCAGTAAAACAACCAGCCAAGTGCAGGTCTTACTCGCGTACCGATGGTTCTGTACCGCATGACTTATGCTGGGTTGCACCAACTTATTTTAGCAATGATAAACATGTTAAAGAACCGGTTAAGCAAAACATTTTGCTGGTGGGAGGCTACTTGTATTCGACGGTCAGACGGTCGCGTTCCAGGGTCAGCCAGTGTATATCCGGTTCTCCCCAGGGGGCTTGCACCCTGATTCTAACCCTTGTCCCATCCCTTTTTCCTTCCCCTCCCCCTTGGCCCTTTGGCAGGCCGGCATGATCTTGCCGACCTACGATGGACACACTGTTTATCGTTGCAAGATTCGCTAGTTAAACTATTGTTTAAGTTAAATAGCTGTCAGATGGTTCAATCATAACCTCCAAACCGATAAAAGAACGAATATCTCCTCAAGTATAGATTGAACTAACGTTGGTTATAGTTAAAGTAACAAGCAATCGTGAATGTTATTTTAAAGGCTGTATTATTTGTTATTTTTATTTGCTTGAATGACGAGATGAGCAGGTCGCTCGCCTGATGGTAAGCGCTACCCACGCCTGCCCATAAATAGAAGCAATACCACACAGAACTTTGTATGGCAAACATAGAAACATAACAGTGCTTCTTGGCGGCAGGAATAGCTAAAGAGACGACATTTTAACATTATCATAGTAATTAAAACAAAATATATAACATTTTTTTATCCAACCACGGCAAAATGACTGCACTACACCTGATGGTAAGCGCAGTGCAGCCAAAAAAAGCAGCGACCACCAACAAATAATGAGTTCATCGGTGGTCACCAGAGTCATGCCGGCTTGTATAAATGCTTATTCCCTCTTCGAAGAAGGAAGAAGTAAATCGAGGGGCCTACGACAGGACAGGTGGATGACCGATGCATGCACAGTAATACAAGGATGTACTCCTATACCCACCCCAACCAACCATCAAATCATTTTGCTACCTCAACGGGAGAACCGGATATACACTGGCTGATCCTGGAACACAATCCACACAAGGCGTGTGGATCACTATGGTAGGTTTTAACACCATGTGCACGGTGGTCGCTATCCGGGCGGATATGAATATCCTACCATCAGCGATTTAAATAAACATTTACAATTGCAAGTTACAACTAGCTTTTGCTCGCGGCTCCGCCCGCGTGAACAGCACTTTCATCCCCTATTTTATCCCCTTGGGGGTAGAATTTATCAATATCCTTTCTTAGCGGATGCCTACGTCATAACATCTACCTGCATGCCAAATTTCAGCCCGATCCCTCCAGTGGTTTGGGTTGTGCGTTGATAGATCACTATGTCAGTCAGTCACCTTTGAGTTTTTTATATTAAGATTACTTTTACCGACGTTTAGTGTAACTTAGCGAATAAAATCACAACTTACAAACATCATGTATAAGGATGTGCTAGTGTGTGTGACGCACCGTCTGGCCGCGTCTGTGTGAGTGGACCTAGGGTTGGCAAACACTTGTTAGTGATTTTATTATACTAATGTGTACTGTGGTTAGGCATGCCATATTTTTTTTCCGCGCACGGCAAAGTACCTTTTTTTTATTTAATTGTAAGACGAGACGAGTAAGTCGCTCGCCACGCCTGCCTATAAACAGAAGCAACACCACACAGAACTATGACTTATAAAACACTACATGGCACTAAACTGCGCTGGGCACCCCGAGACGTAAGATGTTAAATCTCATAATGCCCAGTAATTTCACTGGCTTCAATATCCTTCAAACCGAAAACAGTGCTTACTATTGCTTGGCGGCAGAAATAGACGGCGCGGTGGTACCAACGCAGACGGCCTCTCGCATACGAGGGACCTACCACCTTGTCCGTACTTGTAGTCGTTAAAAGGGCGTGAAAGCCCTGAATTCCCTCAGTCGGAGGGGTGGGGGGTGAAGAGGACTAGCTCACTGACCCGCTCACCTACAACCACTTGTGACTTCGGCTTCTGACTACCATATACTATACAGTATTGTATAGTATATGCAGTATTGTATAGTATATACAGTAATGTATAGTATATGGTAAATGTACACATTTTTCCTTTATTATCTTGGCCGGAAAAGTTTTCGTTTTATTTTTTTGAATGACGAATTGAAGGACATTAAAGCCAGTGAAATTACTGGGCATTATGAGACAACACCCTAGTCTCGGGGTGACGAGCGGAGATCACTGCCATACAGTGCTTTGTAATTCAAAGTTGTGTGTGGTGTTGCTTTTGTTTACGGGCAGGCGTGGCGCTTACCATGAGGCGAGCGCCTTTCTCGTCTCGTCATTCAATCAAATAAAAAAAAATAGAAAAGTATCATCATGCGAACAACCAATTCTCTTCGTCAAACAAGCTAATAAAAAAATATAATTTTCTTTTTTCAGGTACTCACGACCTTGAACTTAACAGTACTGCTGGCTCCTGTAGTGGATGGATTGACGATAGGAATCATACCTTGTATAGAATATGTTCCCGAAACAGTAAGTTCTTTTTTTACAATGGCCTCGTGGCAAAATTATCTGAGAATCGGGAGGTGCTGGGGGTAGGATATTCATATCCGCCCGAATGGCGACCACCGTACTCATGGTGTTAAAACCTGACATAGTGATCCACACGCCTTCTGTGGATCGCGTTCCAGGATCAGCTAGTGTATATCCGGTTCTCCCGAGAGGCTTGCGACATGACTTGATTGGTTGGGGCGGGTACAAGGGTACATACTTGTATTGGTGTACCTGCATCGGTCATCCGCCTGTCCTGTCGCAGGCCCCTCGATTTGCTTCTTCCCTCTCCGTAGAGGGAAGAAGCATTTATACAGGCCGGCATGACTCTCGTAACAATCGCTGAATACATTGTTTGTCGGTGGTCGCGATTTTTTTGGACTGCACTACGCTTACCATCAGGTGTAGTGCAGTCACTTTGCCGTGCTCGGATAAAAAAAAAGCTTGTCCTCGCGGCTCCGCCCGCGTGATCTGCTTTTTCCGGGATAAAAAAAAGCCTATGTTATGATTTCTTATGTTTACGCGAATATTACTCATTGAAATAAAACTAATTTAAACGGATTTTACCAACCCACGAAACCACGTGACCACGAAATCAGAACGAAGCTTTCGAAACGTCGGGATCAAAATTAATAAAAAACCGCGATAAAATCCGTTTAAATTAGTTTTATTTCAATAAATATGATAATGTACGATTCTAATGGTGAAAGAATTTTTCAAATCGGTCCAGTAGTTTTTAAGTTTATTCGTTACGTACAAAAAGAAAAAAAAACAACACAGTAAACCGACGTAAAGTAGCGGCTTGCTGCTGCGTTTCGTACGGTGAGTGAGATAACTGGAAGCCCAAATCCTAACCCCGTCCCAATCCCTAATTATCCCTTTCCTTTAAGATCGGCAACGCGCCCATGATCTTCTGGTTGTGGGCGTACATGGGTGGTGGAGATCACTTACCATCAGGTGACCCACTTGCTCGTTTGCCGACCTATGCTATAAAAAAATATATACAAATCTTTCCTCTTTGTATTAGTGTAGAAATGTAGACAAAAACTTACACCCAACAGTCACATACATAGTCCTGACCCCACAGTAAGATACGAGTCTTGTGTCGTGGGTATCAGCAACTACGAGAGACTTTCCCTCTCACAACACCCACACCCCGAAACAAATAATTGTGGATCACACATTTGTTTCGGTGCGACGATCGAACCCGCGGCTTCTCGCTTCGCAGCCGGCTACTCGCCCGCTGCGCTACGGAGGCTGTCATCCTACTTCCTACTATCCTACTAATATTATAAACGCGAAAGTTTGTAAGTATGGATGGATGGATGTATGTTTGTTACCCTTTCACGTAAAAACTATTGAGTGGATTTTAATGAAACTTTACAATAATATAGCTTATACATCAGAATAAGACATAGGCTACTTTTTATCCCGGAAAAAGCAGATCACGCGGGCGGAGCCGCGAGCAAAAGCTAGTAATAGTATAAGGTCATGTATAAGGTTTCATAGTAAAGTTTATGAATAGGGCGATTAATCTACTCGCCCAAAAACTTAGCTAAGGGTGCACGGGGGCGAGACATGTGTCCAACGTCTATTATTGAGTATCGAATGCAACCCCCGTCGCGCAGGCTAGACATCTAGGGGCAAGGACCTTTCCGTCTGAAAGTGATTTACTAGGTGGTCGTATGCGAGGGGCCGTCTGGGTTGGGATAACCGCTTTGTCTATTTCTGCCGCCAAACAATAGTGTAGTAGCACCTTGTGCTATGTTCGATTTTTGAAGTGAAACTTCTTTAGAATCGTTGTCTTTTGAAAATTTGATGAAACGAAAAAGGCGTCACTAAAGAGGTTGGAAAGAAACAAGATCTCAAGTATTTAAATATATGAAATGTAATATTTCGCATTAAAATTTTAAATAATTTTTAATTGGTAAAAGTATTATAAAAATAATAAACCTTTTAATTATCCTATTTACCGCTGATACTCTATTTTTATCTCATTCTCTTGTAGGCTACTTTTCTGAAGTTTCACTTCTGCCGTGTGTGAATTGCACACACTTACTTCTTTTTCCCCATGTGTTACGGTGGTCGCTATCTAGTTGGGCACAAACCCAAGAAGCAATAAGCGCAAATTACGCATTATGAATACTAACCACATGAATAAAAATCTCAGCTCTTACACAAACTGACAAAGTACATTAATGTGACATACAATCTCTCTATAATCTATGGGAAGTTAGTCGTAGACTGGGTTGCTAGTGGTGAGAAAAATTCTGAAAGTTGTAATAATTAAATAGTGTATTTTTATAATGTAAACAAATACCTCGCAATATCAACTCTATTCATGTTTTATAGAGTACTAGCTGTGCCCGCGAACTTCGTTTCGCTATCAAAAAGCTTTCATACAAACTTTCATCCCCTATATGGGCCCTTTAGGGGTTGAGATTTAAAGAAAAAAATACCCTATGTTTAACCCTGGGTTATCAACTATATTTGTGTAGATTTTTCATACAAACTTTCATCCCCTTTTTAAACCCTTCAGGGGTTGATTTTTGAAAAAAATAGTAGCCTATGTCTTATTCTGATGTATAAGCTATATTATTGTAAAGTTTCATTAAAATCCATTCTGTAGTTTTTACGTGAAAGGGTTAAGGTACAAGTTGGAAGCGGACGACATGACGCAGCAGCAGACGACGTGTCGCAGCGACACTACTGGTTTCTATGTATTTCTATGAAATTACATCCGTAGTCAGCGACACGAAGCTAGCGACGCGTCGTCGAGCGGCAGACGCCAGTGTCGTCCGACCGCGGATCAGTAGTGCCGCTGACGACACGTCCAGCGAGTTTCTTTTCAAAATGAATTTCAAGATTCAAACGACAATACTGTCTGAATTCTTTAATATCGCTTTCTAAATGGTTTTTAATCAATATTGAATAGGTTCCCTCACTTGTTCTGCATTTAAGCATAGGCCGTATGGCTTCTCGTCTTTTTCTGTACAAGTACAACAAAAACAAGTCATCATAGTCTTCTTCCTCTTCTAATAAAAGATATAAAAAAATGCATCTTGTTTCACGGAACACTCGGTACCAACTGGATTCCATCTGCTGTTGCCGTCTGCAGTCGGGTTCGAAATCATGACTGCAGCGACACGTCGTAACGACGTGTCGTGACGACATGAAGCGACTACACGTCGTCTGCTGCTGCGTCATGTCGTCCGCTTCCAACTTGTACCTTAACAAACATACATCCATGCAACCATACTTACAAACTTTCGCGTTTATAATATTAGTAGGATTAGAAGGAAGTAGGATTCAATGGAATTTGCAGACGATGTTTTCAATTGTTTTCCTAAAATTTGATTATGAGCTTTGGTAGTAGGCATATCAAGAATGGTTTCAATCTATGAGCGTTTTGTTTCCCTTTGAACTGATTTTGTATTAAAATTAGCACAAAGTTTACCTAGGTTACCTAAGTATCACCTGGTAGTGTCCTGCCGTAGACTGACTTGTCTACAGCATTAATAGGACGGATGATAATACTGTTTCACGAAGACCTTACAAGAAATGTTATTTCGGTGTTATATTTTGTACTGTGAGTGAGATTTCAAGAGTACTAATTCTGCGACCCACACCAATCTTTTATCCTTTCTTTACTTAAATGTCCGCAACGCATCCAAGATTTTTTCTGGTATTATGGGTATTTATCTGATGAGAATATTGTAATAATTGCTAATAAATTCTCTGTTTATTTAGACAATAATTTTTCCATCAATATGATGAATGAACGTTTAAAACTGACAAAGTTTCATACAAACTTCCATCCCCTATTTTATCCCCTTGGGGGTAGAATTTATCAAAATCCTTTCTTAGCGGATGCCTACGTCATAACATCTACCTGCATGCCAAATTTCAGCCCGATTCCTCCAGTGGTTTGGGCTGTGCGTTGATAGATCACTATGTCAGTCAGTCAACTTTGAGTTTTATATATTTAGATAGATTGAAACTTGTGGTAGAGTTAATTGAGCTATTATCGAAAGCAAAGCTATGTTGACATCATTAAAAGTGGACAGGTAATTGGTGACTAACGTACTAAACTGTGAGAGCATTCTATCTCGCTCTGTAGAGTGATACATGATAACTTAATCGACAAGAGTAACTATATGAATAAGAGTTTATTCTATAACAAAATATAGAGCCTTATGCATCGGATATTAAAAACTAGCGCTGGCAACACTATCCGGAATGTTTTGATCCACTCAAGTTGGCACTTGGCAGCGCTGATTCAGTTTCTCGCGCGATGTCTGGGGGACTCTACGTCTCTACGGTGAAATAAGCGCGCGTAAATACATAACCTCAAAATTATTTTATCGTAACTTTATATGAAAGGTGAAGTTAAACTTTTCGAACATATTTTAATGTCAATCTGTGTTATGTTGTATGAAGTTGACGTCGATTGTGTATTGAGTGATTTATTATTTAGGTTTTACAATGATTTTATAACCAAGTGAAATATTTTTCTAGGTTCGTGAGTTGTCTGTTGGAAATATTTTTATATAATTTTCTAAATAAAATAAATTAATGATAAAATTAGTGAAAATAAAATAAAAAACATATAGTTCATTTATTTTTGAACATCAATTCATTTGTGAAGTGCTTTTTAATATATTATTTGGTAAGTTTTGAAACTTATTTCATACGGAATAAATAAATCTTATTTAAAATTGAAAAATAGTTTTTTGTCGATGTATGTATAGATTTTTGTCTGTCTGTGCGTTTGTGCACGATGGTCTCAGAAACGGCTTATCCGATTTAGATGTAGTTTTCACTAATATACTGTGGTAAGCTTCACTTTACATTTAGCGTTTGTTTCATGTCAATCGGTTCATAAATAAAAAGTTATGCCAATTTAAAGATATCGTTAATATAACGGTGCAAAACTTCACGCGGGCGGAGCTGCGAGCAAATGCTAGTTCGTAATAAACGAGTAATTAAAATCATTGTGAATTCTTAGAATGTCTACATTTTGATAGAATATGGTGTAACCACCCTTAAATATCATCACACCTTTCTGTAACACGCTGTATATATACAGACGAATTGAGAGCCTCCTCCGTTTTTTCCTCGGTTAAAAATTACTATAATGTCGCGTTGTTGGCATTGGTCAGGTTCACAGACCGTGAACAATGGGGTTCGAAACCATATTTGATAACATTCCGTTTGAATTATATTTTTATTCGAGACATGAGGTTTTGACGTCTTGACTTTATTTGACAGCCTCCGTGGCGCAGCGGGCGAGTAGCCGGCTGTGAAGCGAGAGGCCGCGGGTTCGATCCCGCACCGAGACAAATGGACGTGTGATCCACAAATATTTGTTTCGGGGTCTGGGTGTTGTGAGACCGAAAGTCTCTCGTAGTTCCTGATACCCACGACACAAGACTCGTATCTTACTGTGGGGTCAGGACTATGTGTGTTACTGTAGGGTGTATGTGTTTATTATTATTTATTTTATTTTAGACTAGCTTTTGGTCGCAGCTCCGCCCGTGTGTATATCTTTTGCCGGCATAAATGTAGCTTTTTCTTTTATCCGAGCTCGGCAAAATGACTGCACTACACCTGATTATAAGTGTAGTACATCCCAAAATACTAGCGACCACCGACAAACAATGAGTTTATCGGTGGTCACCAGAGTCATGCCGGCCTGTATAAATGCTTTTTCCCTCTTCAGAGAGGAAAGAAGCAAATCAAGGGGCCTGCGACAGGACAGGCGGATGCAGGCACAGGGATACCTGGATGTACCCCTATACCCGCCCCAACCATCTATCAAGTAATGTCGCAAGCCCCTCGGGCGAACCGGATATACACTGGCTGATCCTGGAACGTGATCCACAGAAGGTGGGTCACTATGGCAGGTTTTAACACCATGTGTACGGTGGCCGCTATCCGGGCGGATATGAATATCCTATCACCAGCGAAATGTCCTAATGCAGGTAATGGTCTAATAACGGAAGGCAACTGTGTCAATGTCGACTACATTTGTGTACCGTAACGACATAGACGACGAGGTTTTTTTATTTGCTTCAATGACGAGAAGAGCACGTCGCTCGTCTGATGGTACGCCTGCTTATAATGTATTATATACGTCCCACTGCTGGGCACGGGCCTCCTCTACTAAATGAGAGGGGTTAGGCCTTAGTCCACCACGCTGGCCTAATGCGGGTTGGCAGACTTCACATACCTTCGAAAAATCTTATCGAGTTCTCAGGTATGCTGGTTTCCTCACGATGTTTCCTTCACCGTTAAAGCAAGCGATAATTAACAATTAATATACACGTAACTTAGAAAAGTCAGTGGTGTATACTCTTGGGGCTGGTCTCGAACCTGCGACTTTCGTGTCGACAGTCCGTACCACTCCCCGCTGAACTATCGCTGCTTCTGTGCAAAATATAGTTTAATAATATTGTACTCAAACACCCTGTATAAGGGTTTATGTACGCCCACGTAATCCCATGTCTAGACAGAATTCTATAGTTTAAATATAACCTTACCTGTACCTTGACAAGGTAAACAGAGGTGTAACATGTACACCCACGGTGTTTTCGTATCATTCAGGGGGACACGTGAATTTATTCAAATATTCTTTTGTTGGAGTTATACCGACTTAGTTCAAAGGTGGGCTTTTTCATCATTGCCGTAATGATCGGCAAACGAACGGGGTCGACTAAACATAGGCCAATTCAAACCTAAAAAAAAGTTGGAGGTGTCAAGGGACACCCGGATGGAACGAAGTTCCTTTCGATTATTTTTAATTTTAATTTTGAGGGTCAAGGTCTGTGTCAAGGTCAAGGTCGGTCAATTTTTTCCGTCTAACCCCCTTTCACAACGCGCGATAAGGAACTTCGTTCCAAAAACATTTTTTTTTTTATAGCATAGGCCGGCAAACGAGACAGAAGGTCACCTGATGACAAGTGATCTCCACCTCCCATGTACGCCCACAATACCAGAAGAATCACGGGCGCGTTGCCGACCTTAAAGGAAAGGGATAATTAGGGATTGGGAAAGGGAGGGGGATTTAGGCCTCCGGATATCTCACTCACCGTGCGAAACGCAGCAGCAAGCCGCTACTTTACGTCGGTTTTCTGTGAGACAGTGGTAAAGACCCGGTCGAGCCGGCCCATTCATGCTGTAGACAAAACTATCTACAACGTGGCTCTACCACTCGAAAAATTATTGAAGTGAAAACTTCTTTAGCCGCCTTGAGCACTTTTTGGTAGGGGAAAATCATATGGGTTCGGGTAACCGACATGCTAATGTGTATATACACGTATAACACATAGTATATACCTGACCTCTGCTGTGGATCGCGTTCCAGGATCAGCCAGTGTATATACGGTTCTCCCGAGTGGCTTGCGGTATGACTTGATGGTTGATTGGGCCGGGTATAGGCGTACATCCTTGTATTACCGTGCCTGCATCGGTCATCCGCCTGTGCTATCGCAGGTCCCTCGATTTGCTTCTTTCCTCTCCGCAGAGCGAATAAGCATTTATACAGGCCGGCATGACACCGGTGACCACCGATAAACTCATTGTTTGTCGGTGGTCGCTGGTTTTTTGGACTGCACTACGCTTACCATCAGGTGCTCGGATAAAAAAAAACAACGTGCGTAAGGCAAGGCGTGCCAGATGTCTCGGTTCCACTCACATTGTTCGACATAAGACAGAGTTTTATGCTTTTATTTGCTTGTGTGGATATGATCGCAATTCGAATTCGTGTAGCTTTTTTACCGAAAATATGTATGACTTGATAATAAAAAGGTTAAACGTTCTGGAATGGAGGCCACGTCCTGGCAAGCGCAGCGTTGGACGTCCGCCTACAAGGTGGACAGACGACCTGATAAAGGTCGCAGGAAGTCACTGGATGCAGGCCGCTTCCAACAGGGCGGTCTGGAAATCTTTGGGGGAGGCCTATGTTCAGCAGTGGACGTCCTGTGGCTGATGATGATGATGATGATTATTAATACACATATAACCTTACGAAACACAGCAGCAAACTACCACTTTATATCGGTTTTAGAGACAGTGGTAACGAACCGGTCGAGCCGACACATACACGCTACAAACAACTGTCTACAGCGTGGCTCTACCGCTCAAATTGGATTTGGGCCTACGGATATCTCACTCACTGTACGAAACGCAGCTGTGTCATCATACGGTTTTGTTTGAGATAGTGGTAATAACCCAGTCCAACCGATAAATTCACGCTGTAGACAAGTGTCTACAGCACAGCTCCACCGTGTACAAAGCCTGACCTCGTCATGTAGTACTGAGGTCAGATCAAGTCTTTTATTATAAAGAAACTCTACAAATAAAAATACAAAAATTTGGTGTAAAATTCACACATCCATCCGAATCGTACGTTAACTGAATTTGCGAAAAAAAACAAAAAAAAACACACGCATTGTACAACATCCCTTTAAATAAAAAAAAACTCTCGTATTGTTAGTCGCGACAGCTGATGCGTTCCCGGCTGTCGACTCTGCGCGAACCTAATTATTTTTTGGACTTTTTTGTGAAAAATATATTTTTTATAAAAAAGGGTGATTTTTTGGAGATCCTCTTGCGAATTCAAATCATTTATTCTGCAAATTGGATCATAAATATCACTTTTATATGTCGACATTTTTTATACTAGATTACTTTTGTTTTTATCTTTTATGGGTATTTCGTGGCTAGTCATGAGAAGAAATGCCGAAACAAACTTATGGGTTATGCTACTTTCAAGAATTGTAAAAAAAATAAAATTAACAACTTTAAAATTAATATTTTTCTTAAAAAATATTTAAAATGTCAACGTTACATGCCTTAAACACTAATAATGCGCCAATAGAGCGGTTAAGTATAAATGCAAAGGAGAAAACGATTTTAGAGCAGCGATAGCTCAGCGAGGAGTGATACGGACTGTCGAGGCGAATGTCACAAGTTCGAAACTGGTCCCAAGAGCGTGCAAATCCCTCCAGACGGGCAGCCTCTGTGGCGCAGTGGGCGAGTAGCCGACTGCGAAGCGTGAGGCCGTGGGTTCGATTCCCGCACTGAAACAAATGTTTGTGCGATTCACAAATATTTGTTTCGGGTCTGAGTGTTGTGGGCTCGCAAGTCCCTATTAATTGATACACACGATAAAGGCTAACCTAGTGTGGGGTCAGGATTATGTGTGTGACTGTTGGGTGTATTTATTTAATACTATTTAACTACAACTTTTCTAAGTTACGGTAAATTTATAGCTAACGTCTTCTCGTGACTCCGCTTGCATTATATTTAAAAAAAAAACATCAGTCGCTGACGAATCCATGTGTAAAATAAATAAAAAGTTATTTGAAAAAAGAAGTCTCCGTAAAAATTATGTTCAATCGAAAAAAGCTATTTTTGTTTACTAGCCCTATATTATGCATGTCCCTCTGCTGGGCACGGGCCTCCCCTACTGAATGAGAGGGGTTAGGCCGTAGTCCACCACGCTGGCCTAATGCGGGTTGGTAGACTTCCCATACCTTCGAAAAATCTTATCGAGTTCTCAGGTATGCAGGTTTCCTCACGATGTTTCCTTCACCGTTCAAGCAGCTATATACAGAACCTATAAAAATATTTCCCCAACATTTTTTTTAAATTAAGCGTAGCACACACGGCTTTGTCAACGTTACTATTGATTCTATATCGATTTTTTTAACACTATTGTGTAAAAAATAATGGGGTTTAAACTTATAGATTAGGGTTATTGCAAAGGGGTTCGAAAAAAGTTATTTTTTATCGCAAAACAAATACGATTCGATACATTGTTGTAAAAAAGTGCGATTTAAAAAATGCGTGTAAAATTTTGTATTGATGATATTTGATAATTCGGTGTGTTAAATAAAAAAGGTTTACGACAGGGGGCAATAGCTCAGCGGGGAGTAGTATGGACTGTCGAGACGAGAGTCGCAGGTTCGAAACCAGCCCCAAGTGCATACACCTCTGACTTTTCTAAGTTACGTGTATATTAATTGTTAATTATCGTTTGCTTTAACGGTGAAGGAAACATCGTGAGGAAACCTGCATACCGGAGAACACGATAAGATTTCGAAGGTATGTGAAGTCTGCCAACCCGCTTTAAGCCAGCGTGGTGGACTAAGGCCTGATCCCTCTCATCCAGTAGAGGAGGCCCATGCCCAGCAGTGGGACGTATATAATACAGGGCTAGTATTATTATTATTAAGATAGGGGGCGAGCCTAACGGCATACCGGGCACAATTCCAGACTCCGGGCCGATACTGAAAATTTCGTGATAGAATAAACCCAATAATATTTGTAATTGAAAGTCCTGTGCGGTGTTGCTTCTGTTTTCTGTTTGAATTATGTGTATTTTATAATTTTAATATTTTCGCTCTAAAAGTACTTTGTTTGTTTGTTAGCTCACTCGCACATTTTATAAAACAATTCTGTAAAATTATGTGGTCTCCCGCGATACAGGTTCGCCTAGTGCGGGGGCCGTTGTGTAAGTAAACTTTTGTAAAAGATGTGTTTTTGGATAATAAATGATCATTATTATCATTATTATTTTATGGGCAGGCCTGGCACTTGCCATCAGGCGAGCGCTTTGCTCGTCTCATACAGTCAAATAAAAAAATATATTAAAATGGTAAGAAAAATACGTTTTAAAATACAGAGCGTTTTTACAAAAATATGACATATTTTTTTGCATGTTCGTAGAATATTATCAATTTCGGCGCATTGCATGAAAGGGCCTTTGAAGTCGATGTTAGAGGTACAGAATGGATCCTATTTATCTCTTTGTTCCATAGGACAAGGGCCGACAAACGAGCAATTGAGTCACTTGATAGTAATTAATCTACACCAGTGTTTCCCAACCTTTTTTAGGCCATGCCCCACCTTTACATTTTTTTAATATTTGCATTGCATTTAAATAACCCAAAGCGAAAGGGTTAAAGTCGTATCGAGTCCATTTTTAAATTGCCCCCCTTAACTATCAACTTGTCCCCCTGTGGGGCGTGGGCCCACGTTGGGAAACACTGATCTACACTGTCCGACAGTTGAACAATCATCGAAAAATCACTCTTTATGCTGGCTCGGCAAAGTGACTACACTGCATTTTCCAGCGTTGTGTTGTGAATCACTTCACAACAAAACTTCCCTCCTTCCCTCTCCGAAGAAGGAAGAAGCATTTATACAGGCCGGCATGATTCTAGTGACCACCGATGAACACATTGTTTGTCGATGGTCGCTAGTTTTTGGACTGTACTACGCTTATCAGATGTAGTGCAGTCACTTTGCCGTGCTCGGATAAAAAAAGTTTTTTTTTTTTATGGCATAGGCCGGCATACGTGCAAGTGGGTCACCTGATGGTAAGTGATCTCCACTGCCCATGTACGCCCATCACCAGAAGAATCATGGGCGCGTTGCCGACCATAAAGGAAAGGGATAATTAGGGATAGGGAAGGGGAGGGGATTTGGGCTTCCGGATATCTCACTCACCGTACGAAACGCAGCAGCAAGCCGCTACTTTACGTCGGTTTTCTGTGAGACAGTGGTAATGACCCGGGCGAGCCAGCCCATTCATGCTGTATACAAAACTGTCTACAGCGTGGCTCTACCACTCAACAACAACACAGTTTATTATATAGGTATACTATATAGCGAGTGTCGCAGCGTGCTGTAACTAGTGTATCGCGAGATGCAGTAGAGAGTTTGCGAAATTGCGCCGATCTTGTTTGAGTCGTGAGCGAGCTTAGAAAGTATTGTGTAGTGCACGGCGTAAGAAATGGCGGGTCGATTGTTTTTTTATTTGATTAAATGACGAGACGAGTGTTTTATAAATAAATAATAGTAAAAAAAACTAAATAACACGCTTTTATAGAAAGTCTAACTAAAAAATAGAAAAAATTTATACAAATAACAATTGCCTTTTCTATTATCTGTCCAGTTCATTCATATGTTGCACTAGTTTTTGCTCGTGTGAATGTCTTATGCATGAATAAAAGTAGTCAAACAAATAAAACACGTGAATAATACACCACGTTGTTTATGACACATTTTCCGAAGGCTTCGTTGTACGCAGGCGCAAACACACGTGATAGCATACTTGTAATATATCTCATTATCTCGCAGGCTAAACCTATTTATACGTTTATCTTTGTCGTGACGCATTTTCGTTTCGCCGAGTTTCAAATCACAACGAGTCTCAAGAAAAAAAACACCCAAAATCTGTTATCTTGGTTAGAAGCAGCGACAGCTCAGCGGGGAGTGGTATGGACTGTCGAGATGAAAATCGCAGGTTCGAAACCAGCCCCAAGAGCATACACCACCACCATTTTTCTAATTTACGTGTATATTAATTGTTAATTATCGCTTACTTTAACGGTGAAGGAAACATCGTGAGGAAACCTGCATACCTGAGAACTCGATAAGATTTTTCGAAGGTATGTGAAGTCTGCCAACCCGCATTAGTCCAGCGTGGTGAACGAACGCCTATTCCCTCTCATTCAGTAGAGGAGGCCTGTGCCCAGCAGTGGGGCGTACGTAATACAGGGCTGGTAAAAAAAATACTGTTAATTAAATAAACGTTAAGACGCTACCGCCGTTCTCATAGACCGCCGTGCTCGATCCGGTTTTTGAACTGGCGTAGTCGGAAAAAATGTCTGCCGCCGGTCTGCCCGCCCTATAGGACCAGCTCGGTCTAGGTCGATGAACTTCGCGTTTCTAATGACTTACACCGAGATCAACAGAACAAAGTTTGACTTTAGTCAACTAGTTTGTATGAGAATACGACTTTAGTCAAGCAGTTTGAATGAGAATACGACTTTAGACAAGTAGTTTGAATGAGAATAACTTAAATAAATAAATAAATACACGCAACAGTCACATACATAGTCCTGACCCCACAGTAAGATACGAGTCTTGTGTCGTGGGTGTCAGGAATTACGAGAGACTTTCGGTCTCACAACACCCAGACTCCGAAACAAATATTAGTGGATCACACAAACATTTGTCTCGGTGCGGGGATCGAACCCGCGGCCTCTCGCTTCACAGCCGGCTACTCGCCCGCTGCGCCACAGAGGCTGTCAAGTTTGAATGAGAATACGAATTCAGTCAAGTAGTTTGAATGAGAATACGAATTCAATCAAGTAGGATGAATGAGAATACGATTTTAGTCAAGTAGTTTTGTATGAGAATAACTTAGTTATGTCTGAACAAACAATACGGTTTATTGAAGGTTAATTTACAAGGTGGTAAGTACACATTACGGCGGATAACCAAATTACAGCCTCCGTTATGCAGTGGGTAAGTAGCCGGCTGCGAAGCGTGAGGCCGTGAGTTCGATTCCCGCACCGAGTCAAATGTTTGTGTGATTCACAAATATTTGAGTCGGATGTGGGTGTTGTGGGACCGCAAGTCCCTCGTAGTTCCTGATACCCACGATACAGGTTAACCTAGTGTGGGGTCAGGACTATGTGTGTGACTGTTGGGTGTATTTATTTATTTTAATCGCATTAATAACAAAAAGTTCGCTAAATCTTACTTCTGCCGGACCATTAAGCTGTGGAATAGTTTGCCGGCACACGTGTTCCCTCCTTCCTATAATATAGGGTCCTTTAAACGGTGTGTGAAGAAGCAGTTAGGCAGGCCGGCATGATCATGCCGACCTACGATAGACACACTGTTTGTCATTGGTCGACACTATTCCTGGATTGCGCTACACTTACCATCAGGTGTGGCGTAGTCACTTTGCCGAGCCAGGATTAAAAAAAAGGTAAAGAAAAGTGTGTGTGTGCAATTCACACACGGCACAAGTGAAACTTCAGAAAAAAAGCCTACAAGAGAATGAGATGCGAAATATTTCATTTCACATATTTACATACTTGAGATCTTGTTTCTTTCCAACCTCGTTTAGTGACCAACCTTTTTCGTTTCATCAAATTTTCAAGTCACAACGATTCTAAAGAAGTTTCACTTCAAAAATTAACGCTGTGGATACACGACCGAGACCGACTCACACTTGACTGTTTTTTTTTTGCAGTTACGTCGTTCTTCCGTCGGACGAACGATACGTCCTTGATTAATATTTGACACCATTAAATTGTTTTTATGTAATAAAACCGTGTGAGTAATTATTTCCGTTTACAAAACGTGTTAAAACACTGTCTATATATATTACACTTTTATTACACTATTGATTTTAACGACGTGTTATACCAATTATGTTGTTGCGATATCGTTTTTTAACCGACGAAAAAACGGGGGGAGCTTATCGGTCATTTTATAATAATAAATACACCCAACAGTCACACACATAGTCCTGACCCCACAGTAAGATACGAGTCTTGTGTCGTGGGTATCAGGAACTACGAGAGACTTTCGGTCTCACAACACCCAGACCCCGAAACAAATATTTTTGGATCACACAAACATTTGTCTGTGTGCGGGGATCGAACCCGCGGCCTCTCGCTTTACAGCCGGCTACTCGCCCGCTGCGCCACGGAGGCTGTCAATTCTGGTCTGAGGGTCGTAATGACTGACCGTCGACATTATATATTTTTATAGCATAGGCCGGCAAACGAGCAAGCCACTCACCTGATGGTGAGTGATCTCCACCGCCCATGTACGCCCACCACCAGAACAATCATGGGCGCGTTGCCGACCTTAGAGGAAAGGGATAATTAAGCATTGGGAAGGGTAGGGGATTTGGGCTTCCGGATATCTCACTCACCGTACGAAACGTAGCAGCAAGCCACTACTTTACGTCGGTTTTCTGTGAGACAGTGGTAACGACCCGGTCAAGCCAGCCCATTCATGCTGTAGACACAACTGTCTACAGCGTGAATCTACAACTCAAAAACTCTATTTGAACTTCAATGCACCAAATCCAATGTACTTTGTTACTTTGTAATTTGTTTACTTTATAACACTAGCTGGCCCTCGCGGTTTCACCTGCATGTTACTGCCCTGCTCCCATGGGTCACAGCGTGATATACCTATAAACCTTCCTCATGAATCACTCTATCTATTGCTGATAACTGCATTAAAATCCGTTGACTGGTTGTAATGTAAGATGAAACCATCCTCTTTTTTTCAAGTTGGTTGATTACGAGAGCCCTTTAAATTCCTTATCAATAGACTTAAGCACATTCCCAGATACGGTTATCTTGCCTATTTAAACATAGATTACACGATGCGCTCCTATTGGTCAGTTGTGTTGTCTACAAGTGCGGGGTTCGAATCTATGACCAATCACATATGACGTTGAATGTCATCGAAACGGTTTAAATAGTCATAGTTATTTGTGATTGATAGTTAACATTAACAGTTTTTGTTCTATTATCAATATTTTAACTATTATCCTACTATCCTACTAATATTATAAACCCGAAAGTTTGTAAGTATGGATGTATGATTGTTACTCTTTCACGTAAAAACTACTGAATGGATTTTAATGAAACTTTGCAATAATATAGCTTATACATCAAAATAAGACATAGGCTACTATGTTTTTCAAAAATCTACCCCTGAAGGGTTTAAAAAGGGGATGAAAGTTTGTATGAAAAATCTAAATCGCTGAACCGATTTCAATGAATTTTGGCACAAATATAGTTGATGGCCCAGGGTTAAACATAGGCTATTTTTTTTTTCTTTAAATATCAACCTCTAAAGGGCCCAAACAGGGGATGAAAGTTTGTATGAAAGCTTTTTGATGGCGAAACGAAGTTCGCGGGCACAGCTAGTATTAAATAGTTTAATAGTATTAATGTTTATTATGGCAGGCATTAACGATGAAGTAAACACTGTAAGGGAACTGCGAATTTCGTATGTAAATTGTACCAATCCGCTTTAGTTCAGCGTGGTGGAGTAAGGCTTAACACGTTTTTTTTATTTGATTGAATGACGACACGACCAAGGGGCTCGCCTGATGGTAAACGCCACGCCTGCCCATAAACAAAGGCACACAGAACTTTGAATTACAAAGCACTGCATGGCACTGAACTGCGCTCCTCACCCCGAGACAGAGTTAAGTCTCACAATGCCCGGTAATTTCACTGGCTGCAATCTCCTTCAAGCCGAAACACAACAGTGCTTACACACTGTTGCTTGGCGACAGCAATAGACGGCGCGGTGGTACCAACCCAGACGGCCTCTCGCATACGAGGGACCTACCACCTTGCGATTAGCAAAACTCATGCCCATAATTATGATTAGATTAAAATGATACGAATGTAAAAAAATACGTTTTTTTTTACTAGCCCTGTATTATATACGTCCCACTGCTGGGCACGGGCCTCCTCTACTGAATGAGAGGGGTCAGGTCTTAGTCCACCACGCTGGCCTAATGCGGGTTGGCAGACTTCACATACCCTCAAAAAATCTTATCGAGTTCTCAGGTATGCAGGTTTCCTTCACCGTTAAAGCAAGCGATAATTAATATTAATTAATATTATTAATTAAATTTAATATACACGTAACTTAGAAAAGTCAGTGGTGTATGCCCTTGGGGCTGGTTTCGAACCTGCGACTTTCGTCTCGACAGTCCATACCACTCCCCGCTGAGCTATCGTTGCTAAAAAAAGACGTTAAGTTATGCAAAATACTTGAATCTGCTCAATATGGTAACACAAAAAGTAGCCGCGCCTGCGCGTGCGCACCGGAAACAGCACAGACACGCCAGATAACGTACAGATGGACAATTCTTACTAGTTTATCTATATAATCTACTATGTTACATATCATAGTGCCCACTGCACTGTAAATAAATAAATATATACACCCAACAGTCACACACGTAGTCCTGACCCCACAGTACGATACGAGTCTTGTGTCGTGGGTATCAGGAACTACGAGAGACTTTCGGTCTCACAACACCCAGACCTAGAAACAAATATTTGTGGATCATACGTCCATTTGTCTCGGTGCGGGGATCGAACCCGCGGCCTCACGCTTCACAGCCGGCAACTCGCCCGCTGCGCCACGGAGGCTGTCACTATGGTAGGGATAAACATTGTAAACAGTGTAAACAGGAATTCCCCGTCCACACACTGGTAGGTGGGGTCGTGCTTTTTTTTTATCCTGGCTCGGCAAAGTGACTACGCTACACCTGATGGTAAGTGTAGCGCAATCCAAGAATAGTGTCGACCAACGACAAACAATGTGTCCATTGTAGGTCGGCAAGATCATGCCGGCCTGCCAAAGGGCCAAGGGGGAGTGGAAGGAAAAAGGGATGGGAAAAGGGTTAGGATCAGGAGGCAAGCCCCCTGGGGAGAACCGGATATACACTGGCTGACCCTGGAACGCGACCCACACGAGGTGGGCCACTATGGCAGGTTTTAGCACCGGTGTACGGTGGTCGCTATCCGGTCGGATACAAGTATCCTCCCACCAGCCTGCTACTGACACAACACTGAGATATGATTATCTTGCGTAGTTGGTATCAGGAACTATAAGGGACTTTCGGTCCCACACACAGACACAATACAAATATTTTCAGGCCACAAGTCCATTTTACTCAGGATTCGAACCCACGGTCTACCATTTCACAGCAGCGAAAACGTAGTACGATCGTAGTCAAAATTATATTTCATTTTATAAATTTCAGGTATAAGGTGTCCCTGCCAAACAACACAACTTCTAGGGAAAGAAAATTTATAAGGATCACAATATATTAAGTAAGTTTTATATTTAACAAGCTTTTCCTCGCGGCTCCGACCGCATGATCTGCTTTTTCCGGGATAAAAAGTAGCCTATGTTATCTAAATATATAAAACTCAAAGGTGACTGACTGACTGACTGACATAGTGATCTATCAACGCACAACCCAAACCACTGGAGGGATCGGGCTGAAATTTGGCATGCAGGTAGATGTTATGACGTAGGCATCCGCTAAGAAAGGATTTTGATAAATTCTACCCCCAAGGGGATAAAATAGGGGATGAAAGTTTGTATGAAACTTTGTCAATTTTAAACGTTCACTCGGGCGGAGCCGCAGCAAAAGCTATCAGTAATTATGTAGCTTTCTAATGGTAAAAGAATTTTTGAAATCGTTTCGGTAGTTTTTAAGTCTATTCGTTATATCCAAAAAAATATTACCTCTTTATAATATTAGTGTAAATTTCAATATGTAATTGACTAAGAAAATGTATAGAAATAGCGATAGTTCAGCGAAAAGTGATACGGACCACAGACGACAGTCGCAGGTTCGAAACAAACCTTAAGACCGTACACCTCTGACTTTTCTAAGTTACGGGTGTATTCATTGTTAATAATCGCTTGCTTTAACGGTGAAGGAAACATCGTGAGGAAACCTGCATACCTGAGAACTCGATAAGATTTTTCGAAGGTATGTGAAGTCTGCCAACCCGCATTAGTCCAGCGTGGTGGACTAAGGTCTAATCACTCTCATTCAGTAGAGGAGATGCCTGCCCAGTAGTGGGACGTATATAATACAGGGTTGGTATTACTATTATTTTTAAGGAAATATAGCTTAATGTATACGGAATGTCGTTAATGTGAATATTAACTGTACTGACAAAGTAAATATACTCTTTAAAACGTTCCTCAATAGACCAAGCCTTTTTATTCGTTACTAGCTTTTCCTCGCGGCTCCGTCCGCGTGATCTGCTTTTTCCGGGATAAAAAGTAACCTATGTTACTCCGTGATAATGTAGCTTTCTAACGGTAATTTAAATTTTTACATTTATAAGATTATTCTCATTATTATCTCAAACACCTTACATGTTGTATTGAAGTATTATTTTTACAATCATAATATTTTTTTGTTATATAACGAAATTCGTATTAAACGGTACCTACATATATGTACCAGCTCTAAAAATTACCGTCTTCGATTGTATGAAAGAAGAAAGAAAGAAAAGAAATAAATAAAATATTATTTATCGCTTTTCACTCTTTTCACTAAGTACCAGGTTCGCATAAACCCAAAGAGCAAACTTCGTGCGTGGCAACAGCGAGCGCGTCGATCAGCTGCGTCTAGACGCGACCCCCTCCCCTCGCTGTTGCCCGCGTACCCCTCGGCGTCTAGACGGCTTGCAGACGCACCCCCCCCCCTTCCCCCCACCCCCCGCGCCCCGCGCCCCTCGCACCTGAATCTATTTTCGGGTGGGCAATTTTTGGAATGTACAGTCAGCTGGTAAAGTACAGTCGATTAAGCCTAAGGCTTTGCGCATAAGCCAGGTATGTTTGGTGACATTTTAGGCGTGGCGACGCAAGCCGGCGTGGTTGTTACGCTTTTTGTAGTTTGTGTGTGGTCATTTTAATGAAATAAAAATAGTCTCTTCATAAAAATGTTAATTCGAATTAAATTTTACGTTTTTATTAATTTTTAAGCGTAGTAAATATCTTTGAGAGGATTCTAATAAAGTATTACTATGAAAAAATACTGGCTTTGGTCGTTTCTTTAATAGCCCTGTGTTATGCACGTCCCACTGCTGGGCACGGGCCTCCTCTACTGAATGAGAGGGATTAGGCCTTAGTCTACCACGCTGGCCTAATGCGGGTTGGCAGACTTCACATACCTTCGAAAAATCTTATCGAGTTCTCAGGTATGCAGTTTTCCTCACGATGTTTCCTTCACCGTTAAAGCAAGCGATAATTAACAATTAATACACACGTAACTTAGAAAAGTCAGTGGTGTATGCTCTTGGGGCTGGTTTCGAACCTGCGACTTTCGTCTCGACAGTCCTTACCACTCCCCGCTGAGCTATCGCTGCTTTTTCGGCTTTAGTCTAAATTATATTGATTCCAAGGTAACCGGCTGATTAGATAATTAAATATTTTTTTCCAACAATAAGATCACTGCCCTCGCCCTTGGTAACAATAACAATCCTTAACGATACGTTTATCCTAATCCAGGATATTAATCTTATCTAACCACAAAAAAACTTTATCTATCCAGAAGAACCTTATCGATGCGAACAGCTGCTGCGTTGGTGATACATTTTGCATTCACAAAATAATTACGGCATAAAATAATTATTTATTTATTTATCTTAAATATAGGTTTGACGACCAGCGATAGCTCAGCGGGGAGTGGTATGGACTTTCGAGACAAAAGTCGCAGGTTCGAAACCAGCCCCAACAGCATACACCACTGACTTTTCTAAGTTAAGTGTATATTCATTGTTAATTATCGCTTGCCTTAACGGTGAAGGAAACATCGTGAGGAAACCTGCATACCTGAGAACACGATAAGATTTTCGAAGGTATGTGAAGTCTGCCAACCCGCATTAGGCCAGCGTGGTGGACTAAGGCCTGATCCCTCTCATTCAGTAGAGGAGGCCCGTGCCCAGCAGTGGTACGTATATAATACAGGGCTAATAAAAAAAAAAAATAGGTTTGACCTCAATCTAGCCGCATGGACAACAGAATAAAAAATCCATGTAAACACACAGACAGTCAAACATATAACATTCCTCTTTTTTTCGGCAGTTAAGAACGACTTAGATCCAGCTTCAGCAAAGGCTGTTTTATACATGTTTTTTTAAAAATTGTACAAAACTGTGTGATATATTAATAAGATAATTTTTACAAAAGGATACAGTTTTTTTTTGGGAAAAAACCGTAATCTTCGGCACAATGGCTTTATAAAATCCCCCATCTGTCGAATTTCTCACGTTAGCTAACTGTTTTTAAGGTTTTTTTCTTAGTGTTTTTTACCCCTCGCGTTTTAAGATGTCGGGGTTCGATTCCGGCAGGAAATCAATTCGTTTTGCAATGGTAAAAAATTAAACGATTGTTATGTACACAGTTAGTTCACAAAAGTTATTTTTTTTGTAAAACTAATAAATTAATATGTCCCTTGTATGGCAAAGGCCGTTTGGGTACGTAACACCGCTTTTTCTATTTCTGCCACCAAGCAAAGGCGTGTGAGCACTGTTGTGTTCCGGTTCGAAGGACAGAAGATTTTTTTTTATAGCATTGGCCGGCAAACGAGCAAGTGGGTCACCTGATGGTAAGTGATCTCCACCGCCCATGTACGCCCACCATCAGAAGAATCATGGGCGCGTTGCCGACCTTAAAGGAAAGGGATAATTAGGGATAGGGAAGGGGAGGGGATTTGGGATTCCGGATATCTCACTCACCGTACGAAACGCAGCAGCAAGCCGCTACTTTACGTCGGTTTTCTGTGAGACAGTGGTAACGACCCGGTCGAGCCAGCCCATTCATGCAGCAGACAAAACTGTCAGACAAGTACTGACACTGCAGACAGTGATATTAGTGTGAATTATGAGACTTTATGACTGTAGTTTGACGTTAACACTGCGCGTTAAGCTTCCCACCGAAAGCTCTCTCTTGTCTATGGTCTCTGCCACGATGCATATTCTTGTGATTTAATATATTATTCTATATTGCAATTTATAATATACTATCTGTCCATCGCGGTTTCACCTGCATGTTACTGCCCTGCTCCCATAGGCACAGCGTGATATACATATAAACCTTCCTCATGACTCACTCTATCTATTGCTGAAAAAACTGCATTGAAATCCGTTGAATAGTTTAAAAGATCTAAGCGAACAGTCGCCGCTACTTTACGTCGGTTTTCTGTGAGACAGTAGTGGCGAACCAATCGAGCGCGCCCATTCTTGCTGTAGACAATGTCTACAGCTTGTCTCTACCACTCATAAATCTTTTAATTCACCCCTCTAATACTATACCGCATGATTATTATTTCCATACACCCGATCTTATTTTTGTCGAACACCATAAAAATACTAATATAATGAGTTTTTTTTTTACTAGCCCTATATTATATACGTCCCACTGCTGGGCACGGGCCTCCTCTACTGAATGAGAGGGATTAGGCCTTAGTCCACCACGCTGACCTAATGCAGGTTGGCAGACTTCACATACCTTCGAAAAATCTTATCGGGTTCTCAGGTATGCAGGTCTCCTAACGATGTTTCCTTCACCGTTAAAGCAAGCGATAATTAACATTTAATATATATTAAGGAATTTAATGTGAGATGAATAATAAAAATAATAGAACACAAATAACATGATCACTTTAAACCAATTTATTCTATTCACAGAGAACAAACCCGTGTCAGGAGTAACCAATTGTAGGCTTTACTTTAACTGCACTTGTATACACGCTTAGTATGATTAACTACGACAGAATTACTACTACTGTAACGGTCAGCCAATCAGAAGGCTTGACTACGATAATAACGACCACGACGGTCCTCACTACGCGACGACTGAATGCGAACTGTCCCTGTCGAGTCGTGCGCCACTCTTTTATACATTTTGACGACAATTTTATAAACACCGTTCGCAAAGATTAATAAAAATTAAAATAAAAATTAACACCTAACTCGGCCTCCTGACGCGTGCGCGTCCCGAGCACAGTAGGTATTTACAGAACAGACAATGAGTTTAGAAGAATACAATGCAAATGATTCGTTTCTAGACGGAGCCGGCTCTTACTACCACTCCGTACCACCGACGCTGTGGTGTATTCTTCAAAAACTCCTGGGTCGCTGCTCAGTCGTTGCACTTCACAACTTCCATCTGCCTGCATGACGTACCTGACGAGCATCTCGCACTTCCTGGGTAACAAAAATACACGGCAGAATCACATAGCTCATAGTCACACAACAAAACAGTTGTCTTGGGTGCGGGAATCGAACCCGCAGCCTGTCCGCTACGTTGCGGAGGTCGGCTGTCATGTGGTACCATGGGTATAATCACATTTTATCTTTGGTGCGGTAATCGAACCCGCAGTCTGATGCCTATCCGCTGCGTCGCAAAGGCCGACTGTTATCCGAAACGATGTCTATACCCATGTGACACTGTCTTATATTACAACATTTCAGGAACATATTAGCTGTGTTATGCACCGCTTCGACCAATCCTGACTAATTTGCACAATCACTGCTGGGATAGCCTTTGTGAAAGTTTCAAGTTGAAAAACTTATATGAATCCTAGCTTGGGATTCGACATTAATTTTACTCTTACAAATAAAACAAACGAGATTTGGTTCACCATGGATACACATCAGTCCTTAGATGTCTTCAGCATTGTGTGCGGCGGGCTGCTGCCCGACGCTGGCAGACAGCGGCTGCCCGACACTGTATCCGGCGCCCAGCACCAGTTGTACAAAGCGAGCTCGTTACAACACAAGTACAAGCCGGCTCACCTCGTATTTCTGCACACCGAAAGGTGAACAACACCTGTGAACAAACCAGGCAGAAGGCGTCCCTACTGCCCGGGGTAGACGGAGGCATCGCTGAATCGCACGTCTACCTATAATCTCGGGACGGAGGCATCACTGAATCGCACGTCCCTGGACGGAGGCATCACTGAATCGCACGTCCATTGATATACCCTGGACGGAGGCATCACTGAATCGCACGTCCACTAATAAACCCTGGACGGAGGCATCACTGAATCGCACGTCCATTAATAAACCCTGGACGGAGGCATCACTGAATCGCACGTCCATTAATAAACCCTGGACGGAGGCATCACTGAATCGCACGTCCATTAATAAACGTATGTAAACCCCTGCGTGTAAATAAATATGTATGCTGTTCGTGTTTCTTAATAAATAAACCCTGGACGGAGGCATCACTGAATCGCACGTCCACTAATAAACGTATGTAAACCCCTGTGTGTGAATAAATGTGTATGCTGTTGGTGTTTCTTAATAAATAAATAAATAAACCCTGGACGGAGGCATCACTGAATCGCACGTCCACTAACAAACCCTGGACGGAGGCATCACTGAATCGCACGTCCATTAATAAACCCTGGACGGAGGCATCACTGAATCGCACGTCCATTAATAAACGTATGTAAACCCCTGTGTGTGAATAAATGTGTATGCTGTTGGTGTTTCTTAATAAATAAATAAATAAACCCTGGACGGAGGCATCACTGAACCGCACGTCCACTAATAAACCCTGGACGGAGGCATCACTGAATCGCACGTCCATTAATAAACCCTGGACGGAGGCATCACTGAATCGCACGTCCATTGATAAACCCTGGACGGAGGCATCACTGAATCGCACGTCCACTAATAAACCCTGGACGGAGGCATCACTGAATCGCACGTCCACTAACAAACCCTGGACGGAGGCATCACTGAATCGCACGTCCATTAATAAACCCTGGACGGAGGCATCACTGAATCGCACGTCCATTAATAAACGTATGTAAAAAGAGGCAGGTAAAGACAGCGTCTACCATTAACTCCTTTTATGAAATCGCAACCCTGTTTAATGAAAAGGCCCGCCGCGTTACCTCACTAAAAGGGGAAACAAAACTACCAACGTTTATAGGAATAACATGTCAGTCAGTAAGTAAATGAGTCAGGGGTATTTAATTATAAGGATATGAATTTAGGTGGCAAGCGAGGCACGTAACGGAACAAATCACCAAACAGGTGCAAAACAAAAATTCATCCTCCAGTATGGGGCCCCATACTGAAGGGCTTCCTATCTACACCGGAGGCAAAGGGCCATTTACTCCTCCAGTGACTTTTCACCAGTTGAAAAGCATTCCACGTTGGGGAAGGGAAAAGAAGTGTGTACTCCCTTCCCAACGGCTCGCCGATAAAGGAAAGACTTCACAAGGTAGCTTTCTCTTTGAAAGCAACCACACACAGAGTAGCCGTCTCGCGCACTCAGCCCCCGAGCACGCCAACTGCATGCAACTAAAAGACGCTTCCGTTCCAAGGAATCGTCCCACGGCTAAATGCAAGCTTATATCACACCTGCACAGAAAAAAAAAACACAAGAAGAACATTGAAAATGGTTACTGGTCGCTGTGTCTGAAGCAAATGAAGTAGCAAATTATACTATGGGCGCAAGCGTGCACTCAAGCGCCCACAGACAAGGGTCTTGTGAGTAATTGATTGAACATCTAATAGCTTCAGACATAATACAAACAAGAATAAATCTACCCGGGACAGAGCCCGTCATCACGTGAGAACGTGAACCAGCACAGCGGCTGCCAGGACTGCGCCTGATACGGAACTGTGTCCGTTACCCGGGACATTGCCCGTCACCACATGAGAACGTGAACCAGCACAACGGCTGCCAGGACTGGGCCTGATACGGAACTGTGTCCGTTAACCGGGACAGTGCCCATCACCACGCGAGAACGTGAACCAGCACGGCGGCTGCCAGGACTGCGCCTGATGTACAAAGTGAGCTCCTTTAACCGGCCCACCTCGTACCTGCAACATAAGGAAAAACACACGGAGAAAAATGGTTATACAGGTTCGTGTGTGTCTGAAGCATAACTTCTTAATATCTTATGAAGTAACAAACCATTACTATGGGCGCAAGCGTGCACTCAAGCGCCCACAGACAAGGGTCTTGCGAGTAATAAAAATAATTGATTAAACATCTAATAGCTTCAGACATAACACGAATTTAAAAAAAATCTCAGCGCATTGTGAATGACTCCCCATACACTGCCACATGACACACTATAGTAGCTGCAAAATTGCAAGCGCGCGTTTACCGGCCGATGCCATTAGTTAGCTGCCCGGAGGCAAGCGCACATCGCCTTAAAATACTACTCACGCCATTAGTTAGCTGCCCGGAGGCAAGCGCGCGTGAATCGGCTGATGACCTTAGTTAGCTGCCCGGAGGCAAGCGCACATCACCTTAAAATACTACTCTTGGACACTCCTAGCCTGCGCCGCCAGTACGGACGGTATCTTTAAGGGGAAGACATACGTCTGTCGCCCACATACCTTAAGACCAGCTCACAACACCCAAGAACTAAGAGTGTACTCCCTAAACAAACCAATTCAAACCGTGTAACCGGGCTATAGCGCCCATTCAATGTCTCATTTCCAGCCGTCAGAGAGCTAGGTCCGATTGATCGCCACGAGTACTAAAAACATCGTTAAGGGGAAAACGTAAGTTTACCATCCACTTATCTTAAAACTCTGTAATGTGGTCGAGCAACCAAACTCAACATCCCCGGCTCGGGTACTTGATACTTCACCTTGCGCACATTTATTCATGCACGCACAAACATCCTGTTTCAGCAACCACGTGAGCCAGTGATGGTCGACCAACGCCCGTGAAGCGGAAAACCGCCACGCGCCTCTCAATAAGCGCCGGTCAGCGTTACTTGTCATCACTGCTTCTGAAATCAATCACCAAAACGAGAAGGCAGGCGATTATCACGAAAATAAGTTTTATAAGATTCTCCCCACATTAAAGTGTGCCAGACAGAAGCCTGATACGTATTGGGAAATAAGTCTGCCACGCCAGGGGCCCGAAAGGCATTTCGTTAAAAGGTTAAACTGTTTCGCGTTCAGCAGTTCCGCATAATATTATGATCATCTCTGACATATCCTATAACAGAATACCACAGGGTATACGCCCTCAGTGAGTTCACAAAACAATCATCAGCCACAAGACGTCCACTGCTTGAACATAGGCCTCCCCCAAAGATTTCCAGACCGACCTGTTGGAAGCGGCCTGCATCCAGCGACCTTTATCAGGTCGTCTGTCCACCTTGTAGACAGACGTCCAATACTCCGCTTGCCAGTATGTGGCCTCCATTCCAAAACCTTTCTGCCCCACCGGTTGTCGGTTCTGCGAGCTATGTGGCCCACTGCCACTTCAACTTGCTAATCCGCTGGGCTAAGTAGGTTACTCGTTCTTCTACGGATCTCCTCATTTCTGATTTGATCACAGAGAAACACCGAGCATAGCCCTCTCCATAGCTCGCTGAGTGACTGTGAGCCGTCTTATACGGCCCATATTCAGAGGCCACGTCTCAGTGCCGTAGGTCATCACTAGTAATACACACTGATCGAAGACTTTGGTCTTCAGGCACTGAGGCATTTTGGACGAGAAGACCTTGCCAAGTTTCCCGAACGTTGCCCAGCCAAGCTGGATTCGACCATCGACCTCTCTCTCAAAATTGAACCTGCCTAGTTGGACCACTTGTCCTAGATAGACATATTCGTCGGCAACTTCGAGAGATGAGCCTCCAACAGTAATCGGGGTGGGCACAACATGGACCTTCGTCTTGTCCATGTTAATTCTGAGACCCACCCGTTGAAAAACTCTGTTGAAGTCTTCGAGCATTGTACTTAGATCTTCCAGCGATTGTGCTAGGACTACGATATTGTCGGCAAATTGAAGGTGAGACATGTACTCGCCATTTATGTTGATGCCGAATCCTTTCCAGTTCAAGAGCTTAAAGGCATCTTCCAGCGCGGCAGTGAACAGTTTCGGAGAAATAACATCTCCCTGTCTCACGCCTCTCTGTAATAGAATAGCCTTCGTACTCTGATCTTGTACTCGGGGCGACATGGTGGCGTTGTTGTACAAGCACCTCAACACTTCGATATACCGATAGTCAACAACACATAAAACAAACATGGTCAGAATCCAAGAGCATCATAAGCCCTTCTCCAGGACGTTAGGCAGCATTGCAGCCAATGTCCGACCTCTTACGGTTACAGTAATTTGCAGCAACTCATTTGAATGATGTTCAAATGGCTCATATCTACAACAAATAGCAAATACCTTTCATTAGGCATTTAGTGCACGGTGGGTACACAGCATTGCTCTATAGAGAAATCCGTGTCGCCCTGTCATCAAAATAATCCTATAAAACCTGTAGGTACTGCAAATTACTTTTATATCAGATTTATATAAACAGGAACGGACTCACCAAATTCTTGTTATACTCAACACTCGTAAATGTATCCGATCACAGTCGTCCCACAAAGCCGCTCTGTGCGCCGTACGGGTGAACCATCACACCGTGGGTGCGGCGTTATGGTCCAACGATCGGGAACTCTTGTGCACCAATATCTTGCACTCCATGCCAGCGCGGGTGCCTCATCAGTAGAACTCGTCCATTATGGGCCTAGATAAGTTCTGAGAACATTTGGTACACAATTAATAACTTCGCAGGTATAGACACCACCATACCCTCTACGACGTCGTCGTACGTCTTTCGACTTGAACACAATATGTCAGATTTTCGTATCCATAGGCAGCAAACTAACATATTCACAATAAATTTATTACTGCAAACATATAACACCATTAAATTTAGCAGTACAATGATTTTACACCGAATGAATTATTTTACGACACCAGACTGCTGCACCATGGATCATCGTGATGATCTTTAACCAACTCACCACATGACAATCTTATTGGCGATTTTTGTCTTAACAAAAAGCCAATAAAATTGGAACAGACTTACCAAACCACTCGTAGACAGTCGCATTTCATCGCGTAGTTAGACATATCGCGTAATTACCAACACAAGTGCATTTAAAGTGCTAGCATTAACTTTTAAGTAATGCCTTGAAAATTCAACTGTCAAGAAGATGATAGGCTGCGGAGCCTATCCCACTTCTGAATTAAGGAATTTAATGTGAGATGAATAATAAAAATAATAGAACACAAATAACATGATCACTTTAAACCAATTTATTCTATTCACAGAGAACAAACCTACTGTACTAACTACTACTGTAACGGTCAGCCAATCAGAAGGCTTGACTACGATAATAACGACCACGACGGTCCTCACTACGCGACGACTGAATGCGAACTGTCCCTGTCGAGTCGTGCGCCACTCTTTTATACATTTTTAGGCGTATCTACCCGACGACAATTTTATAAACACCGTTCGCAAAGATTAATAAAAATTAAAATAAAAATTAACACCTAACTATATTATAATGAATACATATACTATACTATAATAAGCTGTACAGATATCAGGATTTCCGAACGAGGTGGTAGAGTAAAAAAAGCTATATAAAATCAATATTACCATTTATAATTAAATTGTATTTTATTAGGCGAATTAATTGGTAGAGTTGCGTTGTAGACAGTTTTTTCTTCTTTAAACTCAAAGCACTCGTTTCTGTAAGGAAACGTTTTAATATATATTAATAGCCTCCGTGGCGCAGCGGGCGAGTAGCCGGCTGAGAAGCGAGAGGCCGCGGGTTCGATCCCCGCACCGAGACAAATGTTTGTGTGATCCACTAATATATGTTTCGTGGTCTGGGTGTTGTGAGACCGAAAGTCTCTCGTAGTTCCTGATACCACACAAGACTCGTATCTTACTGTGGGGTCAGGACTATGTGTGTGATTGTTGGGTGTATTACATAACATTTTCACTCTTAACTAATATTTCACTTTTCATTTTTCAGGAACTGAACATTTAACATTTGGCAAGAGCAGCGTTGGACGTCGGCCTACAAGGTGGACAGACGACCTGATAAAGGTAGCAGGAAGTCGCTGGATGCAGGCCGCTTCCAACAGGGCGGGCTGGAAATCTTTGGGGGAGGCCTATGTTCAGCAGTGGACGTCCTGTGACTGATGACGACGACGATGATGATGATGATGATGATGATGAACATTTGAAGAATAAGAAAAGACGACTTTTTTCTCAAGACATAGACTTGAATGGATGTTTATTTGAAATAGATAAGTATATACGATGTGACTTACAGTTTGGTATCATAAAAAGAGTTTATCTTTTTAATCATAATAGGTAGCTTTCTGAAATGTTGACTAAATGTCTTAATATAGTGTATTTCTTAACAAATCATAAAATTGCTGATGGTGGGATATTCATATCCGCCCGGATAGCGACCACAAAGGGATAAAGGTCGCAGGAAGTCGCTGGATGCAGGCCGATCCCAACAGGTGGGTTGGGAGGCCTATGTTCAGCAGTGGACGTCCTGTGGCTGATGATGATGATGATAATTATGAAAAATTAAAAGTAAAAAATTGTGTTTATGGTAACGAAGTTTTCATGAGCCTTAGAAGTGATTCTTATGGCATTTAGTAGCTTAGTTTTTTTTTCTACCATTACATGTATAAACGCTATTAAACTTAATTTATAGATTATTATTTTAAGTGCATGCACCATAATGTGCATGACTATACTGGACTCGACGTTAAATACAGTTCAGTCCAAATATCGTTAGTGGAAAGGCAAAAATACTAAAGTGCCAATACGTAAACTTTACGGTAGAGCATTTAAATTTAATTTTTTTTTAGCAACAAAAATTCATTTAAGTTTATCTACTGGATAATTAATTATTTCTTATATTTACGAGAGTATTACACATTGTTATAAAACTAATTTAAACGGATTTTATGGCGGATTTTTATTAACTTTTGATCCTGACATTTAGACAGTCCACCCCTTGACCACGAAGGCTAAAAAGCTTTCAAAACGTCGGGATCAAAATTAATAAAAAACCGCGATAAAATCCGTTTAAATTAGTTTTATTTCAATGCTGGACAATTTTCTATAAAACATTATTTTATTGAATTATTTTTTTTCCTAATTTATTTACTTATTCTGATTTTTTTATCGTTAAAATTTTAAAATGCCCGTCCGCAAAGTCGACCATTGAAGACTGCATCCCTCGGCGGTCCACATATGCCGGCTTCAAATTACTGGATATACACTGGCTGATCCTAAAACGCAACTCGCTGAACGAGCCACTATGGCACGATTGCCACTCAGGTCCAATGTAGTGACAATGCCGCGCCAGGATAAAAAAAAACTGTATGTTATTAATCCGATTGCAGACCAATTTTATTTTCTTTGAATTCATGTATTTTTGTATTTTTATATCATATATTAGCTATCCTCTACGGTTTTATATACGTGCATATTACTGCTCCGCTTCCAAATTTCATACAAAGTAGGGGTTGAACTTTGTTTTACACCCTTAAAGAGTAAATTCCAAAGTTCCTAACTTAGCCGGCACGTTTAATTTTTTTATGCTAGTTCAACAAAGTGACTGCACTACATCTGATGGTAAGCGCAGTGCAGTCCAAAAAAATCAGCGACCACCGATGCAGGCACAGGGATATACGGATACATCCTTGTATCCCCGTGTATGTATCGGTCATCCGCCTGTCCTGTCGCAGGCCCCTCGATTTGCTTCTACCCTCTCCGAAGAGGGAAGAAACATTTATACAGACATGATGACTTTGGACTGCACTGCGCTTACCATCAGGTATAGTGCAGTCACTTTGCCGTGCTCGGATAAAAAAAATGTTTTGTCGGGAGCATGGTTCATGTGTATGTAACATTGCGCTACGACACACAGGGGCGGAGCAGTAACAAATACACGAGTGAAACCGCATCAGTATTCCTATTTTTTTTTTGTTTTTGTATAATTTTTATTAGTTTTTATCGAAGTAGTTATTCTAGTTTTATCTAATGATTTGAATTTATTTTCTTATATTACCATATTTTTTGTTTCAGTTTTTAATTTTTATGATTTGTTCTTCGGTTGTTGGCGATGTAACAGTTATTTTTTGGGTTCCGTAGAAAACAGAACTTCTATTGCAAATTACATAGTTCGATGTCTTTTGTTACGATGGGGCTGGCATGGTGAAAATGTAACCAAAAGCCACAATACGTAAGATAAAAAAAAATATGTCTGGTGTTAAAAAGAGGCTAATGTCCATATCCGGGCAAACATTATCGCAAAAGGGTTGCCAACTTTTTAAATTACTATTAAGGTCATGTTCTGTGTGTTTGAAGCATAAATGAATTCGTAATCGCTATTAAATTCATTGCGAACGATATAAAAAGAGCGGAATGAAACTAAACTACAATGGCAACACATAGTAACGAGTTCTGTGTAAGTGATTGGTCGGTTTTGGCGCCAAAAAAAACAGACAGGCGTATACAGGAGTTTTGGCGGGTACTCTGACAGTGTGGTTCATCGCTTATTTTAATTTATTTTATAAACTAGTTTAGAGTTGTGTTTGTTGTATAAATGTGGGGTGTGGATTTGTGCAATAAACATTTACGGTAATGAACAGTGTATGGAAACATTGAAATAAGTGAATTAAGCATCGTACTGGAAGGAATTCACACCAAAACTCCAACAAGACCTTGAAAACGTCCACACCGATATTTCATCGCTCTTGTGAAGACTTGAGAATAATAAAATTAATACTTGTCATTGGCGAAATGCATAGTAATGCGAAGCTATAAATTAAAAAGAAGAAGACTTGATTTGACTATTATTTATTTAAATAATCAACTTACTTTAACTAAATTTCGAACCCTGTTCGTAAGGTAATTTCAAATGTGCACAAAAAATCAAATGTAATAATTATACATTTATTAAAATAAATTACTCATGATATTTCCTTAAATAATTTTTTTGACAATCTGATAAAAGCATTTTGATCACATTAGTGGCTGTATGAGCTAAGATACTTTTGCCTTCTCTGCACGTAGGTATAAAAAAGTAATGCAAACAAACAATGGCATTGTTTCCATTGTAATTTAAACCGAATTTCGACCATAGACGATTTACTATAAAAAAAAAAACCACAGGCCATCAAACTGTGTAATTTTCAAAATAACTTTATACCGCCAACAGCTGATTCCCAAACTTTGTGTTCCCCGCACCCTGGCCCCTTTAACTGGAACCCGTAGATCCGAATTTGTGCGCGTTATGTCGTTGGGCGCGTGCGGCCGGCAGTCGCAGTCGCGTGCGACTTTTTGTCGCGAGTGTGCGTTGAAACTGATGTGTTTTTCCGTAAAATGGGCATCTGAGATAAGGCTGACATATTTTTTGCGTGATGTCTACTGACTTATTGATGACTATGTATATAATACTAAAGCGCCAGTTTGATATCTACGAACATTGTACATTTTTATTGTAAGATGTAGCGTTGTTATAGACTCGCGACAAATAGTCGCAGCGCTGCCGCCGGTCGCAAACGCGCGCCCTCACAAGTTTGGTGATACGCGGGCACAGTTCTAGAGGGAATTCGTCGACACCACGTTATCCTTTCTTTTCTTTTGTTATCTTTTCTTTTGTGTTATTTTTAGTTTTAGTTTTCACCTTTATATTCGTTCACGATAGACTAAAATATTGAGTTCTACTTCACTTCACTGTCCAATCACTAACTTAACAACACACACTTACACTGAAATATGTTCTCAACACTTAGGTATATGTACCATTTTCGGCCCCAATCAGTTAGGTCATTTAACTTATACTTCAATTAGCTATTTCTTCGAAACCGGTTGTTTCACACGTGTGTTAATTAATATTATTGCTGTAGCCATTACCGGAGTATAAAGTTTTTTTTTATTTTATAGCATAAACTGGCAAACGAGCAAGTGGTTCACCTGATAGTAAGTGATCTCCACTACCCATGTACGCCCACCTCCAAAAGAATCATGGGCGCGTTGCCGACCTTAAAGGAATCAGGGTCAGGACTATGTCTGTGACATTTTTTTGTCGTTTAATTGAATGACGAGACGAGTATGGCGTTTGCCTGATGGTAATCGCCACGCCTGCCCCTAAACAGAAGCAACACCACACAGAACTTTGAATTACAAAGCACTGCATGGCACTGAACTGCGCTCGTCACCCCGAGACATAAGGTGTTAAGTCTCATAACCCAGTAATTTCACTGGTTTAATTTTTAATGAAATTGGTTTTCGAGCGATTCTTTCCTTTAGACAATGAATTAGTAGTTTGACATTTCGTCAATAGAAAGAAAGAAAGAAAGAAGAAGAGAGAGAGAGAGAAAGAAGAGTAATTTTATACGAATTCTAAAACTGTGAACATATTCGCAACTCGTACTAGACGTACTGATCGAAATCCAAACTCACTTTAGTCAATCGTGTATGTATATTACTCATAAACATTCAAAACCCACTACCGATGGTCGAAAGCGTCAGAATTTCGCGTCACACCAGAGGTTCCCAGACTTTTGAAGTGATAACTTCTTATGGGAGGGTAAACCGGTAACGTAACGCGTTACGGCGCCACTCTGTCTGGCTTCCCTTTCTCTCACGCATACGGCAGCAGTAGGCAGGCTCCTCTCTCACTTTAACCCACATTAGGTTTTCACTTCTGTCGAGCGTCCCGAGACGCACACGTTTTTTCTCATAGACTATTTACAAATATACCTGGTTCCGATGGACCCAGGCTACATTTCTACCATATTCCCAAAACTTGACAAAAAAACCGCTTACGAATTCTGCCGTCATAACTAAGAATGCAGTAATCACAAAATGGCGGTTACGAGATAAACGCAAAAAACATTTTTTTTTTGCATGTACGGCGCAAATCATTACATAAAAAACATACATACTTCGAGTGTTTTTTTTTATGAAAATATATTTTTTTCATGTACATGAACCTCTTGGGATGCCATTTCAGGAAAAAAGTGAAAATCTCAAAAATGTCGATTACTGCATTCTTTGTTATCAGGGCAGAATTGTGAACCACCATTTTTTTTCACGCCAACGTTGACCCCCGTCTAGTCTCCCGTGGTCCCCCGGGGGTCCACCTGGACCACTTTGAGAACTAAGGAGTCAGACGCTCGTCTGTCCGACGCGGCGGCATGACGCTTGTAACACGACCATCGGAAGTCGGCCTTAACAGAGTTTATAACTGACTTCAGAAGCCGTTCTTAAATAAATGTGTTTTTTTATGTACGTTTACACAAAACTCCGTTAAATAGGCCGGCAAGACTCTGGTGACCACCGATAAACTCATTGTTTGTTGGTGGTCGCTGGTTTTTTGTATTGCACTGCGCTTAACATCAGGTGTAGTGCAGTCACTTTGCCGTGCTCGAATAAATAATATCAACCATTAAAGGTATTTTTTTTGTATGAAACAGTTTTTCTGCAATTGTGGCATTTATATTGTATTAGGGTCAAACAATTAGTCCACGGAAGTATAAGTAGTAAGTAAGTAGTAAGTATTTTTTTACATCCATTTTACAAATAATATTCAAAACTATACAAAGTATAGCATTGTTAAACAAAAAAGGTTTGCCGAAAACTCTATGATCTATATCAAATGAACGATTAGTTTTGGTTTTTTGAATATTGTAACTCGATCTTTCGACATATTATTTATTAAAATAATTTTGTGACAATGCCTTCAATGTCCTTCAAGTCGAAACAAAAGTGCGTGAGCAGACGGAGCAGACTTGACGGCAGAAATAGACAAAGCGGCGGTACCAACATAGATGTCCTCTTGCAAACCCAGCATATTATGTCGAAAGATCGAGCTGCAATTTTCAAAAACCAAAAAAAATAACGTTCCACCTTAAGATCTGCTGAAGAAATATGAAAATCTCCTGAAGTCAGTTTTGAAGATGAGTTTCAACTTATCCCTGAACAATGTATTGTCTCATTCTACCTTATAACGTATGTTACATGTGCGAAAGGGACAAACATATTGATGCAAACAATATGAAAGTTTATGAGTGACCATCGTAGTGTTTGTTTTGCTTAAAATATCATTTATTTTTAGTTTTATGCTAAGAATAATCGTATTATAACTCTGGAGTGGTTAGTGATAAAAATTGACCGGCTCGACCGAGGTAAAACCAGTCTTAAACAAAACCGATGTGAAGTGCCAATAAGTTTGATGCATGTATTTTTTTATTATAAGTTACTACACCAGACTTATATTATGTTTATTTAAAAATATACGTTTTTTTTTCTATATTATTTTTCTCTTTTGTTCTCAATTTTTAGTCTGCTTTTACTTTTAATATGAAAAACGATGCCATATATGTCAGTGATGGTAAATTTTAAAACAAAATCCGGATTAAAAAATGTGTTACTAGATTACCAATTAAGATGACGGTTGTAATTTAATTCAGTATTTATAACATACTAGCTTTTGCTCACGGCTCCACCCACGTGATCTACTTTTTCCGGGATAAAAAGTAGCCTATGTCTTATTCTGATGTATAAGCTATATTATTGTAAAGTTTCATTAAAATCCATTCAGTAGTTTTTACGTAAAAGAGTAACAAACATCCATCCATCCATCCATACTTACAAACTTTCGCGTCAATAATATTGGTAGGATATTATCCAAAGAAGTGGATGTCCGCTTCGGAAGCAGATGAGAAGATGAGAGAAGAGAGAGTGCCGTCGGTGCGGTGAGGTAGTAGGTTGTATAGTACTGCATTACAACATTTGGGAGGCACTGTATAGCCTGCTAACTTTCCGGACTGCCGGCCGCACAACGTATTCTAGAAGACTACAAGAAGAGAAGAGAAGTTGCGAAGAAAGAAAGTGTTTATTTAATAATATGCGTCTTTAGAACTATAGTGTAGTCTTTGATTAATCTTTAAATAGTATAAAAGGCAGTCGCTTCCGCTGTCTGTTCGCTTAGATCTTTTAAACTATTCAACGGAATTTAATGCAGTTTTCAGCAACAGATAGAATGATTCATGAGGAAGGTTTGTATGTATAATACATACATACTATAGTACAGAAAAACCGAAAAATTCAAAGATTTGTAATGTCATTTCGTAACAAACATATTTTTACCCGTGCGAAGCCGGCGCGGGTCGCTAGTAGGTATTGAATGAATGACAGTTTATAAGTTTTGTTATACATATAAATAATAGTTTGTGGTTAGCAGAAGTTATATTATTATTGGCCCAATCGGAGACGTTAATTAAATGTAATTACCAATTAAGAATTTCTTAGAATTTAATTATTAATTTAAAATGTCAATAAAGTTTCTTTTGGTACTCAATCACAAAACATGAAGTATTATGTGGTCAAGTTTGGAAATAATAAAATTCTAAGTAATTATAATAGTACACGTCCCACTGCTGGGCACGGGCCTCCGCTACTGAATGAGAGGGGTTAGGCCTTAGTCTACCACGCTGGCCTAATGCGGGATGGCAGACTTCACATACCTTCGAGAAATCTTATCGAGTTCTCAGGTATGCAGGTTTCCTCACGATGTTTCCTTCACCGTTAAAGCAAGCGATAATTAACAATACACACAACAAAATCACAAATTTACATCAATATTTTGATATACCAAATTTCCAGATATTTAGTCTACGATCCACAATCAGAGACGTCAATTAACAGTAATTGGCAATTAGTAATTACTTAGCAGTGATAGCTCAGCGGGGAGTGGTATGGACTGTCGAGACGAAAGTCGCAGGTTCGAAACCAGCCCCAAGAGCATACACCTCTGACTTTTCTAAGTTACGTGTATATTAATTGTTAATTATCGCTTGCTTTAACGGTGAAGGAAACATCGTGAGGAAACCTGCATACCTGAGAACTCGATAAGATTTTTCGAAGGTATGTTGAAGTCTGCCAACCCGCATTAGTCCAGCGTGGTGGACTAAGGCCTAACCCCTCTCATTCAGTAAAGGAGGCCCGTGCCCAGCAGTGGGACGTGTATAATACAGGGCTAGTATTATTATTATGTGTGTATAATGTATATGTTTCAACAGGTTTTAGCAAAATCGTCTTCAGGCGCTAGGTGAGAAGAAAAATACCAATTCTTACCAATTTCAATAACGCTTGCATTTTTAACCTACTTAAAAAGGTGGAGGCTTTCAATTCGACACGTTTTTTGAACGACGAAACCGCGCACGTCGCTCGCCTGAACCATACTATATATACTTAGAATTACAAACCATTGCATGACATGGGACTGCGCGAGGCATAAGATGTTAAGTCTCAAAATGCCCAGTAATTTGGTTTCAATGTCCTTCAAACCGAATCACAACAGTGCTTACACACTGCTGCTTAACGCTTTCTGGCCGTGTTGGTTGGTACCACCGCTTTGTCTATTTCTATAGAGGGCGCGGTGGTACCAACCCAGACGGCCTCTCGCATACGAGGGACCTATCACCTTGTAAATGCTTTCATATGTATTCGTATGTCATAAGTATGTTAGGTAACTACTTAGGCTGGATTGCACCATAATAGCTGTTATAGTTAAGGTTTATGTCAAATTTGACGATAGCAGTAACGCTGACTTTAACATTGACTGCGGAATGTGTTGCAGCATCGTATTCCGATACTGATAGATTCCTCTATTAATTCTAGAAGCAGGGACATGATATTATTTTGGAGTACAGACGCTTTAGGAGATATATCTGGATGGAGGTTATAATTGAACCATCTGACATCTATTTAACTTCAACAATAGCTTTAACTAGCGAATCTTGGGCGGTTACGGTTAACAGCTAAAGTTAAAACTTTACCTTTTTTTTTATAGCATAGGCCGGCAAACGAGCAAGTGGGTCACCTGATGGTAAGTGATCTCCACCGCCCATGTACGCCCAACACCAGAAGAATCATGGGCGCGTTGCTGACCTTAAAGGAAAGGGATAATTAAGGATTGGGAAGGGGAGGGGATTTGGGCTTCCAGATATCTCACTCACCGTACGAAACGCAGCAGCAAGCCGCTACTTTACGTCGGTTTTCTGTGAGACAGTGGTAACGACCCGGTCGAGCCAGCCCATTCATGCTGTAGACAAAACTGTCTACATCGTGGCTCTACCACTCGTGAAATCTAATATTATTCAAATGGTGCAACTCATGTTTTGCTTAACCGGTACTTTAACATGTTTGTCATTGCTAAAGTAAGATGGTGCAATCCAGCCTTAATATTTTTACCAAACCAGGGCGCCTATGCTATAAATCCCCAATGAAGCAACGAAGTTCGCAACATTTGACAGCCTCCGTGGCGTAGCGGGCGATTAGCCGGCTGTGAAGCGAGAGGTCGCGGGTTCGATCCCCGCACCGAGATAAATATTTGTGTGATCCACAAATGTTTGTTTCGGGCTCTGGGTGTTGTGAGACCGAAAGTCTCTCGTAGTTCCTGATGCCCACGGCACAAGACTCGTATCTTACTGTGGGGTCAGGACTATGTATGTGACTGTTGGGTGTATTTATTTATTTATTTTATACATAGAGTGCACTAGGTATAGAATAACCATTATAATAATAATATATTTTTGATCTATATTAGGTACTATCACAAAGATTAATTTTGTAAGTAAAAACGAATGTGAAAAATTATTGATTTGTTCTATTTATTATTGCTTCGTAGAATACTTTTGTTTAAGTGACAAATAAGAATTAAAAAATACATAAATTTCGAAGGTATGTGAAGTCTGCCAACCCGCATTAGTCAAGCGTGGTGGGCTATGGCCTAACCCCTCTCATTCAATAGAAGAGGCCCGTGCACAGTAGTGGGACTTGTATTTTATTGAAGTGAAACTTCTTTAGAATCGTTGTGATTTGAAAATTTGATGAAACGAAAAAGGCGTCACTAAAGAGGTTGTATGTAAATATATGAAATGTAATAATCGCATTAAAATTTTAAATAATTTTTAAGCTTGGTAAAAGTATTATAAAAATAATAAACCTTTTAATTATCCTAATACCACTGAAACTCTATTTTTATCTCATTCTCTTGTAGGCTACTTTTCTGAAGTTTCACTTCTGCCGTGTGCGAATTGCACACACACACTTCTTTTTTTCTTTTATTATTAATCAGTTTTTAAATGGCACATCATTATTATTTTCAGGATCGTCAGTGGGCAGAAACTTCGAGTCTTTGTCGCTGTCTTCCCACCAGGAGATCAGGACATCATCATTATATCCTTATTGCACAGACGTGGGGAAGCAACCGGGATATATTTTTATACCATAAGCCGGCAAACAAGCAAATGGTAGACTTTAAAGTGAAGATTAAGGCTTAAGAGCTTGGTGGTATATTCATGTCCGGCCGGATAGCGACCACCGTACACATGGTGTTAAAAACTGCCATAGTGATCCACACACCTTCTGTGGATCTCGTTCCAGGATCAGCTAGTGAATGTCCGGTTCCCCCGAGGGGCTTGTCCGCGAACGAGGGTCCGCGGGCTCGATTCCCGCACCGGGACAATTATTTGTGTGATCCACAAATACATGTCAGTGTTGTGGGACCACAAGTCCCTCGTGGTTCCTGATACCCACGATACAGGTTCAGGACTATGTGTACTGCTGGGTGTATTTATTTATTGAAGTGAAACTTCTTTAGAATCGTTGTAATTCGAAAATTTGATGAAACGAAAAAGGTTGGCCACTAAAGAGGTTGGAAAGAAACAAGATCTCAAGTACGTAAACATATGAAATGTAATATATCGCATTAAAATTTTAAATATTTTTTAAGCTTGGTAAAAGTATTATAAAAATAATAAACCTTTTAATTATCCTAATACCACTGATACTCTATTTTTATCTCATTCTCTTGTAGGCTACTTTTCTGAAGTTTCACTTCTGCCGGGTGTGAATTGCACACACACTTCTTTTTATTATTATTGTATGCATTAAAAGGTAATTGTATTAAAAATTCACCCTTCAAAATTATTACTAAGTACCAATATCTTGCGGCCCTTACCAAGCTGTGCTTTTGCCAGTTTTATTTATGTTGTATCTATAAAACGGTAATTGATGTATTTAAAATTAAAATAAGACAATAAACCGATATATTTTGACAAAATGTATTTTATTTAAGTACCTCTCATTCTTAGTCTTTTATTTATAAGGTGGTAGGTCACTCATATGCGAGAGGCCGTCTAGGTTGGTACCTCTATTTCCGAAGGCAAGCAACAGTGTGTAAGCACTGTTGTGTTTCGGTTTGAAGGACATCGAAGCCAGTGAAACTGGACATTATGAGACTTAAAATCTAATGTCTCGGGGTGACGAGCGCAGTTCAGTGCGATGCAGTGCTTTGTAATTCAAAGTTCTGTGTGGTGTTGCTTCTGTTTATGGGCAGGCGTGGCGCTTATCATCAGGCGAGCGCCTTGCTGGTCTCGTCAGCCAATTAAATAAAAAATATCATTAAAAATATTACACAGATAAATCGAACTATAGTATAAATACGCACTCACGCCTGTAATCCCCGGAGGGATAGGCAGAGGTATAACCAGTACACCCACATTTCACCGAGCGTATTTCCGTCCCATGATGTGATACGGGACGAGCCTATCGCCATACCGGGCACAATTCCAGACTCCGGGCTGATGCTGAGAATATCGTGATAGAAACACCCAATATAAAAAAAACCCGACCCGAGGATCGAACCCGAGACCTCAGCACAGCAGTCGTACCGCGTACGCAATACAACTGCGTCACCGAGGCACTCCGCTCCAACTATAGTCTAATCCAGTGTTTCCCAACGTGTGGCCCACG